>CM050453.2:77492517-78215017 GCA_027563935.2 Costus lasius | reverse complement strand
AAAAACCTAAAATGAATCTTCTATCATCTATATAAACTTCTACTATCACTATATCTAAATTTGACTGTAATATGTAGTGATTAGTCTTGTTGCATCAAATCCCTGTTGATAGCATTATATGAGAAGAACTTATAAAATTAGGCTTAGGACTTCAAA
The DNA here is from genome assembly GCA_027563935.2 of Costus lasius. Lineage (NCBI taxonomy): Eukaryota > Viridiplantae > Streptophyta > Magnoliopsida > Zingiberales > Costaceae > Costus > Costus lasius. The sequence goes on along the minus strand of CM050453.2, from coordinate 78,214,861 downwards.
TAAGATGTAGGATTAGAAGTAGTGTGATTGTGGCCAAATAAATAAAAAATGATGCATCAAATTTTATAAAAGAGTGAAATAATTAGTAAGAGAGGAAGAATATTTTTCTAATACCAAATCTAATGCAAGACTAACCAAAAGGGATCAGAAACGATTATTCAAGCAAAAAGGATATTTTGAGAATCTTATACTATAATTACAAATAATGATGATGTATAGAAATAATTCAAGCATGCATTTCAGCACTCTATTGAAAGATTGATGAGTCAAATAATCAATTCCATTTTTTTTTTCTAAAGAAAGGCCAAGGAGTAGAGATAAAACCTCCAAAACATATGTGAATTATATTGATGACCATACAAATTTTTATAATTAAATTTAGTCTTAAATTAGGAAAGATACTGTCCCTTTAAATGTGGATCGCTAATATAAAAAAAACAAGAATTAATTTGCATAAGAAGCTAGAATCAATCATTGTCTGCATAATTTCTGGACCAAATTGCGAAGATTTCATCACTAGCATCAGTAGTAGAAGTATAAGAAGCTAGAATCTTCATCTGCATGCTGCGTAGTTGGACGCAGAACTGGAGGGCTTCGTTCATGGCTTTTCGAGCGCCCCTAAGAGCTGTCCACATCTCTGGGCGGCACAAGTAGTGAGCGTTGATTTGGAGGAGGATCCTATCGTGCCTTTCTTGGAACTTTATCAGTGTTCCCTCGGCCTGCTCCAGGGCCTCGCTCACGCGCCGAAGCTTCTCCGCCATCATCTGCCGCCGGTGCCATTTCTTCAGCTCCAGGGAGCTCAGCAGTCCCAGTGAGGAAGCCACCAGGACAACGATCAGCGCAGAACGTTCCAACATAATCGAAAGATAGGGAGAGAGAGAGATGGCTGGATCATGGAAGGGAGTGCATGAAGACGAACAAAAGAATAGCAACAGCACAAGAATTCCTTGCTTCGGGTACAAGATTTAGCAAGGGGATCCTTGTCTTTTTATCTGAAAAATGGAGTATACGGATTTGAATCGCCGGTGAAAGATTCTGCTCTTGCGGAGAAGGGAAGGAACAGCATTCGGTCCACTAATTTGTTGTTTGAGATTAAACGTTTCGGCATCTCTTACTTGCCAGATTTGTCTAATTCATCAAGGTATCTTTTGATTCCCGTCATTTCTCTTCTCTTTGGAAAAATTCTACCTACTAATGAAATTATCATGTCTGCTTTGAGGAGGAGTGGATTGTGTCTTCAAATAAATCCCAAATATCAATGGCAAGTAATTTGAAGAAAAGATATATCAACTTTATGGTATGTTATGCTTGAATACCATAAAGTATTCATCAACTTTATTGGACGTCTCCGTTACTCAATCTTACAAATACTTACTCTCTACTCTCGAAATTCTAGCTTATATTATTCATCCACTACACTTGCATTCTATTGCCCAAAATGTTTTGCAAATTATATGTTTGAAATTGAAATCAAAATCAATAAAATTACAATGAGAGCTAGCCTAGGTAAACAATAAGGTCAACAAGTTCATAAGAGCTAATAAGCATGAATCATAAATGCTAAATACTTGGGCATATTGGTAGCACAATGGGCAATTGAGTGATGCAAGAGACCAATGAATCCTTCTTAACAATATGGTCAACTATGTGAAATCCTGTTTAATCTTCTAAAATTTGGTATTTTAGTATCTCAATCTAATCTTGGTTAATTCAAAGAAAGGAATATGGAAGACCTATCAACAGAACTTGAATTTAGATTTTATTGCATTTAGGAGGCATCAAGGATTGACTCTCTTTTTAAGAATTCCTGAGCTATAATTCAAAATTTTAACACAACGGAGGAGATAAAGCCTAAACTTTTTTTTTCTAGACGATCCTACAAGAGAGTTAAGCAAATATGTTTGACATAGGGCCAGTTTGAGGCTGATTCTACTTATAGCTTTTGCTGGCTGGAGAATTGCTAGTTGAAAGGTATCTGGCTGAGGAAGCAGGAAGCTATTTGGGAAACTACTAGTGCTGGTCAGTAGAATAAAAATACTATGTTGTTATATTAAGCAGAAATTTTTAACAAAAATAAATATTTCAACAACAATTATCTCATATAATACAAATGTTATTTCTCACATATAAAATAATATTTAAGTTTTATATCATGTTAAATACAACATTTAAACAACCAAATCACATACCACACTACATTGATACTCAAAGTAATCTGATTACGGTGCATATCTATCTCCGTAGAATTTACCTCAGTTTTAGTAGTCTCATTTTCTCCAAAATTATCCTCCACAATCAAATCAATATTAGCATCAACTTCTTGAAATAACTCATCTAAGTTTATTGATTGACTAACAAAGGTATGTAAGTGGATACAATTACAAAACTACACAAATTATGTAGGAATAGATTATATTGTGCCCTTTCAAATGATGAGAATGACCACATTAGGTCTTGATCCAGTTTAATGTGAGCTACGGAGGTTGATGATGACTCTTTGTATTAGATTACAACTTAATTAACCTCTAAATGCCCTTAAATTAAAATTATCTCAATGAGTCAATATTGAACCACAATCAAATTCGATTGAGTATGGTTAGATTGGATTGGACTAGGCTGAAATCTAATTCATTGACCCGGCTAGGTACATGAGTTTTCTACCCTGGCGTTGCAGCTCATGTAAAGGAGTGACAGGGTTCACGGACAGGGGTGTGCGGTAGCTGCTCATCGGTGAACATCCGGCGGACATGGTGTAGCTGTGAGTCGGGAAGAGCCCAAGGATGTGTCGTCTCGAAGATGGCTTATCAGCACCAAACGAGGCGGATTAGGGGTTTGCGAATGGAAACAGGGGCTGTAACTAGAGTGGCAGAGCTAGAGCTAGGAGGCGGATGGACACTCGGCGGAAGGAGGCAGTTACCTGTGCCGAGCACCGGGATTCTGGAGGAAGCAGGGGAGGATGCGAGCTCAAACATGGGAAGATGTGGGCAATCTATAGAGATCACAACGAGGAAAGAGAGGAGATGTGAAAGAAAAGGAAGGTGGGCAGACAGGCGAGGCTTGTAGAGGAGAAAAAGTGAGCTGGGGAAGACAAGAAGGCTCGGCTGGAGGTCGCTGGTCACTGGCTAGAGCTAGAGTTGGAACAATGGCGGTACTGAAAGAGATCTAGACGACGTCGAGTATGGAGCGTCAGAGCAAGATCCGGGGCAGCAAGCAGAGAAGAGTTCGGACAAGTCAGACAATAGAGACGAGTGATGTATCTTATTTTCACATGGATTTATAGTCTCATTATAACACATTTAGTAGGCTTAAGTCTTGTTTTATGTCTTAGCTTAGAATCTTTTCTCTCAGAGTATAGAATCTTTATTATTTTTTGATTGTTTGTGAAATACATGTCATTTTCCTATATTTTTGTGAAGATTTAAAGATTTGAAGTTATGGGAAGATTGATCATGGTACTAGGAGGTCACAAGTCAAATTTGGGCTTATTTGGACTTTTCTCTAGAGATCATTGCCTGGCCATGATTGTCTCGGCGTTCCAGTCATGCTTGTACAAAGTCATCATGGCTAGCCCATGATAGGGTTCACGGCCATGATCGTCTTTTATCAGATTTTAGATGTAGCTGTGACGGCTTGGATGCACGGGCGTGATCTTCGTTGAGATATATTTACAAGCTCTTCACGGCTAGCCCATGATCGTCATCACGGCTGTGAAGGACTTCAGCGATATTTTTTGACGAGACATTCATGGACGTGATCTCCATCCTGAATACTTATGCACTCTTCACGGCCAGCCCGTGACCATCATCACAGCCATGAAGACCTCTCTGCAATTCGATGAACTCATCACGGCTAGCCCGTGACCATCATCATGACCGTGACTATGTCAGCTGATCCCGACCATCCAATGGTTTCTCGCTAAATCCGACGGTCCTAGAGCCTAAAAATTAGGGAAAACTTCCATTGGGCATTCCTAACCACCTGAGAATTCAATTAAGGTATAAAAGTTGGGATTTTGGGTGGTTACAAGGTTTGATTCTTTGAGAGAGGCGACTAGGGCGAAAAGTGGGTGATTTTCTGCATTCGATAGCTTGTTTGATTGAATTTCCTGAGGGCTATCGAGAGAAGACCGAAGATCTGATGTCTCCTAACTAAGAATTATAATTTCTCCATCTTTTGAATATATTTTCTAGAGTTTTGATTATGAAACGATGTATACTCTAGCATAAAACTCTATTTCAAGACTCAAGCGTAGCCCGTTAAACAAATCCTTATTGTAAAACGCTTTTATAAATCTTTGTGACATTTTTAGTAAATTCGCTTATTTAATTTAGTTGCATTCATTGCATATAGTTGTTTTGGCCGAACATTTTACATGTGTTAAGTGTTACGAGAAGAGCCGAGAGGTGAATCGTAACACTTGACTTTCCCATCTTAAACTTGTGACTTGAACCACGAGAGTCATTTAAAGTCACTCGAGGATTAACGATTTATCATAGAGCCCATTGGGTCTTTCCTAAGATAATAAGCCACGAGACTAATAGATTGGCTTAGGTAGATACCAGATTACACTTCGATAGAAGGTGATTTGTATAATTGGATTTATCACCTTGAGTAATTTACTATTTTTTATTCAATTGTTTAACATTTTACACTAAATCCTTCAACGAGGTGAAACCTGATGTCCCGAACATTTCTAAATTATAATTTTCCATTTAGTCACTAATTTCTGGATTCGATATTGTAAATTTAGTTTAGGTTTTCAATCTCTATTTTGAGCTGTCTAGCTATCAACAATGCCAAGTGTCAGTACTTGACACATAATCCCTGTGGGATCAATAACTTTTACTACTTCAATAGAAACCGTGTACTTGCGGTGACCTTATTAAGTTTTTGGTGTCGTTGCCGGGGGACCTAGGCATAGCCATTATTGACTAACTCGTAGAGTTGATAGACTAGATAATTTTTGCTTTTGTTTGCTTTTAGTTTTGACTTTTTGTTTCTTTTCTATACTCCTTGTCTTCTTCCTTTCTTTAAACTAGCACTATTCTTTGGTTTTCTAACCCTATTTATGCCAAGAAATATTAGAATAGGAAAGTTAGTACTAGAAGATCCAAAAATCGAAAGGAACTTTCGAGTTCAAAGGAAAATCAAGGATCAACAACTTAAGGAAGCCCATCCAAACAATTCTACAATGGACCCGACTCCTTCGCTAAAGGACTTTGCTGCACCGAATGTCCAGGGTTTGCACTTCAGCATTTCTCGACTGGCAGTTGAAGCAAACAATTTTGAGATAAAGCCGGCCCTGATGCATATGGTTCAGCAGAACCAATTTAGCGAATCACCATAAGATGACCATAATTTACATTTGTCCATTTTTCTAGAATACTGTGATACTCTAAAGATTAATGGGATAACATCTGATGCTATTTGTTTAAGACTCTTTCCTTTTTCCCTTCAGGGATTGCACGCGGGCATGGCTTTAGTCCCTCCCTCAAGGCTCCATCACAGCATGGGATCAGCTTTCCCATGTGTTCCTCTCCAAATACTTTCCACCATCGAGCAAAACTGCTCAATTGAGGAACCAAATTACTAATTTTAACCAGAGGGAAAGGGAGTCGTTGTACAAGGCTTGGGACCATTACAAGGAATTACTAAGAATGTGCCCATATCACGAGCTAGAAAAATATGTATTAGTCCATACCTTTTATAATGGTCTTTTGTATAACACTTGTTTATCTGTAGATGCCACCGCGGGTGGAGCGCTGATGAACAAAAATGTAGATGATGTGATGAACCTGATCGAAGACATGACTCTTAATCACTACCAGTGGACGAGCAAGAGAAACATCCCAGTGAGAGGAGGTAAACATGATTTAGACATGTTGAGCTTATTGGCGGCAAAAGTTGATTTTTTGTCGCATCAACTGAATTCAATGAGCTTTCATGAATCATCTGTAAATTCGATTACTTGTGAATTTTGTGGAAACCCTAGACACAGTGCTACTAACTGCCAGATAATGGCACTTTCTTCTTCTTTTGATGTGTTTGTAGACCCGATTAACGCTATAAGAAATTCCAATCATAGGCAGTAGAATGACCCAAGGTGGAGAAATTATCCGAACTTCTCCTACCGGAATAATCAGAACCAAGCGATTCGACAGAACTTCAACAATCAGGCTCTATGGGGAAACTTAAGCAATCAGTTCCCCCATCCTACATTCAGGCAACCACCAGGACTTCAGCAAAGGCAGTTTAATCAACCGCAAAAGTTCAATCTTAAATTACTGCTGGAAAATTTTGTTACCAATCCATCAAAGAAAAATGAGAGTGTGGACGAATCCATTCAGCAGTTGAACTCAAAAGTGGATGCCTTGATCACCCATTCAAGGATGCTTGAGAACCAAATTGCTCAACAAGCCATCAAAGCAAAATGAGAGTGTGGACGAATCTATTAGGGAAGCTTCCTTCTCAACCTGAGGCAAATCTAAGGGAGCACTGCAATGCGATTATGATATGCAGTGGCACCTAGTTGGAGGATTTCTAATGGCAACTAGAGATGATGTTGTTGGAGAGTCTGATGATTAAATGACAGATACTCAGTATTCAGAGGACACATTAGCAAACAAGGAGGTCGAGCAAGAGCCAGTCTATGTTCCTCCACCACCTTACACGCCACCTATCCCATTTTCTCAGAGGTTGGCTAAAGTGAAGATAGATAGGCAGCTTGGCAAGTTTTTGGAAGTGCTTAAGAAATTGTTCAGCGATATACCATTTACGGATGCACTTTCCCAAACACCCACGTGTGCCAAGCTCCTTCAAGACATCCTGTCTAATAAAAAGAAGATAGAGGAACATGAGACAGTAGCACTGATAGGACAATACAGTGCCATCATTCAGAGTCAGTTGCCTCCAAAGCTCCAAGATCCTTGCAGTTTTTCAATCCCTTGAAAAGTTAGCAACTTCTTATTCGAGCGAGCACTCTGTGACTTGGGGGCAAGTGTTAGTCTCATACCTCTCTCCATTTTTCAAAAGTTAGACATGGGGGCCCTGAAACCAACATCTATAGTCCTTCAGTTTGCTAACAGTTCTATACACTACCCAGTGGGTATTGTGGAGGATGTGCCGATTAAAGTCGAGGAATTCTTTATTCCGGTGGACTTCGTGGTCCTGGATATGACAAAGAATTTTAGACTATCACTTATATTGGGCTGATCCTTCCTTGCTACCGCCGGAGCTGTTATAGATGTTAAGAATGGGAAGCTGTCCTTGAACATCGGTGAGACCATTTTACAATTTGACCTTTCAATTGATGTAAAGGAATTGTCTTTTTCAGGTTCATGCTGCAGCGTTGAGGTAGTAGCAAAGCCTGCCGATTTTTCAAGGGCCAACTGAGATCCTTTGACAACTTGCCATTTAAACAATCTAGACGACTGTGCTAAACAGATGAGGGAGGAGGTGATTACTTATGTGGACTTGTCCGATGCAAACCTCGACGTTGCTTGCAATAGGGTGCTGCATGATAGACTTGAAGATAACGATTCACAGGGCGCTGGGAAGAATGATTTTGAGTTTAAATCTCTCTATATACCATGATATTTAAGGACAATTAATATTGTACACTTATTATCTTTGATGCTCATCTCTATTGGTGTAATTTTTAGGCGACAAAAAAAGAGGCAACTACATTCCATCTCTTCTACCTCTGATCCACTAGACGTACCTTGATACACAGACATTGGTCAAGCTAATGACCTTAAACGAGCGCTTCTTGGGAGGCACCCCAAGGACATTTATCTTTTGTGTTGTGTTTGTTTAAACAGTCTTATTTGTTATTTGTTGTTGAGATATTATTTAGTGGTATTCCATAGCATATTTTTTTATATTTTATTCATTGAATAGCATCCAATTGACAGTGGCTATCTCTGGTATTTTTCAGGGAATTTTTGCAAATCGCTGAAGAGATCACGGCATGGCCGTGATCACCATCACGACCGTGATTGCCTCGCAGATGACATCGCGTAGTCTACCGAAGCGGTCACAGGTGGGGCATTTTGGCGTTCACAAGCATGCACTCTAGAGCTTGGAATTTGCCTAAGCAATCATGACCACCAGGCCGTGTACTGCTGCACGACCGTGATGAAGGCTAACTAGATTTTCAGCGAGACCATCACAGGACGGGTGTGTTCTCTATCATGGCCATGAACATGGGAAGCAAGCACCGAAGCAATCACGGCTAGGCCATGTTCTCCATCACGCCCGTGTTTTTGAAGTTCGGATTTCAACGAGATGATCACTGGCCGGCCGTGCTTGTGTTCACAGCCGTGCATTTGTTCGCCTTTCTCAGCTTATTAAAGAGGTGGCAGCGGGACCTAGGGTTCACGCCTACGTTCTCACTGCCGACACTTCTTTGCCTCGTCACCGAGCTCGAAAACTCTCCAGATCTTCCCTCCGCTACCATCCTAACCTCCAACAACACCCTCCACCTCCTATTTTGCTCTCGGATCTCCTTATCCTAGGTTTACCATGTGCGCTCTCAGCTTTTCTGCTGGATTCTGCTGCCGCCTCTTTGCAGCACCTCCATGCCTCAAAACTCTTCCAGATTTCTGCCATTCATGGCTTTCCCTCCAGTAACGCCTCTGATCTATTTTTCTTGGGTTTTTCTAGGCGAGATCTAGCCTTCCGCCGGATTCCACCGCCTTTAGCCAGTCTTCTCAGCTTTTTCACCAGATTTCACCGCTGACAGCTCTCCAAGCCTTCCACGCCTCTAGTCACCAGCTCCCTTGATCTCTAGCTACCTCGAGCTTCCCAAATCTTCAGTGAGTAGCTTATGTAGTGTTTTTCCTTCTTCCTAGCTCCAGATCTGAGATTTTTGTGCCAGCCCTTGCAAAATGTCTGACGGAATCATAGATGCATATGAGTGTTGCCAAACACCCCTGGGAAACACTTGGGAAGATTCCCCATGGTTCAAGGAAGCTACACCAAAAATTTCAGGCCAAACGGACCCCTGTACCAGCGTTCACACCTAGGCCGTGAAAGAGATCATGGCCGTGAACCCCTCAATGCAACCAGGCATAGCCGTGTCCCTGCACACAGCCCCGACCATGATGCGCTCGACGGAAAACCAAGCACTAGACGCAACAGCCGTCCTGGCCGTGAAGGACACAAGCATGACTGTGACATAGTCTCCGCCCCACGCGGAAGAAAGCAAGGGCACAAGCACAGCTGCGCCCTGGGCCGTGATGCACTCGGCCCATATCAATCCATCCCGTCATGCCCGTGCCTCGGTGCATGGCCTGGCCGTGATCAGCTCGGCCTAGAACTCCGATTCCGCTCATGCCCGTGATCAACCCGTGAAGATTTCGGCGGAATTCACAAAGTCCATTCACGACCATGACCCGACGCACGACCCGGCTATGGCAGACTCGACGGACTTCCTAGAACCCGTTCATGCCCATGAATGCATGCATGACCAAACCATGAACGGCTCAAAAATATAGAAGGGCTCCGTTTTTCATGATGTTTGTTGCTGTCAACGGTCCTCGCACCCTCCCGACCTTTTTGTGGAGATTGTGAGTTCCTCTGCCTCAATGGAGCCCATCCACCCCCTCAACCTATCAAGCTTCCCAAGAGGACCTCCCCAAGAACTGACTTTAGATTGTTACCATAACTGAGTCCTCAACACCGCGCAGGAGTCGGCAAACACCATGCAGAACCAACCCACGGTTAGCAGGTTCTGTTGCTTCATGGTGGCCTATTCAGAGATGGTCTGAATACCCACGACGATCCATTGATGGCCCATACCGCAGCCCACAAACTCCAGCCCATGCGCCTACTTCATGGGAAACCTTTGTTGCTTTAGTTGGTAGGAAGCTACTTTATGTTGGTTAGGATATTATTCCCATCATCTTCTCCTTTATTCTATGTATAAGAGGGTGGTTAGCATCTCTAGCAACCCTCCCTCATGTTTTCCATGTGACTCCTCCTCTCTTGATCTATAAAAGAGGAAGAGGAGCTAGCTAGTTTTTTAGTTTTCGATGTATTAGACGCTCTCCCCCACGCGAGAGCCTAGGTCCAGTGTTCCTCGCTGCCCCCTTTTTCAGTTTTCAATCAAAGCCACTGGGGTGATACAACTCACTCCCGGTACTATTGGGAAACCCCAGGGATATATTACAAATACACAATAGAAGCGTAACCCTGAAATAGGCCGGTCCCAAAAACCCAATAGATCGATTCTTGCGAGGGAGTCGACACGATGAGAAGAGAAAGTACCTAAAGCAAGAGCGATGCGATGTCGAGGTAGGCGCCCAAGTGTGCACCCTCTGCAGTCTCACACACACGGATTCTTGAGTCCTCTTTTTCCACTCCCAGTGCTAGCCTCGGGAAGAAGATCCAAGCCTTAGGGAGACCTCCACTTGACTTGCGTGAACCTTGAGGAAGAGATGCGCCAAGAGAAGAGGAGAGGAGTTGATGCCGCCAAGCTCTTTGCCTTCTTGCTCCAAGAGGAGAAGAAGAAGAAAGGTTGCGGCAATGGTTGAAAGAGATGTTGCGCCAACTATCCTTGCTCTCGCACTTTGTATTGTTCACACCAATCAAATTTTCTTGCTCTTGCACATCAATTGATATATAGATGCAAGGGGTGGCTAGAACAAAGGTGGAGGCACAAGACACATGAAGGAAGTGGCTAGGGTTAAGGGGAGGGAGCAATTAGGGTTTGTGCTAAGGAAAGTCTCCAAGACTTTACCATAAACTTCATCCCCTCTTCTATATGTGCTTAAGACTTACCATACAAGTCTATTCAGCCATATGTGTCCGAAGCCTTGCCATAGAGGCAAGGTTTCCATCCAAGGAACAAAGGGGAAGGCACCAAAAGCTTCCTTATGAAGCACCATGCGCCTACCTCACCCCATTATGCCCTTAGGCGCCAATGGGGTAGGTTTTATCCCCATTATACCCTTATGCCTCATTCTCTCTTCATGACAACTTGTTATTCGGCCTCATTGGGTAATGAGCTAGCCCAAACTTCATTGCACAAGTTGATTAAGCCATTGGATCCAATCCAATGCAACCCTAACTCAAACAAACATCTCATAGGAAGGGACAAATCCTCTATTTGTCAACTAAATTTCTCATATGGTCATGACACACTTATACGTCCGCAAGTGTATGGATTTATTGAAATAATAAAATAAGATATCGTTCCCAACGAGGATCAGGCGGTCAAGTACCGACTACATGGTCGATCTATATCTAGACGAATCAAATTTATGGTTTTTGTTTTGGAAACTTCTAAGTACAAATAAAAAGAAACAGATATAGTGTTTTGGGTAAAAATCAGTTCAGATAAATTCAGGACTCGGGGTTTCACCACATTAACAAATATGAATTTAGTAAAAATAAATCTTTAAATAGAAAATTACAGCATTGAAAGGGATTTTTCCTAAGGTACAGATTACCTCCTCCCAAAGCATAATCCGGTATCTAACTACGCTAACTCTCTACTCTCGTGACAATTAACATAACTAGACCCATAAAGTTCTATGAAAAACCATGTAAATCCTTTAAACAAATCTGAACTACCCCCGTGATCAGATTCATAGGTTTGAATAGAATAGTTCCGACGTTGCGATTCACCTCCTGGTCTTTCTCGCAACGTCTAAGACGTAAACTTACTTAATCAAAGTAAATTATGGAATAGCACAATTCCAATTAAATCAATTCTATAAAAATCATGATAAAGATTTAAAACAATAGATTTAATCCATAAATCATCAATGTGCTACACCCCTAATCCCAAAAATAAGTTTACACACTCATGTTCAAAGCAAACAGCATGTTTATCAATAAAAATTGTATGAAAACTCAATAAAATTACAAGAAAACACTAGAAAAGTAATTGAAAATCCTTATCCTCGATCTAGAGATGAAGACCGAACGTCCAAATCCTCCTTTGCGTGATCTTCTTGCTCGAATTTTGCTCAGAAAGTTGATTTTCGCCCTAGCTGCTGCCTCTGTTCATGTTCGTGCGTAGAAGCCCCCTCTAACCCTCGAAAAATCCAATCTTTATAGCTTGACTGGTCCGGAACCCATGAAGGAACGTTTCTGCAAAGTTTGGTTTGAATCCGGTTCGATTTGGAGACGAATCAAGTGAAAAACTCGAAGGGTGGACGTTTTCACAGCCCGTAATGATTTTACAGCCGAGACCGTAAATGCTTCTGTGTCTACACCCCTTTGTACACAGAAAGTTTTACGGACCGTGATGGATTCACGGCTTCACCCGTGAAAGTTTCTGTGGATTTTCACACTTAGCTGCATTTCGCCCCTACTCAAATGCCAAAATTACGGCCGACCCTAGAATTACGGCCAAGGTCGTGAAAATCGAAATCTTCATCATTTTCGCTCTAAATTTGACATGTAAGCTCGTGATCTCCTCAGAAATCATGATGTGGCTTTAAAACTCATGAAATCCATCATTTTCGTGCCTTTTTACCTGCATTTTCAATAAAACTAAGAAAGGTGAAGATTCTATACCAAGTGAAGTAAAAATACCAAAATTAGCATAAAATCATGCAATTAAGCTCAAAATATGACCTAAAATATAGGCAAAAATACAATATAAATGCAACTCATCAAATACCCTAAACTTAAAATTTGCTTGTCCTCAAGCAATATTATAATTTGTATAAAGAATGTAAAATAAAGAACTCTCATATGTTCTCCCTTTAATAAAGTCCTCAGTCCACATTCCAAGCAATCAACTTTCTAGAACTTAAGTGATTTAAGAAAGATCACAGTAAAAATAAATCATCAAGAATTTATAATCCAAGAAAGATAAAATTTACTATTCATGTCATAATATCCATTCTTCACAAACTAAATATCAAATACTTTCAATTTAATAAATCTATCTTACACAACAGATAAAAATTTTTTCAAGAATCTCGATGATGTCAAAGATGAGGGATTTTTGACGTAATTTGGTCTTTAAACTGTTATATGTCCTTTTCTATCAGCATCATAACATTGTTTAAAGTATACCACAAAGCAGTATAATTTACTCATAGTTTCAATCATAAGGTCAGCGGAGTTGTCCACTTAACCTACAGTTTTCTCTTTTTCTACTTTTTTTTTTATTAGACTTCAATTCATGTCTTTGGTACCACTGCCAATTTTTCGCAGTGCCAAGTAAAGGAGTCTTTTCTTTTCTCTCTCTCTCTTTTTTATTTTATTTTTTTTATAGAGAAAACCGATTAGTGGCATCGTATTTAAATCGTTATCGATACTTGATCGCAACGGACTTAAAGTATACCAACTAGTGGTATAATATAACTCATGACCATCAGATCACTTAACTAGAGGAGTTGGAGCAAATCTCAGTTTAAATAAATATCACCAATTTTCTATTCATAAAAATTTTCATCAAGCAAAAAAAATAGATAAATTAAACTTCAAGTATAAAGATACTATGCACGTGTCGTATGAACATAAAACAATTCATATATGTATTTTATCAATACCAGAATTGAATTTACTCAACAATTTAAGTCTACATGAAATTATTTCAAAAATTTCCTAAGTCATCAAATCAATCACTCAAAATGTTTTCTAATTACAAAATCAAATATTGAACAAACTCATATATCCTTAAAAATCATAAACATTCAAGATACATATCTATAAAGCTTTGAAGAAAAAGCAAAATACATGGGGATACCCTAGACTTAAATTGTTGCATATATTTAATCATTTAATCCATAATTATCAAAGAAAACTAAACATGCATCATCCCACAAAGAACATTATGCATCGTCCTCGATGTATATCAAAAATAAAAGAATAAAAATACTCACAGAGAAAAGGTATATGATTCACGGTTGCATTTGTGATTGTTTTGTTTGACACCTATTCTTTAAGTAATAATTTTTCAAAAATTCTTGCATATAAAATAACTTATTAAAAGATTTTCTATCAATAAAAATTCATCAATACATGCTGCAAAAATTTCTAAAAATTCAAAGAAAATCAAAAACTAAAATTAAGAGTAGTAAAAGTTAAAAATTTGGGTTGCCTCCCAAAAAGAGCTTGTTTATGGTCATTAGCTTGACCATAGCTTCATGTCATGGCGGAGTTGGTGAATCAGTGGCATAGTAGAGAGTATATAATCTTCTGCTTTTTCTCCGTCTCAAGAGTGTGCCCACTAAAGCATATATCTAGTTAAACAAGTAGATCCATGTCGCAATGGCCAGTACATGTATACAAAAATAAAATTTAAAATCATACAAAGAATACCCAATAATTTTTGGGTATTTATCCAAGAGTAATATCATGCATTCTTCTTTTAAATCTATATCAACAATTGGAAGAAGACTAGAATTAAGATCAAAAAATTCATACCTTGGATTGATCAAGAAGTTTTCAAATCTTATTTTGGGTTTTTCACTTACCTCAATACTAATGTGATCAAGAATCTCATGTGTTATTATCTTTTGGGGTGCCTGTGGTTGGATTTACATCAAATAATAATTTAGCTACCTCATTATCATTATCCTTAAAATCATCACCTTCATCATCTGTCATGCAAATTTCTAATGGATTTTTCTGGAGAAAAGGAATTGATAGTTCACATGGTAGTGGTAATATAATAAGCTCAGGATCCGCTTTTCCATTTTTTTTTTTTTCTCAATTTCTTTCTCTTCAATGGGGTACTCCATCCTAACACTAGCAAATTCACCCCCATCTATCTCGCTAGATCTTACTTAAGGATCCATAAACTCATCATCTTTCTCATAAGACTCCAAAAGTTTAATTTTTTTTTTCAAATATGTCCCAAGTATTTGTGTTACAAGGCACTACATTATGTGAGAGTGGACTAGATGGCTGGTAAAGTGTTGAGGAAGGGTTAATGGGGTATTTAAAATTTTTAAAATCATCAAAATTTGAAGAAGTTAAATCATAATATGTGACTAGAGTCATGACTAATGATTGTTCTAACTCTGGAAAATTCTCAAATTCATCCTAGATTCCTTCCTCTATGTCATTTTTATCAGTGCCATAAAATATACTATGAAGATCCTCACTGTGTTTGTTCATAGCAGCTATAGAGTTTTCAAGCAAGGCTTCTAAGTTGGACTTTTGAGGTTGACTAAAGTTTGATTGTGGAATAAATGTTGGGTTGTTATGATAAAATAAGTTTTGATGGTTCTCCCAACTTGGATTATAGGCACTAGAGCATGAGTTAAAGCATGAAGGAATTCCTGATTGACATTCAGTGTAATGATGCCCATGATATCCATAAATATCGCAAGTAATAAATTTCAACTTAGAATATTGCATGCTTAAATAATCAGTTTGTTAAGTAAAAGAATTTACCTTTGTTGAAAGTGATTGTAATGCATTCGTGTCATATTCTCTTGTCATTATCGGTGGTACATACCTCTGATTTGACCATTGACATTGGCTAAACATTATATTTTTAATAAAATTCAGAAAAATAAAAATAAAAATAGAAACAAAAATAAAAAAAATTATTTAGTCTATACATCTCACAATTAAATCGATATTGACTAGCCTGATCCTCGACAACGGCGCCAAAAACTTGGTATGTCCACAAGTGTACGGATTTATCGATATAATAAAATAAGATATCATTCCCAACGAAGATTAGGCGGTCAAGTACCGACTACACGGTCGATCTATATCTAGACGAATCAAATTTGTGGTTTTTGTTTTGGAAACTTCTAAGTACAAATAAAAAGAAACAAATATAGTGTTTTGGGTAAAAATCAGTTCAGATAAATTCAAGACTCGGGGTTTCACCACATTGACAAATATGAATTTAGTAAAAATAAATCTTTAAATGGAAAATTACTGGATTGAAAGGGATTTTTCCTAAGGTACATATTACCTCCTCCCGAAGCGTAATCCGGTATCTAACTACGCAAACTCTCTACCCTCGTCACAGTTAACGTAACTAGACCCATTAAGTTCTATGAAAAACCATGTAAATTCTTCAAACGAATCCGAACTACTCCCGTGATCGGATTCGTAGGTTTGAATAGAATAGTTCTGACGTTACGATTCACCTCTCGGTCCTTCTCGCAATGTTTAAGATGTAAATTTACTTGATCAGAGTAAATTACAGAATAACACAATTCTAATCAAATCAATTCTATAAAAATCATAATTAAGATTTAAAACAATAGACATAATTCATAAATCGTCAATGGGCTACACCCCTAATCCCAAAAATAAGTTTACACACTCATGTTCAAAGCAAACAACATGTTCATCGATGAAAATTGTATGAAAACTCAATAAAATTATAAGAAAATACTAGAAAGGTAATTGGAAATCCTTATCCTCGATCTGGAGATAAAGATTGAATGTCCAAATCCTCCTTTGCGTGATCTTCTTGCTCAAATTTTGCTCAGAAAGTTGATTTTCGCCCTAGTCGCCGCCTCTGTTAGTGTTCGTGCGTAGAAGCCCCCTCTAACCCTTAAAAATTCAATCTTTATAGCTTGACCGGTTAAGAACCCATAAAGGAACGTTTCTGTAATGTTTGGTTCGAATCCGGTTCGATTTGGAGACGAATCAAGTGAAAAACTCGAAGGACGGACGTTTTCACGGCCCGTAATGAGTTTACGGCTGAGGCCGTAAATGCTTCTGTGTCTACACCCCTTTGTACACAGAAAGTTTCACGGACCGTGTTGGATTCACGACTTCACCCGTGAAAGTTTCTGTATATTTGCACACTTAGTCGCATTTCTCCCCTGTTCGAATGCCAAAATTATGGCCAAGGCCGTGAAAATTGAAATCTTCACCATTTTCGCTCCAAATTTGACGTGTAAGCTCATGATCTCCTTGGAAATCGTGTTGTGGATTTCCACACTTACAAGTCCCTCGTTCCTCGCCGGAGAAACCTCATCGGCGCCCGCCTGGCACCGGTATTAGAGCCGCCGCTCTATGAAGAGGCCTCTCAGGCCTCTCTTTGCCACCCTCCTGACGGCGGCATCAGAGCATTGCTCTGGAACAGGGTAAGAGGTAAACGTCACCGCATACCGCTGCTATCATTGGGGGAGGCGGAGGAGCATGTTGCCGGCTCCGGTCCCGCCTCCCCCTCCTCTTTCCTCTCATCGAAGCTGGAAGGAAGCGGTACTTGGCGTCTCTCGGAACATGGGGAAACTATGTTCTCCTTCCCTGTTCCATCCCTCTTCGTCGCTTCACCCCTCTTCTTAAGGAGGGGGCCGTCGTCACCGAATATGGAAGGGAGGGAAGGCTGCTAGTCGACCTTCCATTTGGAGCTTCCGGAGATCACACCTCCGCATGATCTCGTGTCGCCGGATCCGCCTCCGCCGAATCTGCATCCGCCTCTCCCAATCCCACAGATGCATCCAGACGTCGATCCCGCCGGAGTGGATGCCTCTGTCAGTGTCGGAGATGGCACCGTGGAAGCCACCGTGGAGCTCACCGCTGACAGCGCTGCAACCAATGCTGGAAGAAGCCGAGGCCACCTGCCTCGCGTGCTTCTCTCGTCTAGCGATTGGGCTCAATGCAATGGGATTGGGCCATAGCCCAATCTAGTTCCGTCCAGCCCGATCCACATACCTTTGGGCATCACATTCTCCCCCACCAAATCTGATCGAGGCTCGATGTCCGGCACGGGGTCGAACACTGGCGCCTCCACCAATCCCTTGTCGGCATCCCGTAGATGCCGGAACCTCGTCACCCACCTGGTGACGGCATCAGAGCCACCTGCTCTGGGAAGGGCCTTGCAGGCCCTCATCGTTGCCCACCTGGGAACAGCATCAGAGCCGCCTGCTCTGGAAAGAGGTCTCGCAGACCTCTCATCAACATCTCGCTCATAGATGTCGGAATCCTCATCACCCACCTGGTGATGGCATCGGAGCTCTCCTTGTTTCGCTCCAGGAAGAAGTCTCGCAGACTTCGCATCGGCATCTCGCTTACAGATGCTGGAATCCTCATCACCCGCTTGGTGACGGCATCGGAGCTCTTCTTGTTTTGCTCCGAGAAGAAGTCTCGCTCGCAGACTTCTCATCTTCTCATCGACATCCTGCTCACAGATGTCGGAATCCTCGTCACCCGCGTGGTGACGGCATCGGAGCCCATTGCTCCAGATGGGGGGCGCACTCACCGCCGCCCTGTCTCTGTTGGTGCACCGCCTATGCACCGCCATCTCCTTGTGTCAACATCTTACCAGCAGAACCTTAGCTCTGATACCACTGTCACGCTCATATTTTTCTAACCTGTCCACGTCAGCATTAATAGCATAGAACTGTGCACCAAAATGAAATTCGAAATTCGTAATCGAATTCATCGCAATTTCAGCCGCCGCTCCAACTGTGCTGATTTTGACCGGGGAGTTGACCACCTCATTTCGAACACTGAGAGCGTTCGATCGCATCGTCATCTTCTTCCCGCGGATGCCGCCTGCGTCCGTCGTCGGCCACCATCACCGGTAGAGGAAGGTGGACGGGAAGGGACGTGCGGCAGGCTCGGACCACCCGTCCGAACCTCAGCCTCTCGCCCGAAGCCTTCGTTACCGGAAATGGTGAAGGAGGAGACGTTGCCGGAAACACAGGAGAAAGAGGAGCTCACCGGAGCCGGAGAAGACACACATAATTAGGGAAATTTATGTTGATTTGTCAATCAACCTACATAAACCCTATAGAGCTCCCTCTCTCTCGCTCTCTCACGTCGGCGGCACCTTGCCTTGAGTTACAGGTCCCTCATTCCTCGCAGGAGAAACCTCATAGGCGCTCGCCTGGCGCCGGCATCAGAGCCGCCGCTCTGGGAAGAGTTCTCGCAAGCCTCTCTTCGTTGCACTTCCGGTGGCGGCATTAGAGCATTGCTCTGGAACAAGGGAAGAGGTAAACGTCGCCGCATACCACTGCCATCATTGGGGGAAGCGGAGGAGCATGCCGCCGGTTCCGGTCCCGCCTTCCCCTCCTTTTTCCTCTCGTCGAAGCTGGAAGGAAGCGATACTCGACGTCTCTCGAAACAGGGGGAAACTGTGTTCTCCTTCCCTGTTCCTCCCCTCTTCGTCGCTTCGCCCCTCTTCTTTAGGAGGGGGCCGCTAGCTAGCCTTCCATTTGGAGCTTCCGGAGATCACGCCTCCACGTGATCTCGTGTCACCGGATCCGCCTCTACCAAATCTGCCCGCCGAATCCACATCCGCCTCCGCCAAGCCCGTAGATGCGTCCACACATCGATCCCGCTGGAGTGGACGCCTTTGTTGGTGTCGGAGATGGCGCCAGGGACGGCGCCGTGGAGCTCACCGTTGACAGCGCCGCAACCAATGCCGGAAGAAGTCGAGGCTGCCTGCCTCGCGTGCTTCTCTCAGCCAGAGATTGGGCTCAATGCAATGGGATTGAGCCATAGCCCAATCTGGTTCCGTCCAGCCCGGTCCACATATCTTTGAGCATCACACTTATCATGACCAAATTACCTATGATTATGATGAATCTAAAATCAAGAATTTTTTGTTTGTTCTTCTTTAACCATCTAAGGGATTTGTAGGAAGGGAGAGCATAGGGCTGTCTTGGGAGTCCTTGTTTGAAGAGTTTAACAATTTGGTTACTCTTTGTTGTTCGATTAACTAGCTAAAGGAGCCTTTTATATATGTCTATCTAAGTAGGCTTTATATGTGTCTGTAGGCTGCTATGTTGATGTTGACCGTAATGATTATAATAACTTAATATAGGTGTAATACTTTTATGATTTTGGATTGCCTTGAATGAGTGAGATATTGTCAAGGTGCATGGGAGCAATAATGTCTATTAAGAGTTAATGTAGAAATGGAAAAAAAAATTGTCACTTAAGAGATGTATGAATAATTATAGAACTCCAGAGTATAAGGCTTATGGTCTGGTCACTCCAAAGGCATCCAGTGTTTAGTGGCGACCAAACTGATGCATCTCTTTTATCATTCAAGACCCAATTGAAATTTCCTAAACAAAATATATGAGCTAAAAATGGAGCTTTCTCAAGCTCCTAGGCTACGCATGCAACCAGAAATTTTGAGCAAGCCAAATTTTATCTTGACATTTGACTTTCAAACCCAAAATTAACCATGCATCATCACTAATCAACTAAGTTGCATCGCATGCTTTAGTAGCCATGTAAGTCAAACCAAATGTTGGCCATCATTTCTCCTCTCTAAGCCATACATTGAAGATATTGAAGACTCCGAAGTAACTAAACAATAGAGCCTATGAAAACACCAAGGCGACATTACTAAATTCTAAGAGGTAACATCAGTCCCAAGAAGGCTTCAACTAAATGCCATCATCAAAGTGGAAATAGCCCGAACCGTTTTGTTCCACTCAACCCCTCCATACAAAAGGCCATTATTTCATGAAGCAATTTCTTTATACTCTCTTATTTATGCATACCATCACAATAATTGTGTGTTGAACAAACGGAATTATTTACTTTTTTTCTTTATTTGACGTCCTCAGATACATGAAGACTAATTAAAAATTGCCCTAAATTTTGAACAGCATAAATGAATTTTTCATGAGCTTGATTTGACTAAAAGAAAATAAAACTAGAGTTTTTGATCCGGTGAAAATTATATAAATAAAAGAAAAGATAGGGTGGATAGGAGATTCCGTTCACACATGCAGTGGTATATGCATCTAAAAGCACGAGTTTTCTATGACTAGTACCGGTGAGTTCACCTCCTCGTGTAGTTGTTTATGATTCAAATATGACTTAGTTTCTTTTATGCCCCTATTTTATGATTCCAATACGACTTGGACGTGAACATTCAATTTGGTGCATTCCAATACGACTTAGTTTCTTAAACTTCACTCAAATTTAATTAAGAGTTGAGCGATGCACGAAACGAACTGGTTAAGTTTAGAGCACATGAAAAATAAAATCGAAAAACGGTTCATATTCTCACCGCATTGGTTAAGTTTAGCACGGCTTTGGTTCGTGGTCTTGCGTTGGGCCTGCGGCTCTGCCATCTTATTATATAATAGTGATTAGTTTTGCTACCCAACTCACACCACTTCTGGAATCTTCTGTCCTTCGCCCGTGCTGACCTACCCATCTGAGAAAGGGGTCGCCTGAGGTAAATCCGATTAATCTCTTGAGATTGAGCCTCTTACTCGCTAAACTTGGATCAATTCCTTAGTCTTTTGGTCGTTGTGCAAGATTTCCTCATCTGATTTGCCTTGTTGTAAGCTTAGATCGATGTTTTATGCCAGGGATTCATTTCTTGTTGTATTTTTTTGGTTTTTGTTTCTCTACCTTGGTCGATTTTACTTTTCGATGAAAAAAAGTTTGTGATTCTTTATTGCATGATATGATCTGCGTGTCCATGAAAAAAATAAAGTTTGTGATTCTTTATTGCTTGATATGATCTGCGTGTCCATGAAAAAAATAAAGTTTAGCTTATCGGTTTAGTCTGCGTGGTAGTCTTTTAGACTCTTGAACTCTTATTGTGTTTTGAGTTCGATTACGCTAATTTTTAAATAATATCTGTTGTTACTGTGGTTTAATTTTTCATATATTTCATGAACGAACATGAAGTAGATTAAATTTCTTTTGTCTTTCCCTTTCATTGCTACAAGAAGAAAATAATTGCTAAGGTTTGCGTGATGTGTTATTTGATTTCACGGCTTGCTACTTACCATCTCTTCTGTTCTAACTCCGAAGACAACTTTTCATCTATAAATTATTTCGTCCCTTGATTTCGATGCCTCATGTGTAGATCACATTAAGAAAATGGTGAAGGCCGTTGCTGTTCTTGGTAGCAGTGAGGGTGTTAAGGGCACTATTTACTTTACCCAAGAAGGAGACGGTGAGAAATTTTTTGTATTCCTTCCCATCTAAATTATACTCTTTTCCAATCTTGTATTGCTAACTTCTTCTTTCTCTTACATTTTAATAATGTTGTGAATCAGATCTATATTTAGGAATCTTAAACCTCTGTTGCAGGTCCAACCACAGTCACTGGTACCATCTCTGGCCTCAAGGCTGGACTTCATGGTTTCCATGTGCATGCTCTTGGAGACACAACCAATGGATGCATGTCAACTGGTGAACTTTTTCCCCTTCTTTCGGAGATCTATGATTTTTAATAATAAGGTCGACCATAAAGTGTCTCCGTGTGCTGATTCTTTTATCCTGCAGGGCCGCATTTTAATCCTGCTGGAAAGGAACATGGAGCCCCTGAAGATGACAACCGCCATGCTGGTGATCTAGGGAATGTGACTGCTGGAGAGGGTGGTAATGAGTAATTTGCCTATGAACCATTTAGTGATGCTACTTCTTTATCTATATGCTATATTGCTATATCTGAAGTTGATTTGGTTTGACCAGACAGTTTTATGAGTTTTTACTATGTTGTGTTTTGGTTCTTTAGGTACTGCTACTGTCTCAATTGTTGACTGCCAGGTGAGATTGCATTTATAGTTTTGTTTAGATTCTAAATGAAATAATAACTACTTTTGATTTAAAATTTGTAAAATGTTTGTACTTTTTAGATTCCCCTCACTGGACCAAATTCTATTATTGGGAGAGCTGTTGTAGTCCATGCTGATCCTGACGATCTTGGAAAGGGTAATACTTTCTAAAAACGCTTATGCAGTTTATGTTCTACATAGATCCTTTCTATGAAGCATTTTTGCCTCAGATCCAATGATCCATCATTTTAAAGATGTGTGTTTTCATGGAATGTTTTTCTGCCAAGTCTTTTATGTGCTGCACTAGAAGCATTTTCTTCTTGAATCTGAAACGTATCATGCACTTTGCTATGCACTTGTTAATATTGTCACACTGCAATAGTTGTAATATTTCATTCATGTAAAGTACATGGGTATACGTATATAAACTCTATGTATGTAACATGAAACATGTTATAATGACTCATTCTATTATTCTAATTCTAGCAAGAGATGCAAAATATTTAATGAATAAATAAGCATTAAAGTTGATTCTATAATGTGTTAGAAGAAGGATAATTCTTCTTGTCCAATACATTTAGTTGCTCAATTTTTTTTTTGAAAAATGTTGATTACTGTTCTAGTATGTGGTAGCAAGGTTTGAACTTTTGGCCCGAACGGACCAAAATTTTTGGTACAAACCGGTACAAGATGGGCCTAATTTCATTGTAGCACTATGTCGATGCAATTTCATTATAGCACTGTTGATTTCATGGCCACTACCGGTTGGAGTACAAACTGGTACACCAGTTTAAATCGATTTTTTAGACCAGTGCACTAGTTTAGACTGATTTTTCAAACCTTATGTGGGAGCTTGATTATGATATAGCGTGTCTATTGACTCTTCTTGAGTGAAATCTAAGTCATCTTACACATCATCTCACGAGTAGTATGAGACAAAATCATGTACAAAGCTTCCATACTAGATCATGTAATCACATTTTATTTGCTTTCAAAGTAACTACATTTCCTCTAACAAAGTACAAAAGCCGAAGGTGGACCTTTTGTCACTTGAATTCCTAACATAATCAACATTAAAAAAATCCCTTACAAAATAAGCCTCATTTTTTAAATAAAGAATACCTTTTCTTAAAGCACCTTACTGTAAAATTTGTATGATGGCATCTTAGTGACATTTTGTGTGATTTCACACGAATTGATTGACAACTCCAACAACTGCGGAAATATTAGAATGTGTGATGGTAAAATAAACAAGTTTCTTCTAGCAAGTTGTTGATATTTATGAACATTAACATGTTGATAGTAGGATAAATAAGTTTTTCTTATCTATGAACATTAACATATTGATAGTAAGGTAAATAAGTTTTTCTGTAGCCTCCATTATGTTCTTATGTGATGACCAGTATGCAATTTATCCTAGAGGTTGCTCCATATGCATCTCTTTAGCAAGATAGCATATAAGGTATTTTTAATGTCCCTATAATGAATGTGCCAACTTTGACTTGATAGCCAAAGAAAGTAGAGCACAAAAAAAATTGAATTGTGCCATATGGGGGTATTGGAGAGTCTACATCATATGTTTGTTTTAATCCCTTATAAATATGGCATGCTTTAGATTCGTCAATAGAGCCATCTGGATACTATTTCATAGTAAACATCCTTCTATAAGCAACAAGGTCAGTATTAGCCTTCTTCTGATATTGTCATTTTGAATCCATTTTTATTTTTTAGTTATAAGCTAGAATAGCTTTTGAAGCATTCAGGCCCTATTTCCTTGGACGGAATCTACCCTAGATTATTTCTTACTAAATTCAATGTGTTTTCCTTTCTTTTCCCCTTGGATTCCATCCAAGAAAAACAGGACCTCAAAGAGATAAATTTAACAAATAAAGTGAGGAATTGATTTATACGAAGGAAAATGTGATGCTGATCATTTTAGACATTTGAGAAATAGGATGAGGCATAGTAGTTAGCTTGCCCTTATTATTAAGTAGTTAATTAGTTGAAGATCTGTTTAAAGAGGTAAGGAGTGAGGGGCATAAGATTAAGGTGTTCATAGATGCCTTCTGTACCTCTACAAAAGGAGAAGTTAAGTGTGGATAAAATGGTAATATGACCTAAAGGAGGAATGTGCACAAGATATGAACAAATTGACAACTACCTAGAGAAAGTATTTTTTCGATCATGGACAATACTATCAATCAATAGTTCATTACAAGTAGCATTGTAGTTATTATCAAGGTTGAAAAGCATCTTGGTTTCTAGAAAGTCGTGGAGTTTTCGTATAGTCAGTATTAACCAATGTCATGGTTTTTGTAACAATATGGATTATAAGTAAAGAGGTAGGCCCACTTCTCCGTATTGAACATTTTTCCTTTGTGGTTTAAACTTGAATCATGTTCTTCTTAAGAAAGAGTTTTACATATTTCTTTGGTAGAGGAGAATATGATTCTGCTTTGAATATACTAATTAGTAGCCATGTGAGGTTGAAAAAATTAGTTACTAGGTGGAGGAAGGTAGATATGCTAAGAGTTTCCCAAGTGAAACAAAAAAGTATCAGAGACCTCAAGTCCAAAGGAGGTAGTGTTGAACTTGATAGTAGTGCTTTGAGATATGAAAATTTTCAAATAAATCAAGGCTAGTTAAGTCCATCTTATGTGCTAGAGATTCAATCCTTTAAATAGAGAATGCACTTACCGTAAACCTTGGGAAAGAAAGGTGGAGTCAATCATAGGGCGTTGAACAACAATTAACTATGAATGAATTAAAAAAGGAGATAACATAGAGAGGAATGGATTAAGAAAGAAGAGAAGGTAGCTAGGGAAGATTAACTCATTTTTTTTGGTGTCAAGTTAAATGTAGATCTTATTATTTATGCTTTAACTCATAATGTCTTGTATTGATTTGATCATTCTAATTTTTAATAAGTTTATGCGCCTATGTAACAAAATGAATATTTTTTTTCCATCTAAATGTGAAGGCATGTATTGTAAGAATTGCCTCGGTGCATACAAAGCCCATGTTTAAACTAAGATTTGTGCAACTATAGAACTTAATCATATTTTATTAAGTATATGTCCTATCTACAAAAGATCTACTTATGACTGAGTGCATTAAGCCATTTTTTAAATTTTATTCTATGTATGTAAAACTATTTAAACTGTTTTTGTAAAGTTTTTATGAGTGCAAAATATATTCCAAAACAATTGAACTTTAGTTATGTATGCTGGAAACAATAGAAGGTGGAAAAAATTGGTTTTACTTAATTATTATGGTTATTATTAATTATGAGGTTTTTGATTAAGTCTAAATGTGTGAGAATTATCTATCGTTAAGGCATATATACATGCTTGTTATGTATTCTAACGAGCAATGTATATAATGTGGTATGATGTAAATTACTTAATTTCATCTCTCCTCTTATATTCTTATGGTCTAAAATGGTGCTAGAGTGAAGTTCTAAACCTTAGCCCACCTCTCTGTATTGTTGTAGTAGCAACGTCATGATTGCCTCTCAGTTGCTACAACGGTGACCTCCCTACCAATTGTTGTTGTGTGGTCAACTCCCAAATTATTCTTTCTTTGCTCCTCCTTACACACGGCAACAATAAATCTGCAACACCACGAGGAGTTCTTTAGCTTTATCTTATTCCTCTCCATGGTGCCTACGTTGGTTATTGATTGTAGCACTATAACATTCAAACACACGTACACATGCATTAGGTCACTGCTGTCCTCTTTGAATTGCTTAGGGAATCCATCGCCCCTCCCATTCCCCCCTTCCTCTTGCCTTTGGGGGCTGCTTGTCTTTTGCACCAATTTTTGTTTTAGTACAAAAAACTAAATCAAGTTGACTGTGGCTATTGATTACGAATCTCTAAATCTTTAGCAATTTCCAGGAACTCGTCGAAGAGCTTACTATCGTGTTTGATGTTCTTTTACTGGATGATTTTCACCTTGGAGATGGCATCTGTAAACGGATCAAGCTCCTTCCCTCTTTGTGGATGTTGCTGCCACTGCCAACTCAAATTGGAATCTCCTGATTACCTATTGTCCTTTTGCAAGACAAGCATCCCATGTCTGGCTTTGTCTGGATTTTCATATTTGCATCATTTTTCTTCTCTATCATGCTCAACACCAGCAACTTGTTGTGTTTACCTCCATCCTAATTGAGTATATGGCCCACGCAAGGAATGCAATAAAAAATTGGGGATATACTCTTCGTCTTGCATTTATCTTCATCTTTTTAGCAATCTAATGTGCTGTATGGTTGTGTCATCCATTATCCACAATAAGCTTTTAGTAATCCTCACTGCCTCATTGAAGCTCCTTGGACTTTATACAAAGTTGGGCTTGGGCATGATTGTAATATATGCTTCAACTTGTGGGGGAATATGTGACGATGATGATGCAACACCTCTCTTTTCTATTACTTCTTGTACCTTAGTTGTCTCCTTTATCCTCTCCAAGATGAATATGCCTTTGCTAGAGTTATTTTCTTTAGTTTTGCAGTGCCTCTCTGATTTATGTTTGTAGTAAATTCTTAGTTATTTATCGCTATCTTACAATTGTGCCCATGTCTTTGGACTTAGCTAGATGTTATTAACACAAATGCTCAGGGAGGGTTGAAAAGCATATAAGGTGGCAAGTTAAAATCAACTTAATTGTTATGGTTACTTTTAATTATAGTATTTTGATTAAGCTATACATGATTAATACACATGCTTTATCTTGTTGAGTATTGTAATAAGACAATATACATTTAGGGGTGTATGATTTACATAGTTTTATCTAATTTCTCCTTTTTTTATGCTCCAAGCCTCCAACAATGTATAATCTTACTCGTTATCAATCTGCTCTCAATCCACGGAATGAAATGTAACTCAATATTTAGATTTATCAACCTAACAGAAGGTAGATATCTTGAAACAACATTTCCATACTTGTTAACGTAGTAAATGTAGCTTGCAATGTCCCCCATAGCAAATGAGTTGATAACCACTGCTTCTGGACAGATTTTTTTTGTGCAATACGCAAATTGAACGGCTGGGCACTGGGTACAATGTCCTCAGGTTTAACTACCCTAGATATATAATTATTTGGTTTTACCTCTCCCCTCCTCCGACACCCACCCAGCCACAGTGCATTTACCATTTTTATATGATATTGTGTAATATTTACAATATTTTACACGGATGCACAAGATAAATTGTAGTTATGTAATGATCTTTATTTTGTTCTCCTAGAACTGCATTTGAATAATTCTATATAGAAAGTTTTTGAATTGATTGAAATTTCCATGCCATTAGGAAGATATCTTTTCTACAAGGATTTCAAATGTGTAGATCTAATTTGTAGCAAACTTGATATATGACTTGTGTACATAATTTTTACTATAAATTTGATACATTTTGTTTGTATATTTTTATTTAAGCTCTTATATGAAATTAGTATAGATATAGAATAACTGCAATTCTATTTTTTTATATTGTTTTATCAAGTATCTCGCCTTCATCTTTTTATGCACATGTTTGATGAATCTATTTGGTCCCGTATAGAAGATGAACTTCTGTATATGAATTTTAACTATAAACTTGTTGCATTTTGAAGGCTTACGAAAAAAAAAATACTAGGTTCAGGATGGGTGGTCGTAGTTTTCTAATAGTGTCTTACTAAGTTTTATTGCCTAATCTTATTGATTTTTACCTGTTCAATGAATCTAATTTTAGTTAAATATGAAAGGTCTCTATATGAATTTTGATTGTAAATTTGATACATTTCAAAGGTTTATATGCATAGAAACTCTAGTAAGAAATTGGTATGGAATTATGTTATACTAAGTTTCAAAATTTACCTGTTTATATAATGTTCAATGAATCTAATTTCAGTTCCCTATGAAAGATAATCTTTCTATTAATTAATTTTGATTATAAATTTGATACATTTTTTAAGGTATATAGACATAGAAATTACTATAAGAAACTAAGTACAGAATCAGTAAGACCCTTGTTTTCCAGCATTGTTCTATGAAGTTTATGCTCCTGTATTTTTTTATATGCAAGTTCAAAGAATTTAATTCGAGTCTCATTTGAAATATTTGCTTTTTATGTATCCATTTTAGCTAAAATTGAAATATTTAGGAGGTTTGTAGGCATTGAAACTCTCTTAAGGAACTAGGTACTTTTTCAGGAGTTTGGGACTTTTATAGACACTTGAAGCCCAAAGATGAATGCATTTATATTTTGTGAGTATAAATTTGGCTCAACTGTCCTTTGAATCGTGCAGGCTAGACCACGTCATTTTCTCATGAATAGTCTTTGGTTTAAGAAATGTTTCTCAGTCCAAGTCCACCTGTCTCTCTGGAAAGGGTAGTAGGTGTCCAAATAAAACTACATTCTTTTCTTGATAATGTTTTACTTTACAATGAACCCTTAGTTTGTTCCTTTGTAGCTGTAAGCTTATCTCAGATCTCTAAGATTATGCGCCAAATATTCTCGTTCCCCACTTTACTGTTGTTGTTTCTCGTTATACTTTGGTCCATGGCTGAGCAATATGCTCTAACAATCTCTCTCTCTCACTTTTCTATTTTAGGTGGACATGAGCTGAGCAAAACCACTGGAAACGCCGGGGGAAGAATTGCTTGTGGTTGGTTTTTCATTCGTTCTTACTCAGATTCAACTATTTTCCCTCTTGATTGTGGACCCTTTTTTATCATGTTCCTTTCAAGTTTCCATTCTACTTTCCCTTTCAAGTAATATCATAATAACTTTGTTTTCCGATGAGCTATTCCAGGAATTATTGGACTGCAAGGTTGAATTCTACATTTCAACAATCTGCGTGCTGAAGGAATGCATAATGCAATGCACGGCAGCAGCTTCGTTGCTTGAATTAATTTTACTGGAACTGTCGCATTACTTCCGTTTCCCTTTTACCATGGTTGTGTTTAATAAACGAGAAAACTATCGCGAGTTTGAACATATGCTGTAGAAGTTTGGATGCATTATGCAGAACTTATGTTGGGATTATGGTTTCTCTTTTTCTTTTTTTTTCCTTCTAGTTGGTCAAGACTCAAGCGTTATCATCTCTAATGCTGAGTTTCCTTAGAAAAAATCCCCTTCGAAAAGAAGAAAAATATATTTTAATTATTAGCATATTTTCTTCTTTCTCTTTTCTTTTTCTGTGAAGAAACACAACATTAAGTGTTCGTGCATCATGAATTTGGTCATCTTGGTGCAAAATATATATATATATATATATATATATATATATATATATATATATATATATATATATATATATATTAGTTCAATGCAAATTCAAATTAGGTTAAATGCCGAGTGGAAGGATTGTCTCATTTCTTCCATTGATCAGCCGAAGTGCTTTTCTTTTATAGTGTGTTTCTTTAGACAAAAAATTAGAAGGAAAATACGAAAAACACAATGAATATAGACGTAAAATATTATTAGATTTAATATATTTTTTATTTTTATTTTTTTTAGTTTTTTATGAAAAAAATATACTAGTGGAAGGATTTTTAATAAATGGCTAAAATTGAAAAAAAATAATTTTAAGAAAAAAGGCTAAAATTTTTTTTTCTCTCCTCCCATTCTATTCTTTTGAAAAAAAATAAGAAAAAATTTTTTTTTCTCACTTTCTTCATGTTTTCTTTTCAAAGAAATAGGCTATTAGAGGCGACAACCACTGGCTTGACCAAGACATAGCTTATGGGATGACACGTCAAATCTTATGGGCTAAGCACAACACATGGGTTTCAATATTTTTCATTATAGGTTAAAAAAAATATATTTTTCATTTCAATTTAGAGACCCAAATTTTAATTTTGAATATTTTCTTACATATTTGCCTTCACAAAGTATCTTAAAATTTTAAACATAGTAATATTATTATATTTTTAACTATAAAATTACTATTTTACACTATTTAATAGTAGAAAAGAAAGTATATATTTATAAATTTAAATATAATTGATTCCCTATAATTGCCCCCTGATTTTTTATTTTTTCATACAAAAATTTTGTTCTAATTAGTTTTCCTTAAATCTCTCTTAATATTTTATTAATCTCTTATATTTTAATTATTTTCCTAATTGCACTAAAGCTTAAAGAACCATGGGTAGAGTATGAGATGGAGAAAAATTAGCACTTACAAGAGTAGAGTTGGTTGTCATTTTGCTAGATTCTCAATACTTGATTTTCTATCTTGGTCGCCTCAAATTTCTATGATGCTCAACAATGGTAAATCATGGTTTCATATTTTATAGAGAGAGCAAGTTCACCAAATCATGCCCATCAATGTGGTTAAGTTGGAAGAATGTAATTTTTTACTTATTTAGACTTCCAAAGCACCATCTTTTGGATTACCCCTATCCCTCTCATCTTTAGATTGAGATAGATGCTGAGGGCTTGATGATAGCGTCGACGTTGACACTTTTAATTAAGAGATAGAATAAAGTGGGGAACCAAACCAAGGCCAGATGCAGGGCTTTGACAGTGTATTAATGTTGAGGGAGTTTTTTACCATCAACGGAAATGGAGTTGCTAGAGTGGTATGCACAATATGCTTGAAGAGGATAGCATATGGAGAGTAAGTATGCTCAATGTCGTGCTTCTACATTTCCATAATAGTTACTTGCATCTCTAGTTGGAGGTCAAGTGCGTTTGCATACTATTCTAGTAGCTAGTTTAAGAATTAAGACTTTTTAGGTTTTAAGTTATATTGTACAAATATGTAATTTAATCAACTTGATTTAGTCACGTGATCAAGTTTAAATATGTTATTTAAATTGTCTCTATATAATAGATATATTGTTTCATTTAAAATTTAAAATTTAATTTAATTTTATAATAGATGTGTTCAAGGTTCTTAATATTTTTATTTTTGAATTTTTTTTCTAATTTTTACCAAATTTCCCCTACTCTTCTTTATTTTCCTAATTTTTTAAAT
Organism: Costus lasius; assembly: GCA_027563935.2. Taxonomy (NCBI): domain Eukaryota; kingdom Viridiplantae; phylum Streptophyta; class Magnoliopsida; order Zingiberales; family Costaceae; genus Costus; species Costus lasius. The sequence continues at coordinate 78,183,467 of CM050453.2, read as the reverse complement.
TTTTCTTGTTCATCCCCGCTAAGCACGGCCCAAATAAGGCCCGTTATGGGCCATGCCTAGCTTAACTTCTATAAAACTAGGCCATAGAGACCTATGCTTGGGTCAACTTGGTATGGCCCATCAGCCACCTCTATATATGCTTCATTCACTCCAAGAGTCCGGTAAGGTGTTTGGATTTTTAAGGGTATCTTCAATTATTTTTAACATCTTAATAAAAGTTATTTAATGGGAAGGAAGGTATTTGATTCACACATAACAAATCAAAGTAAAATTGGCCCCAACCTAACTGATATTTAGATCAACAATTATGCATATTTAATTATGGGTATGTGGATAAGTTGAGGGTATAATAAGATAAATTTTTTTACTAATGGAGAACCATTTTGAGGCTTGGGGTGTTCAGTTAACCACAATTAGCTAAATGGAACAAATTCTAATTTTGAGAATCCTTAGCTATGTGATAGGTATCTAATCCCTAATAATCTCCTCTCTATTTTCATTAGTTTTTCTCTTGATCTTCCACCTAAGTTAGCATGCCGCAACTCCAACTCATCAAAAGTTGTTACAAATCGTCCACATGCATATGGACATCAAATTCCCACAGCTTTACTCATGTCCACCACCATTAGCAATGTTGGACACCCTTGTCAAACTTCTTTAGGGCATGTTTGGCGGTGCTTTCCGCCTTGCTTAGCTACCTAATCAATCTAACATGGATTGAAATAAGCCAATTAGCTGCCCAATTCCTCTTCTTTGTTATTGCATCGCCCTTTCACGCCTAGAAGACCCTCGAGATCACCTTTTCCTCTAATTATCAGACCTACTCCTTTACTAATGGACTCATCTGCAAATATATGATCTATTAAAATAGTAAAAATATTATCCTATAGACATTAACCAAGTACCAACTAATCTTAAAATTATAAGCTAAATAAACAAAAAAAATAGGATGGTTATAAAATCTAACTAAATTAAGCTGATAAGATAACAAGTAAAAGACAATAAATTATTGTAATCAATATTATGAAAGATCAAAACTTATCATTCACCAAAACTTGCCAAAAGTTCTTTCAAAACTTGCCAAAAGTTCTTTCAAAACTTTCCAAAAGCTTCTCAAATATGTTAAGGACATTCCATAAAAGTTTTTCACAAAATTTGGTTCAAGAATGAGCTAAATCGGGCAAGAAAATTTTAAGAAGATTATGGTTATTACATAAATCATGAGTGGGCTATGATTCTATTATAGAGATTCTTTAATTTTCAAGCTAAGAAATTTATAGCCATGTCAATCAATCACGCTAAGAAATTCATACTTACCTGGAGCTCCAGATCTTAAAGTATCCGACCTTAGAAATTCGAGAGGCGGTATAGAGGTGCTTGATTATTTTCTTTTTTTTTTGCCATAAGTAAGTTAAGTAATGAGAACGGGAATTGAACCCAAAACTTTGTTATCAAGGACTAAGGTTCTTACCAGTTGAACTAACTGACACTCTCGCTTGATTACTTTCATTGATGAGGTACTTTATGTTGCATATCTAAGCTAAGATAATAGTTTGTTGAGATAATAGATGTTTCCCAAACTAATTTCTCTCTTCTTGAAGAATTCGGGATTTCGGGACCGGTACTGAACTCCCGAATTAGAATTCGGTACCGGTACCAGTACCAAAAATTCTGGTTCAGTACCGGTACTGGTACCGAACTCCCGATTGCTCCCCCCTAATGTACATGAACAAAATAGTGAAAAGGAATTTACACACAAGAGGGGAGGTGAATTGTGTGTTGAGCAATTTTTATTTTTTATAACTTTATGATTTTATTACAATCTAGATAAAAGAGAATGAAGATAACTATAATAATTGAGATAAACTGATGTTATGAAGAACTACACTTATGATATTTAGCTAACAACTAAAATCACTAATTTATAAGCATGAAGTTTAAAGCAACACAAATAAGCAATGCAAACAAGTGATTTATAGTGGTTCGGCCCCAATGCCTACATCCACTACCTAGGCTCCATACCTAGGATTTCAAATACCCCACTAGTTTTATTTTCTTCTTTAATTGAGGTTTACACTTAGTGGTTTCACCCTTCTTCCAAGGGAACTACTTCTCTAAACCCTAAATACAAGAAGTAAAATAAACTAACTAACTATGAGGTCTCTTCCAAGAGTACCTCCAACACTTAGTAAAATATAATAAATTCAATGCAAGAACTAAAACACACATCAAGAGGGGAAAGAAATGCTCATTCAAAGCCAAGACTCCTCTTGATGAATTTCTCCTAGAGTGCTTGAACTCCTCTTTTGAAAAAGCTCTTTTTGAATGAAGAGGGCTTCAAAAAATATTTATAGGCTTCAAGATCTTCAAGAGAGTTTATCATGGAGATTTCAAGAGAAAAGGAAGTTTTTTAGGGCACCAATGGTTTGGAAGATCATGAGAAGGGATTCTAGGGCTTTTGAGAATATTTTTATATCATTTTTTGGGGTTACAAACGGCTAGAATTGAAGAAATAGTTGTTGGAGGTCGAAAAGGCTCGGTTTGGGCCTGTTTGGGCCAATTCAGCCTGGTTTGGTTCGGGCTGGTTTGGACTGCATTTTTTATTCAAATTGATTTGGCTCGTTTGAGCTCATTTGAAGTCCGAATTGAGTGTCGTTTGAATCGTTGGAAAGCTTAGAGAGTCTACTTTCTAAATATACTCGTTTCAAAAAATTTTGGCAAGAAAAAAATATGGTTTGAGGGTTAAATACTACAGAAAGGTCAAAAGAATGAAAGTTTTGGTTCAATGATATGGGTAAATTTTGAGAAACAAAATGATCAAGGGTGTATTCAAGTAATTTTGGTGGAAAGAGCTATCAAATAAGAAGTAATTTAAGTACTTTACATTTATCTAAAAAATAAAAAATAAAACTATGAGAAATAAGTCTTGATCACCATAAGAGTTCAATCTCCTTAATGTGGATAAAAGTTGAAATGAATTTGAGCTTGAACTTCATAAATCATCTACCATCTTCAACCTAAATAAGATACTCAAAAGATAATATTAGTAAAGTAGTTTGTTATTATCAAAATATATTAGAATAGATTAAAGACCAAGATAATAAAACCTTAGGCCAACAATCTCCCCCTTTTTGATAATGACAAACCATATCAAGAAAGAGCATATAGTAAACATAGAGTATCTACTCCCCCTACAACTATGCATCATATGCATTTATCAAAATTGTAGATAAAGACTTTTCCTATTTATCTGGACATATAAAATATAAGATGCTTTTGAAAATATTTCTAAAGTTTCAATATAAGCTCTCCCCCTTTTGACATTATCAAAAAGAGAGGATGCATGAATATAAGCTCTCCCCCTTTTACTAAAAAGAAGCTAGTATACATTATTTTGGAGATAGTTGACTACATATACCTAATTACATTCTCAAACTACTAAAACTTTCATCATTCAAAGGTTTAGTAAAAATATCTGCTAATTGCTTATCTATAGGAACATAATACAATGATATGTCATTTTTCATTACATGATCACGCAAGAAATGATATCTTAAGTATATATGTTTTGTGCGTGAATATAAGATAGGATTCTTAGATATATTTATTACACTAGAGTTATCACAATAAATAGAGGTACACCTATAAGATAAATCATAATCTAAAAGAGTTTGTTTCATCCAAAGAATTTGTGCACAACAACAACCTACATCAATATACTCAGCCTCTGTTATTGAAAGTGCCACAGAGTTTTGTTTCTTAGAAAACCAAGAGACTAACCTCATTCCTAAGAATTAACAACACCCACTAGTACTTTTTTTATCAATTCTACAACTAGCAAAATCAATATCAGAATAATCATAAAGTTCAAAGTTTTTGCTATTATAGTACCAAAGACCAAAATCAACAGTTCCTTTAATATATCTAAGAATACGTTTTACTGCACTTAAATGTGACTCCATAGAAAAAGATTGAAATCTAGCACATAAACATGTATTAAACATTATATCAGGTCTACTTGTAGTTAAATAAAGTAAACTACCAATCATACCTCTGTATCGCTTTTGATCTACCACTTTACCATTCTCATCTACATCAAGCTTGGTACATGTGCTCATAGGAGTTGGTGTAGCTTTAGCATTTTCCATACCAAACTTCTTGAGAATTTCTTTTGCATATTTGGATTGGTTAATGAAGATACCATGTGTTGTTTGCTTTATTTGAAGTCTAAGAATGAAACTCAGTTCACCCATCATACTCATCTCAAATTCATTTTGCATGCAATTTGCAAACCACTTACATAAAGATTCATTAGTAGAACCAAAAATGATATCATCTACATAAATTTGAACTATAATATGTCATCATTTTCATATTTAGTAAAAAGAGAAATGTTAACCTTTCCAACTTTAAAACCATAATCAATTAAAAACAAAGAAAGTCTTTCATACCAAGCTCTAGGAGCTTGCTTTAAACCATATAAAGCCTTCTTCAATTTGAAAACATGATTTGGAAATTCAAAATTCTCAAAGCCAGGTGGTTGCTCAACATAAACTTCTTCATTAGTGAAACCATTTAAAAATGCACATTTCACATCCATTTGATAAAGTTTAAATCCTTTGAAACTAGCAAAAGCCAAAAGTATTCTAATAGCCTCTAATCTTGCTACAAGAGCATATGTTTCATTATAATCAATTCCTTTCTCTTGGTTGAAACCTTGGGCTACTAAGCGTGCCTTGTTTCGAACCATTAGGTTGGACTCATCTAGTTTATTTCTAAAAACTCATTTAATTCCAATCACAGTTTGATTACAAGGTCTAGAAACTAATGTCCATACATCATTTCTTATAAATTGATTTAATTCATCATGCATAGCTAAAACCCAAAATTCATCTTTTAAAGCATCATCAATACATTTAGGTTCTACTTGAGAAATAAAAGCAACATGTTCACATAAATTTTGAAGTGAAGAACGAGTTACCACACCCTTTGAAGGTTCTCCAAGTATTTGCTCCATAGGATGATCTTTTAAGAACTTATAATCTTTTGGAAGAGGTTGATATATGTCAACTTTTTCCACTTGATCTTGAGATGGATTACCTTGTATGCCTTAAAGTTCTTGATCATCATTAGATACTTCAATAGTGTCATGATTGTTCTCAAGTTTAAGCTCCTCTATTCTTTCATTGATGTTAACTCCTTTAACAACTCTTGAAACATTGTTAGATTCATCAAATGTCACATGCATAGATTCTTCAACTATTAAAGTTCTACAATTATAAATTCAATATGCTTTACTAGTAAAAGAATAACCAAGAAATATTCTTTCATCGGACTTAGAATCAAACTTACCTAATGGATCTTTAGTATTTAAAATAAAGCATTTACAACCAAAAACTCGAAAATATGCAATATTTGGGGATCTATTAAACCAAAGTTCAAAAGGTGTTCTTTTCAAAATAGGTTTAATTAAAACACGATTGAGAACATAACAAGATGTATTTACTGCTTCGGCCCAAAAATATTTAGGTAAATTATTTTCACTAAGCATAGATCTAGCCATTTCTTGCAAAGTTCTATTTTTTCTTTCAACTACACCATTTTGTTGTGGAGTTCTAGGGCAAGAAAAGCTATGTAAGGTACCTAAATCATCACAAAATTTTAAAAATAAATCATTTTCAAATTCTCCTCTATGATCACTACGAATTTTTGAAATCATGTAACCTTTTTTCATTTGAGACCTCTTAGTGAATTTTTTGAAAAATTTAAAAGCCTCATTTTTCTTAGCAAGAAAGTAAACCCAAGTAAATCTAGAAAAATCATCTACAAGAACATAAGCATAAAGTTTACCACCAAGACTAGAAACATTACATAGTCCAATTAAATCCATATGAACTAATTCAAGTGGTTTAGATGTAGTTACCTTGTTAATAGAAGAAAAAGAAGCTTTCATTTGCTTACCCTTTTCGCATGCATCACACAACTTGTCTTTTTGAAATTTAATTTTTGGAATTCCTTTCACAAGTTCCTTTCTTAAAAGCTTTTGAATTAAATCCATGTTAGCATGCCCAAGTCTATGGTGCCATAGCCAAGATAAATCTTCTACACATGCTAAGCACTTCACATTAGGGTTAGGCAAAATATTCAAACTAAGTATATAAATATTATCTATTCTATTTCCAATAAAAGAGACATCATTTGAATATGAATTTTTAATCAAACATTTTGTTGTTTCAAAAGTAACATTATAACCTTTATCACAAAGTTGAGATACACTGAGTAAATTATGCTTTAAACCATCTACTAAAAGAACATTGTCAATAATAGGGTAAGGATTTATACCAATAGTACCAATGCCAATTATCTTACCCTTGGCATTATCACCAAATGTTACCATACCACCTTCTTTACTTGATAGTATTGCAAATAGATTTATGTCTCCCGTCATATGCTTTGAACAACCACTATCAAGAATCCAATCACTTCTATTTTGTTGTAGTTGGTTCTCCACCTACAAGAGATGGAAATAAAACTTTAGGTACCCAAATTTCTTTGGGTCCTTGATGGTTAGAGACTTTAGGAATCCATAATGTATGTTTAGATCCTTTCTTGCTAGGGCAATTATGAATTCTATGTCCATATCTACCATAAAAAAAGCAATGCCCATTAAAGTATGTAGAAGCATATGAGCTAGAATGAACATAATTTTTATGAATATGCTTAAGATGTGTGTTATGTGTTTTAATATGATAAGTAACACCATTATGAATATTTTTCTTAGATTTTGAATACAATAAAGGCAATTCTTCTCTCAATACTAATAATGAGTCATTTAATGCTTTTGCTTGAGAAATAAGAATGACATTATCATTTTTTACACTAAGCAAGATATTATGTAGTTCATCCTTTTCTTTGACAAGAGAATCTTTTTCTTTTTTCAATACTTTATGTTTTGTATGAAGACTCTTAAATTCATCATATAACTCGTGAAATGCATTTTCTAGTTCTTCATAAGAATAATCACATTCATCAAGAGATTTAGAAGTTACCTCATCACCTAATGCCATGAAACATAAGTTAGCTTTTTCTTCTTGATTATCTTCGGAAGAAGAAGATTCACTTTCATCCCAATTTGCTAATAATGCTTTTCTCTTCTTTTTATCTTTCACATTTGAAGCCTTCAAAAGTGGACAATCTCTCTTAATGTGTCCGTCCCGGTTTGTTGCACTCAAAACATGTCAAGTCATCATTTGAGAACTTCTTATTGTTACCCTTTCTCATAAGAAATTTCTTGAATCTTTTTGCTAAGAATGCAATCTCTTCTTCATCATTACTTTCATCACTTGAGGGAGCTTGAAGAGTAGCCTTCAATGCAATAGATCTCTTTTTAGACTCTTTCTCATCTTCAACATGTGATTTCATTTGAATCTCATGAGTCATAAGAGACCCAATAAGTTGGTCCATGGCTAACTTTGAGAGATCTTTGGCTTCTTGAATTGCAATAACCTTTGCCTCCCAAGCTTTAGGTAATGATCTTAATATATTTCTTACCATATCTTCCTCTTTGAATGGCCTTCCACGAGAACTGAGACTATTAGTAATATTAGTAAACATTGTATACATATCGGTAATAGTCTCATGAGAAACTATTTTAAATAACTCATAATCATGCATCAACATACTAATTCTAGATTCTTTCACTTGAGAGGTATCTTCATGAGTTACTTCAAGCATATGCCAAATTGCATGAGCACTAGAACATGTAGAAATGTGATTAAATTCATTTTTGTTTAATGAACAATAAAGAGCATTCAAAGTATGTAACTTTATTTCTTCTTGAGACCAAGTAGAACTAGGTGTTGAGGGTGATTTATAGTCATTTTCAATCATCTCCCAAATATCTAATCCAAGTGATTGAAGAAAAATGTTTATTCTACATTTCCAATAGGTATAGTGTGTGCCATCAAACATAAGTGGACAAGTAGTAGAGTGTCCTACAACATGTGAAGATGATGCATCAAAAGTAGCCATAGATAACTATAGGAAAAACAATTAAGTTTAAATCTATAAACCAAGCTCTGATACCAAATGAAAATAAATTTACACACAGGAGGGGGGGATGAATTGTATGTTGAGCAATTTTTATTTTTTATAACTTTATGATTTTCTTACAATCTAGATAAAAGAGAATGAAGATAACTATAATAATTGAGATAAAACTATGTTATGAAGAACTACACTTATGAGATTTAGCTAACAACTAAAATCACTAATTTATAAGCATGAAGTTTAAAGCAATACAAATAAGCAATGCAAATAAGTGATTTATAGTGGTTCGGTCCCAATGCCTACATCCACTACCTAGGCTCCCTACCTAGGATTTCAAATACCCCACTAGTTTTATTTTCTTCTTTAATTGAGGTTTACACTTAGTGGTTTCACCCTTCTTCCAAGGGAACCACTTCTCTAAACCCTAAAAGCAATAAGTAAAATAAAATAACTAACTATGAGGTCTCTTCCAAGAGCACCTCCAACATTTAGTAAAATACAATAAATTCAATACAAAAACTAAAACACAAATCAAGAGGGGAAAGAAATGCTCATTCAAAGCCAAGACTCCTTTTGATGAATTTCTCCTAGAGTGCTTGAACTCCTCTTTTGAAAAAGCTCTTTTTGAATGAAGAGGGCTTCAAAAAAATATTTCTAGGCTTCAAGATCTTCAAGAGCGTTTATCATGGAGATTTCAAGAGAAAAGGAAGCTCTTTAAGGAACCAATAGTTTGGAAGATCATAAAAAGGGGTTCTAGGGCTTTTGAGAATGTTTTTATATCATTTTTTGGGGTTACAAACGGCTAGAATTGAAGAAATAGCTGTTGGAGGCCGAAAAGTAGGGGTGAGCATTCGGTATTAACCGATACCGAATTTACCGAATTAAATTAACCGAAAATTTTTTTACCGAATTTTCATTAACCGAAACCGAACCGAATTATTTAATAACCGATTTGCTACCGAAACCGAATTTACCAAAAATTTTTGGTAAATTCGGTAAATTACCGAAAATATAAATATAAGTTATATAGTATATAAAAATATAATTATTTTAGCTTAATAAATATATTCAAAGGCAACATAATTTGTATTTTCACCAAGAAACCATACAATGAATCCGGCAGTGGCTTTCTAATCATTAAGAAAAAAATGGACAAACGATGCTTAGCAATAATTAGCGAAGATTAGGTTTCAACGATGTACTCATGTACCAGCCCTAAAAAAATGTAATAACAGATAACAAGAAAAAGATAATTTCTGGAATCACCTCAGCTTAGATAACACAATGTCCCTAAAAGCATAAACTCGCTTTGCTTCCGAGTATACATGTAAGGCCCGCTAAAAGAAATACAAGAAGAACTGAAGAAAGGCATCGCGTGCCAACTGCATTCACAATGTTTCAGCGTAATGCATATTTTTCGTAAGTTATACACTTATACTGCTCGATTCACTTATTAGTGAAATCCACAACAAACGCCAGAAATAGCAAATAGCACTAAATGGCCTTCAAGACTATCAAATATAACTATAGCAATTTACATATCTAATGCAAGAAGTGGTAGCAGTACCCGTTTGTCCCAATCTGTTCTTAGAGTGATTAAAATAAGAACACCGATTTGAGCTAACGTCCCCAGCAACATTCCAATCCAAATGCCCTGCAACAAATATAAAATAAATGCATTTGTTTCCATTTCTTGATGAAAATTTGAGCTGCAACAAATATAAAATAAGTGCATTTGTTTCCCATTTCTTGATAAAATTTGAGCTCAAATTGATAAGTAGAATAGTTTGATAACTAGTCTACGGTATGACACAAACAGCATCTTCCTCTGTCTGTTCTTGGAGTGATTAAATTAATAGTTTGAGGGTTATGTTTAAGCACACAAGATACAGCTTCTTTTGTGGACCTACAAGATCACCAATATGATTTGATTAAGCTTATTTAAAATGATTTCCAATGGATACTGAAGCTAAATGTAAAGTATATTCCTTATAAAATAAGGAAAACAATACTTTATCAAACTACCTCGAATTAGCTAGTCCAAAACAGTACTATGTTAAATACAAGATTGTCTAGAGGCTGTGATGGACTATTACTCGTCAAGGGTCACACTACTTCGAATTAGCTTAGAATAGAATCATTATCAAACTGGTCCTCGGTTCAAAAACAGAAAGATAAGTAATATGAGGAAAATGTGCCTTGCATATTAATATGGCTATAAGATCTAAGTTGGTTCTTTCAAACAAAACAAAGTTGTAAGAACATAAATTATTTGTAGAGGAAAATCCCTATTGCTGCAATTTGTACGTACATCATGTAAACTTAAGATTTTGGTAGCACTGACCAGTTAGGACTGGCTGGATGCTGTTTAGTAGGATGGAAAAAGACAACAAAGGAGAAAGATCGGCAACTGCTCTAACCACATCTATGTTCTCTGTGAATATATAAGCAACATTCCCTCGGACCAGCATAAACACTGCAAATAGAACCAATCCTATAGCAAATGATGTAGCTACAACGACAACAATTGAAAACTTTGCTGCTTTAGCACTGCCGACACCAAGCTCATTGGATATTCGAACTCTGCAAGTAGTGAAATCATGCCAACCAATTTCAACACAAGCAGATAGTATGCATAAAGTATAAAACTTACCCAGCTGCAGCCAAAAACCCCAAAGAGATCATCATTTCCCAGCCATTGATATTTAAGCTGCTCATCAAAATGCACCATTAGAACAGAAATCTATTACCAGCTCAAAAGTAAAGAAAAAAGATAATTATGAACACTAGAACAAACATATTACTAGATGGAGAGGGCATCGATTGCAACCTCAGCATTTTTCATATGTCCTATTAACAATATTAGCACGGTATTGTACCAAAGCTCCAAACTGGATAAGAAACAAAACTTTTACGTGCAAGGTTCTTCATTGAATAATTAAATAATCAAAGATGAAGCTAGTACAGAGGCAGATATTGATACCACAACATTGCTCCTGAAGATAAAGATAGCTTGACGACAGGCCAAAGATCACTGAAAGCACTTGATGAAAAAAATACAAGATATCATATACAAATATATAATTGAAAAAAATACCTTCTTCAACTTCAATATCAAAAACAAAATGTTTGAAATATGCATCAAAGTTAACCCTTCTGGCCTTCTCACAAAATTACAACCATTACAATTCAACAAACAGTCATAACTCATAACTTCACAATAAAACCAAAAGGTGAAGCATCTTGTAGATTGTAGACCATCAATCGTTTCAAGATCCTACAAACTACAAACAAAATAATCATTATTAGTCACATATATCTTACAATTACAAAGAATGAAAAAATATATACATGTAATTTGAACTTTGAAGTGATTTTACTTCTTACAACTTACAAGTGAGAGCACTAAGCATCCCAATCACAGCTTTAAACTCATTGTCATTTACTTCATGTTTAGCAATTCTGCAAAAATAAAAGAATGAGTGTAGCAAAAAGAAAAAGGTTTTAAACAATATACTAGAATATATTTAACTAAAAAGAAAAGTATACCTGACTCAAATTTATCTATGTCTTCAAGTGTTTCTTCAATATTAAATGGATGTGATGATCTTCTAAACCAATCTTGACCACATATGAGAGCTTCCACTAATTTAGGAGATAAAGAACTCCTAAATTGATCAAGAACTCGATTTCCAGTGCTAAATGCTGATTCTGAAGGTACAGTGGAAATAGGAACAGCAAGCACTTCTCTAGCCATCTGTGAGAGCACTGGAAACCGAGGACTGTTGACTTTCCACCATAATAATATATCAAACTCATCACAATCATCATCACATTCCTCATTTAAATATTTGTCTAATTCTGTTTTTGAATCTGGTCCTTCATAATCTGTTTTGCACTTTTTAAGCTTTTGTCTCCTCTTTCTCATTTCTGCACCTCGAAAATTTTCATTCCCACTAGAATCTTCAAGAGTGATTTCAGCTTGTGCATTTTCAGTTATTTGTGGGCCTTTTGTAGAAGCAGTTAGGCGCTTATATTCATTAAACATTTCAAAAAGTGCATATTTTACTTCCTGGGATATTGCTGTTCCCTTTGCATTCCCATATAAAGTGCATAGCTCTCCTTCAATATAATGAAACTTAAGTCTTGGATCAAGTATTGCACCAATATAAATTAATTTGTTCGCCTTTGAAGTATCACCCCAATACTTCTCAAATTTCTCCCTCATTGCATGAGCCATCACACTTAAATCAAAGTCTTCACTTTTTCCAAATTTAGTCAACAGCTTATCAACAATGACTATTTCATCAAATAAAATGTTTGAAGTTACATTCAAGCTACTAGATACTTTGAGTGTGAGATCATAAAAGTTTTCCAAAAACTTGATTGCTCTCCTTGCATCATTCCAATCTCTTGCATTGGGCACTCCATCACCCCCATCCTCCTTCATAAGTTCATAGCAAAAGTTAGGATCTAACACTGTGTATCTATCAAAAGCTCTTTCAAATTTTTGAGCAACATCTAGCATAAGATAGGTTGAATTCCATCTAGTGCTGACATCTAAGCACAACAAGTTCTTGGATTGAATTTTTTCCATCTCAACACATTCTTTAAACTTCTTCAATCTTGATGGAGATTGCCTGATATAGCGAATAGAATGGCGAATTTTTTTGACTGATATATTAATCTCTTTCAATCCATCATTCACGATAAGATTAATTATATGAGCAATACATCTTATGTGAATATATTTTCCATGTGCAATGCTGAAGCCCCAATTGATAATTTTATCTCTCAAATAACTAATAGCAACATTGTTAGCTGAGGCATTGTCAACTGTTATAGAAAAAATCTTATCAATCCCCCAATCAATTAGGCACATCTCAATAGCCATGCCTAAGCCCCTACCAGTATGATCATTAATTGGGCAAAAATTTATTATTTTTTTGTTCAACCTCCACTCCTCATCAATATAATGTGCTGTTAAGCACATATAATTCATCCTTTGCAATGAGGTCCATGTGTCAGTTGTCAAGCAAATTCTTTGAGAGTAAGTAGAATTTTGAAATTGTGTCTTAAGCTTTAATTTCTCATCCATGTAAAGCTGAAAACAATCACGTGAGATGGTCCAACGTGATGGAATTTTAAATTTAGGGCAAGCAACTGAAAGAAATTCTTTGAAGCCTTCACTCTCAACAAACTTAAAAGGGAGCTCACCCATAATAATCATTCGAACTAACGCCTTCCTTACAATGTCCTGGTCAAATTTCCAAACACTACTAGTAAATGATGTTTTATCATCTTTCACAAAATTAAGTTCAGTTTGTTGTTGGCTAATACTACATTGGTACTTTTTACATGTCCTGATATGATTTCTTAAACCAGATGTTCCATTACTTTTTGGATCAGCACGAATTTCTCTTTGACAATATTTGCATTTGCCAACAATCAAACCTTGTGCATTGAATTGCTTACTATAATGATCCCATACCTCTGATCTTGTTTTAACATTCTTCTTTTTTTTTGATTTTGAATGAGCAAGTAAATGTTGTGACCCTTGTCCTTCAACCAATGGTTGTTTTCCTTTTTCAGTCTCATGTGTAGAGTCTAGACTTGGAGAAGTGTTATCCATTGACATATCTTCTAGTATCTACAATATAAATATAAATTATATGACTATAAATATAACACTATAAAATATAAATATTATATTTATGCATTTACAAAAACTTACATTTGAAGCTAAAGATGTAGAAGCCATTACGCCTTTCGTGTAAAAAAACAAAGGTCCAACTGTCCAAAATTATTCTCAAGCTAGCTATGCTTAGAAGCTAGATGTTAGCACATGCTAATATAATTTTAATAGCATCAAAATGCAAAAAAAAGTAAATAACTACATAGTACATACCTAGGCATAGAGTGCAGCTCATAGGATATCATAATTAATATCTAAAGTTCTCTAACTCATGTCACAAATATCAACACATTCAATCAAATAAATTATAAATGAATAATACTATAAAGATAAATATCTACATGCATAAATCAGAATTATTTTTACAGAAGCTTAGTGAAGATTTGGCTTACCGTAGCCAATGCTAACAATCAGCACTTAGGGATTTTTTACTGCAAGGATTCAACGCTTTGCTGCTTTGAGACTCTGAGTGATGGAGAATGGTGGCGGGCTGGCGGCATGTAGTAGCAATAGCAATTGCTGACAGAACAGAGCCAAGAAGATTCAACTTTAAATCCGTGACAGATGCAATGCCAACTCCAATGAGCAAGAAAAGAAGAGATATTTTAATATTCTGGCTGCAAATAAAACCTTGTTAGCTTTCCATTAAAGGAAACACATGTGTAATTAGTAATAACCATATAATTTCCAAGGATTTTTAACTAAACCTGCGGATCCACAAATAAATCGCCTGCATCACTGTTACAATCTTATCCATTTCTATTTCTAACAACGAGTCTGGAACGATTGTAAATTTGTAATTCATCTCAGTTTATCTTGTTGTACTATTAAAATACCAAATAGAGTACAAGTTTACATCAAACTAGCCACTTAGGTGTGGATTCCATTATGCATCGAGCATTAACTAAACTCCAACGTGCTGTCATCTTCTGGTACATGCTTGAACTTTATCATTAGCTGTATTAGTGAATTACGAAAAACAGACAACAGAACAATAGAAAGATTTCTTTGCTCGAACCTGAACTTTTTCTTTAGAAAAACAGTCTCCAGAAGCACGGACGCGGCAGTAGCTAGGTTGGAGACGGCGAGTGCCGAGTGGTGACTGGCGACGGAGTTCACGAGACGAGTGGGGACTAGCAACGCCGCGACGGGTATGAAACTTAAGGTTAGGGTTTGAAGATGGAGACTAGAGAGACAGAGTAGGAGATGGCGACGGATCACACTCACACCGTCACACGTCACAGGCTCACAATCGGAACTTAGGGCAGGAGATGGAGAGTTAGCGACGGGTCACACGAGATGGAGTCATGGGGACGACGACCGGTGAGATTGAGTGCGAGTGGTGACGACCAAGTGGTGAGAACTGAGAACTCTAGATTATAGAAGGAGAAGTGGAGAAATCCAGATTTCGATTTGGAGGAGGGCAGCTGGGCAGGTGGCTCACGACCGGCAAAATCACGAGTCGTCGGCGGACGGGGGGAGGCGGGGAGCAAATGAGCAATACTCGCACTCTCGCAAACTCTAGGGCTTGGAGTGGCTGGGCCAGCCGGCCAGCTGGAGTCTTCACGTCTTCACGCTGTCAGCCGTGACTCACGCATCACTTCACGCCCCAGTGAGCCCACTGCCCACTCCAGCCTGGCTACTTTCGGCCCAAACAGATTAATACTTTTAATTAAAAAAATTAATTAAAAAATTATATCAGTTAATCGGTTTTTTACCGAACCGAAATATAATAACCGATACCGAATACCGAATACCGATTTACACAATATTACTTACCGTTACCGAAACCGAACATTTTATAACCGAACCGATTTAACCGAATTATTCGGTAATCGGTAAAAACCGAATTTACCGACCCCGAATGTTCACCCCTACCGAAAAGGCTCGGTTTGGGCCTGTTTGGGCCAATTCAGCCCGATTCGGTTCGGGCTGGTTTGGACTGTATTTTTTATTCAAATTAATTTGGCTCGTTTGAGCTCATTTGAAGTCCGAATTGAGTGCCGTTTGAATCGTTGGAAAGCTTAGAGAGTCTACTTTCTAAATATACTAGTTTTAAAAAATTTTAGAAAGGAAAAATATGGTTTTGGGGTTAAATACTATAGAAAGGTCAAAAGAATGAAAACTTTGGTTCAATGATATGGGTAAAATTTGAGAAACAAAATGATCAAGGGTGTGTTCAAGTAATTGAATAATTTTGGTGGAAAGAGCTATCAAATAAGAAGTAATTTAAGTACTTTACATTTATCTAAAGAATAAAAAATAAAACTATGAAAAATAAGTCTTGATCACCATAAGAGTTTAATCTCCTTAATGTGGATAAAAGTTAAAATGAACTTGAGCTTGAACTTCATAAATCATCCACCATCTTCAACTTAAATAAGATACTCAAAAGATAATATTAGTAAAGTGGTTTGTTATTATCAAAACATATTAGAATAGATTAAAGACTAAGATAATAAAACCTTAGGCCAACAAATAGGATTTGTCCCTTCTATATAACAAGAGTATTGACATCTTAGGCCTCATGACCAAATGAGACTAAGATGTATTGTCATACTCAAATGAATTTTATATAAGATATCGATTGCATTTGTTATATTGATTCACTTTGGAGTAAAAAAAAAATGATGATTGAAATATATTAGTATTACATATTCAATAACTTTGTTGAATCTTGATAGCAAGGAGAAAGAGATTAAACTATATAAAAGTATTCTTACACAAAGATTATGTCGAATTTCATCATTTTTGTTATATAGGCAGTAGCACATAGTTGCTGGACACCACTAACTATTTTTGAAATTATAATGAGATTATATTTATTGCTAAAGTGATAATAACCTATAGGATCATATGCTAAGATTAAATTATAATTTCAATTAAGATAAACAAATGGTATGATGGTGATAATAATCACTAAGTGGTAAGAGGCCATAGTTTTAAACTTTGAATGCAATATTTTTCCTTTTGAATTATTTCCATTTTGTCATGTGTTTTAGCGTTTGTTTGTTGTAATGTCCAGTATTTTAGCTTCGAATTTGAATTATTTTTTCTTTTCGTTATATGGTTTTCCATGTAAATATGATAATTTGAATGTACAATTCAAAACCTATAGAAACAACATGACCTATAATCCCTTTAAGTTAAATTCAAACACCAATTTTCTAATATTCAAGTTAACCTAAATTGACTTGAAATTAACTTATTTATAAATTGATTGATTCGATACAATTCACACAATTTATATACGGCAAGGCAAGCTAAGTTACATGTATGGAAGTTATTTTCATTATTGGTAAGTTACTTCTAGTAAAGGTAAGTTATTTCCGTTTTAAAGCATATTTACTTAATTCGTTATATCTTAACAATTAAATAATGTCAACTAAATGTTCCCTAACTAATTTAGCTTAAAAAATAAATTACAACTCTATAATGTGCTTTTAAGATGCTTTCACTAATGTATATTTTTATTTTAAATTATTTCTCTATGAATTCCTTAATCTATTTTTGAATGGTCCATATGTTTTTTTTCTTTGGCAGAGTTAAGAAATAAGTTATACTTGAAAAAAAAATATTTTCATCAAACATTAAGGTGTTCGATTTTGTTTGAAACTTTGTCTTTTTTTTAATCCTAAAAATCCCACACATTTCATATCCATTACCATTAGGTTTTTTCTTTTTTTTAGAATTACATATCCATTAGGTTTTTTCTTTTTTCTTTTTATTGTTTGCTTCATGTGCTATATTTCAAGTTTTTTTTTTTACTCAAAGATATTTTTTACATTCAATTAGTACTAATTTAATATAAAAGATCATTATTTCTAGTTTGAGGAAAATGCATTTTAGGAATTCTACATAATACATTTGTAGAATTGGAATTTATAATTTTCTTTTTATATAAATGTTAAACATAATCTTTGTTGTAACAATATATTATAATAAGTGTGTTCAAATTACCCACTCATGAATGGGATTTTTAAATAAGTAAAAAAAAATAAGTAAAAAGGAGGGGAGTCCCACTAGTCTGCCAAGTAGGAATTCGAAACGTGGCTGACACTTGACAGGACATAATGTCAAATCGTAAGGTTTCGTTGTGGGTTTACAGGCGTTTTGGCGGAGGCAGCGAGGCGAGCGGGAACGTCGAAACTTTTCGCTAAATACTTTCGCCCTTTCTCTCGCCGTATCTGTCTCTTCGACGCCCGGCTCAAACTAGTCTCCGCCACCGAGTTAGGGTTCCCGGCTGGTGGTGGATCGATTCGTTGCCCGAGCACCAGCGCACTTTCTCTGCTGGTGGATTTCTTCCCTCCCCTGCGAGGGTCTGATTGCACTTGTCCATCTTTCGGCTTGAGGTGTTCTGGGTAAATTCTCTTTTCTCGTGCCTCCACCCCTGACATAGGTCGTGTGTTGTTCTTTCATTTCCTTGTTCTTATTTATTGGTGTTTTTTCTAGTGGACTTGGAGCATGATTTCTGTCTGGTTGCTCTGTCCTTTTTAGGGTTTAATCGGAGTTTCGTTTTATTGTCCTCCTGTTGCTGCAAGTACAAGTTTCCCTTCCATACCCGCAGACTGGGTCATTATGGTGGAATGAAAATATCCATGCAGTTAACACCACTTGGTTGAGATATTACTGCTTGTTATTATTAGGTCCATATATATATTTTTAATAATGCCGTTCTTCATCTACGAGTTTGTCTAAGACGTTGTAGTTGGATTCCAAAATATAAAGTGCGGGTTAGCTGCTTGAGTTTTTACTAATCCTGGAGGAATTTCTTTTGTTAGTTTGTTCTCTCTCGGGTTTTGATGGAATACATAATCATCGTTTGTTTGAACGTTCGATTCACTTTCCTGATTATAGACTATACTTTATGAACCTAGCTATAATATCATTGCAGTAGCCAGTAGGATAAGTCTAATCTGACCTTTTGTGGTACCTATCTTGCATGTTCTTAATCGCTAGACTGTTTTTAGTTTAATAATCTATAATGGCTCTGAAAAACCAATTTCAACAAAATAGCAACGGAAAAGTTCTATCTACCACAGACCTGTTTTTACATTGCACAAGTCCTTTTAATTAATTAATTGAATATATATATATATATATCTTAATTTGAGTTAAATATTTCATAGTCTAAGTTACCTTATTATTCTTCATAAAAGAAAATTGACGCCATGAAGTTTTATGGAATTTTACTTTTATGATGTAATTTATATTTAATTATATTAGTGTGTGTTGTTGGACTTTAATAGGTTAAGGATTAGTAGGCTATTTAACTAAATCATCAAGAATGTTAGAATTGAGATCTTATCCAAGAATGGTAGAGGCTATGTAGAATTGAAATGTAAGATCATGTCATAAGGCAAAAACATAATTTTTCAAAAAAATACATAGATTCATATATTATAATTAATATAAAAATCTAACAAGTAATAATTACTAGGAAAAAATAATTATGATTTAAAATAAAATTAGTGCTTTTAACTATATTTGTGATAGTTTGATGGGTTTTAGGTGTCTAATAATAGTCATGCAATGTTCCACCTTAGAGGGAAAATAAAAAATGAAGCAAGATAATTATGCATTAGCCTAGCACATTTCATGACATATCTATTGACAAAAAAAATTAACTAGATTTATAATCCTTGAGAGGTAAAAAGTAGAAGTTAACTAGTTATCTGCTTGTTTTTTTTTTTTTTAAATTCTATCACACTATGCAAGATTATTCATGAAAAAAATATTAATAATGCATTAAAGTCACGGATCCTAAATGGAATTGGGACATAAGTGAGCTTTTGCTAGAAGCCTTACAAGTTACAACAAAATAGGAGTCGTGTTTTTGTTCTTGTTGTGGTTGTTGGCCATTCCTAGTGATGCGTTGATGAAGATGAAGATGACTAACACAATTTAATTGAGAAGAAGATGGTAAAGAGTGAACTCACCTAGCTTTTGTTCTTTGTTACTCTTGGTTAAAGTCATTGTGATGAAACTATTTTGTTCTACAAAGTAGTTGGTTGGGTAGAAGAAAATTGAAACCAATATTGAAGAGTTGAAGACAAACAACGGAATGAGCGAAGAGAAGAAGATAAATGCTGAAACATGTGAATAGTAGAAGATGAATGGAAGAATGAGCAACAAGCAAAAGTGAAAATTAGAAGAGAAATGTTGGAACAAACAAAGAGTAGATTGGGGAACAATGAAACAAAAGGTGGTATTAGTGAAGAGTAGTAGACAAATGAGAACACCAGAATGAGCAATGCTAGAGAGCAAATTATAGAATTGACACTGGGATTGACTGTAGAAGAATTGATGAAGAGAAAATTGAACAAAGAGCGTGCATTGTTTACCCACTAATTTTGGTTTCAAATTGTGGTAATGGATTTGGGTTAATGGTTCTAGGTTGTTTTACCATTAACAAGAATTGGTGGGATTGAATGACCTCACATGATCCCATGATTTGGAATGCTAATCCCATCATTTGCATGTTGATTTCGATCCTAACAAGAATTTGGGTAGTAGGATTGGGTGATTATGATCCACGTTTTTAACAACCTTGTAAGTCATGGTAGATCTCTAGCTATCTTTCTCCTCTTTGTCTTCCTTTGCCCTTCGCTCATCATATGTGGTAAAATAGTGTCAATCTTTCATCAATTTGCTATGATATTAAAATTTCTATTTCTTCCATTGCTATTGTATGCTTGCATTCTTAAACACAAGTCTCCTATTGTGCTATAACTATGCCACTATCCACTTCCACCTTATTCCACAATACCCACGACCCCTTGAGCACCCACACTCCCATTTGACAATCAATCCACCCTATCATCACTTATGATCTCTCACTTTGCTCTAGACTATCCTTTTATCCCATCCCCTTTACTCTTCTTAATCTTATTGAAAAACTCTTGTGTCAATTTGGTACCAAGTCTTTTCATTGTTTTTGCTCTAATTCACAATATGGCTAGCAATCACTGCAAATTTCTCCCTTGCACAAGTTGGCCTCTACAAGGCACCATCTATTGTTGCTCTCCCGTTGTGCCAATGGCCCACAATAATGATAGATTTGTTATTGTTTGCCCTTATAACAAATCTCTTGCTCATAATCGCTCCACCTTATGCCTTGCCATTAGATGACATGCTCATCGCTGGTGAACCACCATTTCATGAAAGGGTTTGTTTGTTTGATAACGTCACAGTGTCTCATCCTTTGATTGCATCATTAGTTCCTTATTGCACTAGCTGTCTGTTGGTTGTTGTTGACTTTATTGAGCAAGGAGAAAGCTTAATCTTTGAAAGTCAGGAATCCACGAGGGGAGAGATATTTTGAGGATTCCTCCTTATTGTTTTCTTAAATTCTGATTGTCAATTGAAGCTTCACTATTGATACTAACATCTTTGCAGCCTCTCTAGCTAACAAGAGTTGCACATCGTTACTATCTCTAATGATGGTCTCCAAATTGATTTTCTAAACCTCAAGCACTTTGGTTCTTCCTCCCATGGTACTACTCCCATGAGTGCATCATTGACAGACTCTTCTATGATGATTCTTTCATGTCTTCTTTTTGGAACTAGTATGGTTTGTGTGACATACACATGCCTAATTTCTATGCCAATGTGGCCACTAACCTCACAAACTTGGAATAACATTGGTAGTTGCTGGTAGCCTTATGCTATCTATTGGCCATCACACTTGAAGCCATTAGAATCTTTTCATAGCCCTTTTGTATGATTGTGGGTCTCATAGAAACTGTGATTGCTGCACAAGAAGGACGTAAGCCCCGTTTGGAGCGGCTGCCTGCGAGTGTTTGTGTTTGCGGGCAGCTAAAAATGAGAAATCGGCGCGTTTGGACTGAGAAGCTACACTGTTTATGACAAAGCGCCCTAATACCAGCTTCTCGGCTTCCTGTGTACAGTGCCTCTCTAAAAGCTTTTTGCGATCTCCTTTGAAGAATTTCGTTGTTGTTTTCACCCATCGCCACCATCGCCGATGTTCGTTCGTAGATTGTCGTCATCATCGGAAGCAGCAGTCATCCTTGAGGAACAGCCACGCGTGGGCTTCGTTGTCGGACCTAATCGCTCAATGCCTCCAGCCTTCCACCCAATACAGCTCTAGCCGACGCCTCTCCACTGACGCCTAAAGTAGCTCCAACCAATGCCTTAGCTCCAGCCGCCGCCGCCGCCGCCGCCGCCTGATCAGATCAGCTCCAATCTCTAGCTGATGCCCGAATTAGAACTCCAGCCGACGCTTGAAGTAGTTCCAATCGATGCGAATCAATTTATGCATGTGTCGCTTCTTCAAGGGCTGTGTTGATCTTCTTCTTCTCCTGGTGGTTGATTTCTTGTGCTTTGATGCTGGAGTTTTTTGGTCTTGTTATCTTTGGATTTGAGAACGTTTTATCCCTAATCGTGTCTTCTTCTGTTTTGACGTGAGCTATTCCTTGCTGGTTTTATTCACGCTGCTTGTGTATCCTCATGTTCGATTGGAGTTGAGCTCCACACGATTGCTGGGTT
The DNA here is from genome assembly GCA_027563935.2 of Costus lasius. Taxonomy (NCBI): domain Eukaryota; kingdom Viridiplantae; phylum Streptophyta; class Magnoliopsida; order Zingiberales; family Costaceae; genus Costus; species Costus lasius. The sequence continues at coordinate 78,161,215 of CM050453.2, read as the reverse complement.
TTTGTGAAGTAAAATTTGATGGGGATGATTTCTTTTGTGTTGTGATGTCTCTATGGTGGGTTTTATGTGGATTTTGAGCTGCTGGTTGCTTCCCCTGTTCTGGAGATGAGTATGGAGTTGATCTCTCACTGATGCTTGGCTTTGAGTTGGTTCTTGCTGTTGAGTTTTCTTGTGCTGCTGTGGCTCTTATGACGCCATGTTGTGGGATTCCTTAAGCTGGTTTTGTGTTGTTATTCTTGATGATGTCTTGCTCTTGAGTTGGCCGAATAATATGTGCTAAATCTGTTGTGCTCTGCTCTACGTGTGCTGGATTTTGGGTTTGCGGCTGTGAAGTTTTGCTCTCTTTGAGTTGGTTGATTTTGTGTTGAGTTGTGACATTGATATATCCTGAGTGGGCTGTGTTATTGGGCTGTTCTTGTGGACTTTCATTGCTGAGTTTGGATGTTGACATCTTGTTGAATTATTGTGTTATATTATTGTATTGTGGCTGCTATATTTTTCCTTCTTGGCTGAACTCTAAGGTGCAGCCAAGCTGCTCTTGTTGCTCAAAAGGGAGGGCTTGAACAGTCCTTACTCTTGGCTGCCATTCCTAACTGCTTGAACACTCCTTAACTAGGGTTAGATTTTTTGTATGGTTAGTAACTTTTTAGGATTTCTCTTAAAAACCTATGAGAAGAGGCTTAATTATTTGTAATGACAACTTTAATTACCAAATTGTTTGATTATTTTTTCTTGGTTCACCGGTATCTTTTCCCTTTATCTATCTCCCTGGTCATCTCCTCTAATTCCATTTGTCTTCATCTCTAGTAATATCTTCTTACCCCTGTATCAATTTGGCATTAGATCTAAATCACAATTCTCCTTCAACTATTCTTTGCTTGCTTGTTTGTGCGAATCTCCTCCTGTGGTAAAGCCATGACGGTCAACACTCCTTATCCATGCCTTACCCTGCAGCACCCATAAGGCCACAACCCCTCCAGCAATCTCAAGCAACCACAGTCCATCTGTCACTGAATTACTGAACCACTTCACTGCTGAACATAACTTCTCAATCCATTCCAAACTCTTCTTTTTTCTCCCTTCTCCCTTTCCTCAATGATCTTGGTAAATTCATGCATCTATTGTAATCTTTTCTTTCTTTTCTGCTGCTAAGCAACATATATGACCTCATCATTATTGCAGATAAGATACTTTGTATTTTTTTTAGCTTGGGTGGGTTTTATTATATCTACTTGTCAACAAATTGCTGAAAATGGAACAACACATCGCTACTAATTATAATATAAACAAGTAGATTAGTTGTAGTGAGGAAAATCTGAGGGGTATTTATAATATCTGAGCATATGAAAAGGATTAAGTATTATTTATACTAATCGTCTAATTTATTTAGTTATTATTATTTACATTATATTAAGACTGAATTGGTAAATATCAATTTTATTAACTTTGTCCTTTTTGGTTATTTGCATTATCACCACAATTTCATCACAATTTTGTTAAATGTTCAATCATTATACCTTTTTTCCATGGATTCTTACGAAGCATTTTTTAGCTTTATCATAGCTGTTCCAATTTCTTTTCAATGGCTGCTTGTCTACAGTTGTTTTTTGTAGTTGCATATGCTGTGTCAAACGAGATTAATCTTATGCAATTTTCTTAAGATCCTAATATTCCGCTGCACTCAATTTGGAAATGGTTCCTTCTGATGCTGAGTTTCCTTTTAGTTTTTTTTTTCAGTTTTACATCTCTACTTCCTGCCATGCTACTTGGATGTCAATGAATATATGTATATCAATATAATTTGCCGTGTGCTTACTTGTATCCATAATATTTCTTATAGTTTGTGTTATACTGTTATTTCAATAGTTTTGCCAATTGATATCTTCTAACTTTTTGTGAGAATGGGATTTATCTGTCTCTCTGAAATTTGTTTAACAACTTATTAGCTGAACTAGGAGGATGGTTTTTAGTACTAAGGTAATGTTTGGTTTACATGAAGTAAGAATCACTGTGTGACATTGATTCCTCTGGAACAGCCTTTTAGTTAGTTCCTATGCAATCTATTGCCTATTTACTGCTATTTAGTATCAATTTTGATCTTGCTCTACAATTTCATTCCTACTAGTTTAAGTAATATTGATAAATATCTAATGCTACCCCATACAAAAAAAATCAACTAATCATGATCTCCTGAATACTGCTCAGCAAATCAAATAATCAAAAGACTCAAAATATTCTTTCATATTCCCATCCTTGCAATATGTTCTCTTCCTTTTTATCCCTATTGTCTAGTAGTAAGAATGGTATACACATGATGAATTCCAGGTATTGATAAATAAAATGTAATTGAAATATATTAATGATTTGTGATTCTGTTGTGTGTTTTGACAGTCAATTCTTAGTAGAATATTCCACTATCTTATCCAATTGGACCTGAGCTTGATTAATACCTATCTGAATCCCAAGTTTGTTTGTTAATGCTATTATGCAGATAATCAGCCTTTTATATTCCGAAAATCATATAATAGCCATAATTTTCAAGATGCTACACTATATATGCACACACACCTTTGACGTAGACGCTTGTTGGTCCAAATCCTTTTCAATAATTTGATATAACACTTCAAAGAATTCTTTTATAATAAGAAATAATTTTCTTTCATTTCTAGTTTAAGGTTTCAAATATTGGTCGGTGCTTCGATCCAAGCTCGGATTAGTATGTACCAGTCGTAGTAGACTGAATTGGATGGAATCGAGTAGAGCGCAATGACAGTTGAAGAAAAGGAAGAAAAAAGAGAAAGAGAAGGAGAAGGTTCTGCTCATGGAAGAAGCGTGCGCTAGCTTTGTCATGTGCTCACGGATGAGGAGGCAGTTGATAGCTTCGAGGAGGCAGTTGACAGCTTCGCCCTCCTCTTTCTTTTTTTTCTCTTTTTGTGCTCATCCTTTCGCTGGCTGTAAGCTACCTCCTCCCTTCTTCTTCCTCCTTTCTTCTGCTTTGCTTCTTCTACTGCGCTACTTCTTCCGATTCCAAGTCCCGGTCCTTGCACTAGTATGAATTGGCCATATCGGTTTTTAAAACCTTGATTGGAATGTATTTTGTCTAAAACTAAGTAAAGATGCTCTTTTGGTTGGAAATAAATTACCACCTAAAAGGCAAGTGAATGACAAAATTCACATGCAAAAGTTGAATGCTTTGAAAGATGCCTATGAATGTTCAACTATAATTTTAAATCTCGGTTGTGGGCCAATCTTGTCTTAGATTGGTATGAATGGGATATACTAACACTAGATATGGTATCCTGGCATTAGTTGTCTGGGATCGCTACATACTACCTGGACTACATTGGTTCTTATAACTCTGTTGAACTACATTGTGGAGTATTGGATTCCCATAATGGTATTTTTTGAATGTTAAATCCTCGAACCAATTGACTCCTAGCTTTTTTTGTTATTTGATATTTCACAATAATTAGTTAAATTCAAATCTACTTAAAAAAACTAAATGATAACAAACTGGTGCAGTGGCTATCTTTGTAATTCTTCTTAGCTCTTGAGCTTGCTAACCCTGTGGAGATTTAGTAATACTTGCACATAACCCGTGAGGGGACAAAAATATGTTAATATGTACAAAACTGTATGAACCTTAAAAGGTACAAGTAGATTGACGAGTTAATGCAGCAAAACTCATGGGATTTTGCTTCATTAGTCTGTTCGGTACAGTGTTGCAAGAAGGAATTTTAGGGATATATTACTCTACCATTAAGAGTACTCCAGCCATTCTAGGAAAGTGAAACTTGATTTTTCATTAAGCAGAGGTGTCTTTATTTATTACACTTTGTTCCTTTTTACTATGCTCCCTTGCAATATGGATGCCATAGTAATATTGTAGGGGTGAGCATACGGTATTGGTACCGAAATTTTCGGTATTCAGTATTTTGGTACTTTGGTACCGGTATCAATTTTTAAATCGGGACTGCGGTACCGGTACCGGGATCAAACAATAATTTTGGGATTTTTTTTTATGGTACTAAAGTACTAAAATTTTTTATTTATTATTATTTCGGTTAGGTTGGTTTACATCTGTTATTTCATTACTAATTTACTTAGATGACCCTTCCGTTCACACCTTTACTTTAAAATTGAAATATTGTATTTACCTTTTGTGATAAGTGTTGAAAATCTACGAGGAAGATATGCGCTGTAGCGCTGGTAGGAACTTTCCTCTTGAAATGTATTTTGGTACCTTTTTTATTTTTGGCAATATTTTTTTAAGAATTAGAATCTCCAGATTAGGCAATATTTCTTTAAGAACTAGAATCTCCAGATTAGCCTACACTTCAAATTTCTCATCTCATATGGATAAAAAAGTCGTCGTGTTGATGTGTGGGAGTCAAAATTAGCGTTGCTTATTCAAATTCGGTATTTTGGGAATTTTCTGAAATCTACATCGAGATTTTGGGACCGGTACTAAAAATTCTGGTTCGGGAGTTTGGTACTAGAAGTTCGGTACCGGTAGTACTCCTGATTGCTCTTTATAAGTCTTTCTTTCTTTCCTTTGCTCTCTTATAATGCAACCGAATCTAAACTTGGCGGTGTTGTACCAGGTAGGGCTAGTAGTACAACAAGCCTGTTTCTGCATATATATATATATATATATATATAAAGACAAGGACAAACTTTAGGAAATAAATATGCATTGCACAAGTATGTGAAGCAGATTACGATGCCATGGCTAAATACAATGTGAACTCTTTGTAGTTTGGTATCTAAGACATTGACGAGTACATGCATAGAGTTGATGCAGTTAGGGAAGGATAATGCATGGTTTCATGCTGCAAAAAACTTCCAGCCTCTGCTAATATATTTTGATCAGAACGGTTATTGTTTAAGCTTATGATAGTTGCCATTAGATTTTTAATCTTTTGGAAGCCCGAGCTTTTTTCTAAATGATTTTGTTATTTTTTGCAGCTATGCAGCTGTTTCAATTTCCTTCTCTGGTGTTCATTTGTTGTTGAAAGGGTTCAATAGAATTGGCATTGCAGTTCTCCATGGTTTGATTACAGATGTGAGTGTGATCTTTTTTTACATCGTTACATGTGGAGCAAATTAAGTCACTTTATGGTGCAAGTGTATGCTTTTTGATTTTATGAGTTGATGGAGTGTAACAAGGAAGAGGCTATCAGAGTTAGGGAAATTGCTGAAAAGAAGATGCAACATAAAGATTTTTCTGGGGCACGCAAGTTTGCTCAAAAGGCTCAACAACTTTTTCCTGAGCTTGAGAACATCTCTCAGATCTTAACTGTCTGTGAAGTTCACTGCTCTGCTATCATTAAAGTTAATGGAGAGACGGATTGGTACGGAATTCTGCAAATAGAGCCAACATCAGATGAATCATCTATCAAGAAGCAGTATCGAAAGCTTGCACTTTTACTTCATCCTGATAAAAACCATTTTGCAGGTGCTGAGGCTGCCTTCAAGTTAATTGGTGAAGCGAACATGATTTTGTCTGATAAGGCAAAAAGACACCTGTACGACATCAAAAGAACAGTTTTCACAAGAACTGTGCTGTCCAGGCAGCCTGCTTCTCAGATGGGAAAGACCTCTTATGCTACAAGCAATTTTAGTTCTGTAAATTTTAGTGGTACTTTCTGGACTATTTGCCCTGGTTGTGGTATAAGATATCAGTACTTCAAAGGTTTATTGAACAAATCTCTGCAGTGTCAGAATTGTTCTGAAACTTTCATTGCATATGATTTAAATGCAAAAGCTGCACCACGTGGAGCAAACTCAAGCCAATCTTGGAACAATTTAAATGCACACGAGCAGATGTCAGCCCAGCAAGCTAGTAATGTAAACCAGCAAAGCCAATCTGGAAATGCCCCTTCTACTATGGGTCATAATGTAAATGTAAGAGGCGGACAACATACTCACTTTGAGCATGGAGCTAGACAGAACACTAGGGAAAAAAATCAAGGAGAAGAGGCTGCTAATCCTTATACTGCAAATACTAATCAGAGGAAGGGGAGAAAGGTTTCTGTTGACTCCAGTGATTCAGATTGTAGTGAAGATGAAGATGATGTTATTCATATAGATGGCACCCAATCGGAGCATATTTCTTCATCCTCTGCACCACGAAGGTCAGCCAGGCACAAGCGGAATATTAACTATAGGGAAAATGGAAGCGATGATGACTTTGTTGATCCAAGTCGTAAAAAGTTGAGAAGCGAGTCAAGTTGTACTGACGCGCATGAATCTGTGCATTCTCATGCTGATGCTAATGGAGATACTTCAGGACCCCATACCAATGATCCCACTGATGATAAAATTAAGAGAAGCCACAATGAAGAGGCCTCCAATGAAAAGGATTTTCCTAATCGATGTAAAGGAATCAATGTAGATTTACGAAGTAAAAATCAGCCAGATATAGTTATAGAAGTGAAGTCAGAGCCTACAACTGCCCCTGATGTTGATTCTGGCCCTAAGGTCTCTCCTGAACAGAATGTATTTGTGTATCCTGATACAGAATTTTGTGACTTTGAGAAGCGTAGGCTCATAAATGAGTTTGCTGTAGGTCAGGTATGGGCACTTTATGATACTTTTGATGGAATGCCACGATTCTATGCACAAATTTGCAAAATTTATGGCTCAAATTTTAGGCTGCGGTTTACTTGGCTAGAGCACTACCCAATGAATGAGGCAGAGACAACCTGGTGCGATCATGAATTGCCAATCGGTTGTGGGAATTACGTGCTAGGATCCTCACAGACCTCTGAGGATCAGAATATATTCTCACATATTATGTCTTGGGAAAAAGGGAAAAGGAGGAACTCATACATTATATATCCTAGGAAGGGCGAAATTTGGGCTCTCTTCAAGGACTGGAATATCGGGTGGAGCTCTGCTGCGGGGAATCATAGGCTCTACGAATATGAAGTTGTAGAAGTCCTTTCAGACTTTGGGGCAGGATCTGCGATTAGTGTGATTCCTTTAGTTAAGATAGAAGGTTTTGTTAGCCTGTTCATGCGTGAAACAGGGAAGGAAACGGCTCCATATATGATACCGCTGAATGAAATGCTTAGATTTTCTCATTGTATTCCTTCTTACAGGTTGACAGGAACCGAAAAAGAAGGTATTCCTCAAGGTTGTCTGGAACTTGATCCTGCATCTCTTCCCACCAACTTTTCAACGTCATGTACTTCTGTTAGTCTCTGCAGCGGTTCAGCTGGACTTGGTAATCTGAATAAATCGAGTGGTTCTTGCCTCAATTCTGCATCTGGTAAGTTGGAACCTGGAGTCAGTAGTGTCAATGAGATAAAGAGCGAGAATAGTCAGAAGATGTCTAGTGACGATCTGAAGGGTGTTGGTGATGCAAAACAATATCAATCAAATGAAAGCCAGCAACCAGAAGCTTTGAGGCTTGCGAAAAATGGCATTAAAAAGTCTCGAAAAGAGATGAATAAGAAAGAAAAGCTTAGTTCCAGGAACACAAATGACAATGCATCTAAAATTGAAAATTGCTCTCCCATGTCATCTTTAAGCCCCCTTACATTTGAATATCCCGAAGCAGAATTCCACAATTTTGATGAAGAGAAGTCAATGGAAAATGTCAAAAGTGGTCAGATTTGGGCACTGTATAGTGACATAGACAAGTATCCCAAGTACTATGGATTGGTGAAAAAAGTTAAGTTACAGGAGTCCAAAGTGCAGATTGCATGGCTTGAGGCCTGTCCAGTGTCAGGGGAAGAGGAGCGCTGGATAAGAGAGGACTTGCCCATCTCATGCGGAACATTTAAAGTGGAGCCAGAGACAACGATATTTGACAATATGACCATCTTTTCTCATCTTGTTCGCGCCAAACCAAATGCTAAAAGAAACCGGTATGCCATTCTACCAAGCTTGGGCGAGATTTGGGCCATATACAAGAACTGGCGCAATGGATGGAAGCGCTCGGACTTGCAAAACAGTGAATATGATGTGGTCGAAATCTGTAAATGTACTGATGCAGGCATTGGAGTAAGAGTTTTAAAGAAGGTTAGTGGTTATAGAGCTGTTTTTAAACGTGGAATAGGAGGAAAAGCTGTGACCATGGAGGTACCTGTTCATGAATATCTTAGATTCTCTCATATGATACCAGCATTCCATCTAACAAATGAAAGCGTAAAACTACGGAACCATTGGGAGCTGGATCCTGCATCAATACCTGACATTTTATTGTTTTCAGACAATGCGTAATATCAGAAAAGATCTACTTCATTTCTGAACCGGCTTACGGCTGGATGCTTGGTACGTTTGGCTTTTCTATTTATGCTGATGCTGACACAGATCTGCGAGTAAAGCTGCGGGAGGGCTTCCTTTAACTTGGTTTCATATAGGTCTCTGTACTGACCTTAGTTGCTTGTGCATCAAAGCCGTGTACCACTTCTGCTTGCAGCTTGGAGGTGTGCACGTTGCTGCCAGCATTAGTGGTTGCAGATGTTATATTTTGATCCATTTTGCTTTGATTTGTCCTCCATTGCCCAATTTCTTTTGTGGGCACGTCATAATCAGAGCCTTTTTTGCCCAGGTGACTGCAAATATTTAATGTTAAACTTTCAAATTAGTCATTGGCTTCTTCTAGTCATCAAGATGTGTAGTTAGGTAGTTAGACAAGTGCAACTAAGGATTAGGCTGATAACTACATACTGAACCATGTGTATTTCCTGGACAGTTTACGTTGTGTTAAAACACTCCTTTGCACTATTCCTTTTCGGTTTATGCGCATTTTCATTTTTGCAATGACGATAACTTGCTACAGGGATCATGGTATACATTTGAGGAATCGGATTCTGAAGAAATGGTGCAGTCCTGTGCGAAACAAAATTCACGTGTTAACTAGAATGAGGTGGTAGTAGTAGGGATGTAAAAATGCACCTGCACAATCCTTGTCAGATACTGTGTTCAGTTGAGATTGATTAGGTAAATTTAAAGGCCAACTGCTTTGCAAAAATTAAATATAGTTAAATATGATTCTGTCATATCTACTCAAATCTATTCTTATGTTCAATTATAGTTCATTCTGTCACTTATGGTTAGTTGATTTGCTTCACCTGCGCGTGGATGTATTGTTTTTCAAGTGTGTTGCTAACTGATATTGAAATTATTAGCATATTTTCTTCATTTTGCTACCTTCACGAAGTATTTTATTTAGTGTTAGAAATACTTCTAGGAAATAATATAAGTAATTTGACAAACCACAAACTTGCTAGTTAAATCAACATTAATTTGAACTGTGTAATTTTAATTAATCCAATTTATTTAGTTTTCTTTCTGCATATGTTTATCTTCTCGTCTAAAGATTTTTTTACAGTTTTATCATTGCATTGTTAATTGAAACTTAGAGGTGAAACTAAAGGCTATACCTTCCCGTAGTTCATCCTACACGAGTTTGACCTTGATTGGGGGTAGGCTTACTTAGTATTATTGTTGGCTCACAAGGGAATTGCTGTTAATTTTTTAGATGCTGATATAGATTAGAGTAAACTCAAGAATAGCAAGATCTCCTATATTGGATTTTTTTTAGATAGATGTTAAGGTATTTGAAGATATTGATGTATCAATAAAGATTTTTATTGATGTAAAATTTTAATAGTATATTTTGATGGAGATTGTATTGATGGAAGATTTTAATTGTATGTTTTGATGGAGATTACTATAATATAAGTGAACTAGACTTGTTTCAACTATTTATAGCTTTTGTTATCATGTGACGAAGTTATGCTCTATTGATAAAATCAGGGTGTAACAAATTAGTAGGAGAGTTATAGTTCGAGGCTTAAGATGAACCTAAACTTGAGCGTAGGACATAGATACACTATAGACCTCATATGATGAACTCTTAGGCCCTGTTTATTTGGACGGATGAATTATGCAAAGGAAAGAAGAAAACGAAGGAAATGAAAAGTAGATGGATGAAATATATTATAAGTTTTCATTCTTTGTGTTTACTTGAAAGGAAAGATAGTTGAATGATTGATATATACATCCCTAATTTTTATTTTTTCATTTATATCGCATGAAATATGTTATAAGTTTTCATTCTTTGTGTTTACTTGGAATGAAGGATTGATATATACATTCCTAATTTTTATTTTTTCACTTATATTGTATAAATACTATTAATATCATAGAATTATTAAATATTATTTCATACTATTAAATACTATAAAAATTACTAAATATTATTTAATACTATTAAACATTATAAAAATTATTATTTATTATTTAATATTATTTAATATTATAAAATTACTAAATATTATTTAGTACTATTAAAAATCATAAAATTAAAATAATATAACAGCACATCACAACTGTTTTTAAAAATTTTATTATAATTTTTTTTTTGTGTGAGCCTTTATTATTATATACAAGTATCAATGCATATTATTCACAACTCATATAACATATAAAAATTTAGTTAACCACATTATTATACCTATAAACACACATTATTAATAAAAGTAAATATTCATAGCATATAAATAAAATTTTGAAATATCCAAATATTAAACACCAATTATATAAGATAAAAGTTTCAAATTAGCTATTTGATTAAGTTAAATATTACTATACTGAATTAGTATCCAAAATAAGTGGTTATAGGAACTATGAGTACAACCAAAAGTATCAAACTATACTGAATCTAGTCAAAAAAAAAAAATCAAGAAGGGCTGCAATGAAGTAACATGAGCAACGGCTAGTCGATGATGTGACATTTTAATTTTTTTTAGTTCTTCCAATAGCACCTTATTTGCATTAGCATTTACTTCAGTGTCGCCCTTCAGAAATGTATTTTTTTGTCTTTCTTACTTGTATGAGTTATTCTAATACAACTTATAAATAAAAATAAGATAGACGAATTAGAGGCAGAACTTGAATTAGCAAAGGCATAAAGATTACAAGAATACTTATTAAGGAAATAAGAAACTAATCAAGCTATATCAAGATAAACAAATCAAGCCTTTGAATTAATAAATTTCACTAAATCTATAAAAAGGGAAATTTGCACTTGCTGAAACATGTAACTGTTTTATGAAAAAAATAACTTTGATGCCACAATAGTTTAGATAGCTGAACTATGGTTTGCACATGTTGCCGGAAACATGTGCATACCATAATAGAATCATAAAGGTCTTGGGTGGCATGACTATGATAAACATGAACTAATAAACATAATAAACATGAATATGCTTGTATTTATACTATGTATGATTTCTAATAAGTATTATTTGAGGTTAATGACATTCCATATTTTCTCAAAGATATTTTCCTTCCATTGTACCCAATTTGTATATTTTAGATGAAACAACTTTGACAACTCCGCATAGACCTTCCTAGGATTTACCTAAATTTCCAAACATAGTCAATTTGCATACTAATGCTCTTTGGAATACATAATTTCCAAACTTGTCTAAAGTATGATATATGACTACTACCCTCTAGTGCCTAATCACGCAGGCTTGGCTATCATCTCAAATATAGTGTGGAGACCAAAACCATCCATGTGTTTGTAGTTAATTGGAATATCAAGATTATCATAGAGAAAAGTAAACATGTGCAAACTCTTTGGGTGGTGTGAGAAGAAATCAAGAATTCGCCAATCCTCCTGAATGTGAGATTTTGGATTTGGTTTGAGAGTATGAACCATGTTAGGAAATTTCATTTCATCAAGAATAAAGAACACAGGAAAGTTATTTCCCACAAGATCAAAGTTGCCCTAAAATAGCGGGGAAGAAAAAACATGGTGAAGCTATGAACGAAGAAAAATTTTGAGCGGCGAAGAAAAATTTCGAGGACCTAAAATAGCGGGGAAGAAAAATTTCAAAGCTGTGTACAAAGTGAAAGGTCCGGTAAAGGGAGAAGGAAAAGCATGGTAAACCCTAACCTTGGATGAGAGCGTTCACGGTGAGGCAGCAAGTCGAGTGGCGAGGAAGGGCGTCGAGCAGCGAGGAAGGTGTGTCCACGATGAGCGTCAGTGGTGAGGAAAGTGTGTACACGACGAGTGTCAGTGGCAAGGAAGCTTTTCGAGCGACGAGGAAGGGCGTTGAGCAGCAGCTTCCATGGTGAGCATTAGTGGTGAAGAAAAATTTTGCGGTAAAAAAAAAATTTTGAGCGGCAGGGACAAAGAGGTTTACTGGGGTAATGCTATCAATGAAGTGACGCGATTTGTTTTTTCGTCCAATTTGGGCGGATCCTCAAACGGTGGAAAACTAGTAAATTTTCTATCGTCTTTTCCTTTCATCATTTTTCATTCATTCAAGTAAACGGTGAAAAAATTACTTTTCCATTCATTCCTCCTAGTTTTCCTTCAAAGTAAACAGGGCATTAAAGTTATGATTTGGGAATATAGAATATTGTCTAGATTAAATTTATTATGAACTTGATGAATAAGGTTTAGATATGATATGCATATGATATTTAGACATTGGACAAATGTAAGTCTTTGATAATCAGAATGGTGCCAAACAGAATAGGCCACACCCCTCAAGAGTCAGTAACCTATAATTCATTTATGTCATATTGTTATGAGATGTTTTTATAATTTGTCTGATTTAATATTATTTGATATAGCTTGACTAGGATCAATTAAAGGAATTTAATTGACCTACTAGAGTTATGATATTTGATTGAAAAGTGAACTCATTGGTTTTGCATGGAATTTACCATTTGATTGAGTTTTGAAAATTTATTGAAATTGCACAAAAAATAACATTTGATTGATCGAAGGGAAAATTAATGAGACTTTTTGAGTGGTCATATGTATAAATTATTATCATGACTTTGTTATCGTGGAGCAGCTTTTAGAAGTAGAAATCGGCCACGAAATCATGATTTCGTGGAGATAAGGGCGGATGAAGCTTTGCAGAACATGGGAGGAGGCTAGCGAAGACTTTTCTTGCTGGAAAAATGGCAACGGCTGCAGCAGCTTTGGCAGAGCATAGGGAAGAGGCGAGAAACCTAGGGGAGAAGGAGATAAAAAACCTTTTGTTTCCAAAGTTTGAAAGGGGGATCGCATACGAGAGGAAGGAAGAAACTTGGAGAAGAAACCCACGCCAGGAGAGAGGGGCTGCGCATCAAGGACCCTTGAAGATTTTTCTTATGTAAAGTGTCTCAGGAATAAGTTTGTGAGGAAGATCTTCATGCTTATTGTATAATTTATGCAAACTATCACATGATCTTAGCTTCTGTTTGTAATTCCTACACAAGTCTGATTTTGTGTGTGATGTTTAAGACTATTGTTTACACTATCATCATGAGCATTGTAGGCTAAACCTTAAATCAGGATATGGGGGCAACCCTTTAATGATTTATTAGTTGTGATAATCTTACTCTGTGTGCCCTAAATCCTTGCTTAACCTTATATGTGTGCCTTGCCTACATTATTCGTAAGGAGATGTTTGAGCTTTTAATCGCTCGAGTAAGGTTTGTAAATCAGGAATTCTATGGGGTAACCCCTTGCCGAACTGTACTCACTTAGGAGGATTGTTAGGATCCTAGACGTGTCGGGGAGACCAAAAGTCGAACTATGCGTTGGAAACATTCGGTTGGAAATTTATCTAATCCGTTCGTATACCTTGCGTACATTGCCTGAAAGGGAGCGTTTGAGCCTTTATTTCCTTGAGTGAGGTTCGTTAATCAGGGGTTAGGGGAAACCCCCTTGCTGAACTGAACTCCCTTGGCGTGAGTATTTGGATCTTAGACGCGTCTGGTAAACCTTAAGTTGCCAGCACGTTGGATTATCTCGGTGCCCTTTGCCTACGCCGCTCGAGAGGGTGCACTTGAGCCATTGCTCTGTAGGGGAGGTTCATAAACTTGGAATTCTTGGGGGGGGGGGGACCCCTTTTGTTATCCTGTGCTCGCCTTGAAAGTATTAGGGACTTAGACGTGTTAGGATGACTGCAAGTCCGGTTGAACGTCAGAATCTTACGGATTGGACCGGTAACCTTGTCCATGGGAATGGATGAGGCTATCGGAGGGAACAACCTACACGTCAGGTGGCTGAATCCCTTGAACTAGATAAGATGATGGCATTGGAGTTTGATTAATCAACTGTAAGGAGTCAAAGCGGTGTACCCATATCCTGATGCATCTTTCATCAAATTTCTTTCGTACGATTCCTCGTTTACATTCTCGTTCATTTAATTAAGTTCAACATTTAAACTTTTCCAATTTCGACTTCGTCTAGCTAGTAAATTCGAGATCTATCAGCACTTGCCCATTAGTCCCCGTGGGATCGATATTTTACTACTTCGATAGACCCGTGCACTTGCGGGAACCCTATCAAGTTTTTGGCGCCGTTGCCGGGGACTAATTTCTCCAATATTGAGTAGATTTAGGAGTTACTAATGCGTTGCATTTTCATCTGGTTTTTGTCTATATTTTAGATCATATTTTGGGCTTAATTGAATGATTTTATGCAATTTTTAATGTTATTACTTCACTTTGCACAGAATCTTTACTTTTCTTGGTTTTATTAAAAATGCTGGTAAAACAGCATAAAAATGATGGATTTCCAGAGTTTTGAAGCCATAATACGATTTCCGGGGAGATCACGAGCTTACACGTCAAATGTCAAAACGGTGAAGATTTTGATTTTCACAGCCTTGGCCGTAATTTTGGCGTTTGAACAGGCGTAAAATGGCTACATTAAAAAGCTCACAGAAACTTTCACGGGTGAAGCTGTGAATCCATCATGGTCCGTGAAACTTTCTGTGTACAAAGGGCTGTACGCACAAAAGGATTTATGGCCTTGGCCGTAAACTTATTACGGGCCGTGAAAACATCCGCCCGTCGGGTTTTCTCACTCGATTCGACTCCAAATTGACCCAGAATTGAACCAAACCTTGTAGAAACCTTTCTAGATGGGTTCTATACTGATCAAATTATAAAAGAAAGGATTTTGGAAGGGTTTCGAGGGCTTCTATGCATGAACATGAACAGAGGCAGTGGCGGCAGCGAAAATCACTTCCAAGGCAGAATTCGAACAGGAAAGCCGCGCAAAGGAAGAATTAGGGCATTCATCTTCATCTCCAGATCGAGGGGAAGCTTTTCTAGTATCTTGTCTAGCGATTTCTTATTTTGTTTATTGGGATTCAATGCAACGTTCTTCAATATTCATGCTGTTTTCTATAAACATGAACGTGTGAACCTTATTTTAGAATTAGGGGTGTAGCCCACTGATGATGTATTGATTAAACTTATTGTTTAAATCTTTGACATGAATTTTATAGAGTTGATTTGATTAGAATTGTGTTTATTTACGTGAATTACCCTGATCAAGTATGTTTACATCTTAGACGTTGTGAGAAGGACCGGGAGGTAAATCGCAACGTCAGATCTATTTTTTTCAAACCTACAAATACGGGAGTAGTTTGGATTCGTTTGAAGGATTTCATGATTTTTCATAGAACTTAATGGGTAGTTATGTTAATTGTTACGACAGTAGGGAATTAATATAAATAGATACCAGATTACGCTTCGGGAGGAGGTAATATGTACCTTAGGAAAAATCTCTTTCAAAACTATAATTTTCTATTCAAAGATTTATTTTTATTAAATTCATAATCATCAGCGTGGTGAAACCTCGAATTCTGATTTTATCCGAATTGATTTTTACCCAAAACACTACCTCTGTTTCTTTTAATTTGTACTTTGAAGTTTCCAAAACAAAAACTGCAAATTTTATTCGTCTAGATATAGATCGACCGTGTAATCGGTACTTGACTACCTGATCCTCGTTGGGAATGATATCTTATTTTATTACTTCGATAAATCCGTACACTTGCGGTTGTATCAAGTTTTTGGCGCCGTTGCCGGGGATCAGGTTAGTCAATATCGATTTAATCGTGAGATTTATAGACTAGACATTTTTTTTATTTATTTTAATTTATTTTATTTTTGGTTTTTATTTTGTTTTTGTTTTTCTTGTTTGTTTATTTTTCGTATTTTTTTATAGTTATTTTATTTTATTTTTTTCTTTTTGGATTAACACGTTGTATGAACAGGAGAACTCAAAAATCACTTGACTAGATATTTTAAGCTTTATTTTGCAATTCCTGTTTTACACCTTGTATTTTTGAATTTTATTGCGTAAATTGAAAATATAATGTTTAAGCAATGTCAATGGTCAAATCAGAGGTATGTGCCACCGATGATGACAAGAGAATATGACACGGATGCATCAGAATCACTTGCAGCAAAGGTAAATTCTTTTATTCAACATACTAATTATTTGAGCATGCAATGTTATAAATTGAAATATTTTATTTGCGATATTTGTGGATATGATGAGCATCATTTTACAATCCAAGTTGGGAGAACCATCAAAACTATCTTTATCAGAATGACCCAACATTTATTCCATAATCAGACTCTAGTCAACTTGAAGAATCCAACCTAGAAGCAATGCTTGAAAACACTCTAGCTGTTATGACTAGACAAAGTGAGGAACTTCATAGAAAGATTTATAACACTGATAAAAATGATATAGACGAAGAAATCTATGATGAATTTGAGAATTTTTCAGAGTTAGAAAAATCACTGATGGATTATGATTTAACTTCTTCAAATTTTGATGATTTTGAAAATTCTAAATACCCTTCCTGAACATTCTATCAGTCATCTAGTCCCCTCTCACATAATGAAGTGTATTGCAACACAGATATTTGGGATATGTTTGAAGAGAAATTTGAACTTTTGGAGTCTTGTGAGAAGAAAGATGATGAATTTAATGATCCTCAAGTAAGAAGTAGTGATATAGAAGGGGATGAATTTGATAGTGTGAGGATGTAATACTCCATTGAAGAGAAACAAATTGAGGAAAAAGATGAGAAAGAGAATCTTGAGCATATTACACCACCACTACCATGTGAACCATCAATTTTTTTTCTTGAGAGAAATCCATTAGAAATTTGCACGACAGATGATGAAGGAGATGATATTGAGGATAATGATGATGAGATGATTGAAATATCATTTGATTCAAATCCAACCACAGGTACCCAAAAGTTGATAACACATGACATTCTTGATCACATTGACATTGAGGTAAGAGAAAAATCCAATGAAAAATTTGAAAACTTCTTGATCAATGCAAGGTATGAAATTTTTGATTTTAATTCTAATTTTTTTTCAATTGCTGATATAAATCTAAAGCAAGAATGCATGATTTTACTCTTGGATAAATACAGAAAAATTATTGAGTATTCTTTGCATGACTCTAACTTTTATTTTTGTATGCATGTATTAGCTACTACAACATGGATCCACCTGTTTAATTTGATATATACTTTGGTGGGCACACTCTCGAGACGAAAAAAAAAATAGAAGATTATATGCTCTCTACTATGGCACAGATTCACCGACTCGGCCACGACATGAAGCTACGGTCAAGCTAATGACCTTAAACAAGCGCTTTCTGGGAGGCAACCCAAATTTCTGACTTTTACTACTTTTAGTTTCAGTTTTTAATTTTCTTTAAATTTTTAGGAATTTTTGCAGCATGTATTGATGAATTTTTATCGATATAAAATCTTTTAATTAGTTATTTTATATGTAAGAATTTTTGGAGAATTTTTGAATGGGAGGAAAGAGATTAATGAGACCATCACGGGTGTAACCGTGAGTCACTCATGGACCGATTCTTGCGGCATCTTCTTTGTGAGTATTTCTATTATTTTATATCTTTTTATGCATTGAGTATGATGTTTCTTACTTTCTCATGATATCTCATATGCATCTTCCCTTTGAGCAAAACCTGATAGTTGTTTGATGTTGATTGCAACACACATATGTTTTTTATGTTTTATTTGTGTGCGTGCGTTGTATTTTAGTACTCTATGATGTATTTCTGGATTTGTACTTGATATTGGATATTTTGAGTTAGTGTTGCATATATGTCATCGTATTAAGATTTTAGATGTAGTACATGGTGAAACATGATGGTATTGTATATATTTGATGCTTATCCTGTACCTGTGATATTCTATGATGATTTGTGATACTGTGATGATGATTTAGAAAATTTTTAGATGATTTTGATATTGGTTTTGATATTAAAATGAATAGTATTTCTGAAATGGTAAATGTTTATTTGATTGCTAAAATGTGACGGTATTTGAAATTCGAAACTTGTTTACCATGTAGAATGTTAATATCTTTGATGTAATTAAGTTTCTGGATTTTTCTGGGTCATGTTTTCATTTTTTGATATGATTGTATAAGTTTTCGACAACATTAAAAAGGGAACTCTTGCAAAATTTTTCTGAAATCCATCATTTATTGATTTTAATGTTCATGTATATACAACAATTTAAGTCTAGGGTGTCCTCATATATTTGACTTTTTCTTCAAAGCTTTATAAATATGTATTTTTAATGTTTATGATTTTTAAGGGTAATCAAATTTGTTTTGTCCTTAATTTTAAAGTTAGGAAATATTTTGAGTGATTGATTTGATGACTTAGGAAATTTTTGAAATTTCATGTGGACTTAAATTGTTGAGTAAATTCAATTCTGGTATTGATAAAATTTATATATAGATTGTTATATGTTCGAATGACACATGCATAATATCTTTATACTTTAAAGTTTAATTTATCTATCTAGTTGAGTCTGAGGTCATGAATTATATTATACCATGAGTTGGTATACTTTAAATCTGTTGCGATCAGGCATCGATAATGATTTAAGTACCATGCCACTAACCGACTTTCTCCAAAAAAAAAAGAGAGAAAGAGAAAAGACTCTTCTACTTGGCACTATGAAAAAGTTGCAGTGGTACCAAAGACATGAGTTGAAGTCTAATAAAAAAAAGAGGGAGAAAAAATAGAGAAAAAGATAAAGTTGTAGGTTAAGTGGACAACTCCGCTGTCCTTATGATTGAGACTATAAGTAAAATTATACTGTTTCGTGGTATACTTTAAACAATGCTATGATGCTAAAAGTAAATAGCATATAACAGTTTAAAGACTAAATTGCTTTAAAAATATCTTATCTTTAACATCACCAAGATTCTTGAAATAAATTTTTGTCTATTGCGTAAGATAGATTTATTAAACTGAAGTATTTGATATTTAGTGTGTGAAGAATGAATATTATGACATGAATTATGAATTTTATCTTTCTTGGATTGTAACCTCTTGGGAATTTATTTCTATTATGATTTTTCTTGAATTACTTGAGTTTGAAAGATTGATTGCTTAATTTGTGAACTAAGGATGTTATTAGGGGCAAAAACAAATGAGTGTTCCTTATCTTTACATTCTTTATACATATCAAGGTATTGCTTGAGGACAAGCAAACTTTTAAGTCCAGGGTTTCTGATGCATTGTATTTTAATTATGTTTTTGCCTATATTTTAGATCATATTTTGGGCTTAATTGAATAATTTTATGCAATTTTTAATATTTTTTTACTTCACTTTGCATAGAATCTTCACTTTTTTTAGTTTTATTGAAAATATAGGTAAAACAGCGTAAAAATGATGGATTTCGAGAGTTTTGAAGCCATAATACGATTCCCGAAGAGATCACGAGCTTACACATCAAATTTAGAGTCAAAACGGTGAAGATTTTGATTTTCACGGTCTTGGCCGTAATTCTGGCCTCAGCCGTAATTTTGGCATTCGAACGGGCGTAAAACAGCTAAGTTAAAAAGCTCACAGAAGCTTTCATGGGTGAAGCTGTGAATCTATCACGATCCGTGAAACTTTGTGTGTACAAAGGGCTGTATGCGCAGAAAGATTTATGGCCTCGGCCGTAAACTTATTACGGGCCGTGAAAACATCCGTCGGGTTTTCTCACTCGACTCGACTCCAAATTGAACCAAGTTGAACCAAACCTTGCAAAAATCTTGGTCTAAATTACGGCTATAATTTTGATGAAAAGTGCCATATTTTGATGGATTTTGGAAGATCTGAGTGCACTAATGGATTCCAGACGTCAAAACAAAACTGCACGTCAATTTTCATGCAAATCAGAGCAAGTTTGAAAAATACACCTCGGGTGTAATTTTTATTACGGCTGTAATTTTCTGCCCAAAAATACACCACTGCCATAATGATTTTTACGGGCCGTAATTTTGGTCAAAATTATGAATCCTAATTTGATCATCTCAAGTGGAATCTCAAAGATCACTTTCGTGCATCCGAGTCTCAACACGGGTTCTACTTAAGGTTCTCCAACGTTCCGATCCTCACTTTCGCACAAGATCTTCACGTTTAACAAAATAACTCAACCCTAGATTCAAATTATCAAACATGGCAATTATTCTTCTAAAATTAAGAAATAAGAACTAACCTAATTTCTTACGGTGAGTTCCTATTATTCAATTTTAGGGTTTTAAATGCTCACGCAAGTCACCTTTCGGTCCTTATTGCGAAAACTCTAAAATCATGTATGAGAATTATAGGCAATTATCACATAAGTAGAATCATCATAACAAAATTATACTGACGAAATAAAAGTTAACTAGTCATAAAAAATCAAGGGGATTACACCCCATGTCCCATATGATGTTTAAGCTAGCATGGAGGAAGAATTACAATAAAACATAGTTTAGAGTGATAAAAAATGAAAAGAAAGGGGAAAACAACTTTACAGCACTCTGAAACTTCTGGGGTATCCTCTCCTCCTCTGTGCGCAGCTTCCCCTCAAATTTCACGACCGGAGATGCGTTGTATGCTTCTCGGCAGCGAAACCTAGGGCGACGGTTAGAAACTCAATTTCTCTCTCTGTGGTGGATGAAAATTATGGCTTTCGCCCTTGGCGTGTTCTTCTCCTCCGAGGTTCCCTTCTTCGTTCTTACGGCTTTGGATTTAAAGGCTTGGATCGTCCACAACCGATCGCGTAAAAATCGGGCTTCAATTTGACAGCAGAAGTCGCGAGCCTAGGTCGTAATTACAGCCGTAATATTGGTTACGGCACTGTCGTAATTTCTGCATATTCTTCTGTACAGGATTTGGCAAGAATTACGGTGCCGTGTAATGTTTTACTGCAGTGCTGTAATTGCTAGAAATCTCTCGGGTCGGAAGTTGCTTCAAAATACGACATCGTGATTTTGCTTACGACAGTGCCGTAATTTCTCTAAAAACCTTATGTATGGAAATCACCAAAAATACGACAGTGCTCCAAAATTACGATAGTACTCAAAAATACGGTACCGTAATAATAATTACGAAAATATACTATGAATTTTGGTGTCATCATAGACGTTGCGAGAAGGACCGGGAGGTGAATCGCAACGTCATATCTATTCTTTTCAAACCTACAAATCTAATCACGGGAGTAGTTTGGATTCATTTGAAGGATTTCAAGGTTTTTCATAGAACTTAATATTTGTCACGAGAGTAGATAATTAATATAAATAGATACCAGATTACGCTTCGGGAGGAGATAATCTGTATCTTAGGAAAAATCCCTTTCAAAACTATAATTTTCTGTTCAAAGATTTATTTTTATTAAATTCATAATCATCAGCGTGGTGAAACCCCGAATCCTGATTTTATCCGAATTGATTTTTGCCCAAAACACTACCTCTGTTTCGTTTAACTTGTACTTAAAAGTTTCTAAAACAAAAACTGCAAATTTGATTCATCTAGATATAGATCGACCGTATAATCGGTATTTGACCACATGATCCTCGCTGGGAACGATATCTTATTTTATTATTTCGATAAATCCGTTCACTTGCGGACATATCAGTTGCCGGACTTGACACTTTTAGTTTCATTTTATATTAATATATTTTTTTATTTCATTTTACACCTTTCTTGATTTGACGAGCCATCTACCTTGTTAGATTTTAGTTTATGTATAGGACCTCACGCTCGGAAACTCTAATACCACTTGATTCAGAAATTGAAAGAACGTTTCGGCGTCGCAAGAAGCTTCTGGAACTTAAACCTGAATAGGATTCACAGACATCCATCATGGACGCTAACAAGTCGCTTCGAGACTTTGCAGCACCAAATGTCTAAGGATTTCTTTTCAGCATTGATCGTCCACCGATAGAGGTGAATAATTTCGAGATAAAACTGTCACTTCTATCAATGTTACAGCAAAACCAATTCGGTGGATCACCAACTGAAGATTCGAATATGCATTTATCTATTTTTCTTGAATATTGTGACACTCATAAAATGAATGGTGTGACTACTGACGCTCTGCGACTTCGACTTTTTCCATTTTCACTTAGAGACAGGGCGCGAGCTTGGTTACATTCTTTACTACCTGGATCCATTACCACATGGGAACAACTCTCACATGCCTTCCTTGCAAAATATTTTCCACCGAGCACAACCACGCAAGTAAGAAACTAGATTACCAATTTTTCTAAAAAAGAAGGTGAATCATTTTATGAGGCATGAGATCGCTTCAAGGAATTGCAACGAATGTGCCCTCACCACGGCCTCGAGAAATGACTATTGGTACACACTTTTTATAACAGTTTGCTATATAACACTCGTCTTACGCGAGAGAGGTACTTCATCACAGCAAGCCGGTAAATATGAACTCGACGCTCTTAGCTCTTTCGCTGCAAAAGAAGACTCATTATCTCATAAGCTTGACTCTATGAACACGCGTCCAACTGTTTTTAACGCTGTTATGTGTGAAGTTTCTAGAGTGGAAGGTCATTTGTTTGACACTTATCAATTAAGGAATTTGATATCACAAGACCCCCCCGCCCGCTTTAGTGAACGCTGTAGGAAATTTCAACCCGAGAGCTCAAAAACAACCCCTATTTAAACACTTATAACCTCGGGTGGAAGAATCATCTCAACTTTTCATATAGAAACAACAATACCACCCATCCATCAAACTATAGGCAACCACCTGGATTTCAGCCACCCAATGCCGGGTATCAACCTAAGCAATTCGACTAGCCACCACAACCGAACACCAACATAATACCGCAAGACCAAACCTTAGAGTCACGCTTTGACAACTTTGTGTCAACGCAAACCATGGCAATAGAAAACATCTTAAAGGCAATTAAGGGCTTAACCCAACACTAAAAGATGCTAGAAACCCAGATGGCCCAGCAAGCCAGTACATTCACAAGACCACCAGGTAGATTGCCCGGACAACCAGAATCAAACCCTAGAGAACATTGCAATGCCATTACCACGCATAGTGGTAAACAGCTTGAAGAATCAGAAATGCCTAAGGATGACCATTGTGAAAGTGAGATCAAAACTCTAGAACTAGAGTAACCTATTCTTGAAAATGAACCACAAGTGAAGGAGAGCAAACCTGTTTATGTTCTACCACCACCCTACAAGCCACCAATTCTATTTCCCTAGAGATTGGCAAAAGCGAAACTTGATTGGTAGTTTGGTAAATTTTTAGAGGTTTTAAAGAAATTGTATATTAATGTCCCTTTTACCAATGCTTTATCTCAAATGCCATCATATGCTAAGTTTTTGAAGGAAATCTTATCTAATAAAAGAAAAATAGAAGAACATGGCACAGTGGTGTTAACTGAAGAATGCAATGCAATCATCCAAAATAAGTTACCGCCAAAGTTGAAGGACGCAGATAGCTTTATCATTCAGTGTCTGATTGGGAAAACCCCTTTCGACCGTGCTTTGTGCGACCTTGGTGCCAGCGTAAGTCTGATGCCAGTCTCTCTTTGCAAGATACTGGATATCGGAGATCTGAAGCCGACAAATATCTCTTAGCAATTGGCCGACCGTTTCATACGACATCCGATAGGAATTCTAGAGGACGTTCCAATTAAGGTCAGTAAATTTTTTATTCAAGCTGATTTCATTGTACTCGAAATGGAAGAAGACTCCAAGCTTACTATAATACTGGGTAGACCATTTTTGGCAACTACTGGTGCTATAATCGATGTTAAGAATGGGAAGTTGACACTACACATAGGTGAGGAATAACCGAAAGTCTGAAAAAGCCTCTCTTTGCAGACTCCTGCTGTAGTATCGGAGTCATCGATGATGAACATGATTTGCCCCACATTCCTCGGACAGACGTTGACCCCCTTGAGGTTTGCCTAACAAATGTAGACGACGAGGAGCAGGACGAGGAGGCTCGCGCTTATGCCAATATTCATGACTCGAGCACTGCGGTTGAACTGGCTACAGAAGAACTTGAAGAATTACCAGCACCGAAATATGAGGTTAGTATACAAGCTGGCTTAGAGCTCAAATCCTTACAAAGCAACCTCAGGTATGAATTTTTAGGTGATAACTCTACTTACCCTGTTATTGTAGCTGCCCACCTCGATTCAGAGCAGACAAACCTTCTCCTCGACAAACTGCGGAAACATAAGAAGGTAATTGGCTACACTTTGGATGATATAAAAGGTATTAACCCTTCTTTTGCATAGGGTACACCTCGAAAATGGTAGCTATTATATGTCCACAAGTGCATGGATACTCGAAGTAATAATTAAGATATCGAACCCACAGAGACCTACGTGTTAAGTACCAAATAGTCATTTTCTTACTAGCTAAGCAAATCGAATATGATGTAAGTAAACTATCGGAAAGTAAACTAAATATCTGAGAGAGAAACTGGGACTAGGGTTTCATCCACCTTAATTTCCACGACTAGATATAAATATGTGTTTGTCAGTCTAATCTTATTATGATAAAGACATAATTTACTTCATAAAGAGATTATCTCGCTCTCGCGCAGATAATCATATAAAGAACTAATCCTTACTCTCGTGCAAGATTTATTCAATGCTGAAAATAAGTAAACCATCAACAAAGAACTCCAGGATCACTCTCGTGCATCCGAATTCTAAGTTAATCATCTCAAGTGGAAACTCAAGGATCACTCTCGTGCATCCGAATCTCAACACAGGTTCTACTTATGGTTTTCTAACGATCCAATACTCAATCTCTTGCAGTATCTTCATGTTTATCACAGTAACTCAATCCTAGATTTAGATTATAAACATGACAATTATTCTTCTAAAATCAAGGAATAAGAAATAACCTAATTTCTTACAGTCAGTTCCTAATATTCAATTTTAGGGTTCCAAGTTCTCAAGCAAATCACCTTTCTGTCCATATCGCGAAAACTCTAAGACATGCTAATAATATAAATCTTCGGAGAAGTAAAGACAATCATCACATAAGTAAAATTATCATATCAAAATTATCATGACGAAATAAGGATTATCTAGTCATAAAAATCAAGGGTATTACACCCCATGTCCTATAAAGTGTCTAAGCTAGCATGGAAGAGGAATTACAATAAATCATAGTTTTGAATGATCAGAAATCAAAGAGAAAGGGTAGAAGTTATAAAACAGGGCTGTAATGAAAATTACAGCCTGTATTTTTGCGAGTGAACAATGCTGGCACCCACTTTTTTGTTGATTTCTCCTCCGATTGATCTCTTTTCGCTCTGAAACTTCTGGGTATCCTCTCCTCCTCGAGGCGAAGCTTCCTTATGAAAATCGTGGCTTGAGGTGGCCTCTACGCCTCTCGGCGCGAGGCCATGCCCTAAGGACGCCTCCTTCGATTTCTCTCTCGACAATGGATAAAAATTGGGGCTTTCAGTGCCTTTCTCTTCTCCTTTTTAGACGAGTCCATAGCTTCTTTTCGATCTTAATTTGGTACCCTAAATCTCAAGATATCGTCTTTTTAATTTTCCAGTGGAAGAATCGGGCAAAACTGGGTCAAATTACGGTACCATAGTATTTATTACGATAGTGCCGTAATTTCTTCAGAAGTTTCTAGTCAAAAATCGCTCAAGATTACAGTACCATAATAATTATTACGGCACTACCGTAATTTCTGTTTGTGCTTTCTGGGGCGAAAATTACGGTACCATAATTTTCATCAGGGCACTACCGTAATTTTGCAAACTTGCTCCGATTTGCATGAAATTTGGCAGGTGACTTCATTTCGACGTCTGGAATCCATTGGTGCGCTTAGATCTTTCAAAATCTATCAAAATATGGCACTTTTTACTTAAAAATGCTCAAAAATAAGAAATGGTGTAGATTCCATAATATTTGACAAATAAGGCTTAAAAACAAGCAAATAAAATGACACAAAATATACTGTGAATTTTGGTGTCATCAAACACATAAGGCTCAAACTTTGCTTGTCCTCAAGCAAATAAAAAGAATAAAGAACAATGCTAAGTTTATGGAAAATATGCTCTTTTATGAAAAATAAATTTCTAAAATATAACCACTCATGAAATATTCCACCAACCTTTTGTACAAAATTCAGATAAATACATCGTCCTCCGAAATTAATCTTTAAGATTCACAACTTTGATCAAATAAAATTTCGCAACTCGTATAATAAAAAGAATCTCAATATCATGAATTTACCTTTGTTTCAGTTTAAATCTATCATATCTTTGTTTATAGGAATAGGATATCCAAAATCTTTTTCCACTCAAAATCTCTCTTTTCTAAATTTTCTTTTATTGTACTTTTGATGGTATGTACCCACATAGATACACACTTTTTATTTGGACTTCAACCCTTGTCTTTGGTACCACTGTCAATTTTACACAGTGCCAAGTAGAGGAGTCATTTTTTTTTCCTCTCTTTTCCTTTTTACAGACTTCAACCCATATCTTCGGTACCACTATCAATTTTACACAGTGCTAAGTAAGGGAGTCTCTCTCGATTTTTGTGGATCTTGGATTCTTTCTTCCCAACAAATAATAAAATAGACTAAACATTCAACTACGTTTATAAATTGACATCAATTCAAAAATTACACTCATATGCTCATTTTATTCAAGAAAGATATTTCACTCTTAGATTGCATTCATCAAACAATATACCTACCCAAAACCTTATGAATCAATCAATGAAGCATTTTAACAAGTAGATATATATTGAAGAAATAAATTCAACATAATAGGTATATCTCCATCACAGGCATATGCATGAACATTCATCATCATAGAAAAATCAACACACCTCTCATCACATGGATTCAAGTCATAAAAATTTTTAAGCATCAAAAATATCAAAATCAATGCAAAAGGTGTGAAGCATAAAACTCATAGTCAAAAGTGTAAAATGATAGATTCAAGCAATGACATCGAATAGAAATCTTAGTAAGTGATACATCTAAAGCAAATCAAAGATGTAACCATATAAAATAATCATGAATATAAGAGAGTGCAAACGATACTCGAAAACTATATAGCAAGCTCAATCGTTATCCGGGGTGTACCGTCAGGGTAGATGCGGCTAGGTCCAAAGGTGCGCCTTTTGAAAATTTACCTGCACAATTTTTAAATACATAAGGCTCAGTCCAAAAATAATATCTTACTTAAAAAAATGATAGAAAATATTTTTCTCAAAGGAAAATCAGAGATGTCATCAGTGGTCCAAAGAAGGTGCCGGTGGAGGAGCAGAGGTGGAACAGATGATAGTTGAAAAGCTACTAGCAACGAAGATGATGGTGCCAACAGTAGAGTGATGATGAGTAGTCTCCAGTGGCCAGTTGGAGATTACAGTCTTGGAGGTAAAGTCATCGGCCGGTGGGTGTGAGAGATAGCACTGCAAAAAAAAAAAAATCAGTCACTAATGAAGATTCTACTGCAAAAATAAATAAAATCAATGGAAACAGAGGCAGTGGAAGAAATAAGAGGCTGCTGGTGGTAGAATCTAGTGTCGACGGCTGGAAATAGTGGTGTCAAAGGCAGATGTAGTGGTGGTGACTAGGCTGCAGCTTCTTGTAGCAATCTGAAGACAAGGAGCTGCTAAGGTTGATGGAAAGCAGTGTAGCCTATTGATTCAGTTGAGAAAAGTAGCTATACCCAAGAATAAGATTTAATGATCCAAAAAGAAAATAGACAAAGCCAAAAGGTAGAATAAAACTTGTTCTTTCTGGGTGTATGAAAATTAAAGGATCAAAATCTACCAGGAATTTAGGGTATTAACAAAAAGAGGGCTAATCAGATAAAAACTATACAAAAGTTAATCAGATTCAAAAAAGTTGCCTTGTGTTATAGGATGATCAGAAAATATTTTCATGAAAACAATTAATCCTCAAGATAGAACGAAACATGCTTTTCCAATTTCAAGTGAAGGATCAGGGCTTCAATTCATTAAAGCATCTTAAAAACCTGCAACGAAAATGCTAATCAGAATAGTCAAAAGAAAACTGCTGTAGAAATTAATCAGAACCAAAAAGATGTTATGTGTTTTAGGATGATCCATGAACTTTAAAATTCAACAAAAATATCCAAAAAATAGACAAAGATGAGTAGTTCATATTTGTGCCAAAGATCAAAAATTTCGCCACTCCAGTTTCTTAAAATCACAGCAAGAAAACACCTAATTAGATAAGCAGAATGCAGGAAGCAGATTTCAAATTACAGCACCGTAAAAAAAATTACGGCACTGCCATAATTTTTACAAAAATCTCAAAACTCTCGGGTTGAAAATCACACAAAATTATGACACCATAAAAAATTTACGGCCCTGCCGTAAAGGTCACAAAACCTTCTGGTCAAAAACGAACCAAAAATACGGTATCGTGAAAATGATTACGGTACCGCCATATTTTCCACAAAATTTCAGAAAATGCTCGGGTAAGAAATCAGCCAAAATTATGGCACTGTGGAAATTATTACGGCAGTGCTGTATTTTGTGCAAAGTTCAATTTTCCCAGCAAAAAGAGAAGAAAAATTAATTCTAAAAATAAACTAAAATAAAAGAAACTAAGCAAAGTAAAAGTGCTTGGGTTGCCTCCCAAGAAGTGCTAATTTTTAGGTCTATAGCTTGACCAAAACTCAAATATCATGGTGAAGCAGGTGGATCAGTACCATAGTAAATAACATACAATTTTATGCATTTCCGTTGTTCTAAAAGTTTAGCCACTAATCCAAACATCAAAAATTTCATGTAAATCACAATCACCATGGCTTTCTCGGATATGCAGAAATCAAAATTTTCAGTTCCACTCCAAGGATATTCAATAATCTTCCAATATTTATCAGTAAGCAAAATCATAAGTCTTTTCTTCAAATCTATATTTTCAATTGCAATAGAATTTTCATCAAAAGATTCAAGTATTGGATCATCAAAATAGTCTTTATGTCTCACTTTTGATTCCTCAATAAAACATAATTTTTCAAATAAATCAGAAGATATGGGCAAAGCATCAGGGTGAGATTCATCAATGTTTGTAATATTCAAATCTTTTTCAAGTTCCTCATGCACTTCATCAATTTCAAAATTACTAACAAAATAAGAGTAAGATTTTTCAAAATCAATTTCCTCATGCTTTTCCAGAAATAATTCATTATCAGAAGAATCAAAAGAATCAATCTAAGAATTACAAGAGTCAAATTTCTCTGGACCGACAGAAGCGGTGCAAACTTGTTTGCTATCGAAGTTTCCACTTTGGGAGCATAACAGTTACGCTTGACAGAGGTTAAGCATCCTTTCTTGAAGAGTCTAGCCATCTTCTTCCTCAGAGCTTGTCGCTCCTGTTTCTTTGTTTTTGTCAGGATTTGAAAACACAGCTTGTTGAAGAATGTCTCCATTCACAGTGAATGATGGTTCTTACTTCAGCCCTAATGAACGCAATGTAATATTGAGGAGTTACGCCTCGACGATGAACGTCGATGTACACATCTCCCAAACAATATTTTGTCGCGATGGTTCAAAGCTTTCAGTATTATTTCCTTCTGACATCAATATTTAGACGCGATTCAAGTCAAGTTCAAGCCGTTAGCTGAGTGGCTGAACCAAACATAGATTTTATTGCTTTCTTCATCCGATTTTAGCCAGACGCGGCTTATTAAATTTGGGTAATTGGTAAGCTGACGTCGTTATTTATTAAATTTTAGTCAGACACATTTTTTTTGTTTTATCGTTAATATTATTATTATTATGTCTTTTCGTTTCGTTGTGGAAGTGTAAAGTTACTCTTCCGATTCCATAGCCTCCCAGTGAGAGCGGTGATCTCAGCTGATCGTGGTGTTGTCCTAAGCGACGACAGCTTTCAGCCGCGGCATCTGAATGACACAGGTCGGAGCGGAGTCTTCGTAGTCGGATTTGAGCCCTAGGGGAGACGATGGTGATGTAGCGATCCTGGCATTAACGCTGCGTTTCGGAGAAAGGAAAGAAATCAGAAAAGAAAGGAAACAACAAGGGAAAGGAAATAAGGAGGAAAGGAAATAATTCCTTTTTCTTTTAGGCCTTACGTTTCGATGGAAGGAAAGAAATATTTTGATCAGTCAACTAGGCGATTGATTGAGTCAAAATTAACTGAAATCCCACATAAATGATATGTTGACCTGTTGACCACCCAAATTCATCCTCAATTTTGACTAATTACTGTTGACTAAGTCAAAATCAAGTCAAAACCTCGGCAGCAGCTAGGGCACGCGTGCAGAGGAGCTTCACTGGTGCTTGCAGAGGAGCTTCGAGCTCGGCAAGCGGGGAGGGGGGTGGCGAGAGCAAGGGGGCGACGAGCTTGAAGAGAGGGGAGGGCTCGGCGAGCTCGGGCGATGGTCGAAGTAGCTGGACGCGAGGCGGAAAGGAGGGGCGGCTGTTTCCACGGGGGTTGGTGATGAGGGGAGTGGCTGGCGACGTCGGGGCTTCAAGCTCGATGAGAGGGGAGGGCTCGGCGAGAGCAAGGGGGGCGGCGAGCTCGGGCGATGGTCGAAGTCGCTGGACGCGAGGCGGAAAGGAGGGGCAGCTGTTTCCACGGGGGTTGGTGACGAGGGGAGCGGCTGGCGACGTCGGGGCTTCGAGCTCGGCGAGAGCAAGGGGGCGGTGAGCTTGGGCGATGGTCGGCAAAAGCAAGGGGCAGCGAGGCAGTGAGCTCGGACGATGGTCGAGTGTCGAAGTGTCGAAGTCGCGAGCGT
The DNA here is from genome assembly GCA_027563935.2 of Costus lasius. Taxonomy (NCBI): domain Eukaryota; kingdom Viridiplantae; phylum Streptophyta; class Magnoliopsida; order Zingiberales; family Costaceae; genus Costus; species Costus lasius. Next base: position 78,130,344 of record CM050453.2, on the reverse strand, counting down.
CGAGTGTCAAAGTCGCGACGCGGCGAGAGAGGCGGGCGAGAGAACGAGAGAACGGAAATCATTTCCGTCTCTTTTTGAGGGAACAATTTTGGAGAGAAAGGAAAGAAATAATTACTTTCCTTTCTGTCTATTCCTTCCTCTGAAACAAGCAAAATGGAAGGAAAGAATTTTATTTCTTTTCTTTCCCGCCTTGTTTCCCTCCTGCGAAACGCAGCGTTAGAGATAGAGGACGGGGGCGGCTATCGTTCGTGTGGAGCGGGCAAGGATGTCCATGACGTCGAATCAATAAAATGGGGAGCTTCGTCTGATGCTGCAAGGTGGAGGAGGATGTGCAGGCGGTGACGGTTGTTGGGAAGATGCTGCTGGGTCGGTTGAGGCATCGAGCGGGGACGACTCAATGTTTGTCAAGGAGCTCGTCTGAGACGGATTTACTGGCGCGAGGGAGATGGCGGCGCTAGGGCTGGCAGGGGACAAGAAAGCCGGTGGAAGATGCTCGTCTAGCGTTGCGAGCAGCTGAGGATATTGGCGTTCTTTATCCATGAGCGGCGGCACGGAAGGCGGCTGAGTGACTAATATCTCGGCAAAAAGGAGGGGGGGGGGGGGGGGGGGGGGGGGGGGGGATGGAGTGGATCTTGCTGATGGCGTTGTTCCAGGCGGCGACAGACTTCAGCAGTGACGTCCAGGTTGAAGAGAGTTGACGCAAAGACGACCAATGGAGAAGAATTCGTCCGCAGAGGAGATGGTGATTATGGCAGAGTGATGCTGCTGGAGCTGATTTGGGACAGGTCTATTGACGTTGTCCGTCTACAACAGGGTGACGAGGTCTTCCTTGAATTGGAGCTTAGATCAAGGTTTAATCATGATAAGGCACTTGACTCACTAAATTGGAAGTCGGTGGGTAAATTCTTCTTTTATCTTTCTCTATTTTCTCCTTCCTTTTTTGGATCACTTAACTCGTTTCTCTTGCCGTATAACGTTCGGTTTAGGGTTCAACTTCGATGCCGTGTGTTACTGGCGGAATTGGAAGTCGGCGACAATGTGAAGCTCTCTTTCTTTTATTCTTTTTCTTCTTATTTCTTCCCCTTTTTATGTGCCATCAAGCTTTGCAAATTTGGTTCTCCTGCAGTGCCATCAAGCTTTGCAAATTTGGTTCTCCTGCAGTGCTCTGACGAAGAGTGTTTGGCTTTAAGCTTTGTCACAATAGGGGTTAGCTTCTGGAGCTTGGAGATCATCTTTCTCTTGGCGGTGGAAAGCCGATACTAATACAATTTTAATATTTTTTTGATCGGATCTCATGGCTTCATCTCGTTGATTTTGTTACTCTTTCTCAACTTTCTTGACGGATTCCAATTTTTTGTTTGTCTCTTTTTTTTTTTTGCACGATTTTTTCGTCCCTCTTTTATTTTTTTTTCCCTTTTTTTGCTTCTCTTCTCCACGCCTCCTCTCTACGTATTGCTGCTTAGCACCCCCTTTTTTTTGACAGTTTCTCGGCATCAATAATCATCTTCTCCCTTTTTATTCCTCGATCTCTCTCTTTTTTTATACTCTCAGCTGCTTTGTTTTCCCAGCGTACCAAGAGCTTTTTTTTTTTACCAGGAATTTCCAACACAAATTTCTCGCCATCCTCTTCTTCTCTATTCCTCGGTCCCTCTTTTTACCGTGAGTTCTCCACATCAAATTTCTAGCCTCTTGATGTTCTTTAGCTTTACGTTCAATATGATGCCACATGATGCTTAATGCATCTTAGGCCTAAGAAAATAGTGTCACATGATGCTTAGTGCATCTTAGGCCTAATGGAAGAAGAGTGCCACAGGATGCTTAGTGCATCTATAGGCCTAATGAAAATGAAAACTCCCTTTTTTTACCTTTGTGCATTTCTATTTTCTCTGATGTTCTTTCTCCTGCGTGCGTCAGTAGTCCCTCTTTTTTCTTCTTTTCTGTTCATTTGATTTTGCCTTGTGAGGTGATCGCGTATGCTTCTTTCCCTTTTAGTTTCCTCTCAGTGCGCTTCTTAATTTGATCTATAGTCAAAATTTAATTTTGACTCTTACTCTTTGTAATGGTTCAACAAACTGTCTGACTTCTATTAATTTTAATGTCTTGGGTGTAACCACAATACTGGAATAGCATGATAATTTACTGAACTATTAGCACTTGTCAGAATATCTTGTAACACCGTAGCTGACAACTAAGTTTGTAGCTTGAACATGTGAATATTTAGACGAGTCTTGCATGCCTCAATGACTATTCATCTCTATATTTCCCTTTTGCTGGACATATACAGATCTTTTAGCAAACGCATTGTATAGGGTTGAGGTATAAATTGGTGAACCCCATTATAGGATGAAATTGAATATTACTTTTGACGTCGAACACAAATCCTTATTTTTTGAAACTTTCTTTTCCTGTAAACTACATGTCGTCCATCTCAGTGTTTCATTCACGGTCGTATTTAGATCGTCAGAGAATAACCCTTTCAACTGGCATAAGGTAATTAGCATCAGTTTATACTCCAGCCTTAGATGCTTCCATCAGTTCTTGGGCCAGCGGAGTTATGTGATTGAGTCCATAAGGAAAGGATAAACTTGTATGTGCCATTTCCTGAGGCATTCGCAATGTTATTCACAGCATCACACTATTCCCAAATATATATTCTTTTGATGTTGAAACAGTATGGAAATTCCTAGGGTCCAAATTATTATTTCAATTATTATCCATTACATCTCAGAATTACTTAAATTTCCACTTGTCACTATAGCATTTCAAATTCGCATCACAGTAATCTGAATCACGAGGATTAGTCAAAGGAGTGGATTGCTAATTAATCTGGATCATTTCTGCACTTCTGTCATTCATTTTTTTGAAAACCTGCATTCATCCCTAGAAAGCGAGTACAGTTTAATTATTGTACTGAGTCCTCTGATTTTTGTTAAATCTGAATATCAGATATTAGGCTTTAAGATATTGCTACGTCAAAATTTGAAATTACTGCATTACACTGAAGGCATAAACTTAGTTCTATTTCAACTCCTGAGATTATTGCTTCTAGGTAGTATTCAATGTAACTCATGATTTTACTCCTGCCATTACACATTTTGAACATTTCAAGCATTGACAGGATTCTAAAAATTTAGTTATAGCATCTCAGTTTTTTTTTCACTGCATTATGACATCGCAGGATTGAAGAAGCTGTAGCAAACTAATTTTAAAATCTTAACTTCCGGCTTCTGATATCACATTGTCCACTTCACCCAGCAATTGGTATTTGAATCCTGACTTCTGATATTTAAACTACACAGATTTTGACTTGTTGACAGTGAGAATTTATGAAAAAACTGCATTTATTGAGTCATTATCCCTTTGCTCCCTGTTGATTCTGTATAACATTTGAACATAGCTGCAAATCTGATTTTCCTGGTCATTGTTGTCCAATGTCCGTTTAAATGCCATTATCTAAAGCACTCGCAACATTACTATTCTCAATATATATTTTTGATGTTAAACAATCTCTAAGCTAGATTTTTCAGTATCCTTAAAGTGTGATTCAGAAATATGATTTGGAGGTGTTAAAAATTAGCAATCAGAAATATAATGATCAAAATATCCACAATTATCACATCTAATAGAAGAATAAGATGTCCTAATAGGGTGCATACAATAGTCTAATTTATAGCCAAATGATCTAACTTATCTGCAACAGTGTACCATGAATCATCTTCATACCTTCCTTGTAGCATGTATACCTCATCTTTTTCAGTTGCCCACGAGTTGTGATTAAAAGACATATCTTCAAATCTATCAAGAATAGAAAGATTATCCAACACTAATCAATCAGAAATTTTTTTGTCAAAATATAAATAACACAAAACACAAGCAAATTCAAAAGTTTTAGAAATCACAGTACTGTCACAACTTGTGAAAATCCAAAACCTACAAAAACAAAAAAAAATAAAGTTAAATCTAAAACAAATAAAACTTAGTCTAGCAATACTAACAATTATTTTGATATTAACAAAACTAAGGTCCCCGACAACGATGCCAAAAACTTGTTGTATGTCCGCAAGTGCATGGATACTCGAAGTAATAATTAAGATATCAAACCCACAGAGACCTACGTGTTAAGTACCAAATAGTCGTTTTCTCACTAGCTAAGAAAATCGAATATGATGTAAGTACACTATCGGAAAGTAAACTAAATATCTAAGAGAGAAACTAAGACTAGGGTTTCATCCACCTTAATTTCTATGACTAGATATAAATATGTGTTCGTCAGTCTAATCTTATTATGATAAAGACATAATTTACTTCATAAAGAGATTGTCTCGCTCTCGCGCAGATAATCATACAAAGAACCAATCCTCACTCTCGTTCAAGATTTATTTAATGCTGAAAATAAGTAAATCATCAACAAAAAACTCAAGGATCACTCTCGTGCATCCGAATTTTAAGTCAATTATCTCAAGTGGAAACTCAAGGATCACTCTCGTGCATCTGAATCTCAAGACAAGTTCTACTTATGGTTCTCCAATAATCCAATTCTCATTCTCTTGCAGTATCTTAATGTTTATCACTGTAACTCAATCCTAGAATACCATAATTTTCATTAGGGCATTACTGTAATTTTGCAAACTTGCTCCGATTCGTATGAAATTTGGTAGGTGACTTCGTTTCGACATCTGGAATCCATTGGTGCGCTTAGATCTTTCAAAATCCATCAAAATATAGGCTCTTTACCTAAAAATGATCAAAACAATAAATGGTGTAGATTCCGCAATATTTGACAAATAAGGCTTAAAAATAAAAAGAGCATAAATATGACATAAAAGACCAATGAAATGATACAAAATATACTATGCATTTTGGTGTCATCAGTAGCAAACCATCTATTAAATCTGAACCTTAAAGAGGTGGTGAAAAAGGAAATTTTGAAACTGTTGGATGCAGGAGTTATTTACCCCATTTCAGATAGCCAATGGGTAAGTCCAGTACATGTGGTACCAAAGAAAGGAGGAGTGACGGTGGTAAAGAACGAGGATAACGAGTTGATCCCACAAAAAATCGTTACCGCGTGGTGCATGTGTATTCACTACCGGAAACTGAATAAAGCCACCCACAAGGACTATTTTTCTCTCCCCTTTATTGATCAAATGCTTGAGAGATTAGCCACTATCTCTTATTTTTATTTCTTGGATGGTTACTCAGGATTTTTCCAAATACCGATACACCCCGATGACCAAGAGAAAACCACATTCACATGCCCTTTCGGCACCTTCGCTTATTGGCATATGCCATTTGGCCTATGTAATGCGCCAGCTACATTCCAGCGGTGCATGATGGCAATATTCTTAGATTTCATTGAACACATTATGAATGTCTTTATTGACAACTTTTCGGTATACGAGTCTAGTTTTGATTCTTATTTATCTAACCTGACCTGTGTTTTGCAGCGTTATGAAGAGACGAACCTGATGCTCAATTGGGAAAAATATCACTTCATGGTCAAAGAAGGGATCATTCTCGGTTATTTGATATCAGAGCGCGGTATCGAAGTCGACGAAGCAAAAATCGATGTGATGGAAAGAATGCCATCTGCAAACTCCGTCAGAGGAATAAGAAGTTTTCTAGGGCATGCAGGCTTTTATAGACGATTCATTGAAAACTTTTCTAAAATTGCTTGGCCTCTAACATCTCTACCTGCTAAGGATGTTCTGTTTATTTTTGACTAGAATTGCATGGATGCGTTTTAGCAACTAAAACGCGCATTGATTTCAGCTCCCATAATGCAATCTCCGGATGGGTCATTACCATTCGAAGTCATGTGCGATGCCAGTGACTATGCGGTAGGAGCCGTTTTGGGACAGCGGAAAGACAATCGGTTACACACCATTTATTACGCTAGCCGAACACTTGATGGAGCACAGAACAATTATGCCACGATGAAAAAAGAACTTTTAGCTATAGTTTTTGCGTTTGACAAGTTTCGATCGTATTTAGTTAACTCGCGTGTTATTGTTTATACAGATCATGCGGTGATTTGGTACCTTATGACAAAGAAAGACGCGAAACCTCGACTGCTCCGATGGATTCTATTGTTGCAAGAATTTGACATCCAGATCAAGGACAAGAAGGGAACCAATAAGCTAGTAGCAGACCATCTATCTCACCTAACGTCCACTTTCGAAGGCAATTTGGAAGAGGAGATTGATGATGAGTTCTTGGATGAGAACCTGCTAGCCGTTACCACAATAAAGACACTATGGTATGCCGATTTGGTAAATTTCTTGGCAGCCGGTATTATGCCTCCGAATCTCACGTACCAGCAACGAAAGAGGTTTATATCAAATGCGAAATACTATTATTGGGACGAGCCACTTTTGTTCAAGCATTGCGCAGACTGTATCATTCGAAGATGCTTACCAGAAGAAGAGATTTCAGATGTTCTGTTCCAATGTCATTCTTCTTCTTATGGAGGGAATTGTAGTGGTATGAAAACATCGTATAAAGTCCTCCAATGTGTATACTTTTGGCCGACCCTATTCAAAGATGGGAAGAATTACGTTCAATCTTGTGATCGCTGCCAAAGGACGGGTGGAATATCGCTAAGAAATGAGATGCTTCTTAATAACATTCTTGAGATCGAGATTTTTGACGTTTGGGGTATTGACTTTATGGGCCCATTCCCTTCTTCTTGTGGTAACAAATTCATTTTGGTTGGAGTTGATTATGTATCCAAATGGGTCGGAGCCTTGGCCGCACCAACAAACGACTCTAAGGTAGTTCTAAGATTTTTCAAGAAGTTGATATTCCCGCGATTTGGAACACCCCCCTCGTTGTAATAAGCGATGGCGGATCTCATTCATCGAGCGGAGATTTGTATCACTTCTCAAAAGATATGGAGTAACACATAAAGTGGCCACTGCTTACCACCCTCAGACTAGCAGCCAAGTGGAAATATCAAACCGGGAGATAAAGCACATTCTGGAGAAAACTGTATCGTGTACTCGCGCGGACTAGTCACTCAGACTCGACGATACTTTGTGGGCATACCGTACAGCATTCAAAACTCCAATTGGTATGTCTCCACTCCAGTTGATATATGGTAAATCATGTCACTTACCAGTAGAGATTGAATACAAAGCCTATTGGGCGATACGACAACTAAATTTTGATGGGAAGCAAGCTGGAAATATTAGAAAACTTCAACTCATTGAACTCGATGAATTTTGGTAAGAAGCCTATGAGAACGCCAATATTTTTTAGGAAAGCACTAAAAGATGGCATGATCGGAGAATCATGAAAAGAGAATTTCACGAAGGAGATATGATACTCTTATTCAGTTCTAGGATTAAGCTTTTCCCTGCTAAATTGTGAACTAAATGGACGGGACCATTTGTAATACGCAAAGTCTATCCTCATGGCACTGTGGACATTTTCCGTGATTCAGCCGGCACATTCAAAGTTAACGGACAGCAGCTTAAGCACTATGTCCAGCATGAACCGATACCAGAGGAAACCGTACTGCTCCTCACTGATCCTTACTCACCAGGATGACACTGACCATGGCCAAGCTGACGGACCATTAAATCAGCGCTTCTTGGGAGGCAACCCAAGCATCCTACTCTAGTTAAAATTATTTTCAGCATCTTTCTTTCTTGCTTTCATGGTTTGTGTAGTTTAGTTATATTTACATGATTTGCTGAGTTTTCTTGATGATTGGTCTGAAATTCTAAGTGATCTCGTATTTCTATTATATATCAAAATGACACTAGGAAGTATCGACCAATTTTAGAACATCCTAGCATTCGCTGCTCTAAGTTTGGTTTTCTTCCTCATGGCTATTTCTATTTTTACTCTGCTTCATGGTTTTGATAACTAACATTGGTGGTAATCTTACAGATAACGCGCGTACACTATGTTGATGCTGACCACTAAACTTCGGATACCTGAGCAAAGTACCGATATTGAAGTTGGCGTGGGAGTCCCTGACAAGAGGCATTCACCGAGAATGATGCAAGTTATGCCCGCACTAATTGGTTTTAATCCGCTCTATTGGGAGACCATACATGCTCATATGTTGTTTACTTATTTATCCCCAGCGTTGGCATTCAATTTTTAATAGTTGGAAGTGATATAAGGGCCTTGTTGTGCCCCTTTTATTACTTGTATTGTTTGTTGTATTAGTTTTTGTATATTCCTGTCTATCTAGCTGTGGTTATTGATGTTTCTACTTGATTTTGAATGACACAAGAATATCGCAAACTGATTCAGTAGAGGCAGACATTTTCCGCCAATTTTCCAAAAATCATGGGCGGGTCCTGATGAAAATCTCGACCGTGATTATCACTTAGTCCAACATCATAAATTTCGCCGAGAGAATTACGGCAGGGAGGCAACTAAAGCCACGCCCGTAATCAGCAACACAAAAATTACACGAGGAAATCATGATCGGGTGATGTAGGAAAAGACATCATAGAAATAGAGGAAAATTTGGTCCAGAAGGCATCCTAAAAATTTTTCGACACAAACAAAGTCACGGGCCATGGAAAAAGTCATGGCCAGACCGAGGAAGTTTCTGCCCATTTCAGCACACTTGAAAACACGGTGATTTCGGACACGAACAAAGTCACAAGCCATAGGAAAAGTCATGGCCAAATCGAGGAAGTTTCTACCCATTCCAGCATACTTGAAAACACGGTGATTTTTGACGCGAACAATGTCACGGGCCGTGAAAAAAGTCACGGCTTGACCGAGGAAGTTTCTATGGAGTTTGGCACAACTAGTCACGGGCGTGAAAAGCAGCGCAGCCAAGCCATGATCACCCCTGAAGCTAAAGAATTACCCTGTCAACCCTGTTTTGACGTTCACCATGTTCATCCATCCATGGAGGACCAAAGGGAGCCCAGCAAGGTGGAACTATGGCGATCTCAATGCACTTCATGGCCACCGGACCATTTCGTGGGAGTTATCAACCCATTGTCAATTCATACCGAAGTTTTTCAGCCCAAGGGCATGACAAGCTATCCACTTGAAGGCCCAACCCTAGATGGGTCTCACAATCACCTGAGCAACATGGCCCAAGAGCGTGCCACATCGGTAGTATCTCAGCCCATGACGTCCAAATTCTGTTGCTTCATCACAGTATGCTCCGAATGCATCTAACCGCTCCGGTCGCCTCCGTACGAAGAGCAGAGGAATATGCGCCAGCTTCAAGGAATAGTAGGTGGAAGTTTGTTTTCTTTTGTCTTATAGCTACTACTTAATTACTTTATGAGCTGCAGGGGTAGGTAGTTGTTAGGATTTTCGTCTCGTATTGCTTTTGTCTTGTTCCCTCCCCTCTTGTTCTATAAAAGAAGAGGCTAGGTTGTTTCATTCTTCAGTTCTCTTGGTGGTAGAGCACTCCTGGTGAGTTGAGAGCCTCCAGCGCATAGAAGTTGAAGTTGGAGCTTCGCCTTCAGAGTCTTGTACGGGTCGAGGTCATTGCCTCGATTCCAAAGTTGTTCCAATTTTCAGCTTTCAAAGAAGTAAATCCCATCCCGTCAGTAGGTCAGGTCCGCCTATCCTTTCATTTCGTTGCATGCATTTTTGTTGTGGTTTCTATCTTTCCCCATGGGCATCCGTACGTCGGAGGCGTGGGAGTTCCTTGTCTTTGGTTTGTTTCAGGTGCATAGGCGCGCAAGCTGTGCCCCGTGAATCCGCAGTTCCCCAAAATACGTGCTGAGCTAAAAATCTGCTAAGTGAGCTGTTGGGGTATGCCCTTAAGGCTAATGTTTGAGGCCTTGGGATTCTATCAGTATCATGTATATAAACTCTTATGTTTATAAAGGCAATGGTTGTTATTCAGTATGTTACATTGTCTGCTGCAATAAGTGTGCTTCTGAATAATGTCTCAATGCTGTTCAGCTTGGCTGACATGCTGTAATGTCCTTAGTCGAGATATCTTGGTGAACATGAGACAGCCTTGATATGATTTAGACTAATATGTGTTCTAATCTTATAGGATGTTTCGAGCATGGAATAAGATGTAGACTCATGGGTACATTGGATGTACTGGACAGACCCTACTAGGATATTCAATTGCTTGTCACAATGTGAATAATCCTTGTTTGCATCAAGTGGCACATGTCCTCTGACTTGAGATCACTTGTGTTTCTAAATGATGATTGTCATTGTTTTGAGGTAGTTCAATATCATTTGAAATATAATGGTTATAGATTATCTTGGATAATGATCATGAGTCAGGTTAGGACACTAGTGATAGATATATGATTGCCGTCTTCTTGTTCAAGGAGTGTGATGTTCTAAAGGGCCCCCCCCCCGAATGAGATGATTGAGAAAGTGTATGGCCATACCCAGGTGACTATGTTCATCTGGTCTAATCATGCTCATCATATTGGAGCTACAGGCTTGACATGCTTGTCCAATAAGAACATCCAGTGGCAAAGGAAACATGTATGCCTAGTGAAGTGGATTCACACTTGTGCTGTGGTTTGGGAGTAGTCTTGGAAGACTCTTTCCTTTATATCGGGAGACAGTGATGTGTTGCTAGATACCCCTCACTGATCGTGATAACGTAAGTTATCGTTACCGACATTTAAAGGAAACCCTCAGGGTCGCACAATTTGATGATATGGCTTCTTTAAGTCAGATCGTGTGGACTGAATTGTTTGGGTTCAGTTTAAAGGGATTTAGACTCTGATTGTAAGTGAGATTTGGTCTGATCATGTTTGATTGATTAGAGCTTGAGATCGGTAAGCTTCGATCGAGAGAGATGATGCTAGATCGGTGAGATCAGGAGCATCAAGAGATGAACGGTTAGATCTGGAGCCTTAGGGTTTAATATGATCTAGACCATGGCTTGGGCTTATTTGATTTGGTTTTTTGAACCAAATGCAATTGAACCAAAAAGAGAACCGGTTCACTTATGTGAACGCATGGTTCGAAAGGGTGAAGGCGTTTTGGTCGTTTATGAGAGCATGGCTTCTATTTATGGTAAGTCATGAATGCCTCTTCCAAAAACGCCATAACGCCAATACGTTCACCACTTCACTTCACTTGACGCTTCTTGCACTTTTCGTGTGGAGGAGAGGTTGACGAGAAGGAAGAGCTCTCGGCCAAGCAAGCTAACATCTCCTCATCCCTACCACTCGACAAGGATACTTGTAGATCCTTGCTAGCACAAGGAGATTCAAGGAGAAGCCATCTTCACCTTGTGTGCGTTGCCTTTGGAGAAGAACCATTTGATTCTTTCTCTTCCAAGCCGCCTCCTATCTCATGGCCATGGTAACGCATCTATCTTCTATTGCTCTAAGTTGATCATATGACACATACATGCGATTCATGAAACCCTTGCTTCCGCTGCCGAAATGAACTATATGCGCCACTTAGGGTTTCGCTCCCCCTTGAAGGGGACTCTTTCAATTGGTATCAGAGCGGGTTCTATATGTGTTCATATGATTGCTTGATGTATTTGTGTGATCCATGCTTGCGTTTATGAATAGATCTAAAGTTAACATGCGAAAATACATGCTTGTATGTTTTTACTCATGTTGGTTGCGCATGTTTTATGTTGGCGCATGTTGTTGTTGTTTTGTCAAAAACTCCACTTGCGCGCCCCATATTAGATCTAAGCGCCCACTATAAACCCTTAGATGGGTTGATGGGGTTGAAGTCATCTTCTAGGAAGGATCCAAATAGTCTGATCAGACCATCTGACAGCCTAGATGGGTTGACCAGATAGCACCTGTGTGCAAGCACGAGGTGGCTATAGGTCGACTGCATCAAGGGCGTGTAGCGAGGTCTGGTTGAGACGACTAGTGAACACACATGAGTTAGGCCCGGGGTCACACCCGCTTGCCGAAACTCATGAGGGTTGTTCAGCCCTTTGCGCATGCATGGTTGACCATTAGGTCAACTCAAGTCAGTTAGGACTTGGTGCATGCAAGGGCAGTGGATCTGACTAGATGGATGAGTGGATCCCTATCAATGGACCGTTGTAAGGTTGTAGGGCACATAAGAAAATTAAAATTGATGCCAATGGGTTTTCAAAAATTTTATGTTCTTGTTAAATGGATCACATGCTGAGTGGATGCCATGTGCTTGTTTATTTCATCTTATGTGGGTTGCCCTTTTAATGTCTGCTGTGCTGGGGCCTGCGAGCCTGGATTAAAATTGTAAATTAATTCATATTGTGATCTGCGCATCACTTTTATTTAATTTATAATGTGTAATTGACCTGCGAGTCAATCATGTCTAGATAGATTAAATTGTAAGTTTAATCAGACATGAGCACAGAGCACAGTTGGCAGAGGCGCATGCAGCAGAGGCTTGACCAGGTGGGAGGTCTAGGGTTCGACCCTATGACAGGCGCATCTACCTGGTGGGTGCACCTGAGCTGCAGAAGGCGCTTAGGCCCTGGTCTGGGCCAGATGAGAGGCAAAAGACCCAAGAAGAGCTAAAGTGAAGACTTAAGTTAACTTAAGGTCTTACTTAGGGCAAATGGGCTTTTACCACATAAGATCAGCATGCTTTCTACTTATCGTTTATAATTAGAATTGCATGATTTATTTTATCTTCTGCTATCACCATAGGGTTTGCATGATAGTTAAGAAGATAAAAGACCGTTAAAATCCAACGCTAAAATATCAAGCTCGATAGCCTTCTGACGCGAAACCTCACTGTTCTGACTATCGTTGGAGCCGTGTTGTACCCACTCAGTGGGCACGTCCATCTATCTTCAGACGGTGTGTGATTTCACCTGCGTGTTACAGAGAAGGGATTTATCGCTTCTCGTTGCTCAGCATAGCACGTGGTGGTCCAGGGAGTAGGTCGGGTTAGCTTGACCATGTAGGCTACATATGTGGCGCATATGGTAGCTATATGGAGGCAGCCATCTGTGGGATCAGAGACTGTGTTGTACCAACTCAGTTGGCACAGTCTGCTGGATTGCCCAGATGAAGGGGAATCGCACGGGTTGGCGATTGGCAGGGACTGCCTACCAGAAATTAGTGCTTGTACTCTCTGTGCATCTTATCTCGCCTGAGCAGGACGCGGAGACCAAGTATGAAATCTGGATCCCATCTCACTAAAAGAGTGTTACTCTTTCGGGCTGTTTTGCTGGATTTTTCAGCCAGATAAAATAGTGAGAAAAGAATCTTTCTTAAGTCCTGGATTGATTCTAAACATTGATACTAACCTTGCTGTTCTTGCATTGTTGTAGATTCCTGCAGCAACGAACACCATGAGCTTCAATGTGCGATCCCTACTGGAAAGGGAGAAGTTTGCTGGGCCAAACTTCTCAGACTGGTACGGACACCTTAAGATTGTTCTTAAGGCTGAGAGGAAACTGTATGTCCTCGAGACGGCTGTACCGCCTCAACCCGCTGCGAACGCCGCAAGGGCGGTTCGCGATGCCTATGAAAAGCATGTCAATGATAGCATTGATGTTGCTTGCCTGATGCTTGCGTCTATGACGCCACAGCTGCAGCGTCAGCATGAGGATATGTCTGCTATAGAAATTATAGCAAACCTCAAGATGCTGTATGCTGCACAGGCGAGGACTGAACGCTATAATCTGACCAAGCTTTTCTTTCAGAGCAAACTGGCTGAAGGGAGTCCAGTGGGAGCTCATGTGCTCAAGATGATTGGGCACAAAGAGGCTCTTGAGAAACTGGGGCATACCATCAATCAGGAGCTTGCTGTAGACATTATTCTGCAGTCTCTCCCGGCCTCCTTCGATGCGTTCATTATTAATTTTAATATGAACAAGATCGACTGTACTCCGGCAGAGTTGCTGAATATGCTCTTGACTACGGAGGAGACTCTGAAGGGAAAGCCTTCAACCTCTGTCTTGATGTTCCCTTCCAGGAACAAGAAGAAGGGGAAGAAGGGCAAAGCCCCTGTCAAGAACTACAGCAAGGCTCTGAAACAAAAGGTGAAGCGGTCGAAGGACAACAGATGTTTCCATTGTGGCCAGCTGGGTCACTGGAAAAAGGACTGTAAAGCGCTCCAAGGAGACAAGAAGGGAAGCATCGCTTCTGGCTCAGGTATTTTTGTGACTGAGGTCATGTTTTCTTCTTCTATTTCATGGGTGTTGGACACTGCATGTGGAGTTCACATTTGTTCAAATGTACAGGAACTCAAGAGAAGAAGACAGGTGGGACAGCATGAGGTGGACCTACGAGTTGGGAACGGGGCACGGGTTGCTGCTGTTGCTGTAGGGGTCTATTACATCTCATTACCATCTGGACTTGTATTAGAACTGGACAATTGTTATTTTGTTCCGAGTATTACGAAAAATATTATCTCTATTCCTGCTCTTGTCAGGAAAGGATTTTCCTTTGAATGCAATATTTCAAAGTGTGTTATATCTTATGATAATATTGTTTATGCTTCTGGATCAATTAACAATGGGTTATTCATGTTGGACATGGAATGTTCTATACAAAATATTGATAATAAGAAAGCCAAGTATGCTGATGACAGCACCTTGTTATGGCATAGTCGTTTAGGATATATTAACAAGAAACGCATTAAGCGGTTGCATGACCATGGACTGCTGGGGTCATTCTCCTATGAGGAGATTGATACATGCAAAGCTTGTTTAATGGGAAAAATGACGAAGTCTCCTTTTCCTCACAAAGGTCAAAGGGCTTCAGGTTTACTTGACCTTATACACAGTGATGTGTGTGGGCCGTTTAGTAAACATGCCAGAGGTGGCTATTCATACTTCATTACCTTTACTGATGATTTCAGTAGATATGGGTATGTCTATCTGATGAGACATAAGAGTGAATCTTTTGACAAGTTCAAAGAGTTCAAAAATGAAGTACAGAATTAGCTAGGCCGAAATATCAAGGCACTTCGCTCAGATCGAGGTGGTGAATACCTAAGTCGAGAGTTTACTGACTATCTGAAGGAGTGTGGGATTATCTCACAGCTCACTCCGCCAGGAACACCGCAATGGAATGGTGTGTCCGAGAGGAGGAACAGAACCTTACTGGATATGGTTCGTTCAATGATGAGTCAGGCTACTCTACCTTACTCCTTTTGGGGATTTGCACTGGAAACAGCTGCAAAGGTACTAAACCGAGTGCCATCCAAGGCAGTTTCAAAGACTCCATATGAGTTATGGTATGGGAAACAACCTAGCTTGACATTTATTAAGATCTGGGGTTGCGAGGCTTATGTCAAAAAGCTCGCCTCTGGGAAACTAGAGAGCAGATCTGAGAAATGTATCTTTGTCGGTTACCCTAAGGAAACTAAGGATTATTATTTCTACGATCCCAAAGAGAACAAAGTATTTGTTGCTCGGACGGCAATTTTTCTTGAGAAGGAGTTTCTTCTGCAAGAGGCTAGTGGGAGAGAAATAAAGCTGGATGAGAATCCAGAGGAAGAACAAAGTAGTCAAGCACAGTTGGATGAGCCTGAGCCGGTAGAACAGGTTATTGAACAACCTGAGGCTCAGATATCACGGGAACCGCGAAGATCGGGAAGGATCCGTCGACAGCCTGAGCGCTATGACGGAGTCTACATCATTGATAATGATGAACCCCTAACTTATGCGGATGCGGTCAGTGGATCGGAGTCAGCTAGGTGGCTTGAAGCTATGCGAGCCGAGATGGACTCCATGTCAGATAACCAAGTCTAGGATTTGGTTGATCCGCCTCCGGGAGTAATCCCTATAGGCTGTAAATGGATCTTCAAGAAGAAGATTGACATGGATGGTAACGTGGTTACCTATAAAGGCAGGCTAGTTGCGAAAGGTTTCAAACAAATCTACGGGATAGATTATGATGAAACTTTCTCTCCTGTAGCCATGTTCAAGTCTATTCGGATTCTTCTCGCGATAGCAGCATATTACGATTATGAGATCTGGCAGATGGATGTGAAGACCGCTTTCCTTAATGGAAAACTGGATGAGGATGTGTATATGACACAACCTGAAGGTTTCACTAATCCATCGGATCGTCATAAAATATGCAAGTTAAAGAAGTCCATTTATGGACTTAAACAAGCATCTAGAAGCTGGAATATTCGTTTTGATGAATCGATCAGTGAATTTGGTTTCATCAAGAACGAAGATGACCCGTGTGTATATAAGAGGTTTAGTGGGAGCGTGATTACTTTCCTAGTCCTCTACGTCGATGATATCTTAATCATTGGAAACGATATTCCTGAACTGCATGCTGTTAAAGCATGGTTAAGAAAATGTTTCCAGATGAAAGATCTAGGAGAAGCAGCCTATGTGTTAGGTGTGAAGATCTACAGGGATAGATCTAAGAGGCTTCTCGGGCTGTGCCAGAGTACTTACATCGATAAAGTCCTGGAGAGATTTCATTTAGAAAATTCTAAAAGAGGATATCTTCCAGTCAGACATGGTCTGAATCTTTCAAAGAGTCAGTGTCCACAAACACAGACTGAGAAAGATGAAATGGACAATACGCCTTATGCTTCGGCTATTGGGTCCATTATGTATGCGATGTTGTGTACTCGCCCAGACGTCGCTTACGGGTTAAGCGTAACCAGTCGATTCCAAAGTAATCCAGGTCAGGCACACTGGATTGCGGTCAAGAACATTTTAAAATATCTTCGGAGGACCAAAGATATGTTCTTGATATATGGTGGTCAGGAAGAACTCAGTATAGAAGGATATACTGACGCTTCGTTCCAATCGGACTAGGATGATTTCCGATCGCAATCAGGCTATGTTTTTAGCTTGAATGGTGGAGCAGTGGTGTGGAAAAGTTTCAAATAGTCTATCGTTGCTGATTCCACAACAGAAGCCGAGTATGTTGCAGCCTCGGAAGCATCCAAGGAGGCAGTGTGGATTCGTAAGTTCGTTCAGGAACTTGGTGTCGTTCCTTCGAGTGCAGATCCTTTGGTTATCTTCTGTGATAACACTGGAGCAATTGCACAAGCAAAGGAACCACGGTCGCACCAGAAGTCCAAGCACATACAGAGACGGTTTCACTTGATCTGGGAGATCATTGATCGTGGCGAGATCAAAATCTGCAAGGTTCATACAGATGACAATCTGGCTGACCCGCTTACCAAGCCTCTGGCGCAGCAGAAGCATGAGAAGCACTGTAATAATATGGGTTTGAGATTCCTCATCCATTAGATTAAGTGCAAGTGGGAGATTGTCGGGGTATGCCCTTAAGGCTAATGTTTGAGGCCTTGGGATTCTATCAGTATCATGTATATAAACTCTTATGTTTATAAAGGCAATGGTTGTTATTCAGTATGTTACATTGTCTGCTGCAATAAGTGTGCTTCTGAATAATGTCTCAATGCTGTTCAGCTTGGCTGACATGCTGTAATGTCCTTAGTCGAGATATCTTGGTGAACATGAGACAGCCTTGATATGATTTAGACTAATATGTGTTCTAATCTTATAGAATGCTTCGAGCATGGAATAAGATGTAGACTCATGGGTACATTGGATGTACTGGACAGACCCTACTAGGATATTCAATTGCTTGTCACAATGTGAATAATCCTTGTTTGCATCAAGTGGCACATGTCCTCTGACTTGAGATCACTTGTGTTTCTAAATGATGATTGTCATTGTTTTGAGGTAGTTCAATATCATTTGAAATATAATGGTTATAGATTATCTTGGATAATGATCATGAGTCAGGTTAGGACACTAGTGATAGATATAGGATTGCCGTCTTCTTGTTCAAGGAGTGTGATGTTCTAAAGGGCCCCCCCCCGAATGAGATGATTGAGAAAGTGTATGGCCATACCCAGGTGACTATGTTCATCTGGTCTAATCATGCTCATCATATTGGAGCTACAGGCTTGACATGCTTGTCCAATAAGAACATCCAGTGGCAAAGGAAACATGTATGCCTAGTGAAGTGGATTCACACTTGTGCTGTGGTTTGGGAGTAGTCTTGGAAGACTCTTTCCTTTATATCGGGAGACAGTGATGTGTTGCTAGATACCCCTCACTGATCGTGATAACGTAAGTTATCGTTACCGACATTTAAAGGAAACCCTCAGGGTCGCACAATTTGATGATATGGCTTCTTTAAGTCAGATCGTGTGGACTATTGGGAGACCATACATGCTCATATGTTGTTTACTTATTTATCCCCAGCGTTGGCATTCAATTTTTAATAGTTAGAAGTGATATAAGGGCCTTGTTGTGCCCCTTTTATTACTTGTATTGTTTGTTGTATTAGTTTTTGTATATTCCTGTCTATCTAGCTTTGGTTATTGATGTTTCTACTTGATTTTGAATGACACAAGAATATCGCAAACTGATTCAGTAGAGGCAGACATTTTCCTCCAATTTTCCAAAAATCATGGGCGGGTCCTGATGAAAATCTCGACCGTGATTATCACTTAGTCCAACATCATAAATTTCGCCGAGAGAATTACGGCAGGGAGGCAACTAAAGCCACGCCCGTAATCAGCAACACAAAAATTACACGAGGAAATCATGATCGGGTGATGTAGGAAAAGACATTATAGAAATAGAGGAAAATTTGGTCCAGAAGGCATTCTAAAAATTTTTCGACACAAACAAAGTCACGGGCCATGGAAAAAGTCATAGCCAGACCGAGGAAGTTTCTGCCCATTTCAGCACACTTGAAAACACGGTGATTTCGGACACGAACAAAGTCACAAGCCATAGGAAAAGTCATGGCCAAATCGAGGAAGTTTCTACCCATTCCAGCATACTTGAAAACACGGTGATTTTTGACGCGAACAATGTCACGGGCCGTGAAAAAAGTCACGGCTTGACCGAGGAAGTTTCTATGGAGTTTGGCACAACTAGTCACGGGCGTGAAAAGCAGCGCAGCCAAGCCATGATCACCCCTGAAGCTAAAGAATTACCCTGTCAACCCTGTTTTGACGTTCACCATGTTCATCCATCCATGGAGGACCAAAGGGAGCCCAGCAAGGTGGAACTATGGCGATCTCAATGCACTTCATGGCCACCGGACCATTTCGTGGGAGTTATCAACCCATTGTCAATTCATACCGAAGTTTTTCAGCCCAAGGGCATGACAAGCTATCCACTTGAAGGCCCAACCCTAGATGGGTCTCACAATCACCTGAGCAACATGGCCCAAGAGCGTGCCACATCGGTAGTATCCCAGCCCATGACGTCCAAATTCTGTTGCTTCATCACAGTATGCTCCGAATGCATCTAACCGCCCCGGTCGCCTCCGTACGAAGAGCAGAGGAATATGCGCCAGCTTCAAGGAATAGTAGGTGGAAGTTTGTTTTCTTTTGTCTTATAGCTACTACTTAATTACTTTATGAGCTGCAGGGGTAGGTAGTTGTTAGGATTTTCGTCTCGTATTGCTTTTGTCTTGTTCCCTCCCCTCTTGTTCTATAAAAGAGGAGGCTAGGTTGTTTCATTCTTCA
Organism: Costus lasius; assembly: GCA_027563935.2. Classification (NCBI taxonomy): domain Eukaryota; kingdom Viridiplantae; phylum Streptophyta; class Magnoliopsida; order Zingiberales; family Costaceae; genus Costus; species Costus lasius. The sequence continues at coordinate 78,110,961 of CM050453.2, read as the reverse complement.
GTTCTCTTGGTGGTAGAGCACTCCTGGTGAGTTGAGAGCCTCCAGCGCATAGAAGTTGAAGTTGGAGCTTCGCCTTCAGAGTCTTGTACGGGTCGAGGTCATTGCCTCGATTCCAAAGTTGTTCCAATTTTCAGCTTTCAAAGAAGTAAATCCCATCCCGTCAGTAGGTCAGGTCCGCCTATCCTTTCATTTCGTTGCATGCATTTTTGTTGTGGTTTCTATCTTTCCCCACGGGCATCCGTACGTCGGAGGCGTGGGAGTTCCTTGTCTTTGGTTTGTTTCAGGTGCATAGGCGCGCAAGCTGTGCCCCGTGAATCCGCAGTTCCCCAAAATACGTGCTGAGCTAAAAATCTACTAAGTGAGCTGTTGGGGTATGCCCTTAAGGCTAATGTTTGAGGCCTTGGGATTCTATCAGTATCATGTATATAAACTCTTATGTTTATAAAGGCAATGGTTGTTATTCAGTATGTTACATTGTCTGCTGCAATAAGTGTGCTTCTGAATAATGTTTCAATGCTGTTCAGCTTGGCTGACATGCTGTAATGTCCTTAGTCGAGATATCTTGGTGAACATGAGACAGCCTTGATATGATTTAGACTAATATGTGTTCTAATCTTATAGGATGCTTCGAGCATGGAATAAGATGTAGACTCATGGGTACATTGGATGTACTGGACAGACCCTACTAGGATATTCAATTGCTTGTCACAATGTGAATAATCCTTGTTTGCATCAAGTGGCACATGTCCTCTGACTTGAGATCACTTGTGTTTCTAAATGATGATTGTTATTGTTTTGAGGTAGTTCAATATCATTTGAAATATAATGGTTATAGATTATCTTGGATAATGATCATGAGTCAGGTTAGGACACTAGTGATAGATATAGGATTGCCGTCTTCTTGTTCAAGGAGTGTGATGTTCTAAAGGGCCCCCCCCCCCCGAATGAGATGATTGAGAAAGTGTATGGCCATACCCAGGTGACTATGTTCATCTGGTCTAATCATGCTCATCATATTGGAGCTACAGGCTTGACATGCTTGTCCAATAAGAACATCCAGTGGCAAAGGAAACATGTATGCCTAGTGAAGTGGATTCACACTTGTGCTGTGGTTTGGGAGTAGTCTTGGAAGACTCTTTCCTTTATATCGGGAGACAGTGATGTGTTGCTAGATACCCCTCACTGATCGTGATAACGTAAGTTATCGTTACCGACATTTAAAGGAAACCCTCAGGGTCGCACAATTTGATGATATGGCTTCTTTAAGTCAGATCGTGTGGACTGAATTGTTTGGGTTCAGTTTAAAGGGATTTAGACTCTGATTGTAAGTGAGATCTGGTCTGATCATGTTTGATTGATTAGAGCTTGAGATCGGTAAGCTTCGATCGAGAGAGATGATGCTAGATCGGTGAGATCAGGAGCATCAAGAGATGAACGGTTAGATCTGGAGCCTTAGGGTTTAATATGATCTAGACCATGGCTTGGGCTTATTTGATTTGGTTTTTTGAACCAAATGCAATTGAACCAAAAAGAGAACCGGTTCACTTATGTGAACGCATGGTTCGAAAGGGTGAAGGCGTTTTGGTCGTTTATGAGAGCATGGCTTCTATTTATGGTAAGTCATGAATGCCTCTTCCAAAAACGCCATAACGCCAATACGTTCACCACTTCACTTCACTTGACGCTTCTTGCACTTTTCGTGTGGAGGAGAGGTTGACGAGAAGGAAGAGCTCTCGGCCAAGCAAGCTAACATCTCCTCATCCCTACCACTCGACAAGGATACTTGTAGATCCTTGCTAGCACAAGGAGATTCAAGGAGAAGCCATCTTCACCTTGTGTGCGTTGCCTTTGGAGAAGAACCATTTGATTCTTTCTCTTCCAAGCCGCCTCCTATCTCATGGCCATGGTAACGCATCTATCTTCTATTGCTCTAAGTTGATCATATGACACATACATGCGATTCATGAAACCCTTGCTTTCGCTGCCGAAATGAACTATATGCGCCACTTAGGGTTTCGCTCCCCCTTGAAGGGGACTCTTTCATGAGCTTGCTAAACTGCTACGAGGCTAGTGCGTTACATTCTGTAGTTGAGTGCCATTGAGCTCTTTTCACATTTGTGTTGCCCCGATCGAACTCGACGCTGATTTCATCATGTTTCCCTACATTTCCGAAGTGTTTTCACTTCCCTCGTCTAAAGACCCTCTTCCATTTTCGTACGCATTGTGGAATACCTTAGAGTACGGCACTAAGGACCCTTCTACCTATTAGTAGCTGCATCATTTCTGGTATCAGAGGAGTTGCACATTCGATTCTTATCGTTCGCACGGCCCAACTCCGTTGCATCGCATATTTCCGCATTGATTTCGCATTTTCAGCATCTTGCACTTAGTCATTTTCAGCCTTGATTGTGCATGGTGACCACAAGGTCACAACTCATGTCTTCCCAATTTGTCGACACTATTCCGGACACCCAAGAGTCGGTCCAACCTTCCGAAGGGACTAGCACCCCTTTAGACTCCGTAGCCGCACTAACTGCGCGAGTGGACGCGTTGACTACACAGCTTGTTGCGTATAAGCAGTCCACGGATACCGCCATGCAGCAACTCAAGCTATTATCGGAGACTATGTTCCAACAACATTTGACTAGTTTCCAAGACCTTACTGATGCCGTTAATGCGTCGGGACAAAGGCGCCCCAACATGACTCAACCCCCTCCGTCAGCCCGAACTACTCCAACTAGGGAGTTGCCACCGGTAGTCGCGCTCGTGCGGCGCCAACCCATTTTAGATGATTCTGGCCATCATGGGTCTTACATGGCCCGCGAGGGCCCAGGTTATGAGGATGAACCATACAATGAAGACGAGGTTCGAGCGACAGCGAGCCAATGTCTATTTCCATCGTTTTATCCGTGAGACCCCCCACACTTCGCGGGTGGTCTAGATCCAACCAAGTTTTTAGATTGGGTCGCGTCGGTAGACACCTAATTTGATTTGAGTGACACCCCTCAGCACATGCGAGTCCGAGTAGTTCGCACCTTGTTAGATGGTCCTGCACGCCTACATTGGCAAAATGTGGAGCGCTAAAATGAGCAGAATGCTCTCCCTTCCATCACCCATTGGGAGGAGACGAAGTATCGCCTTCGCGAGCGATATGTCCCACCCTCATATAGGCAGTGTCTCCTAGACCAATATAGCAGCCTCCAACAAGGGACTGGTACCGTTGCGGAGTACCGCTTGACTTTTGATATATTGCAACTCTGTTGCAACTTACAAGAGGATCCTGAGTTGGTTTTGTCCAAGTTCAAGAATGGGCTCTGCTTGGATATCGAACAGGCATTACCTGCATATGGGTCCGAATTGCTAGACCAAACATATTAACATGCGTTAGACATTGAGCAAGACCTTCGTGCGGCAACCCGCCGCAACGAGTTTGTCCCTCCGCGACGTCCGCATCATGGCGGACCCCCGCATGTCCACCCTCGGGCTCAACGTTCCAAACCATGTTCGGACCCGCATCCCGCACCTAGATCTCATGGTTCCCCTCGGCGCCCAGCCCAGGAGGTTGCGCCTTCTCGCCCCACTTGGGAGGAGAAGGGCAAGGCCCCCGCAGTTGGGACGGCCGAGCACGTCTATTGCTATGATTGTTTGCAGCCGGGTCACTACTCTAGGGACTGCCCTAAGAAGTCCATAGTTGCGGACAAGAACCACACACGTGTAGCCACTATTACCCGAGAGCGCAAGGAGCATGATGTTGAAGCCGAGTGTTACACTAGTGGTGAGGAGTCGCATCACCCCACAATTGCGGTTGGGAGGTGCACCATTGTACAAACCCCGCCCTCTGAGGATTGGAGGCGCACGAGCATATTCACTACTTACATCAAGTGTAACGGGCACTCATGTAAGATTGTCATTGATGGGGGAAGTAGTTTAAACATGGTCTCCCAGGCCGCGATCACTCGCTTTGGCCTTCCCCTAGAGTCCCACCCCAAACCCTACTCGATTACGTGGGTTGACACATCGAGGCTTCCGGTTACCCATCGGTGCCAAGTCCCCATCGCGTTTGGAGACTATCGTGAGAAGATGTGGTGTGACGTGGCAGCGATGGATGTTGCCCACGTCCTCTTAGGACGCCCCTGGCTCTATGATAGGGATGTGGTTCACTATGTGTTTGACCATGGTGACCAAAAGATCCATTTGATCCCAGCCCCACCCAAGGAACTACGCACATCCACCTCCAAGGGTGTGGTCATCCCCCCCACGGTTGCTCCGCCGGCGCTCGCTATCGTGTCCCTCATGTGCACCTCCGCACTTAAGCGTGAGGCTACAGAGTCCAAGGTTGTTTACGCCTTGATGATACGTGAATCCCAGGATTCATCCCATTCCATAGAAACGACGCCTGCCCTGGAAATCTCAGCCTTTTGGCTGAATTCACAGACATAAGCCCAGAAGATTTGCCCCACGGTCTCCCTCCAGATAGGGAGATCCAGCATGCCATCGATCTTATCCCGGGAGTGCTTCTCTCCAACTTGCCCCATCACCATTTAAACCCCACCGAGCACGCTGAACTGCAGCGTCAAGTGGATGACCTCCTCACTAAGGAGTATATCCGCGAGAGCCTAAGTCCCTGTGCTATCCCTGCCTTGCTCACGCCCAAGAAAGATGGGTCGTAGCGCATGTGCATAGACAGCCGCACCATCAATAGGATCACCGTCAAGTATAAGTTCCCTATACTTAGACTTGACGACATGCTGGACTTAGTTTCTGGGGCTCTTGGTTCTCTAACCTGGACCTTCGCAGTGGATACCACCAAGTCCGCATCCGCGAAGGTGATGAATGGAAAACTGCGTTCAAGACCAAGGACAGTCTTTACGAATAGCTCGTCATGCCATTCGGATTGTCCAACGCCCTGTCCACTTTCATCTGGCTCATGAGCCACGTTCTCAAGCCTTACATGGGCAAATTCCTGGTTGTCTATTTCGATGACATCTTGATTTTCAATCGGACCCAGGAAGAACACTAGGAGCATCTTCGCTCCACGTTTGACCTCTTGCGCAAGAAGCGCCTCTTCTTTAACACGAAGAAGTGCTCCTTCATGACCAACCGCGTCCACTTCCTAGGGTACATTGTGTCCGACGAGGGTCTTTCTATTGACCCAGCCAAGGTCGAAGCCATCTGGCATTGGCCCGAACCCCGCACTGTGTCCGAGGTCCGCAGCTTTTTGGGCCTCGCGGGCTTTTATTACTGCTTCATTCGGGGCTTCAGCACGATTGCGACCCCGCTAACCCAACGTTTGTCCAAAGAGGACTTTGAGTGGACCCTTGCCACACAACGTGCCTTTGAGGCCCTTAAGGATGCCATAACCACAGCTCCCGTTCTCCGACTTCCAGACTTTTCGAAAGTCTTTGAAGTTGCGTGTGATTCCTCCGGTACCGGTATCGGAGGAACCTTGAGCCAAGAAGGCCACCCGGTCACCTTCTTTAGTGAGAAGTTGAACGCTGTCCGTTAGCGTTATTTGATGTATGACAAGGAGTTCTACGCCATTGTCTAGTCACTCCGTCAGTGGAGGCACTATTTCCTCCACCGTGAGTTCGTCCTCTATAGCGACCACCAGGCCTTGTCATTCCTTAGTGCCTAAAAGAAGTTGGGCACCCACCATGCCAAGTGGGTTGAATACTTACAGCAGTATTCCTTTGTGATCAACCACAAGGCGGGCAAAGAAAACGTTGTTGCGGATGCCTTGAGTCGAGTCCGTACCCTCCTCTGCGTGATGTGCGCAAACATCAACACTTTCGACCATGTTAAGGAGGAGTACACCATCTATCCTGATTTCGGCACCACGTATGCCGCCTTGACCCAGTCCCCTGACCCTGAGTCCCCGTATCAGGTCTGTGAGGTCTACCTCTTCCCGGGGAGTCGCCTGTGCATTCCCGACACTTCGTTTCGATATCATCTTTTGCTCGAGCTGCACACGGGTGGCATTGCCGGCCACCATGGCCGGGACAAAACACTTGAGTTAGCGGAGGAATGCCTCTTTTGGCCGTCCCTCGACAAGGACATCAAGCGTATTGTGCGCTATTGTGGCACCTGCCAAATGGCCAAACCCAGACCTACGAACACCGGCCACTACACTCCATTGCCGATTGTCGAGGGTCCATGGCGTGACCTCAGCATGGACTTCGTCCTCGGGTTACCTCGGACCGCGTCCCGATTTGACTCAGTCTACGTGGTTGTAGACCGGTTTTCAAAGATGGCACATTCCATCCCTTGTTCACGCACCGCAGATGCGTTCCACGTGGCGCATCTTTTCTTTAAGAAGATTGTCCATCTCCATGGCCTTCCCTCCTCCATTGTGTCCGACCGTGACACCTGATTCATGAGCCACTTCTGACGCTCACTTTGGGCAAACTGATGGGCAAACTGAGGTGGTTAATCATAGTCTGGGTAACTTGCTCCAGTGTCTTATCGGTGATCACCCGAGGTCTTGGGATACCTTTCTCCCCATGGCAGAATTCGCGTACAATAGCACGACTAATTGGTCTACGGGTCTTAGTCCCTTTCATATCATTATGGGCCGACAAACCCGCAAACCTATTGACCTGCATGAACTACCCATGGAGTCTCATTTATCTAAGCATGCATACTTCTTTGCCTAGCATGTAGCTAGCTTGCATGACGAAGTTCGGCCTCGTATCTTTTTGGGTAACACTGATAATGGGATGGAGGCCAACGAGCACCGTAGGCCACATCATTTTTCTGTGGGTGAGTTGGTGAGGGCGTGTCTCCATCCCGAGCAAGTGTCAAACAGGGCTCATTTTAAGCTCCAACCACGTTACATGGGGCCCTATGCGGTGGTGCGGCGGATCGGCTCCAATGCCTATGTGCTAGACCTACCCGAGGACATGGGAATCCACCCCGTCTTCAACATGGCGGATCTCCTCCCGTTCTACGACCCATTGGAGGAGCCTTCGGACGTCGACGACCCTCTTCCCCCTAGTTCTCCGGAGGAGAACTCTTCAAACAAGGGGGGAGTTGATGCGAATAAAGTCACGGGCCAGGCCTAAAAATTTTTTGACACGAATAAAGTCACAGGCCATGGAAAAAGTCACGGCTAGGCCGAGGACGTTTCTGCCCATTTCAGCACACTTGAAAACACGGTGATTTCGGATGTGAACAAAGTCACGGGCCGTAGGAAAAGTCACGCCCAGACCGAGGAAGTTTCTACCCATTCCAGCATTTTTGAAAACATGGTGATTTTCGACGCGAACAAAGCCACGGGCCGTGGAAAAAGTCATGGCCTGTCCAAGGAAATTTATGTGGAGTTTGGCACAACTGGTCACGGGCGTGAAAAGCATCACGGCCAGGCCGTGATCACTCCTGAAGCTGCAGAATTGCTCCGTTGACCCCGTTTTGACTTCACAACCCTAAATACCATGTTCATCCATCCATGGAGCACCAATGGTAGCCCAACAAGGTGGAAGTACGGCGATCTCAACACACTTCATGGCCATCGGACCATTTCGTGGGAGTTATCAGCCCATTGTCAATTCATACCGAAGTTTTTCAGCCCAAGGTCATGACAAGCTATCCCCCTGAAAGCCTAACCCCAGATGGGCCTCACAATCACCTGAGCAACATGGCCCAAGAGTGTACCACGTCGGCAGTACCCCAGTCCACGACGCCCAAATTCTGTTGCTTCATCGCAGTATGCTCCGAACACGTCTAACCGCCTCGGTCACCTCCGTACGAAGAGCAGAGGACTATGCACCAGCTTCAAGGAATAGTAGGTGGAAGTTTATTTTCTTTTGCCTTATTTCTGCAGCTTGACTACTTTATGGGCTGCAAGGGTAGGTAGTTGTTAGGATTTTCATCTCGTACTGCTATTGTCTTGTTCCCTCCCCTCTTGTTGTATAAAAGAGGAGGCTGGGTTGTTTCATTCTTCACTTCTCTTGGTGGTAGAGCACTCCTGGTGAGCTGAGAGCCTCAAATGCATAGAAGTCGAAGTTAGAGCTTCGCCTTCAGAGTCTTGTACGGGTCAAGGTCGTCGCCTCGATTCCAAAGTTATTATGATTTCCAGCTTTCAAAGAAGTAAATCGCACTCCGTTGGTGGGTTAGGTCCGCCTGTCTTTTCATTTTGTTGCGTGCATTTCCGCTGTGGTTTCTATCTTTTCCCACTGGCATCCGTACATCGGAGCCGTGGTCCTTGTCTTTAGTTTGTTTCAGGTTCATAGGCGTGCAAGCTGTGCCCCGTGAATCCGCAGTTCCCCAAAGTGCGTGCTGAGCTTAAAATATACTATGTGAGCTTGCTAAACTACTGCGAGGTTAGTGCATTACATTCTGTAGTTGAGTGCCGTTGAGCTCTTTTCACGTTTGTGTTACCCCGATCGAACTCAATGCTGATTTCATCATGTTTCCTTGCATTTCCGAAGCGTTTTCACTTCCCTCATATAAAGACCCTCTCCCATTTTCGAGCGCATTGTGTAATACCTTAGAGTACGGCACTAAGGTCCCTCCTACCTATTAGTAGCTGCATCACTGGGGTACCCTGAAAGTCATGACCGAGATTTTTCAAAGAGGCAAAACAAATACTTATTTGCCGAGAATATCACAGAAATTTGTGCGCAACCTTACATAAGCAATCATAGGCGGGTCATGAAGAAAATCATGGGCAAAATTTTTAGAAGACAGAATGTGTATAAAATTGACGAGAGCACCATGGCTGCCCAGTGATTCAAGTCACGACCGTGAAAACTAGTACCAAAAATCTGCGAGAAGCTCACGACTAGGTCCTGACGAAAAACTCGACCATGATTTCCTAGCAGACACTTTTGGCAAAGAACTTCTTAAGCGGGTCCAAATGAGCTTGTTGGGCGTGATCTCTAACATGCTTAACGGGTCCGCTGGCAACCTGACCCGTTAAGGTTATTCACTTAAGCTCTACCCGAATTGTCCGTCTAGGATTCCCGATTTTTCCCTTTCCATACATCACGCCGACCCCACTGTTTGCCTCCACCAATTCGCCGCCGCTTGTTTCACCGCCGACCGCCGACTCGCCGGCGACTCCTCCGATCATCTCTGGCGAGCTCTCAACTACATGTTTCCATTTACTTGCTCGCCGTGATTTCTAGTTTTCCGCCCGTTTCTCTTTTGGCATTCCAAAGACTGTTCTTCGGCACCTTCACCTCACCCACTCAAGCAGCCATACCGCCACGCGAGAAAGCAACTAGGAAGCATTCGACGGGCACTTCCAGCCCACGACTAGAACATCAGCAGCAACTAGCTGCATCACCAGAAATCCAGATGTGAGATAATCACTAGGCTGCCCGATACTAAGTTCTTTCTAAATGACGCATAATTAATACCCACTACATAGATCCTACATCACTAACTACATTGGGCATTTTCGACGATTTGCTCTGGATGTTTCGACAGTTCGGCTGGGGACGATTTCTACAATATGCGCAGCCCACCTACATTTTATTCACATTGGAGTTTCTTAGCTCGGTGGAAGTCAAAGTATCAGTGCTTGAGACTGATCCTGGCCTAATTACATTCAGGCTCTCCAACAACGAATACCGCCTCACCATCGCTAATTTGAATGACATTTTCGGTTTTCCGGCATATGCTTCAAGGCTTGGACCGCCCAACTTCAACAAGGACATGTTCTGGCGATGCATCTCTATTGTATCCCAACAAGAAGGTAGACAAACTTATCCTTGGCAGCGCAGCCAAAAACTTGTTATCCCCCAAACTTGTTGTGTCCGCAAGTGCACGGATACTTGAAGTAATAAAAAGATATCGAACCCACAGGGACCTCATTTGTTAAGTACCGAATAATCGATTTCTTACTATCTAGGCAATCAAATTTATATGAGGAAACTATCGAAAGCACACAAAAATATTAGAGAGAGAAAACTGGGACTAGGGTTTCATCCACTTTAATTTCTATGACTAGATGCAAATAGATGTTCGTCAGTCTAATTTTATCATGATAAAGACATAATTTTACTTCATAAAAGGATCATCTGACTTTCGTGCAGACAATCATGCAGGGACCAATCCTCGCTTTCGTGCAAGATCTATCCCAAGCTGAAGACTGGACTCAATCCTAGATTCATATTATCATCATGACAATTATTTTACTAAAATCATAAGACAAGAACTCACTTAATTTCTTACAGAAAGTACTGAACATGCAATTCTAGGGTTCCAAATTCTCAAGCAAATCACCTTTCGGTCCTTATTGCAAGATCTGTAAAGTATGATAAATAATATGAATCTATGGAGAATCACAGAGCAATTATCACATAAGTAGGATTATCATGCTAAAATTATACTTGACGAAGTAATGGAAAAATCATCTAGTCATTAAGAAATAAAAGGGAATTACTCCCCCATGTCCCAAAGAGAGGTTTAAGCTAGCATGATGAAAGAATTACAGCAAAACATATTTTAGAATGATTAGAAATCGTAAGGGAGGAGTGAAAGTTACAAAATAGGGTTGTAATCTAAATTACAACCCGTAATTTGCCTGGAAATCGCGATGAACAGTGCCGCGATCATGTTTTGGTTGATTTCTCCCGTGATCGGTTTCCTTTCGCTCTGAAACTTTTGTGGTGTGTTCTTCCTCCTCAGGCGAAGCTTCCTTTCAAAAATCGTGGCCGGAGATGGTATGTGCGACGAACGGCGACGAACCCTAGCGCGGTGGCGATTCTCTCAAATTCTCCCTCAACCGTGAATCAAAATTGTTCTTTTCGCTTCGCCCATCTTCCCCTCATTGTTCTCAGTCTTCCCCTTTTTTCGGATCTTCAATTTGTGCCCTAAATCTCGAGAAATCGTCTTTTTAAGATTTTGGCGGAAAAATCAGGAATCTGGGTGCCAAATTACGGTACCGTGACAAACATTACGGCAGTGCCGTAATGGCTGTGGAAGTTCTGTAAAGATTTTGTTTGAAATTACGGCACCGTGAAAAAGGTCACGACACTGCCGTAATTGCTTTTGAAGTTCTGTAAACAATCGGCTTCAAATTACGGCACCGAAATGATTTTACCCCAAATTACGATAGTGCCATATTTCATTCGGTTGACTCTAAAGTTTCTGTGTGAATCTGTCTGGAATTACGGCACCGTGGGAAATATTACGGCAGTGCCGTAATTTGTCTTAATTCTCTGGCTGAATTTTGCTAAAATTACGGTTACCGTGGAGGTTTTGCCTAAAATTACGGTAGTGCCGTAATTTATCTAGGAAGCTTATTTTGACTCAAAATTTGGTGTGTAAACTCCTCCGGATGATTAGAACTCATTCATGCCTTAAAGTTGCTTGAAAACTGGTGATAATGATGCCTTTTTGTCTAAAATTGATCAAAAACCAAGAAATGTGTAGACTCCGAAGTATTTGACAAATAAGGTATGAAAATAAAGCAAAAAAGCAAGAATATGACTCAAAAGACTAGCGGATAAATATAAAAAAAAATGCTATGAAATTTAGAGTCATCAAACACATAAGGCTCAAGCTTTGCTTGTCCTCAAGCAAAAATCAAGGAATTGATCAAAAGAAAAGACTTTTTCATGAAGAATAAATTTCTAAAATATAATCACCAATGAAAACTTTCACCAATTGCTTTATAAAATTTCAAATAAACATATCATCCTTTGAATTCAATCCTCAAGATCCACTATTTAGTCAAATAAAACTTCACAACTTGTACAATAAGTTGAATATCAATCTCAAGACTTCATCTAGTTTCAATTCATAACCATCAACTTTTGTTTATAGGATTAGGGTATCCAAGATCTTTTTCCCCATTTTTTTTTTATATGTGTATCGTCCACATTCTCTAATTCGATTACCACCTTTTTTCTGGTGACGAAGTTAGAGTATATTGATCATAAAATCAATGTAATAAAACTCACATCTTTTTAGTAGAAAGAATTTTTCAAAGATAGCGGAGTTTATGTGGATCAATTCCTCTCATGGCATGCACTCACATAGACACATGCTTCTTTTTTTTCCTTATTGCTTCAACCCATGTCCTTTGGTACCACTGTAAGTTTTTGTTAGTGTTTATGCCCTAGGACCTCAGGATGGTCCATGAGATATGTGCATCACATCTAGTTGATAGATGAGTTATCTTGGCATTGTCATTATTATGCAGAGTTGTACATCTGCGCATATGTACATTTGCATATACAATGTCCCTAAGAGATAAATTTTATCCAGTCTCTGTGTTTATCCCTGGTCGAGAATCATGGTAGATATGGGACAACTATGATTCGCTTGAGACTAGTATATGCGCTGGTTGAGCACGGGTTGCTAACGCAGACATATGGGTATATCAAGGGAGATATACTGGATCGACCCGCCGTGAGGATTCATCTCAGTGTCACGAGATGAATTTCACAGATACAGAGTTACGCTTGTCCTAGACTTGAGGGCATTGGTATCTCTATATAGTGATTGATGTACTTTGATGCAACCTAACGCTTCGCTGTAAAAGGAAAGTCATAACGGTTGTCATTAGGTATGTCATAAACCGTATGAGAGATTCAATGTGCCAATAGAGGATTTTCCCCTTCCTTACGGGGAAGATTGATTGACCATGTCGCCCCTATATTTGATGACTGAAAATGTATAGCCATACCCAAGTGAGAACCTGATTTAGTCATGCCATATTATTGGGATTAACAAGTGTGACACACTTGCCCAATCTGGACATTAGTTGGCAAAAGGACAAAGCTGCACTTGTACTTTGTCACAATTTTAGGGGATGTCGATGATGACACTATTCTGATGACTTGGGTAGCAATGATGTACTGCTAGGTGCCACTCATTGCTTGTGATGATTTAGTCATCACTGCCAACGTCTGAAGAACCTACCAGGTCGCACACCTTGACACTCGAGTTCTCATACTGATCGTTTAGCCTCTGATCGAATCATTGTGTGATTCGGATCTTTTTGGGGAACTGATGCTTTGAGACTTTTATAGAGGAGATGATATCTTATTTTAGTTCATTGTCGACCACTAGTTGACTCTAGTGGACCACGTTTGACCTCTGTTGACCTATGTTGTCAAAATGAGTCAAACAAGGGTCTAGGTGCAAGTTTGGGCTTGGCACTTTAGTCACATGAATAAAATAAAATTATTAATTGGCAAAAGAATTTTTCTCTTGGCTAATTAATATGCTTGGGCGCAATTCACAAATAATTGCGTCTGCGGGGATTCGAACCCATGACACTTAATTGTGAATAGACGCCTATACTCATTATCCCACATGGGAAAGATCTCCAGTGTGCGTCTGGCTCTACTATTATAAATTGAGAGGCCCACCTAGGAGATTTTTTTGTACCAGACTCTTCTTTTGTCTCTAGTTGTCGCCTCCCCTCTGCTCCTTGGCGTGGGGGTCTAGGAGGTGACAACAAATAAAAGTTTTTCGGCATCAAAGGTTGGGACAAGTGGCAGTGCTACCCACTCCTTGTCGCCAACAGCCCTTCTTCTCCTTGGTGTTGGCACAAGTTGAGAAGGCTAGAGGCGTGGATCTCATCTTCCAGGGGTAGCACCCAGCGTGGAGATTGGTGAGGACTCGAGGAATCCGTGTGTGCACGATTGTAATGGACGGTCCCTTGCGCGTCTTTATCATCGGCCGCTCCTAAAAGTTGCTTGATAAGGTACTGCCCTCTTCACATCCTTTGTATTCTTCGTAAGACGGTCCTTATTGTTGAATTAGGAATCTCGTTTCGGGCTTGCTTCCATTGTTTTCGTTTTCATTTAGCCCGGAGATTCCCAACAGTGGTATCAGAGCCAACTTACGAGATACATCGGTGTATGGGTTTTTTCTAGCATGCGCATGTCATAGAAATTTTTTTTAAAATCTTTATGCCATGTTTTATGTGTAGAAAAATAGTAGGTTTATTATTTCTCGCTCTTATGAAATTCATGATTTTTGATTTCTACACATGAGGATAGACCCTATGTGTGAGAATTTATTTCTCCTCATATTCATGGGATAGACCCACGATGTGAGACTTGTATCTAGATTTCGGGGTATGGACTAGGTGATTGCCCTAATCCGTACAAGTTAGGGATTGCAAGTGGCATCGATAATCGGGGTATATATGGCCACTTATAGACTCCTGAGAGAAAACGAAAGATTTGAATTTTCGATAAGATCGCGGAAATTTAACGAACATGTTTTCTAATGAAAAATTAAAATCTGGTTATGTAGGTTTTCATTGCATATAGAAGAGCATGTCTTAAGTGTTTTTCCTTATGCATTTGATATGATCAAAGTCAAGCCCTATTGTCATGCTTGTGATGTATCAATGTGAGGCCTGCGTGCCGCTTTCAATTTTATATTTTTCAATTATACATTGTAAATCAAATCGAAGGCCTTGATGACATTTTGTGGCGTTTTCCTCTCTCTCTCCCTTGCGCATCTCTCAAGGTGGCGCAACTCTCACCTAGCCGAACCCTAGGGTGGCTTCTAGGGTTAAACCTAGGGGCGCATCTAAGGGGGTGGCGGCCAGGGTTAGGGTTGGCGGCCAGGGTCAATGGGTCTGTCAGATCGTTCTCTGTGTCAACTCTGCTAATCTTGACATCACCTCTGTCTATGATCTCTCTAATCAGGTGAAATCTTCTGAGTATGTGTTTGGATCTTTGATGAGACCGTGGTTCTTTGGCTTGTGCAATTGCTCTATTGTTATCATAGTAGATTTCAATGGGATCCACTGCACTCGGAACCACCTGAAGTTCAGAAATGAACTTCCTTATCCAAACAACTTCTTTGGCTGCCTCATAAGCGGCCACATACTCAGCTTCGGTTGTAGAATCGACAATAGTGGATTGCTTGATGCTCTTCCAGCAAATAGCATGTCCATTCATCTTAAACACATAGCCAGCCTGCGATCTAAAGTCATCAGGGTCAGACTGGAAAGACGCATCAGTGTAGCCCTGCATACTGAGCTCTTCCTGTCCCCCATCGACTAGGAACAAATCCTTAGTTCTTCTCAGATACTTCAGGATGTTCTTTACAGTCACCCAGTGCTGCACTCCAGGATTGGATTGGTATCGGCTGGTTATGCTCACAGCATAAGCCACATCTGGTCTAGTACACAACATTGCATACATGATCGATCCCACTGCCAAAGCATAAGACACTCGACTCATGTCATCTCTCTCAGCCTGTGTGGTGGGACACTGGCTCTTTGAGAGATTAAGGCTATGTCTCACTGGAATGTACCCTTTCTTGGATTGCTCCAAGCTAAACCTATCTAGAACCTTATCAATGTAAGTACTTTGACTAAGGGCTAGGAGCCTCTTGGATCTATCCCGGTAGATCCTTACACCTAGGATATAGGCGGCCTCCCCTAAGTCCTTCATCTCGAAACACTTTCCTAACCATGTCTTCACAGCTTGAAGACTAGGGATGTCGTTCTCGATGAGCAGTATGTCATCGACATACAAGACCAGAAAAGTCACCAACCAACTTCGAGATGCTTGCTTTAATCCCTAAATGGATCTCTTTAGCCTGCAGACCTTATTGGCCTCTGCAGGATGGATGAGGGAGGTAGAGTTGCATGACTCATCTTACATCGAACCATGTCCAACAAAGTTCGATTTCTCCTTTCAGACACACCATTCCATTGGGGTGTTCCAGGAGGAGTGAGTTGGGACAGAATCCCACACTCTTTTAGATAGTCAAGGAACTCACCGCTCAGGTACTCTCCACCACGATCTGATCGAAGAGCCTTAATGGATCTACCAAGCTGGTTCTCTACTTCATTCTTGAACTCCTTGAATTTCTCAAAGGATTCAGATTTATGTCTCATCAAGTAGACATAACCATATCTACTGAAATCATCAGTAAAGGTAATGAAGTA
Source organism: Costus lasius (assembly GCA_027563935.2). Classification (NCBI taxonomy): domain Eukaryota; kingdom Viridiplantae; phylum Streptophyta; class Magnoliopsida; order Zingiberales; family Costaceae; genus Costus; species Costus lasius. The sequence continues at coordinate 78,095,087 of CM050453.2, read as the reverse complement.
GCTGTGTCCTCCTCTGGCTTGCTTATTGAATGACCCACACACATCGCTATGTATGAGATCTAACAAACCTCCTGCCCTCTCACCAATTTTGCTGAAGGGCACCTTTGTCATTTTTCCTAACAAACAAGGCTCACATGTATCAAATTCCTCTAAGAAACTTGAATCTAACAACCCATTTGTATGGAGTTGTTGAATGCGATTCTTGTTTAAATGGGCTAAGCGACAATGCCATAGGAAAGCACCAATTGAACTACTCACTTTGGTCCTTTTATTATTTATGTTACAAATAGAGTTATCCATGTCTAACACATATAGACCATTGCACACAGTACCCTTCCCATAGAACATATTTGCAAATGAAAAAGAACAAGAGTTCTTATTTATTTCAAACTTAAATCCCTTCTTTGCCAAGCAAGGAATGGATACAATGTTCTTAGTAAGCGAAGGTACATAATAGCAATTATCTAAATCTAACTGAAGTCCAGATGGCAGGGAGAGAGTCAAAACTCCTACAGCAACAGCAGCAACCTGTGCCCCATTTCCAACCCATAGGTCCATCTCTCCAGGCCGGACTGATCTACTTTTCCTGAGCCCCTGCATATTTGTACAGATATGAGCTCCACATGCAGTATCCAATACCCATGACATAGAAGTAGAAAGGTTGACTTCTATAACATAAATACTTGAGCTAGAAGCTAAGGTCAAACCTTTCTTCTCCTCATTCTGAAGTTGCTTGCAGTCCCTCCTCCAGTGACCCTGCTCGCCACAGTGGAAGCACCTCTGGTCCTTTGACTTCTTCACCTTTTTCTTCAGTGCCTTGGTAGGACCCTTGGCATGTGCCTTACCCCTTTTCTTCATCTTCTTGGCCGTAGGGACCAAAAGAACAGAATTAGGTTTGGTCTTTACCATCTCACGCTCGGCTGTCTGGAGCATATTCATTAGTTCCTCCCATGTGCACTCAATCCGGTTCATGTTGAAATTTATGATAAACGGACTGAAGCTAGGGGCAAGGAATGTAGAATAAGATCCACAACCAGCTCGTTATCTATGACGTGTCCCAGCCTCCTGAGATGATCCACGTTCCTAATCAGCTTGAGAACATGGGGTCTCACTGGTGCACCCTCAGATAACTTACACCGAAAGACTGCTTTGGCGGTGTCAAATCTCTCAGTTCTAGCCTGAGCCTCGAACATCTGTTTCAAATGAGTGATCATCTAAAAAGTATTCTGCTCCTCATATTGCACCTGAAGTTCAGGTGCCATAGTGGCCAGCATGAGACATGATACCTCCATAGAGTCATCCTGATGCTTTCTAAAAGCATCCCTCTCTGCTGCTCGGGCATTAGGCGGAGGAGGCGTCGGAAGAGCCTGCTCTAGGACATACAGCTTCTTCTCAAGCTTGAGGGCTATCCTCAAGTTCCGATGCCAGTCCATGAAGTTGGTTCCAACTAACTTATCCTTATCAAGGAGTGATCGCAGTGTCAATCCGCTATTGTTTGTTGCCATTGATCTACAATAATCAAGAAACAACAGAATTAGTACTACTTCAAATCATTTAAACTGGACTTGTTTTAAATGATTATTGCTCTCACTATTTCAATCCAATTGATAACCCACAAAGTCAATCGGGAAGTTTAAGACTTCCTTGTGAGATGAGATCCTTATTCCATATGAGGCTTCACGTCCCACGAGAGTGGGATGAGATGCACAAAATAACCCATGCTTCCTAAGGTGGGCACGCCGGCCGATTGCTCCAAGCAATTCCCCTTATTGAGACAGTCTAGGCATTTCATGTCCAGCGAGGGCTGGATACAGCATGAAACCCTAACCTCTCAACGACGCCTCTAGAGTTTCATCATGTGCCCAGCACATATGGAATTCTAGTCAAGTCCATTCCTAACCGTTATGCCTAGGGCCAATGAGTTTCCTTGCGAAGGCGCCCAATTAAAACAGACTGGGAAACCATTGCCACTATGCACTTTCTAAAGATAAGTGAGTGTGTCCCACGAGGGTGGGAAATAGTTCACAACACCACTGATCGATAGCTTAGTAAGGGCTATGCATTAGAAGGCTACTGGACTTGATATTTATTTATGAGGGTTTTTTGAGGTCTCATCAGTTTTATCTTATGTCTAACATTACAGGCATGCAGTCCTATAGTGATAACATAACGATAAAACAGGCATGCTTTAGCAGAACAGTAAAAGAATGAAGTGATCATAGCCTATTCAAGACATTGAACCAACCCACGCCATAAGGAGGTTCAACTCTTGACCTATGACTCATTCCCCTAAAACTAGACCTAGCCTAGCCGACCTCTAGCTTGGTCTTCAAGGTCCTCCTCACCATGGTTTAGCTCTCAACCCTAGAGGTAGTTCTAGGGAAACCCTAGAAGCACCCTCATAGGTTTGGCCAATGCCATGGGCTTCCTCCAAGGGTGATGCGCCACCATGTAAGGGCCATGAGACATAGCACATAAGCCCTAAGGCTCGGCCAAGTCAAACCTATGCCACTCACCATGCACCATCAATGAAGGGTGCTTCTTTCGCCACCATGCAAGGTGTGCAAGCAAGCATGCATGCGCCAATCTTCAAGTGATATGCGCCACCCTAATATTCATCTTAATTAAAAGCGAAAAGAAAAGCGGCACGCAAGTCTCACAAGAGTACATCACAGGCATGCATAGGGGCTTGACTCATGATCACAACATTATGCACAAGTTGTTAGTGTATATGCCCTTGGACCCGTTGTTGGTCCATCTTGCACTACTTGACATTGATATTTAATATATCATTATGGCATTGTCGTTATTATGCTATGTTTAAATCTGTGATTATGTACATGGATAATAATGTCCCTGGAGACAGATTGTATCTGTGCTCAAACGGTGTGTCCCCGGTCGAGTACCTTAGTGGATAAGGGACAGCACTGGTACATGTGAGACTAGTATATGGGCTGATTACGCACGGGGTGTTAACGCAGGCATATGTGTATATCAATGGTGGATATACTGGACCGACCCGATGTGAGGCTTTAACTTGGTGTCATGAGTTAAGCTCACATGTGACAGGAGATGCATTGATCCCTTGACTTGAGGTCATTCACTCTTCTATATGGTTAGGGGTATACTTTGATACAACCTAACGCCTCGCCATAGCAGGGAGGTCATAACGGTTGTCATTGGGTATGTCACGACCCATATGAGAAGATCAATGGACAGACATAGGATTTGCCCCTTCCTACGGGAAGCTTGATATCCATGGGGCCCCCCTATGGTTGCATGACTGAAAGTGTATGTCCATACCTAGGTGAAAGCTTGATTTAGTCATGACCATGAGATTGGGTGAAAACAAAGTGGTGACGCACTTTGTCCAATCGGATATCAGTCTGACAAAGAGACTGTAATGCATCAGTACCTTGTTGCGATGGTGGGGATGTCGATGTTGATATCCATTCCGATGACTTGGGTAGCAGCGATGCACTGCTAGGTGCCAATCACTGCTTGTGATGACTCAGTTCATCACTGCTAACGTTTGAGGAACCTACAGGGTCGCACAACTTGAAACTTGGGTTCTCCTATTGATCGGGTAGCCTATTGATTGAGTTATTGGATAACTCAGATCTGTTTGGGAGAATCCATCAGCACCACTGTGCTAGATGAGATGAAAGGAATCATTTGGAGCTAACTTGTTTTTGGGCCTAGTAGGCCAAATGAGCCCAATAGACCAAGTTGGGCTAATAGGCCAAATGGGCTCAATAAGCCATTTGGGCCAATGGGCCAAATGGAATGGCGCAAGCCACTTGGAGTGAGCTTGGCGCATTTTCTTGAGGTGGACAAATCCAAGTTGGACATCTTCTTAAGGTGAGAAGCTTGGGGCTTCTCACTTGGAGTGGGTGAATGTACTTGGGTGCATGGCACTTGGAGTGGGCAAAATGGGTTTTACCTCTTGAAGAGGTGTGCCTCTTCAGTAGTGAAGTGGTGCACCTATTCATGGGTATATAAACCCCTTCCTCCCTCCTCGTCGCAACTCTTGAACTCTTGCCCCCTTGTCCCCTTGTCGCCACTCCTGGAAAGAGGAAGAGGGATGTTCGCCCATTGCCTCTCCTCTTCCCTTTAGCGAGTTCGGAACATTGGAAGTTCCTTGGCGCCCTCCTCTCCAAAGTTGGACTTTGGCTTCGGTTGATTCCGGTTTGGATCTTGGTGGAGTGCTTCAAGAGTTGGACTCCGACGAAGCTCCACCTCCTCTCCTTGGCATCTCCTCTGGAGTTGGCGCAAGTGATTGAGGAAGTCTCCCAAAGCCGTGGATCTTCTTCCCGAGGCTAGCACCGGGCGTGGAAAAAGAGGATTCGAGGTTCGGCTGTGTGCGAGACTGCAGAGGGCACACATTTGGGTGTCTGCATCGCATCACTTAATTTGCATCAAGGTATCATCTCCTACTCACCGTGTCAATCTCCTCGCAAGACTCGATCTTCTGGGTTTTTGGGACTGGCCTGTTTCGGGGATTGCTTCCGCTGTGCTTGTCTGTAAAATTTTAAAATCCCCGGGGTTTCCCAACACAAGTAAGGTATCTACACATGCAATTCTACATGCTCATGAAAAACATAAAATCTGAAATTTTACTTTTTCATAAAACTAGTTTCTTTTCCTCATCTTCTTCTCACAAATCTTTTAGTTATTCGCGATTAATTTTCATGATGATTTCAAAGATCCTCTCGGCTGGTAATTTTGTCAGATCAAGAGACCCGGCCAGTCTGAAGACACAATGCCCGTCCTACTTGACAAAACCACGTGCGCCTTTGATCCTTAAATCATACAAGAAAAATAACCCAAAAATCCAAAAGAGATTGAAAAGATGATAGAAACAAGAAACCATAATTTTTCCTACTTAGAAAAATCGTTTGCCATGTGATTATGCAATTTGCAAAAATTGAGATATGGCATGTGAGCATGGAAAAGCATGAAATTACATCGTTCGAGTCTCGCAAGTCCCTCTGATACCACTGTTGGGAAACCCCGAGGATATTTTACAACTTTTCAGAATCATAATGACACAAATACAATGCATAGCGGAACTAATATCCCTGAAACGAGCCAGTCCCAAAAACCCAGTGAAAATCGCAAGCGAGGGAGTCGTCACGATGAGATAGAAGATACCTCAAAGCAAGACGATGCCGATGTCGTGATAGGCACCCAAGTGTGTGCCCTCTGCAGTCTCACTCACACGGATCCCTTGAGTCCTCTTTTCCACGCTCGGTGCTAGCCTCGGGAAGAAGATCCAAGCCTTTTTGTTCACCTTCTTCAAGCCTAGCGCCACCTCCAAGGTATGTGCGCCAATGGAAGAAGTATGAAGGAGAGGGAAGCCGCCAAGCACCAAATTCCTTGCGCCAAGAGGAAAGGAAGATCAAGGCTTGCGGCTAGGGTTTGATGGAAGAGATCACTTGCGCCTCTTGCCCTTGCTCTCGCCTCTCTCTATGTTCTCATGCCTCCAAGGAGTAGAATAGCTGAGAGGGGGGCGTCTAGGGCCTCTGATATATAGCAAGAGGCGGTTAGGGTTAGGGCTAGGCGCAATTTGCTTCCATAATGAAGCAAATTTGCCCACTTCACCCCATTATACCCCTTAGGCGCCAATGGGGTTGTCATTGGGCCTCATTGGGTAATGAGCAAGCCCAAACCTCATTGAATGGGTTGATTAAGCAATTGGATTCAATCCAATGCAACCCAAATCCAAATGTGACCTAACCATGGTCAAATTCGGGTCAACCTGCCAAAAATGAAGTTTGACTCCAATAACATTCTTCCATCTCATCAGGCCCCATCGGCGCTGATGAAATCTCCCAAATAGATTCGAGTTATCCAATAACTCGATCATAAGGCTTCCCGATCAATACGAGAACTCAAGTATCAAGGTGTGTGACCCTGTAGGTTCTCTGACGCTGGCAGTATTGACCAAAGGTCATCACAAGCAGTGAGTGGCACCTAGTAGTGCATCGCTGCTACTCAGGTCATTGGAATGGATATCGACATAGACATCCCCATCATCGCGACTAGGTACAGATGCATTCCAGTCTCTTTGCCGAACTGATATCCAATTGGACAAATGTGTCACCACTTGTTTTCATCCAATCTCATGGTTATGACTAAATCAGGTCTCACCTGGGTATGGCCATACACTTTCAGTCATATAACCATAGAGGAGCTCCATGGATATCAAGCTTCCCTTAGGAAGGGGCAAATCCTCTATCTGTCTATTGACCTTCTCCTATGGGTCGTGACATACTCAATGACAACCGTTATTACCCCTCAACTACGGCGAGGTGTTAGGTTGTATCAAAGCATGTCCCTAACCATATAGAATGGCCAATGACCTCAAGTCAAGGGATCAATGCATCTCCTATCACTTGTGAGGATAACTCGTGACACTAAGTCATTGCCTCACAGCGGGTCGGTCTAGTATATCCACTACTGATATACCCATATGTCTATGTTAGCACCTCATGCCTAACCAGCCCATATACTAGTCTCATAAATACCAGAGTTGTCCCATATCCATTCTGGTACATCGACTGGGGACGATCATTCGAGCACAGATCCAATCTGTCTCCAGGGACATTATCATATTAGTACATAATCGTAGATGTAAGCAAATATAGATAATAACAATGCCAGAATGATATATATAAAATATCAAACATCAAGTAGTACAATAATGGACCAAAACTAGGTCCTAGGGCATATACACCAACATTTTCATGGCTTCATGCAAGTCATACTCAATCCTTTCATCCCCCATGTTAAGAGTAAGCTTACAGTTCTTTACATCAATAAGTTCTCCTGTTGTGGCTAAGAACGGTCTACCAAGTATGATGGGGATTTTTGCATATTCTTCCATTTCAAGAACTACAAAATCTGCTGGAATGAAATATTTACCTACTTGGATAGGCACATCTTCAAGAATTCCTACAGGATACTTCACTGAACGATCGGCTAGTTGCAAAGATATAGAAGTTGGTTTGAGCTCTCCCATGTCCAATTTCCTGCAGATAGACAATGGCATTAGGCTTACACTAGCTCCCAAATCACATAAGACTCGGTCAAAAGCCATACTACCAATAAAATAAGGGATAGAGAAACTACCTGGATCCTTCAATTTTGGTGGCACTTTGTTTTGGATAATAGCACTACATTCCTCAGTTAAAGCCACAGTACCATAGTCCTCTATCTTTCTCTTATTAGACAATATTTCTTTCAAAAATTTTGCATAAGATGACATTTGAGATAATGCTTCAGTAAAAGGAATGTTAATATAAAGCATTTTCAAAACATCTAAAAATTTCCCAAATTGTTTGTCTAATTTTGCTTGCACTAATCTTTGGGGAAGGGTATAGATGACATGGCATATCACCTTTAAGTTCACCACCCTTTTGAGATGACAAATTGGTTTGGGATTGCTCATGCTCAGGAGATTTTTCTAACTCTAACTCATGGTCATGTTCATCATTAAGCCCTTTTCTATTATTCTCAACTTTACCCTTTAGTTCTTTCTAATTTTCTCCCAGTTCTAGTGATGATAGCATTACAGTGTTCATCAGGTATTTGATCTTCTGGAGTTTTATTGTGAGCAGCTAAGGATTCAACTTGAGAGACAAGTTGACTAACGATTACCTTAAGATCTTCAATTTCTTTGTTTTGATTTTGCAAGAATTGATTTTGATTAGCCATAAACTTTTCAAACAAAGATTCTACACTAAAAGAATTTACCTCTTCAGTTAAGGTTTGCCAACCCTCACTCTCATTCTTACCATGTTGATGACAATATAGCATTCCTTCTTCAGGAGCCTATTGGTTATGGTTCAAGGACATTTCTTCAAATAAGATAAAAGAATCTTCAATAGTTCTGCTCATAAGGGCTCCTCCTGTAGCAGCATCAATAATTAGGCGGGTGCTATAAAGTAGACCATTATAAAATGTATGAATTAGAACCCAATTTTCAAGGCTATGGTGAGGACACTTCCGTTGTAAATTGTTGAAATGCTCCCATGCGCTGCTAAAGGATTCGCCATCCTTCTGTATAAAACTTGTGATTTGATTCCTCAATTGGATGGTCTTGCTTGGTGGAAAATATTTCATCAGGAAAGCATTTGACAGTTGTTCCCATGTGGTGAAGGCACCGATTGGTCGAGAATGTAGCCAAGATCGTACTCGGTCCCTGAGAGAAAAAGAAAATAGTCTTAGTTTTAGTGCATCATCAGAAACTCCATTAATTTTAATGGTATCACAATATTCAAGAAAAAGATGTAAGTGTTGATAAGGATCTCCAATTAGATCTCCTCCAAAGATATTCTGTTGGATCATGGACAAGAAGGCAGGATTGATCTCGAAATTATCAGCTTGAATTGCTGGTCTGGCAATACTAAAGTGTATTTCTTGCGGCTTAGGGGCTGCATATTCTCTAAGTGATCTCCGGTCTGCCATCATATCAAAATTTCATGTGCAGTCTAAAGTAGATAGATCAAATAACCCAAGTAAACAGAAAAGAACAGAAAGATAGAACATAAATAAACCTAGCCTAGCAATACTCTCAATATCTTCAATATTAACAAAAACCAAGATCCCCGGCAACGGCGCCAAAAATTTGTTGTATCCCAACAAGTAGGTAGACAAACTTATCCTTGGCAGCGCAGCCAAAAACTTGTTATCCCCCAAACTTGTTGTGGCTGCAGGTGCACGAATACTCGAAGTAATAAAAAGATATCGAACCCACAGAGACCTCGTTTGTTAAGTACTGAATAATCGATTTCTTACTATCTAGGCAATCGAATTTATGTGAGGAAACTATCGAAAGCACACGGAAATATCAGAGAGAGAAACTAAGACTAAGGTTTCATCCACTTTAATTTCTATGACAAGATGCAAATAGATGTTCGTTAGTCTAAATTTATCATGATAAAGACATAATTTACTTCATAAAAGGATCATCTCACTTTCGTGCAGACAATCATGCAGGGACCAATCCTCGCTTTCGCACAAGATCTATCCCAAGCCGAAGACTGGACTCAATCATAGATTCATATTATCATCATGACAATTATTCTACTAAAATCATAAGATAAGGACTCAATTTCTTACAGAAAGTACCTAACATGTAATTCTAGGATTCCAAGTTCTCAAGCAAATCACCTTTCGGTCCTTATTGCAAGAACTCTAAAGTATGATAAATAACATGAATCTATGGAGAATCACAGAGCAATTATCACATAAGTAGGATTATCATGCTAAAATTATACTCGATGAAGTAATGAAAAAAATCATCTAGTCATTAAGAAATAAAAGGGAATTACTCCCCCATGTCCCAAAGAGAGGTTTAAGCTAGCTTGATGAAAGAATTACAACAAAATATGTTTTAGAATGATTAGAAATCATAAGGGAGGAGTGAAAGTTACAAAATAGGGTTGTAATGTAAATTACAACATGTAATTTGCTTGGAAATCGCGATGAACAGTGCCGTGATCACGTTTTCATTGATTTCTCCCTTGATCGGTCTCCTTTCGCTCTGAAACATTTGTGGTGTGTTCTTCCTCCTCGGGCGAAGCTTCCTTTCAAAAATCGTGGCCGGAGATGGTCTATGTGATGAACAGCGACTAACCCTAGCGCGACGGTGATTCTCTCAAATTCTCCCTCAATCGTGAATCAAAATTGTTCCTTTTGCTTCGCCCATCTTCCCCTCATTATTCTCAGTATTCCCCTTTTTTTGTATCTTCAATTTGTGCCCTAAATCTCGAGAAATCAACTTTTTAAGATTTCGGCAGAAAAATCAGGAATCTGGGTGCCAAATTACGGTACCATGACAAACATTACGGTTGTGCCGTAATGGCTGCGGAAGTTCTGTAAAGATTTCGTTTGAAATTACGGCACCATGAAAAACGTCACGGCACTGCCATAATTGTTTCAGAAGTTCTGTAAACAATCGGCTTGAAATTACGGCACCGTAATGATTTTACCCAAATTACGGTAGTGTCGTATTTCATTCGGTTGACTCTGAAGTTTCTGTGTGAATCAGTCTGGAATTACAGCACCGTGGGAAATATTACGACAATGCCATGATTTGTCTGAAGTCTCTAGCTGAATTTTGCGGAAATTATGGTATCGTGGAGGTTTTGCCCAAAATTACGGTAGTGCCGTAATTTGTCTAGGGAGATTATTTTGACTCAAAATTTGGTGTGTAAACTCCTCCAGATGATTAGAACTCGTTCATGCCTTGAAGTTGCTCGAAAACCGGTGATAATGATGCCTTTTTGCCTGAAATTGATCAAAAACCAAGAAAGGTGTAGACTCTGAAGTATTTGGCAAATAAGGTATAAAAATAAAGCAAATGAGCAAGAATATGACTCAAAAGACTAGCGAATAAATATGAAAAATGCTATGAAATTTAGAGTCATCAATCTCTTCAATAATGGCCTATTCACTGCGCAATGCCCGAGCTTCCACTATCTGCAATCTTTGTATCAGATATGCGCATCGTTTGCTGGCGCACTCAATCTTCGCAAGGGATGGAGACGAGATTGTCCGACAGCCGGAATTGCTATGTCTATGGGGTCTTCTTCACCACTGCCAGATCAACGCCGGTTATCACCTAGCTCGCCAGTTCATGCGTGTCGCCCATGCACAAAAGGGGAACATATGTATTGGAGGGATGATTACCATGATTACACTTTCTTTAGGGCACAACCCATATGGACAGTCGGAGGCGGTGGGAAGCCGACGATTGGATATCGAGCATCTTCTATCCATGAAGATGATTATTCGGCGTAGCGACATCTACCACCTCACCTTCGCCAATACCACCATTACCCTAGCTCTTTTGTGTTGGGGTATGCCCTTAAGGCTAATGTTTGAGGCCTTGGGATTGTATCAGTATCATGTAATAAACTCTTGTGTTTATAAAGGCATGGTTATTATTCAGGTTGTTACCTTGTCTGCTGTAATAAGTGTACTACTGAATAATGTCTCAAAGCTGTTCAGCTAGGCTGACATGCTAAATGTCCTTAGTCGATATATCTTGGTGAACATGAGACAGCCTTGATATGATTGAGACTAATATGTATTCTAATCTTATAGGATGCTTCGAGCATGGAATAAGATGTAGACTCATGGGTACATTGGATGTACTAGACAGACCCTACTAGGATATTCAATTGCTTGTCACAATGTGAATGATCCTTGATTGCAACAAGTGGCACATGTCCTCTGACTTGAGATCACTTGTGTTTCTAAATGATGATTGTCATTGTTTTGAGGTAGTTCAATATCATTTGAAACATAATGGTTATAGACTATCTTGGATAATGATCATGAGTCAGGTTAGGGCACTAGTGATAGATAGAGGATTGCCGTCTCCTTGTTGAAGGAGTGTGGTGTTCTATAGGGGCCCCCTAGATGAGATGATTGAGAAAGTGTATGGCCATACCCAGGTGACTATGCTCATCTGATCTAATCATGCTCATCATATTGGAGTTACAAGCTTGACAGGCTTGTCCAATAAGAACATCCAGTGGCAAAGGAAACATGTAATGCCTAGTGAGTTGATTCACGCTTGTGCTGTGGTTTGGGTGAAGTCTTGGAAGACTCTTTCCTTTATATCGGGAGACAGTGATGTGTTGCTAGATACCCCTCACTGATCGTGATAACGTGAGTTATCGTTACCGACATTTAAAGGAAACCCTCAGGGTCGCACAATTTGGTGATATGGCTTACTTAAGTCAGATCGTGTGGACTGAATTGTTTAGGTTCAGTTTAAAGGGATAGAGACTCTGATTGTAAGTGAGATCTGGTCTGATCATGTTTGATTGATTGGGGCTTGAGATCGGTAAGCTTCGATCGAGAGAGTTGATGCTAGATCGGTGAGATCAAGAGCATCAAGAGATGAACGGTTAGATCTTGAACCCTTTGGTTCAAAGTGAGATCTAGACCATGGCTTGGGCTGGTTTAATTTGGTTCTTGAACCAAATTGAAGTGGATTAAAGTTGCTTGAACCGGTTCACAAAGGGTGAACGCTTGGTTCAAGGCGTTAGGCGTTTTTGGTTTGGTTGTGGCGCATGGCTTCATATCTTCCATTTATGGAATGTAATGAAGGCGACTTCACCTTAACGCAAAAGCGTTTTGAACGCTCGACTTCACTCTTCTCTTCTCAACGTTCCTCTTTGGGGGCGAAAGTATTCGGACGAGAAGGAGAAGAAGAAGGTTACTCTCGCCAAGCTTCATCTCGAAACACCCTTACGCGACAAGGATTCTTTGAAGTGCTTTTGCTAGCACAAAGGACTCAAAGAGCAAGCTATCGTCATCGGTTGTGTGCGTCACCTTTGGAGAAGGAGCACTTGAACCTTTGCTTCCAAGGCATCATCAAATCGATGGCATTGGTATGATCTTTTAGATCTATTCCTCTTATACAAGTTGATCATATGCTTTTATGATTGCGATCCCATGAAGCCCTATCTTCCGCTTGCAAAACTCTATATGTGCGCCACAATCAGGGTTTCGGCTTCCCTCTTGAAAGGGGTTTTCTACAAGTTTCGGCCCCCCTCTTGAAAGGGGTTTCTTCATTTTGAACTCCGCACGCACAGGTATTCATGATAGCGCCAACTAGCGTCTTCACCCTGAACCCGCGGCACCAAAGGACCACAACGTGCCACTTGATGTCAACCCCTGCTTTTCCATTGGTGGATAGCCCCGAACCACAGCCAGACCCTCTATAGACGACATGCTCCATCTTCTTTGCCAAGAGCAAGTAAACTAGGGAAAGCAGCTTGCAACCTTGATTGAAATGGTAAAATCAATCGAGATCTTCCTGCACTGCAATATGGCACCACTAATGACATCGAAATTTATAGTAAATTTTGTGCTATTGCATATATCTTTATGTGTCAATTTCATGAACCTTTGCTTATTTTTATGCCTTTTTTTATCAAATACTGCGGAATCTACACTCTTTTTGGTTTTTGATGATTTTCAGGTTAAAATGGCATGATTTTTAGGCGTTTTCAAACAATCCCAGATGCATGAATGAATTCCCACCATCAAGAGGAGATTACATGTCAAATTTTATGAAGATTGGGGCTTCAGACTAAAATACGGCAAGCCCATAATATATATTACGGTACCGTATTATCACCGGCTATCATAATATCAAAACACTATCGTAAATTGGGGAGTTTTCATCTAGAAAGTTTTTCGCAAATTATGACACTGCCGTAAGGAATTTCATGGGCCATAATTTCAATCTATTTTCACCTGAGAGATTTTCAAATTTTACGGCAAGGCCGTACTCATTTCCACGGTGTCATATTTTGGTGCGTTTTCTGACCCAAGAGATTTGGGGACATTACGGCACTGTCGTAAGTCATTTCACGGGACCGTAATTCTGGTCTAATCCTGTACAGAAGAACTTAAAGAAAATACGACAGTGCAGTAACTTAAACCACGGCCGTAATTCTATTCTGAACACGCGATTCTCATAGACTTTTTGAAGCCTGATTTTTCCACGATCGATTGCGGATGATCCAGGCCATAATTCGAAGACCCGTAAGAAGGAAAAGAGGAGGTTTCGATGAGAGGAGGGGGAAGAGACCAAAAGCCCTAATTTTCATCTAGAGACGAGGGAGAAATTGAGTTACACGCCGCCGCCTTAGGTTTCGCCGCCGGGAAGCGTACAGCGCATCTCCGGACATGAAATTTGAAGGGAAGCTTCGCCTGGAGGAGGAGAACATACCCCAGAAGTCTTAGAGTGAAAGGATCTTAATCGGAGGAGAAATCAAGAAGATACTCAGCACTGGCACTATTCACGCGTGGAAATTACGGCTGTAATTTCCATTACTGTCGTGTGGTTATTTGTTTTTCCACTCTTTCTTGATTTTCGTACACTTTGATACTATGGAATATTATAATCTTTCATCCATGCTAGCTTAAACCTTTTATGGGACATGGGGGAGTAATTCCCTTTTATTTCTAAATGACTAGATAAATTTTTCATTACTTTGTCATGTATAATTTTAGCATGATAATTCTGCTTTTGTGATAATTGCTCGTTGATTCTCCACAGATTTATGTTATTAATCATGTTTGTCATGTTTGATAATTTGAATCTAGGATTGAGTTATTTTGTTAAACGTGAAGATCTTGCGCGAAAGTGAGGATCAGAATGTTGGAAAACTTTAAGTAGAACCTGTATTGAGACTCGGATGCAAGAAAGTGATCCTTGAGACTCACTTGAGATAATCAACTTAGAATTCGGATGCACGAAAGTGGTCCTTATGTTCTTTGATTGATGATTTACTTATTTTCAACATGGGATAGATCCTGCGCGAAAGCGAGGATTGCTCCCTTGTATGATTGTCAGCACGAATGTGAGGCAATCCCTTTATGAAGTAAATTACATCTTTATCATGATAAAATTAGACTTGCCGAACGTCTATTTCATATCTAGTCATGGAGATTTAACTGAATGAAACCCTAGTCCCAGATTCTCTCTCTGATATTTTTGTGTAGCTTTTGATAGTTTACTTGCATATCTCGATTGCCTAGTTAGTAAGAAATTAATTATTCAGTACTTGACAAATGAGGTCTCTGTGGTTCGATATATTACTTTATTACTTTGAGTATCCGTGCACTTGCGGACACAACAAGTTTTTGGTGCCGTTGCCGGGGACCTTGGTTTTTGTCAATATTGAAGACATTGAAAGTATTGCTAGACTAGGTTTTGTTTATTTCTTGTTTATGTTCTATTTTTTTGTTCTTTTCTGTTTACTTGAATTATTTGATCCATCTACTTTAGTGTGCACAGGAAACTTAGATCTGATGATAGACAAAAAATTATTTAGGGACTATGCAACCCCTAAACCACAGGAGATTCACTTTAGCATCGCCAGACCAGCTATTGATGTTGATAATTTCGAAATCAATCCCGCTTTCTTGTCCATGATCCAGCAGAATCAGTTTGGAAGATCATCAATTGAAGATCCTTCTCAACATTTATATCTTTTTCTTGAATATCGTGATACAATTAAAATTAATGGAGTTTCTGATGATGCATTAAAACTAAGATTGTTTCCTTTTTCTCTCAGGGATCGAGCGCGTTCTTGGCTACATTCTCGACCAACCGGTATCTTCACCACATGGGAACAACTATCAAATGCTTTCTTGATGAAGTACTTTCCACCTGGCAAAACCATCCAGTCGAGAAACCAAATTACAAACTTTGCACAGTGGGATGACGAGACTTTTAGTGAGGCATGAGAGCGATTCAATGATTTACAACGGAAGTGTCCTCACCATGGCCTTGAAGATTGGATTTTAATTCATACATTTTATAATGGCTTACTTTATAATACCCATCTGATTGTTGATGCTGCTACAGGAGGAGCCCTCATGAGCAAAACAATCGAAGATGCTTCTACCCTGCTTGATGAGATGACCCTGAATCTTAACCAGTGGGCTCCTGAAGAGAGAATGCTATATTGTCATCAACATGGTAAGAATGAGAATGAGGGATGGCGAACCTTGACTGAAGAGGTAAATTCTTTTAGTGTAGAGTCCATGCTTGAGAAGTTTATGACTAATCAAAATCAATTAATGACAAATCGAAATAAAGAGATTGAAGATCTTAACGGATTGGTCAGTCATCTTACCTCTCAAATAGGATCCTTAGCTGCTTACAAAAAAACTCTAGAAGATCAAATACCCGAATTGGACCCTAGGAAACACTATAATGCTATCATTACTAGAAGTGGGAGACAATTAGAGGAACCCAAAGGGAGAGTTGTGAACAATGAAAAAGAGCCTAATGATGATCATGATGAAGAATTAGAGTTAGAAAAATCTTCTGTACATGAGCAAGCCCAAGCTGGTTTGCCACCTCAAAAGGGTGATGAACCAAAAGGTGATGTGTCATGTCAGAATGATGTTTTTAAGCCTAATTATACTACACCACATAGACTAACTATACCCTTTCCCCAGAGACTAGTGCAAGCAAAATTAGACAAACA
Source organism: Costus lasius (assembly GCA_027563935.2). Classification (NCBI taxonomy): domain Eukaryota; kingdom Viridiplantae; phylum Streptophyta; class Magnoliopsida; order Zingiberales; family Costaceae; genus Costus; species Costus lasius. The sequence continues at coordinate 78,079,053 of CM050453.2, read as the reverse complement.
ATTTAGTAGATTTTTTGATATTTTGAAAAAGCTTTACATCAATATTCCATTTACTGAAGCTTTATCTCAAATGCCCACATATGCTAAATTTTTGAAAGAAATTTTGTCTAAAAAGAGATACTGTGGCTCTTACTGAAGAATGTAGTGCTATTATCCAAGATAAGTTGCCACCGAAATTAAAAGATCCAGGTAGTTTCTCTATACCTTGTTTTTTTGGGGCCATGGCTTTTGACTGAGCCTTATGTGTTTTAGGTGCTAGTGTGAGTCTAATGCCATTGTCTATTTGTAGGAAATTGGACATGGGAGAGCTTAAACCGACTTCTATATCTTTGCAACTCGCCGATCATTCAGTTAAATACCCTATAGGAATTCTTGAAGATGTGCCTATCCAAGTAGGTAAATATTTCATCCCAGCAGATTTTGTAATTCTTGAGATGGAAGAAGATGCAAGAATCTCCATCATACTTGGTAGACCGTTCTTAGCCACAGCGGGAGCACTTATTGATGTAAAGAACGGTAAGCTTGCACTTAACATTGGGGATGAAAGAATTGAGTATGACTTGAATGAAGCCATGAAAAACTCATCAAATTCTGGATCTTGCTGTAGTATACATGCTGTAGATGACATTATTGATGATCTTAATGATTTATTTATTGAAACCTCTGAAATTGATTCTGATTTAGATTCTGCTCTTGATTCTAAGGTAGAGACCAATTCTGAAATTGATGAATTATTAGATTGCAGTGCTTGTGATAATAAAAAAAGTGAAGAAAGGAAAGCCCCAATGATAACCTTTGTTATGAATTTCTTGGTCCTGATTCTACTTACCCTGTTATTATTGATGCACAGCTTGGAAAAAGGGAAACATATTTGCTTCTCAAAGAATTAAGGATTCATAGGAAGATAATTGGGTACACAATTGATGACTTAAAGGGAATTAACCCTTCCTTTTGTATGCATAGGATCTTGATGGAAGAGGAACACAGACCACATGCAGATTTTCAAAGGAGACTTAACCCCTGTATGAAAGAAGTTGTGAAGAAGGAGGTTTTGAAATTACTTGATGCAGGTATTGTCTATCCTATCTTTGATAGTAAATGAGTAAGTCATATACATTATGTTCCTAAGAAAGGAGGGGTAACTGTCATGAAAAATAAAGACAATGAATTAATTCCTGTTAGAACGGTAACTAGTTGGCGCATGTGCATATATTATAGAAAATTGAATGCTGCTACTAGGAAGGACCATTTTCCCTTACCTTTTATTGATCAAATGGTTGAGAAGCTTGCGAACCATTCTCACTTTTGTTTCTTAGATGGATACGCTGGATTTTTCCAAATTCCTATACATCCTGATGACCATGATAAGACCACTTTCACTTGCCCGTATGGTACTTTTGCATATAGGAGAATGCCCTTTGGTCTATGTAATGCACCCGCTACTTTTCAGAGATGAATGATGACTATTTTTTCTGATTTTTTTGAGGACTTTATGGATGTTTTTATGGATGATTTCTCTGTATATGGTTCTTCTTTTGATGATTGTTTGGCTATCTTATCTCCAGTTTTGCAGCAGTATGAAGAAACCAACCTTGTGCTTAACTGGGAAAAATGTCATTTCATAGTTAGGCAAGGGATAGTTTTGGGGCACTTGATTTCAGAGAAAGGAATTGAAGTTGACAAGGCCAAAGTTGAGGTGATAGAGAAATTAGAGCCGCCCACTACAGTAAAGGAGGTCCGGAGCTTTTTGGGACATGCAGGGTTCTACCGACGATTCATCAAAGATTTCTCTAAACTTGCTAGACCTCTTACAAATTTACTTTGTAAAGATGTTAATTTTACTTTTGATGAGGATTGTTTATCTGCTTTTCAAGAATTAAAGAAAGCTTCGGTTTCAGCACCTATCATTCAGCCTCGAGATTGGTATTTGTCTTTTGAGCTCATGTGTGATGCTAGTGACTATGCAATAGGAGCAGTTTTGGGACAGAGAAAGGAGAAAAAGCCTTATGTTATTCATTATGCTAGCAGGACTTTGGATGAAGCACAGAGGAATTACACCACCACTGAGAAGGAACTTCTAGCCATAGTGTTTGTCTTTGATAAATTTAGATCATACTTGATTAACTCCAAAGTGGTGGTGTACACTGATCATGCAACCGTGAGATACTTAATGCAGAAAAAGGATAGTAAACCACGCTTGCTCAGATGGATTTTACTCTTGCAAGGGTTTGATTTGGAAAATAAAGACAAAAAGGGATCAGAAAACTTTGTTGCAGATCATCTTTTAAGGATAATGGTGAATGCTGAAAAGAATGATGTAATCAATGATTCTTTCCCTGAGGAACAACTCTTGACCATTGAACAAATCAGAGCCCATTGGTATGCAGACATAGTGAATTACTTTGTAGCTAATGTTTTTCCTCCTGATTTAAATTACCAAAAAAGAAAGAGATTCTTACCTGAGGTAAAACACTATTTTTGGGATGAGCCTTATGTGTTTAGAAGATGTGTACCGGAGGAAGAAATCACAGATATATTGTTTCAATGTCATGGATCCTCTTATGGTGGTCATGCCGGTACTGAGAAAACTACTTTCAAAGTGTTGCAATCAGGATTTTACTGGCCTTCAATTTACATTAACAGAAGACATGAGATGCCACTGTCTAATATTCTTGATATTGAGATATTTGATGTTTGGGGGATTGACTTCATGGGACCTTTTCCATCGTCTGGAGGTAACAAATACATTCTTGTGGCAGTTGATTATGTTTTAAAGTGGGTTGAGGCTCTTGCTTCTCCTACTAATGATTCCAGAATTGTTGTTAAACTGTTCAAAAAGATTATCTTTTCAAGGTTTGGGACACCCCGAGTAGTGATTAGTGATGGAGGCTCACATTTCATAGAGCATAAGTTCTTAGCCTTGCTTAGAAAGTATGAGGTAAAACATAGAGTTGCAACACCTTATCACCCCTAAACCAGTGTACAAGTTGACATATCAAACAGAGAAATAAAAGGGATTTTAGAAAAGACGGTGTGATGCACTGTGCGCCTATCGGACTGCTTTTAAAGCACTAATAGGTATTTCTCCCTTTCAATTGGTTTACGGCAAATCTTGTCATTTACCTGTAGAGCTTGAGCATAAGGCGTTCTGGGCAATCAAAGCACTAAATTTTGACTTAAAGAACACGGGTGAAAAACGGAGGTTACAGTTGAACAAGGTAGATGAGATTAGACTCTCTACATATGAAAATGCAAAAATTTACAAGGAGAGAACTAAAAGATGGCATGATCGACATATTTTCAGAAGGGAATTCCAACCAGATGACTTTGTTCTTTTATTCACTTCTAGATTGAGACTTTTTCCTGGAAAACTTAAATCTCGATGGTCTGGGCCTTTTCAGGTGAAGAAAACTTATCCCTATAGAGTCATGGACATATGGAGTGAGGAAATAGGAGATTTTAAGGTTAATGGTCAAAGGTTGAAGCATTATTATCAAGAGGAGAAGATTGAAGAAAAGGAAAAATTTTACCTTGATGAACCACGATCAAATCTGAGTACAGAACGGTCAAGCTAAAGACTTTTAAATTAGCGCTTCTTGAGAGGCAACCCAAGCACTATTTCTTCAATTTATTCTCATTTATTTTTCTATATTTTTACTTCTGCTTTTAGAACTGATTATTTTTCTCTTTCTGTAGGAAAAATCAAATTTGGCGTAGCGACATATGTGTTTCCACCGATTCCTACACCGACTTAGCTACCCCAGGGACACGAAAGAGATTGGATCAGATGCCGATAAGCAAAACTTTGTGAGTATTATTTTTCTTTACTTCTTTGAAATTCATCTTCCCCATCGATGTTTCGTCTTCCAAACTTCCTATGTCTGTTGCTTTCTGATTATTTTATCATGATTCTATAGATAAAATGATTTTCTTGATGACGGATGAATTCATACCTATGATTAGATCTAGACCTATCATGTCGAATTTATTTCTCTAATATATATCTACTTTTAAAATTTTTCATTGATTGATGAATGAGATTTTAGGTGGATTTTGAAGAATTTGATTTAAAAGTGAAACTACTTGTTAAATAAAATTAGCACATGAGTGTAATTTTGAATTGATGTCAATTGATTAATCTAGTTGATGTTTAGTCTATTTTACTATTTGTTGGGGAAAAAGAATCTAAGATCCAAAAAGTGAAAGACTCCTCTACTTGGCACTGTGCAAAATTGACAGTGGTACTGAAGATATGAGTTGAAGTCTAAAAAAAAAAGAGGAAGAAAATGAATCCTTTACTTGGCACTGTGTAAAATTGACAGTACCAAAGATAAGAGTTGACATCCAAATAAAAAGTGTGTATCTATGTGGGTACATGCCATCCAAAAAGAAAAAAAAAGAACATAGAAAAGAAAAGAAAAATTTGAGTGGAAAAAGATTTTGGATATCCTATTCATGTAAACAAAAGTATGATAGATTTGAATTGAAAATAGGATGAATTCATGAAATTGAAATTCTACTTTTTATACAAGTTGCGAAGTTTTATTCGATTAAGTGTGGATCCTGAGAATTGAATTCAAAGGATGATATGTCTATTTAAAATTTTATGAATCAATTGGTGGGATTTTTCACTAGTGATTGTATTTTAGAAATTTATTTTTCATGAGAAAAGCTATGCCTGTGATCAATTTTTGATTTTTGCTTGAGGACAAGCAAAGTTTGAGCCTTATGTGTTTGATGACACCGAAATTTATAGTAAATTTTGTGCCATTGCATATATCTTTTCATGTCAATTTCATGAACCTTTGCTTATTTTTATGCATTTTTTATCAAATGCTGCGGAATCTACACTCTTTTTGGTTTTTGATAATTTTCAGGTAAAAAGGCACGATTTTTAGGCGTTTTCAAGCAATCACAGATGCATGAATGAATTCCCACCATCAAGAGGAGATTACATGTCAAATTTTATGGAGATTGGAGCTTCAGACCAAAATACGGCAGGGTTGTAATATATATTACGGTACTGTATTTTCACCGGCTAACGTAATATCAGAGCACTACCGTAATTTGGGGAGTTTTTGTCCAGAAAGTTTTTCGGAAATTACGGCACTACCGTGAGGAATTTCACAGGCCGTAATTTCAATCTATTTTTCACTCGAGAGATTTTCAGATTTTATGGCAGGGCCGTACTCATTTCCACGGTGCCGTATTTTGGTGCGTTTTCTGACCCGAGAGATTTGGGAAAATTACGGCACTGCCGTAAGTCATTTCATGGTACCGTAATTCTGGTCGAATCCTATACAGAAGAACTTAAAGAAAATACGGCAGTGCCGTAACTTAAACCACGGCCGTAATTCTATTCTGAACACGCGATTCTCACGGACTTTTTGAAGCCCGGTTTTTGCGCGATCGATTGCGGATGATCCAGGCCATAATTCGAAGACCCGTAAGAAGGAAAAGAGCAGCTTTTGGTGAGAGGAGGGGGAGAGACCAAAAGCCCTAATTTTCATCCAGAGACGAGGGAGAAATCGAGCTACATGCCGTCGCCTTAGGTTTCACAGCCAGGAAGCGTACAGCGCATCTCCGGCCATGAAATTTGAAGGGAAGCTTCGCCTGGAAGAGGAAAACATACCCCAGAAGTCTTAGAGTGAAAGGATCTCGATCGGAGGAGAAATCAAGAAGATACTCAGCGCCGGCACTATTCACGCGTGGAAATTATGGCTGTAATTTCCATTACAGCCATGTGGCTATTTGTTTTTCCCCTCTTTCTTGATTTTCCTACACTTTGATACTATGGAATATTCTAATCTTTCATCCATGCTAGCTTAAACCTTTTATGGGACATGGGGGAGTAATTCCCTTTGATTTCTAAATGACTAGATAAATTTTTCATTACTTTGTCATGTACTTTAGTAAGTCTTCCCCATCCTTTTTGCTGCTTATCTATGCTATTTGCATCAAGGACGATGCAAACTTTTGCTTTGGGGGAGATTTACACATTTTGTAGGGTCATTTGATACTTTGATGCGTTTTTGACGTGTTGTTGTATGTAATTGATGACACCAAAATATGTAGTATATTTTGCTTCATTTTGGGTACCTTTTCATGCCAAATTGAGGATCTTTTACTTGCTTTTATGTTGAATCCATTAAATATTGCAAAGTCTACTTCTATTTTGGTTTTTCATGTTTTTCAGGCAAAAATGCACTATTTAAGGCGTTTTCAAGCGAAATCAAATACATGAAAGAGTTACCATCATCAAGAGGAGATCACCTAAGAAATTTTACGTAAAATGGAGCAACTCAACAAATTACGGCAGTGCCGTAATCCATTTTATGGTACCGTAATTTCAGACAGTACCGTAAAATCCGAGCCCTGCTGTATTTTGAAGAATTTCCGAATAGAAAGTTTTCTAGATTTTACGGCACTGCCGTAAACCAATTTACGGTATCGTATTTTAAAGCGCTTCAGAATAGAGACTTTGCCTGATTTTATGGCACAACCGTAAAGGATTACACGGTACCGTATTTTCTGGACGATTTCGAACAGAAAGTTTAGCCAATTTTATGGCACTACCGTAAACTAGATTACGGTGCCGTATTCCCGAGACGACATCAGAACAGAAGACTCAACCAATTTTACGGCAGTGCCGTGAACTATTACACTGCCGTAATTCTTGTTTTGAACGCGACGCCCAGGTCAATTTCCATGCTCGATTCTTGCGGAGATGATTGCGGACGATCCAGGGCTTTATATTCGGCGCCGTAAGAAGCAACAAGGGAGTTTAGGAGGGGAGGATCACGGACAGACGGAAAACCCCAATTTTGATCCACTGTCGAGGGAGAAATCGTCATCCATGCCGCCGCCTAGGGTTTCACCACCGTGCTCGATCCAGACGATCTCCGGCTGTGATTTTCATACTGAAGCTTCATCTGAAGGAGGAGACGACGTGCCAGAAGTTTCAGATAGAGAGGAGATCAATTGAAGGAGCAATCAAGGAAATAAGAGGCGCCGACACTGTTCATCGCCTCAAATTGGAAATTACGGCTGTGAAATACTTCACAGCCGTGCTGTATTTTCTAAACTTCTCTTTTCCTTAGATTTTTGATCTTCTGAAACCATGGAATTCTGTAACTCCTTTACCATGATAGCTTAAACTACTCTTGGGACATGGGGGAGTAGTTCACTTAATTTTCAATGACTAGATAACTATTTTTTATATATTTCGTTGCGTTTAATCATAGCATGATGATTTTGCTCATGTGATAATTGTGCTTAGACTCTCTATAAGTCCATGTTATTAATTATGTTCTTGGAATTTTCGCTATTGAGTGAAAGGTAATTGCTTGAGAATTTGGAACCCTAGAATTGCATGTTAGGAACCCTTCCTTAGGTTTGATCCAACTTGATCTGTTATAGTAGAATTATTGCCATGATTATAACATGAATCTATAAATCGAGTCTATTTGTCAAACATGGAGATCTTGCACGAAAGTGAGGATCGGAACGTTGTAGATCCATGAGTAAAACTAGTGTCGAGGCTCGGATGCACGAATGTGATCCTTGAGCTTCCGCTAGAGATTATCAACCTAGAATTCAGATGCATGAAAGTGATCATTGAGTTCATAGATTGATAATTTACTTATCTTCAACGTTGGGACAAATCTTGTGCGAAAGTGAAGATAAATCCCTGCGTGATTATTTGCACGAGAGTGAAACAATCCTTTTATTAGGTAAATTGTATCTTCATCATGATAAAATTAAATTGATGAAATCCTTATTCATATATATTCATAAAAGTTAAGTGAACGAAACCCTAGTCCCAGCTTTCTCTCCGACAGTTTTCTTTCGTGTGTTTGCGATATTTGCTTGACTTTCATTCGTTTGCCTAGATAGTGAAAAATCAATTATTCAGTACTTGACAACATAGGTCCCTGTGGATTCGATACTTTCTTTATTACTTCGTGTACCTATGCACTTGCGGGATAACAACAAGTTTTTGGCGCCGTTACCGGGGATTAGTCCAAAGTATACGCATGCCGAACTTGTAGTGTTACCCTACGGTATATCAAGTTTTTGGCGCCGTTGCTAGGGACCTTAGTTTTGTCAATATTGAAGATATTGAGATTATTGCTAGACTCGATTTTTATTTACTATTTTTTATTTTGTTTCTATTATTTTCTGTTTTTCTTGAAATCACTTGATCGATCTACTTTGCATGCGTAGGAGTCTTAGATCTGAACCACTTGTACCATTGGATCCTGAAATCAATAGAACACTGAGAGTGTGCAGGAAGTTGAGATTAGAAGAAGAACTGCAAGAGACATCCCAACCGGAGTTACAAGAAGAAATATTAGAGATGGGAGACAATCAGAATAATCAGAGAACACTTAGGGATTATGCAGCCCCTAATCCCCAAGAAATTCATTCAAGCATTGCTAGACCAGCAATAGAGGCTAACAACTTCGAGATTAAGCCTGCTTTTATTTCAATGTTTCAACAGAATCAGTTTGGAGGATCTCCTCTGGAAGATCCCAACCAACACTTGTCTTTATTTCTTGAATTATGCGATACTATTAAATTTAATGGTGTTTCTAGCGATGCATTAAGACTAAGACTTTTTCCTTTCTCTCTTTGGGACCGGGCAAAGACATGGCTTAATTCACAACTAGCCGGTACCTTCACCACTTGGAATCAATTGTCAAATTCTTTCTTGAATAAATACTTTCCCCCAAGCAAGACACTGCAGATGAGGAATCAAATTACAAACTTTCAACAAAGAAGTGGGGAGTCGCTCAGTGAGGCCTGGGAGAGATTCAATGAACTGCAACGGAAGTGTCCTCACCATGGCATTGAAGATTAGAGTTTACTGCAAATTTTTTATTATACATTATCTGATCATACTAAAATGATTGTGGATGCTGCTGCAGGAGGAACTATTATGAGCAAAACCCCAGATGTTGCCTTCAGACTGCTAGAGGAGATGACATTGAATCACAATCAATGGACTGCTAAGAGAGGAGTACTTCACAAACCTTCTCAAGGTAAGGATGAAAGTGAAGGATGACATTCCTTAGCAGAGAAGGTAGACTTTTTGTGCAGTAAGTTTAATTCTATGCAACATGCTTCTATTTCTGCTATCACTTGTGAAATTTGTGGCAATGATGGTCATACTGCTGAATATTGTAGAATAATTGTTGATCAGGGGAATGAGCATGTGAATGCCATAGGGAATTATAATCAAAGTAGACCTAATGATCCCTATTCTAGTATATATAACCCTGGATGGAGAAATCACCCCAACCTTTCATGGAAAAACAATAACAATGTAGGGGGAAACATTGAGAATAAAGGATATCAAAGACCAAATCAGAACTTTAATCAAAATCAAAATCAGAATTCAAATATAGAATCCATGTTTGAAAAACTTATGGCCAGTCAAAATCAATTTATGACTGATAAAAAACAAACCATGTCAATCCAAAATAGAAAAATTGAAGAGTTTATGTCTAAGCAAGACCAACTCATGTCAAATCAAAATAGACAAATTGAAGAGTTTAAGGAAAGTTTTCATCAAATCAACTCTAGACTGGATAGAGTAGAAGCCCACAACAAAATTCTTGAAAACCAAATTGCACAACATGCTAGTGTACCTTACAGACCCCCTGGGAAATTACCTGCAAAACCTAAGATAAACCCTAGGGAGCACTGTAATGCCATCATGACTAGAAGTGGGAAACAACTAGGAGAACCTAGAGGGAGGTTTGAAAACACTGAAAAAGGGCTTGATGATAATGAAAGGGGATTAGAGTTAGGAGAATCTTCTTCACATGAGAAACCCCAAACTTGTTTACCACCTCAAAAGGGTGATGAACCAAAAGGGGAGGAATCATGTGAGAAAGACAATCCTAAACCTAATTTGCCAGCTCCTTACCAGCCACCAATACCTTTTCCTCAAAGGTTAGTTCAACATAAACTAGACAAAAAGTTTGGCAAATTTCTTGAAATCCTGAAAAAGCTTTATGTTAACATTCCTTTTACTGAAGCTATTTTTGAAATGTCATCTTATGCCAAGTTTTTAAAGGAGATTTTGTCTAGTAAAAGAAAATTGGATGATTATGGCACATGTACTGTTACTTTAACTGAAGATTGTAGTGCTATCATACAGAACAAACTGCCACCGAAACTGAAAGATCCAGGTAGTTTTTCTATACCTTGTTCAATAGGCACTATGGCTTTTAACCGAGCCTTATGTGACCTAGGTGCCAGTGTGAGTCTAATGCCTCTTACTACTTACAGGAAACTAAATCTTGGAGAGCTAAAGCATACATCCATATCCTTACAGCTCGCGGATGCATCGGTGAAGTATCTTGTAGGTATATTAGAGAATGTTCCTGTACAAATTGGTAAGTTTTTCATTCCTGCATATTTTGTAATGTTAGACATGGAGGAAAATTCTAGAAATCCTATAATTCTTGGAAGACCACTTTTGGCCACTGCTAAGGCTAACATTGATGTGAAAGAAGGAAAGGTTACTTTTGATATATTTGACAACAAGATTGAATTTAATCTTAATGATTCATTGAACAAACTTTCATACTCAGGATCTTGTTGTAGTGTCGAGATATTTAATGATGAAATTTATGATGTTTCAAGTCTGTTTGATGAAATCCCAAATAATGAATCTGACAATCTTTTTGAGAGTATTGATGAGAAATTACAGAAGAAAAAGATAAGGAGGAAGAGAAGAAGAGAAAGCTCTGGACTGATTGGCAAAATAGAAGGGATTCTGAGCAAATTTGGATACTGTTTCAAAATTGAGCCTTATGTTGGAAAATCAAGAGGGAAATTCAGGAGTTCACGATCAAACCCGAGTGTTAAAGGGTCAAGCTAATGACCTTTAAATTAGCGCTTCTTGGGAGGCAACCCAAGCTTTCTAACCTCTATTTTGTTTTCTTTAACTTAATTTTAGCTTAATACTAATTTTTTCTTTTATTTTTGTAGGTAAATTATGATTTGCTGCAAATTACGGCACTATCGTAAAGTGTTTTGCGGTACCATATTTCCAGTCCTCTTTCGATCAGAAGGTTGTCTCGAAATTACGGTACCGCCGTAAGATAAATTACGGTACCGTATTTTGTATCCGAAATCAACCAGAGAGTTCCTTCATTTTTACGGCACTACTGTAAGTGATTTTACGTGCCGTATTTTCTTGAATTTATTTTTCGTTTTTCCATCATCAAAAAATATATATATATATATTTTGCTGCTTGATGTTTATGGCAGGTACCGTAAGCTCCTTTATGGTACCGTATTTTCGTGTCGTTTTTTATTAGAAGACTGCCGAGATTTTACGGCGGTACCGTAAGACATTTTACGGTATTGTATTCTGTATCCAGTTTCGAACAGAAAGTAGTCCAGATATTACGGCCGTGCCGTAAGAAAGATCACTGTCGTAATCAGTTTTCTGGCACGCGAGCCCTGTGCCGTATTTAGGGTTTCGACCGAACCGTTTTTAGGGTTTTTACCCTCGATCTCACTCGTTTTCAAGCCATCCTTGGATTTCCGACCATCTTCAACCTTCAGTGGACGCCAGCGACCACTTCCGTTCAGTTTTCATCGTCGATTAGGTAACCGATTCTCCGATTTTTTCCGATTTGGCGAGTTTTCACCAATTTTTGCCCCTTTCACTCGTTCTCGCTCGATCCTCCACCATTTTAAGTGATTTTTGTTTCTATTCACTCGTGAGAGGATGAACTTTCAATCCCTTGTTGTTTGAAAAGAATTTGGGTCAATTTGATAGACGATTTGAACTGAAATAGGTTGAAACGTGGTAAAGTTACTGTTCATTCACGGTTTTGATGATTTTTTGAGTTTGAGCTGGAGTTATGAGTTGATTTTCGCTTCATATTTACTTGGTTAGTGTTATTCATGATGCTGAAACTATGATTCATACCGGCCATATTGATATTGAGATTGAGATTACATGCTCTATTTATGCCCTGTTTTTATGATATTGGAACATGTCGATAGGATGCCATTTGACTTGAATTGAACTGTATTATTGTTTTGATGCCATTAAAGTGTAAGTTTGCAGCTTATTGACAAGCATGCCAAGAACAAAGTCAATTTGTCAAAGAGAAACAGGGAGTCGAAAAGAAAAAGGGAAAGCCCCTACAAGGTCGTCTCAACCACGAAACCCATATGGAATCATATTTAGGAATGAGATGCAGGAGGCTAGATACAACAAGCTGTTGGAAAGAAAAATCATAAACACAAAGTATGCTGATCAGAGAACTCTTGAAGCCTTGGGGCTTTATGATGATGTACTTTGGATGTTTGAGAGAATCCAATCCAAGCAGTTCTTCCAGATGACTCCGCACACCTATTTGCCACTTGTCTTGGAGTTCTTGAGTAGTTTGATAATTGAATTGAAGGAGTACTCTCATGGCCATGCAGAGGGAGAAACCAGTTTCAGATTAGCAAATGAAGAAAGAAAACTTACCTTGCAAGAAGTTAGAGACATCTTTGGACTGAGCATAGGAGGGTACACTGAGATACCCCTAGGATTCATGGAGAGCATATTTTGGAACCAGATCACAAATGAGAACCACTTCTATGTTGTGTCTGCCAGAGCCTCAAAAATTATGAACCCTTGTATCAAGTATGCTCATCGGGTTCTAGCACACACAGTATTTGGGAGAGGGGACAGTGACGGCATGGTCCGTCAACACGAGCTGTACTTTCTCTGGGGCATGCTCAATGGATTCGTAGTGGATGTTGCTTATTTCATAGTTAAGCATATGAACAAGGTAGCGAGGGCAACTAGAGGGTCTGTGATGATAGGAGGTTTGATTACTCCTATAGCTAGACATTGTGGGATTAAGCCCTATGGAGTTGAGTTGGCAAGGGGGAATGCAAGGCTGGACATTGAGTCTTGCATAGCAATGAAGATGATCATTAGAGAGGGTGATACCTTTTGTTTGGTCCTTGGACCAGATTCCCCTACTCTTCCTTTACCCCATGTCCAGAAAACCACTGTCAGAGAAAGAGCCAACTGGAAGTTATCTCCCAGTGTAGCTGAAGCGGCTTTTACTCCACCACTGACCACAGTTCCACCACCACCCACTTGGGGTGGAAGGGGTGATCCATATGGGATGGTTTTGCTAGCCACCACGATCCAGGTTTCCAGGCACTCACAGCACAAATGTATAATCAAGAACGCCGCCAGGAGAGGATGGGAGACTCTAGGGCACATCCAGAGGGATACGGAGAGGTTATGTAATCATATGGAAGACATGGGTAACTTCCTCTTTGACCGTTTTGGTTATGCAGATCATAGAGATTATGGATACCAGGGTGATCAAGGAGGAACACCATATTATAATCCCATGGAGGCTGCTGCTAGAGATTCAGAGGCTACATGGTCAGATGGCGATGAGTAGTTACTTTGTGAGTACTATTTTCCTTTACTTCTTCACCATACTGTGTTTTCCCATATATATCTCATTGATTTTTCATATGATGAAGGGAGGGATGACGCTTCATGATCGTCGCCACTGATTTTTGATTACTTGGTTTTCAATATGGTTGTATCTTGATGATGATACTGATTTCTGATTTTCAATATGGTTGTATGATGAATATTGATGTTCTGATTCACTTTTAGATGGTTGTACCACATTATGATGATATTAATTCTAGTTGACATGATGTGATGATGAAAATATTTTGATATATGATCATATTTTGGTATGTGTTGATAAATTTTTGATGATGAATGAACTCATATGTTGATGATTTTTGATGATGAATGAACTCAAATACTTGATTAGAGTTATAGCCTCATCATGTTAAATTTATTTCTTCAATACATATTTGTCTATTGAAATATGACATTAGTTGATGCATAAAATTTTGGGTAGATGTATTGTTTGAAGAATAAAATCTAAAAGTGAAACTTTTCTTTCGAATAAAATGAGTATATGAGTATGATTTGTGAATTGATATCAATTGATCAACCTAATAGATATTTAGTCTATTTTGCTATTTGTTGGGAAGGAAGAATCCAAGATCTACAAAAATAGTGAGAGATTCCCCTACTTGGCACTATGTGAAATTGATAGTGGTATTAGGAAACCCCGGGGACATTTTACAAATTTTAGAGTTATAGACATTGCACAGCGGAAGAATGTCCCCAAAACAGGCCAGTCCCAAAAACCCAGTGCAGATTGTCAAGCGAGGGGATCGACATGATGTGATAGAAAGTACCTTAAGTGAGCAAAGAGATGTCGATGTTGAGATAGGCACCCACGTGTTCGCCCTCTGCAGTCTCACACACACGGACTCCTCGAGCTCTCTTCTTCCGCACTTGGTGCTAGCCTCGGGAAGAAGATCCAAGCTTTATGTTCTCCCTCTTCAACTCTGCTCTACCTCCAAGGTGTATGCGCCAAGAAAAAGGAGAGGAAAAGTAGTCGCCAAGTCCAAGTCCTTCTTGCGCCAAGAGGAGGAGAAGAAGACTTGTGCTTGCGGCTAGATGTTGGAGGAAGAGAAGTTGCGCCAAGAGCCTCCAAGCTTTCGCCCCTCTCTATTGCTTACGCCTCCAATTAATTGTCACTCTTAAGAGGGGACGGCTAGGTGCTCTTTTATAGGGCAAGAGGTGGTTTATGAAAGGCTAGGATCAAGACAAGTGGGCGGCTAGGATGAGAAGGTTTGATGCAAGGAAAGTCTCCAAGACATTTCCATAATTCTCATTCAACCATTCCTTTTGTGCCCATGCCTTTCTTTGTGCGCCAAGGCCTTGCCTTGCGCCCCAAGCAATGCCATAGAGGCATTCATACCATAAGGGATAAAGGGGGGGAGGCGCCAATTGCTTCCTTATGAAGCAAATTGTGCCACTTCTCCCCATTATGCCCATAGGCGCCTAGGGGAGAAGATTTGTCCCCATTATACCCTTCTAGCCCTTCTTCTCTTCATGACAACTTATTAGTGAGCCCAACTTAGCAATGGGCCTAGCCCAAAGACAATTACCCATGTTAACCAAGCCATTGGATCCGATTCAACTTAACCCAAGGTCAAATGAGGCTAACCATGGTTAATTCGGCCAATATGCCAAAAACAGAAGTTGGCTTCAATAAGTTTCTTCCATCTCATCAGGCCCATTGGCGCTGATGAAATCTCCAAAATAGATCCGAGTTATCCTATAACTCGATCATAAGGCTTCCCGATCAATACGAGAACTCGAGTGTCTTGGTGTGTGACCCTGTAGGTTCCTCTGACGCTGGCAGTGTTGACCAAAGGTCACCACAAGCAGTGAGTGGCACCTAGCAGTGCATCGCTGCTACCCAGGTCATTGGAATGGATATCGACATCGACATCCCCATCATCGCAACTAGGTACAGATGCATTACAGTCTCTTTGCCGAACTGATATCCGATTGGACAAGTGTGTCACCACTTGTTTTCACCCAATCACATGGCTATGACTAAATCAGGTTCTTACCTGGGTATGGCCATACACTTTCAGTCATAGAACCATAGAGGAGCTCCATGGATATCATGCTTCCCTAAGGAAGGGGCAAATCCTATGTCTGTCCATTGACCTTCTCATATGGGTCGTGACATGCTCAATGACAACCGTTATGACCTCCCAACTATGGAGAAGTGTTAGGTTGTATCAAAGCAAGTCCCTAACCATATAGAATGATCAATGACCTCAAGTCAAGGGATCAATGCATATCCTGTCACTTGTGAGGATAACTCATGACACTAAGTCATAGCCTCACAGCGGGTCTATCCAGTATATCCTCCAATGATATACCCATGTGTCTGCATTAGCACTATGTGCCTAACCAGCCCACATACCAGTCTCACAAGTACCATAGCTATCCCATATCCACTAAGGTACATCGACTGGGGACTATAGTTCGAGCACAGATCCAATCTGTCTCCAGGGACATTATCATGTTAGTACATATGCGCAGATGTAAACAAACATAGATAACGATAATGCCAGAATGATATATAAATATCAAAGTCAAGTAGTACATAATGGACCAAAACTAGGTCTTAGGGCATATACACCAACAAGTGGTACCGAAGACATGGGTTGAAGTCTATGCATGAAAAATAATGAAAGTGAAAAATAATAAGACTCCTCTACTTGACACTGTGTAAAATTGACAGTGGTATCGAAGACAAGAGTTGAAGTCAAAAATAAAAAGTGTGTATCTAAGTGGGTACATACCATCTTCACAAAAATAAACAAAATACATAAAAAAAATCATGTGTGGAAAAAGATCTTGGAAACCTAATTCCTATAAACAAAAGCATTATAGATTTGAACTGAAAACTGGGTGAAATCATAAGATTGATAATTCTATTTATTATACAAGTTGCAAAGTTTTATTTGATTGAATTGTAGATCTAGAGGGTTGAATTCTAAAAATGATATGTTTGCTTGAAGTTTTATAAATCAATTGATGAAATTTTTCATTGATGAGTTGTATTTCAGAAATTTATTGAGCATGAAAAGGCTATTCTTTTAATCAAATTTTGATTTCAAAATTTTGATTTTTGCTTGAGGACAAGCAAAGTTTGAGCCTTATGTGTTTGATGACACCAAAATATGTAGCATATTTTGCTTCATTTTGGGTACCTTTTCATGCCAAATTGAGGATCTTTTACTTGCTTTTATGTTGAATCCATTAAATATTGCAAAGTCTACTGCTATTTTGGTTTTTCATATTTTTTTAGAAAAAAGGCACTATTTAAGGCGTTTTCAAGCTAAATCAAATACATGGAAGAGTTACCATCATCAAGAGGAGATCACCCAAAAAATTTCACACAAAACGGAGCAACTCAGCAAATTACGGTAGTGCCGTAATCCATTTTACGGTACCATAATTTCAGACAGTACCGTAAAATCCGAGCCCTGCCGTATTTTGGAGAATTTCCGAACAGAAAGTTTTCTAGATTTTATGGCACTGCCGTAAACCAATTTACGGTACCGTATTTCAAAGCACTTCAGAACAGAGACTTTGCCTGATTTTACGGCACCACCGTAAAGGATTACACGGTACCGTATTTTCCGGACGATTTCGAACAGAGAGTTCATCCAATTTTATGGCACTACCGTAAACTAGATTACGGCGCCGTATTCCCTAGACGACATCAGAACAGAAGACTCGACCGATTTTACGGCAATGCCGTGAACTATTACACTACCGTAATTCTTGTTTTGAACGCGACGCCTAGGTCAATTTCCACGCCCGATTCTTGTGGAGATGATTGCGGACGATCTAGGGCTTTATATTCGATGTCGTAAGAAGCAACATGCGAGTTTAGGAGGGGAGGATCACAGACAGACGGAAAGCCCCAATTTTGATCCACTGTCGAGGGTGAAATCGTCATCCACGCCGCCGCCTAGGGTTTCGCCACCGTGCTCGATGTAGACGATCTCCAGCCGTGATTTTCATGCTGAACCTTCATCTGAAGGAGGAGATGACGTGCCAGAAGTTTCAGACAGAGAGGAGATCAATTGAAGGAGAAATCAAGGAAATAAGAGGCACCGACACTGTTCATCGCCTCAAATTTGAAATTACGGCTGTGAAATACTTCACAGCCGTGCTGTATTTTCTAAACTTTTCTTTTTCTTCGATTTTTGATCTTCTAAAACCATAGAATTCTGTAACTCCTTTACCATGATAGCTTAAACTACTCTTGGGACATGGGGGAGTAGTTCACTTAATTTCCAATGACTAGATAACTATTTTTTATATATTTCGTTGCGTTTAATCATAACATGATGATTTTGCTCATGTGATAATTGTGCTTAGACTCTCTATAAGTCCATATTATTAATTATGTTCTTAGAATTTTCGCTATTAACTGAAAGGTAATTGCTTGAGAATTTGGAACCCTATAATTGCATCTTAGGAACCCTTCCTTAGGTTTGATCCAACTTGATCTGTTATAGTAGAATTATTGCCATGATTATAACATGAATCTATAGATCGAGTCTATTTGTCAAACATGGAGATCTTGCACGAAAGTGAGGATCGGAACGTTGGAGATCCATGAGTAAAACTAGTGTCGAGGCTCGGATGCACGAATGTGATCCTTGAGCTTCCGCTAGAGATTATCAACCTAGAATTCGGATGCATGAAAGTGATCCTTGAGTTCATAGATTGATAATTTACTTATCTTATCTTTAACGTTGGGACAAATCTTGCGCGAAAGCGAAGATAAATCCCTGCGTGATTGTTTGCACGAGAGTGAAACAATCCTTTTATTAGGTAAATTGTATCTTCATCATGATAAAATTAAACTGACGAAATCTTTATTCATATCTAGTCATAAAAGTTAAGTGAATGAAACCCTAGTCCCAGCTTTCTCTCCGACAGTTTTCTTTCGTGTGTTTGCGATATTTGCTTGACTTTTATTCGTTTGCCTAGATAGTGAAAAATCAATTATTCACTACTTGACAACATAGGTTCCTGTGGATTCGATACTTTCTTTATTACTTCGTGTACCCGTGCACTTGCGGGATAACAACAAGTTTTTGGCGCCGTTACCGGGGATTAGTCCAAAGTATACGCATGCCGAACTTGTAGTGTTACCCTACGGTACATCAAGTTTTTGTAGTGTTACCCTGCGGGATAAAAGTGACAGGCATAGTCACTTTTATGACATGCTTTGCTTGTGAATTTTTTTGAATGCACGAACCCCTAAACATTTATGCAACTATTGATTAAGATATCTCATTCTCGATTGATCTATATTCATGATTGATTCATTTAATCTATAATTTGTTTATACTCCCACACTACTTTGAGAGCATCCTTTATGCTAAACAACTCATCCAGTCACTTGATTCCTTATACACTGAACACTTAAGGATCAAACTTTGATAAGCTTTGTTTCTAGGAAACATCTATGTCCCAACATGAGTACTATTTGTTCGGATGAATATAAACCAAACCACTTGACACACTTGCCCTTCTTGAAAACTCTCAGTATTAGTTTTGGTTCGAGCTCCTCTAGCTTGGCACTATGTATGAAATAGAGAGAAAAAAAAGCAGTGGTACCGAAGTTAGAATTTGGCATTGCAGAAAAGAAAAGAAAGTAGTGGTACCGAAGCTACGGCTTGGCACTGTAGAAAAAGAAAAGGAGAAAGTGAAAGAAGAAGGGAAGTGGTACCAAAATTGTGACTTGGCACTGCAGATCAAAAAAAAAAGAAAAGAAAGCAGTGGTACAGAAGCTACGGCTTGGCACTGCAGAAAAAAGAAAAGGAGAAAGAACAGTGGTACCAAAGTTATGAGCACGACCTTTACTGCTACTTTGTTAAGTTTGCTTTTTAGGTGTTGAGGTGGATTAATGATTCATGTGGTAGAGGGATTATTGCTATCCAACTTATCGTACAACTGTTGTTCGTAGATCTGACCGAGATACTTTCCTTTACATCTTCACGACTATAAAGTCTACAGTGATTTGTGCATCATGTGAATAGATTTTGTCTTAGCATTTTTAGATTACTATGGAGTATAACTTCTGTCGAATGACTAGGACCCTCATGGAATATTTTTTCTTTTTGCTTGAGGACAAACAAAGATTTAAGTCATGGGTATTTTGTTGACACAAATCTATATAGCTTTTTATGTACGATTTTACTAACAGAATCGTCCCCATTTCATACCTTAAGTCCCATTGTTACTTTTATTTTGATACATCTATGGAATCTATACCTATTTTGGTATTTTTCACGTTTCATATCAAAACGACCACAAAGAGGATAGATTTTGGGATTTTTGGGATCAGAAGGACTCCCCTAATCAATATGATTCTAACTAGAAACTTTCGGATTTATTGGAGCCTCTGTTGGAAATCACAACTGGGTCACGATCAGAATCATGCCTGTGACTCGTCTTTGTGCTTGAAGCTGCAACTGATCAATCACGACCAGGTCACGACCAAATTTGCGCTCGTGATTGCAAACCTGCCTATTTCGAAACTATGATTTTGACCCTAGTTTCTTCAACCTAACCTAAGGTGACGCAAAGGGGCAACTAGGACTTTTCTCCTCCATTGACAATACATCATGGAGTAGCTTTTAGAAGAAGAAATCGGCCATGAAATCATGATTTCGTGGAGATAAGGGCGGTTGAAGCTTTGTAGGTCATGGGAGGAGGCTGGCGAAGACTTTTCTCGCTGGAAAAATGGCAGTAGCTGCAGCAGCTTTGGCAGAGCATAGGGAAGAGAAGAGAAACAAAGGGTAGAAGTAGATAAAAAACCTTTTGTTCCCAAAGTTTGATAGGGGGATCGCATACGAGAGGAAGGAAGAAACTTGGAGAAGAAACCCACTCCAGGAGAGAGGGGCTGCGCATCAAAGACCATTGAAGATTTTTCTTGCACAAAGCATCTCAAGAATAAGTTTGTAAGGAAGATCTTCAAGCTTCATTTGATTTGTCATGCTTATTGTATAATTTATGCAAACTATCGCATGATCTTAGCTTCTGTTTGTAATTCCTGCACAAGTCTGATTTTGTGTATGATGTTTAAGACTGTTGTTTACACTATCATCATGAGCATTATAGGCTAAACCATACATCAGGATGTGGAGGTACCTTTGATGACCTATTAGTTATGATAATCTTACTTTGTGTGCCCTAAATCCTTGCTTAACCTTATGTGTGCGCCTTGCCTACATTATCCGAAAGGAGATGTTTGAGCCTTTAATCGCCCGAGTGAGGTTTGTAAACTAGGAATTCTAGGGGGTAACCCTTTGGCGAACTGTACTCACTTAGGGGGATTGTTAGGATCCTAGACGTGTCGGGGGGACCAAAAGTCGAACCGCGCGTTGGAAACATTTGTTTGAGAATTTATCTAATCCGTTAGTACACCTTGCCTACATTGCCCGAAAGGGAGCGTTTGAGCCTTTATTTCCTTGAGTGAGGTTCGTAAATAAGGGGCTAGGGGAAACCCCCTTGGCGAAGTGTACTCCCTTGGCATGAGTATTTGGATCTTAGATGCGTCTGGTAAACCACAAGTTGCCAGCACGTTGGACTTTGCTTGCGCCGCTCGAGAGGGTGCGCTTGAGCCATTACTCTGTAGGGGAGGTTCATAAACTAGGAATTCTTGGGGGGGGGGACCCCTTTTGTTAATCTGTGCTCACCTTGAAAGTATTAGGGACTTAGACGTGTTAGGAAGACCGCAAGTCCAACTGAATGTCAGAACCTTACGGATTAGACCGGTAACCCTGTCTATGGGAATGGATGAGGCTATCGGAGGGAGCAACCTGCACGTCAGGTGGCTGAATCCCTTGAACTAGATAGGATGATGGCATTGGAGTTTAATTAATCAACTGTAAGGAGTCAAAGCGGTGAACCCATATGTAATAATTTAATTTAAACTATTTTTTAATTTATGATTATTTTATTTTGCAGGGCAAACTTGTAATTTTTTAGAACTTTGGGGTTTATGTGTAAAATTTCTTTTAAAACCCCTCTTTCCTCTTCTTGCCGAGGGTTTCCATTTCCTCTTCTCCTGTCCGGCGGCTGTTTTCTTTTCTTCTCCGTGGGTGGTGATCCTCCTCAATCGGCGATTTCATTTGGAATAGCTTGGTGCCTCTCACCGGCACACATCAGCGTGATTTTTCCCCCTCCTATTTCTATTCTCTTGATTGAATCGAGGTAAGAGTTTCTCACCGTCTCTCTCTTCCTCTTGATTTGGTATATCTTTTCGTGCTTTGTAATTTTGGAAAATGAGATTTGGGATTTTTGCTGGGTCTTATTATAGCTGCATCTAATTAATGTTAGTCAATTAGAGTATGAACAATTTTAAATTTAAAATATTGACCTAATCTTATTTGAATTTTAGTCAATCTTCTTTTGCATTAATTCTTTGTCTTTTGGATTCTTGTCGTTGCTAGAGCTGTACGTGAATCTTGCAAAGCCTTGTGGGAATTGGAATGGAATTTATTTATTTTATTACTTGTATGCAATTGTGCACTCAAGCATTCTTTGGAGAGTACCAGACATATTGAAATCAAGTCTTTGCAATTATTTAATTGAATAAAACGGTAGTTCTGATTCCAAGATTGTTTTAATAAATGGTATTTATGAAGTTTCTTAGCTTTAATTTTTTTTTCTTTGATTTCTTAATCCCATTCAATGCCAGGTCCTTTTTATGATAAAATTAGATAAAAAATGCCATTATAATTTGATGCGGATGTAATATTACGAAAAGAGAATCATTAGTATCATTGCCCACTTTGTTGGATATGAATAATTACTTAGAGCAAAATTTATCTACTGTTTGAGTGTTTGAATTTTTGTTTTGAATAGATCTGAATTAGTGTTGTGGAAAAATTTGTGGACTGAGAATGAATTTCCAGTATTGATGAAATTATACAGTGAGTAGAAGACTTAATAACTTTTGACATTTTATTTTTATAAAGTAAGTTTAGACATTGAGCACTCAAGTAGTTAGTTTAATTCTTAAGATTTTATTATGGTATTTGGCTGCAAATTAGTTTTTGTTTGGATGTTATTTCTATACTCTTATCTCTTAAATTAGTAAGTAATTGAAAATATGAATCAATTCCATATTCTGTGAGCTTAATGAATTTCACTCTTTCAAACCTATTCATCAGCTATTTCAAACCTATTCATCAGCTATAGTTGGTAAATGCTATTTAGATGGACTATGTAACGGTCAATTAAATTCATGCAACTCTTAAGGGCATTGATAAACTTTAGAAATTGATTTAGGTATGGCTAGATTACATTGTTAATAAATGTCTTGTGTATACAAGTATACTTAATCAATATTTGGGTGCAAACTGATTTTGATAGGAATGAAATTTTTAATATCTTTTTATGCTGATAGTATTTGAGTAATAAATGAATCATACTATGTTCAAAGTAACAAATTCATTATAGCTTCTCAATTTTATTTCTTTCTACTATTTGCATTTGTGTATTGTGAGTTAAAGTTATTGGGAAAGGAATTGGATTCATTTATTAAAGATACAAATTATCAAATGCATGTTTATGTAACCAAAATGGACTTGTGATTGGACACAAATAGGATTGTTGTAATTAGAGTTGGACAACAATTAATAAATAAATAACTAGAAAATGACCAGAATGAATTTTGTGAAACAACATTAAGATCTAGGTCATTAAGGGACAATGGAATGCATGCATAACTTTATCTTGAATGAATTAATAAAGTAATTTTAATTATGTGCACACTGTAATCCATTCTCTTTGAAATGATTAGAGAAGAAAGATAGGTAAAGTTTGATAAGTTAGAAGGTCAAGATTTGAAACTAAAGTGATTCAAGGACCGTGAGTGTTGATAAATATTTGACAAAGAGAACCAACTATTGAGGTAGGAATCTAACCTTTCTCTTTTCATCATAGCATTTTTAGCTTATTTGAAATCTGTGATATGTTATCGTTCAGTTCCTTTGATTATTGTTTCTTTACCATTGAATTCAATATCATTCATTTATGATCATTGTGATGGACATGGCATGGTTTGATATTTGAATTGATTACTTTGTTGAAACATATATGATGATAGTGTAGTACTTTTGGGGATTGACTGATGTCGTGGCATTGATTGACCTTATGCTGGATTATATTTTACCGACTACACCACCGTGGACTCTATAGTGTCGAGTATGGATCGGCTATAGAGGTGCTCGCTAGAGGTCACCTGACGGGAAGTCATTAGACTAACCGGGGTCCTGGATGTTGGACGCAACATCCCCCGAGCTGTCTGAGGGCAGTTGTTCCATCGGTTGAGCAACTATGGAAACACTCTAACAAAGAGTGCTGACTCGAGAGTGAGGTTATTTGTGGTTATGCTCTTGAATTTACACTACAAGGATGATGTGATGTTTACATGTAGAATAGTGAAATTGGTTTTAATTATCTTTCCTTGTTACATGCGTTTTGTAATTCCTACGTTGCTTTTCTTGCTAACTCTATTGTTTTGCCTCCAGGTTCAGGTTCGGCCCAACCCCAAAATGAATAGCTAGATAGACATGGGAGCCTTTAATGCAGGAGCATACAACATGAAAGAAGGGGAAAATCTGGCCTCGACGGTGCCCCAAACATTTTCCACAGAAAGTTCCTCGGGGTACCCAGCGATGGAAGCCACGCCCCGTGAGTCCTGTAGACAACTACCCGATTCAGGGGCGGCTTCACATGCACAAGTCCGATTTTCCACAGAAAGTTCCTCGGGGTACCCAGTGACAAAAACCACGCCCCATGAGTCCTGCGGACAACTACCGGGTGCACAAGTCCGATTTGCCACAGAAAGTTCCTCGGGGTACCCAGCGACGAAAACCTCGCCCTGTGGGTCCTGCAAGCAGCTCCCCAGAGAAATCTTGGAATCGAAGGCGGGGAGGCACATGCACAAGTCGGAACTCGCACAGAATGTTCCTCGGGTCACCCAGCGACGAAAGTCACACCCCGTGACTTATGTAGATAGCTACTTGAAGCCACAGAACTGCCCCGATGACACCATTTCGACGTATACAACCCACCCTACCATGTTCCTCCACCTCATGAAGACCCAAAGGAGCCCAACAAGGTGGTTGTTTGGCGATCTCAACACCCATCTCACCCACCGAACCGCTTCATGGGTGTTATCAGCCTGCTCTCCATCCACACCGAAGTGACCGGGCCCAAGGACACTACAAGCCAACCCCTGAAGAGCCCAAGTCCAGATGGGCCTCACAACCACATCAGTAACACTGCCCAAGAGAAGGCCGCGACGATCGTTACGCAGCCCAATACTTTGAAATTTTGCTTCTTTGTCGCGGTTTGCTCCGAGAGCGTCTGATCGCCTAACTGCCTCCATACGAAGACCAGAAGACCATGCGACCAGCTTCAAGAAAAGTAGGTAGTAGTTTATTTCTCTTTTGTCTTGTAGCTGCAGCTTGACTACTTTATGGGCTGCAAGAGTAGGTAGTTGTTAAAGTAACTTATCTTTTCCTGCTTTGTCTTGTTCCCTCCCCTCTTGTTCTATAAAAGAGGAGACTGGGGTGTTGTGTTCCTTAGTTCTCTTGGTGGTAGAGTACTCCTAGTGAGCTGAGAGCCTCCAGCGCTTGTAGAAGTCGAAGTCGGCGCTTCGCCTTCAAAGTTTGTAAGAGTTGTGGTCGGTGCCTTGACTCCGCAGTGTTTCCTTCCTAGTTTTCGAAGTAGTAAAGTAAATCCCACCGCCTCCGGTGGGTCAGGTCCGCCTGTCTTTTCATTTCAACGTGTTCATTTCTGTTATGATTTCTGATCTCCCATGGGTATCCGTTCACTAGAGACGTGGACGTTCCGCTGTTCTTTGGTCTGTTTCAAGCGCATAGGCATGCGAGCTGTGCCCTGCGAATCTGTTACTTCCCATTGCGACGTGCTGAGCTTAAAATCTGCTGCGTGAGAGTGCT
Organism: Costus lasius; assembly: GCA_027563935.2. NCBI lineage: Eukaryota > Viridiplantae > Streptophyta > Magnoliopsida > Zingiberales > Costaceae > Costus > Costus lasius. The sequence goes on along the minus strand of CM050453.2, from coordinate 78,053,604 downwards.
AAATTGCTACGAGGCTAGTGTGTTACATTCTGTAGTTGCGTGCCATTGTGTTCTTCCGCATTCGTGATGCCCCGATCGAACTCGACGCTGATTTCATCGTGTTTTCTGCTGCATTTCCGAAGCAATTTTCACTTCCCTCGTTTAAAGACACTCTCTCATTTTTGTGTGCATTGTGTAAATCCTTAGAGTACGGCTTTAAGGACCATCCCTCCCACAGTAGCTTCATCAATTCTGGTATCAGAGGATGTTGCGTGTTCGATTCTTATCGTTCGCACGGTCCTACTCCGTTGCATCACATATTTTCGCATTGGTTTCGCGTTTTCAGCATCCTGCACTTAGTCATTTTCAGCCTTGATTGTGCATGGTGACCACAAGGTCGCAACTCATGTCGTCCCAGTTTCCTGAAACTATCCTAGACACCCAAGAGTCGGTCCAACCCTCGGAAGGGACTAGTACCCCTTTAGATCTTGTCGCAATGCTTAATGCACGAGTGGACGCACTGACTACGCAGCTCGCTGCGTACAAGCAGTCCACGGATGCCGCCGTGCAGCGAATCGAGCTGTCGTTGAAGACCTGGTTCCTGCAGCTCATGGCTGGTTTTCAAGGCCTTACTGATGCCATTAATGCCTCGGGGCAACTACGCCCTAACTTGAGTTAACCCCCTCAGTTCGCTCGAACTGCTCCGACTAGGGAGTTACCGCCGGTAGTTGCGCCCGTTTGGCGCCAACCCCTTGTGGATGGATCTGGACACCATGGGCCCTACGTGGCTCATGAAGGCCCAGGTTATGAGGATGAGCCATACGATGAAGACGATGTTTGGGACGCACAAAGGCCCCCACCCCTGCCTAGGTTTGAGCGACAGCAAGCCGATGTCGATGTCCATCGCTTTATCCGTGAGACGCCCCCACACTTCGCGGGTGGTCTTGGCCCTACTAAGTTCCTAGATTGGGTCGCCTCAGTGGATACCTACTTTGACTTGAGAGACACTCCTCAATACATGCGAGTTTGCATAGTCCGCACCTTGCTAGATGGTCCTGCGCGCCTACATTGGCAGAATGTTGAGCGCCAAAACGAACAGATGCTCTCCCTCCCATTACCCGATGGGAGGAGATGAAGTATCGCCTTCGCGAGTGATACACCCCATCCTCCTATAGGCAGCGTCTCCTTGACCAGTATAGCAGCCCTCAGCAAGGATCTGGCTTCGTTGTGGAGTACCGTTTGACCATCGACACATTGCAACTCCGTTGCAATTTGCAAGAGGATCCTGAACTGGTTTTGTCTAAATTTAAGAACGGGCTTCATTCGGATATCTGACGAGCCTTACCTGCGTATGGGTCCGAGTCCCTTGACCAAACCTACAAGCGTGCGTTGGACATCGAGCAGGACCTCCGTGCAGCGACCCGTCGCTGCGAGTTTGTCCCTCCTCGGCGTCCGCACAATGGTGGGCCACTGCATTCCCACCACAGGACTGAATGCAGTGAACCGCGTCCGGACCCTCGTCCCGTGCCTAGATCTCATGGGTCCCCTCGGCGCCCAGCCCAGGCAGTTGCGCCTTCTCGTCCCACTTGGGAGGAGAAGGGCAAGGCCCCTGCTGTTGGGCCGACCGAGCGCGTCCATTGCTATAATTGTTTGCAGCCGGGCCGCTATTCTAGGGATTGTCCAAAGAATTCCACCACCGTGGACAAGGCCCGTGTAGCCACTATTACCCGCGAGCGCAAGGAGCGTGATGTAGAAGCTGAGTGTTACACGAGTGGAGAAGAATCGAGTCATCCCACGCTTGCGGTTGTGAGGTGCTCCGTTGTCCAAACCCCACCCTCCGAGGACTGGAGGCGCACGAGCATCTTCACAACTTACATTAAGTGCAATGGGCACTCATGTAAGATTGTCATCGATGGGGGTAGTAGTTTGAATGTTGTCTCCCGGACCGCGATCACTCGCTTCGGCCTTCCCTTAGAGCCCCACCCCAAGCCCTACTCGATCGCGTGGGTTGACCCATCGAACCTCTCGGTTACCCATCATTGCCAAGTTCCCATCGCATTTGGGGACTATCGTGAGAAGGTGTGGTGTGACGTGGCAGCGATGGATGTTTTCCACGACCTTTTAGGGCGCCCCTGGCTCTATAATCGAGATGTGGTTCACTATGGTCGGTCGAACACCTATGTGTTTGACCATGGTGACCAGAAGATTTGTTTGATCCCAGCTCCACCCAAGGAACTGCGCGCGTCCACCTCCAAAGGTGTAGTTGTCCCTCCTGCGGCTGCCTCGCCGGCACCCGCTCTTGTGTCCCTTATGCGCGAGGCCACCAAATCTAAGGTTGTGTACGCCTTGATGTTGCGCGAGTCCCCAGAGTCCTCCCTCGCAGTAGATACGACACCACCCCTAGAGGTCTCAACCCTTTTTAACTGAGTTTGCTGACATTAGTCTGGAGGACTTGCCCCACGGTCTCCCTCCAGCTAGGGAGATTCAGCACGTCATTGATCTTATCCTGGGAGCTCCCCTCCCAAATCTGCCCCATCATCGTTTGAACCCAACTTAACACGCTGAACTGCAGCGTCATGTGGATGACCTCCTCACTAAGGGGTACATCTGTGAGAGCCTAAGTCCATGCGCAGTCCCTGCATTGCTCACACCCAAGAAGGATGGGTCGTGGCAGATGTGCATCGACAGTCTCACCATCACCGGATCACCATCAAGTATAGGTTCCCTATACCTCGACTTGATGATATGCTGGACTTAGTCTCTGGGGCCTCTTGGTTTTCTAAGTTGGACCTTCGCAGCGGATACCACCAAGTCCGCATTCGCGAAGGTGATGAATGGAAGACTGCATTCAAGACCAAGGACGGTCTTTATGAATGGCTTGTCATGCCATTCGGGTTGTCCAACGCCCCGTCCACTTTCATGTGGCTCATGAACCAAGTTCTCAAGCCCTACATGGGCAAATTCCTGGTCGTCTATTTTGACGACATCTTGATTTTCAACCGGACCCCAGAAGAACACTTGGAGCATCTTCGCTCCACGTTTGACCTCCTGTGCAAGGAGCGCCTCTTCTGTAACACGAACAAGTGCTCTTTCATGACCAACCGCGTCCACTTCCTCGGCTACATTGTATCCAACGAGGGTCTTTCTGTTGACTCGGCCAAAGTCGAAGCCATCTGGCATTGGCCTGAACCCCGTACTGTGTCTGATGTCCGCAGCTTTTTGGGCCTCGCAGGCTTTTACCATCATTTCATCAGCACGATTGCAACCCCCCTGACCCAGCGTTTGTCCAAGGAGGACTTTGAGTGGACCGCCGCCACTCAACGCGCCTTCGAGACCCTTAGGCTATGTTCTATTGGATGGAATCCACGGTGGAAAGGATGGAAAGTACAATGAATCTAGATGGAAAGCCATCTAGATTCATTGTACTTTCCATCCTTTCCACCGTGGATTCCATATAATAAAACATAGCCTTAAGGATGCCATAACCACAGCCCCTGTTCTCCGACTCCCAGACTTCTCAAAAGTCTTCGAAGTCGCGTGCGATGCCTCTGGTACCAGTATCGGAGGAACCCTTAGTCAAGAAGGCCATCCGGTCGCCTTCTTTAGTGAGAAGTTGAACGCTGTCAGCCAGCGTTACTCGACATACGACAAGGAATTTTGTGCCAGTGTACAGTTGCTTCGATAGTGGAGGCACTATCTCCTCCACTGTGAGTTTGTCCTTTATAGAGACCACCATGCCTTGTCCTTTCTCAGCGCCTAGAAGAAGTTGGGTGCCCGCCATGCGAAGTGGGTCGAGTACCTAAAACAGTATACCTTTGTGATTAATCACAAGGCGGGCAAAGAAAACGTCGTCGCTGATGCCTTAAGCCGAGTCCGCACCCTCCTCTGCGTGATGAGAACACGCATCAACACCTTCGACCAAGTTAAGGAGGAGTACGCCACTTACCCTGACTTCGGCACCGTGCATGCCGCCTTGACCTTGAAATTTTGAAGGTGTTGATGCGTGTTAAGGAGGAGTATGCCACAGTAGCACATCGTGCGCTACTGTGGCACTTTCCAACTGGCCAAGCCACGTCCCTCGAATGCTGGTCACTATACTCTGTTACCTGTCGCTGATGGTCCTTGGTGCCACCTCAACATGGATTTTGTCCTAGGACTGCCCCGCACTGCGTCCCGCTTCAACTCCGTCTACGTGGTTGTAGATCGGTTTTCGAAGATGGCACATTTCATACCCTGTTCACGCACCGCGGATGCGACCCATGTCGCCCACCTTTTCTTTCGGGAGATTGTCCGTCTCCATGGTCTTCCCCACACCATCATGTCTAATCGTGACACGCTCTTCATGAGCCACTTCTAGCGCTCACTCTGGGCCCTCTTGGGCACTACCCTGAAATTTTCTACTGCTTACCACCCCCAAACTAATGGACAAACTGAGGTGGTTAATCATAGTTTTAGTAACTTGCTCCGGTGCCTTATCGGTGATCACCCAAGGTCTTGGGATTCCATTCTCCCCATGGCGGAATTCGCGTACAATAGCGCCGCTAATAGGTCTACGGGTCTTAGTCCCTTCCAGATTGTTACGGGCCATCAACCCCGCAAACCCATTGACCTGCATGACCTACCCATGGAGTCACATCTGTCTGAACATGCATATTCCTTTGCCCATCATATAGCTAGTTTGCATGACGAAGTTCGGCATCATATCTTTTTGGGCAACATGCATAGTGTGATGAAGGCCAACGAGCACCGTAGGCCACATCATTTTTCTGTCGGTGAGTTGGTGACGGTGCGCATCCACCCCGAGAGAGTTTCACACAAGGCTCATTTTAAGCTCCGGCTACGTTACATGGGGCCATATGCGGTGGTGCAGCGAATCGGCTCCAATGCCTATGTACTGGACCTACCTGAGGACATGGGCATCCACCCCATCTTCAACGTGGCAGATCTACTTCCTTTCTACGGTCCATTAGAGGAGCCATCGGACCCCGACGAGCCTCTACCCCCTAGTTCTCCGGAGGAGAACTCCTCAGAGTCCGCAGTGGAAGATGATGCAAGAGCATACAACATGAAAGAAAGGAAAAATCTGGCCCCGACGGTGCCCCAAAAATTTTCCACATAAAGTTCCTCGGGATACCCAGCAACGGAAGCCATGCCTCGTGAGTCCTGCAGACAACTACCCGATTCGGGGGTGGCTTCACATGCACAAGTCCGATTTTGCACAGAAAGTTCCTCGGGGTACCCAGCGACGAAAACCACGCCCCGTGGATCTTGCGGACAACTACTGGGAGCACAAGTCCGATTTGCCACAGAAAGTTTCTCGGGGTACCCAACGACGAAAACATCACCCCGTGGGTCCTGCAGTAGCTCCCACAGAATGTTCCTCGGGTCACCCAGCGACGAAAGTCACACCCCGTGACTTCTGTAGACAGCTACCCGAAGCCACAGAACTGCCCTGACGACACCATTTCGATGTATACTACCCACCCTACCATGTTGCTCCACTTCATGAAGACCCAAAGGAGCCCAACAAGGTGGTTATTCGGCGATCTCAACGCCCATCTCACCCACCGGACTACTTCGTGGGTGTTATCAGCCCGCTCTCCATCCACACCGAAGTGACCGGGCCCAAGGACACTACAAGCCAACCCCCGAAGAGCCCAAGTCCAGATGGGCCTCACAACCACATCAGTAACACGGCCCAAGAGAAAGCCGCGACGATCGTTACGCAGCCCAATACTTCGAAATTTTGCTACTTTGTCGCGGTTTGCTCCGAGCGCATCTGATCGCCTAACTGCCTCCGTACGAAAACAAGAAGACCATACGACCAGCTTCAAGAATAGTAGGTAGAAGTTTATTTCTCTTTTGTCTTGTAGCTGCAGCTTGACTACTTTATGGGCTACAAGAGTAGGTAGTTGTTAAAGTAGCTTATCTTTTCCTGCTTTGTCTTGTTCCCTCCCCGCTTGTTCTATAAAAGAGGAGGCTAGGGTGTTGTGTTCCTTAGTTCTCTTGGTGGTAGAGTACTCCTGGTGAGCTGAGAGCCTCCAGCGCTTGTAGAAGTCGAAGTCGGCGCTTCACCTTCAAGGTTTGTAAGAGTCGTGGTCGGTGCCTCGACTCCGCAGTGTTTCCTTCATAGTTTTCGAAGCAGTAAAGTAAATCCCACCGCCTCCGGTGGGTCAGGTCCGCCTGTCTTTTCATTTCAACGTGTTCATTTCCATTATGATTTCTAATCTTCCACGGGTATCCGTTCGCCGGAGACGTGGATGTTCCGCTGTTCTTTGGTCTGTTTCAGGCGAATAGGCGTGCGAGCTGTGCTCTGCGAATCCGCTACTTCCCATTGCGACGTGCTGAGCTTAAAATCTGCTGCATGAGAGTGCTAAATTGCTACGAAGTTAGTGCGTTACATTCTGTAGTTGCGTGCCGTTGTGTTCTTCCGCATTCATGTTGCCCCGATCGAACTCGACGCTGATTTCATCGTGTTTTCTGCTGTATTTCCGAAGCGATTTTCATTTCCCTCGTCTAAAGACCCTCTCCTGTTTTTGCGTGCATTGTGTAAATCCTTAGAGTACGACTTTAAGGACCATCCCTCCCACAGTAGCTTCATCAACCTTAGGGGAAAATAAATAGCTAGAGTAGTTCTTTTTCTTCTTTCTCATTGAGTTGTGACATTTGTGTTTTGGTATTGTTAGCCAAACTTGAATTTTGTTGAAAAGTGTTAAAAGATATTGTAATAAGCATACTTTGATTTGCTTTTGATATGGATTGTGAGACTTGATGCATATGCAAATATTTGTTGATAGATGTTATATCGTGGTTGGATGTATATTTGGTAATTGTGTTGGCTTGTAGTTATTAAACTCTTACATCCCTAGTGAAGTCTTTCGTCGGGGCGTAACACCATATCCTGATGCATCTTTCATCATATTTCTCTCGTACGATTCATCGTTTACATTCTCGTTCATTTAATTATGTTTAGCATTTAAATTTCACCAATTTCGACTTCGTCTTACTAGTAAATTCGAGATCTGTCAGTACTTGCCCATTAGTCCCTGTGGGATCGATATTTTACTACTTCGATAGACCGGTGAACTCGCGGAAATCCTATCAAACTGCATGTAGGATTATATGTTGATATTATTGTATTAAATTTTAATTGCCCAACACAATTTATGCCTATCCTAAGTTGAAAATCTGGCTCTCATATATGATTTCACTAGTAGTGATTATGATACAACAAGAAGGCTGTTAATAATAACTTTCAATGATGAGTAGTGCAAATGTACCGGAGGAGAGCTCATATACTAGAGGAGAGTGTCATGAGAAAGGTAGAATTTCAAGATGCTAAATGATGAATGATTTTAAGGGAGTTGAATCCCGCTTTTTTAAAAGGAGAGGCACATCTTAATTCAACTATATTCAAAATAATTCCATTTAATTTAAATAAAAATAAAATTTAAATTTAAAATATTCCTATTAGAAATAATTGAAAATAAAAGCAAAATTAAAGGTAAAAAAACTCCTATTATAATACCCACACTCACACTAGGACCTAGACCTAAACTTAAGACTTAGACTCATGTTGGATTTGAATCGGCTAGACTAAACTTCACACACACGTGTTTATGTTTAACCCAATTGAATGTCCTTAAAATGCCCAAGTCAAAGGGAATAGAATAAGTTATAAGCCAATACCTTATTTCTCATCTTCCCATGTGGGATTGTGTGAATAAATTCTTGTGTTTTTTTTCACAGTAATCCCTCACGAAATTTAAAATTCAAATAAATCTTTTTAAAATAATATATCAAGGTGCTACTCAATATTTGTATGATGTGGTCAAGAAAGGTTTTGCTTAACACACTTAGTATAGATATATCTACTTAAAGGGGTATAGAGAATTAAGTATTAAATGATCTTTTTTTTTGCCTAACTTTGAATTATGCACATATAATAAATTCGACTATAATGAGGGATTAACATTAATGGTCTCGCATGAGAATTTTAATTGTTATGAGAGTTTTTAAGAGTATTCAATTCTTAGTTAATAGGCATACACAAATACCCTTATATATGAGAGCTTATATAGGGATGAGTGTAGAGTCACTTTCTATGCATACCATTTGGTCTCTTTTAGAGTTTTTAAAAAAATCATATTATTCTCTACACAAGAGTATAGTTAGTGTTTTATTATTATCAACTCGATTGCATATAGCTAGCCAGTTAGACTTTTGTAGCTCATGAACCTCTTTTTAAGAGTTTGTCTTATCGAGGTTGAGTTGTCATTGTAGGTAGTCTTATTATTGACAAGTCTCCATTCTCCGATGAAACTAATGCTTACTATTTTCCTTGATATTAAAGACAATATTATGTGTGCATAGTCCTCTAATAGTTTTTTTGCCTAATTTTTATATATTTACTTGACTTTATATTTACAAATTTCTTTTTATAAAACTCAATATCATCTTTATAATCACACATTTTATAGAAATTGATGAGTTATTTCAATGTTACATACCGAGAGAGTCTAATAAACTTTCGCAATTTAGCTTTAACAATTTCAAAGAAAGACTAATACAACCTCTATCATGCTTGTGGTAATAATAATTTGTTCAATAAATTGCCATGAAATAACACCATCACCTATGAAAAAATCACACTGAAAGGATAAATTAATGTCAATATATAAAAAATCTAGTTAGTATTACACAATCCTTATTTAACAAAAAGAAAACTAGAGTAGTCTAGTTTATAATTTATAGTATTCCAAGGATATCTAAATACCCTACTTGTAGCATTCTAATATAGTTTATTGGAATTACTAAGTAGATCGAATAAATCTACAAGAAGAATATGCTATATCAGGTGTAGTTCTATTAGCAATAAAAAAATCTAATATATTTTAGTATATAATTCTTGTATTTTAGGAGTGCTTATAATTTTATCTAGGTGAATAAAGAGAGAAAAGATGCTTAGGGTGAAGAAGATAAATAAATGGAGAGTAAAGTTTAAAAATTAGAATACTAATCTATTTTCTTATGTTTATAATTTAATATTAATAAACATTAATCTTAGCATAAATGAAATTCAGGCTCAAAATTAAAAAATTACAAATCCAAGCACAAATTTTTTTGGTTCAAAAATAAGAAGTGCAACTTGAGTGCAAATAAGTTCAAGTTCTTAAATAAGAAACATGAATCTAAGTAAATGGATTCCGAAATAAGGAGTAGAAGTTTGAGAATATATGAATTTGGGTTGACTTCGATATAAAAAAATAAATTCAAAGCAACTCAATCCATCAACTATACATTGACTGGTTCATAAATTTTAATTAAAATCTTGGTCCATTTGTGGGTTTGATCACTTTGTAGTCAATCTTCTACATACATCCACATCATTCTCTACTCAATTTGGTCCACCAAGATGACTATGTTTATGCCAATTTATTGAACGATAACAGCATGTCTAATTTCAATACTCGACTTGCATAATAATATCTATTTCATGATTATGGAAGAAGAGCAAACCACAAGTTAGTTATTGACCAATTTTCATGTGCATATTTGTTTTAAAAATATTAAAATCTAAATGGGATAAATATTAACAAGCCATTTAGGTTGAATATTTATTAAATAATAGGATAATTCTTATATATCATTTATATACTAATAATTATTCCTAAATTTTCTAAGTCAAATTAGACAAATATTGATAACCAATTTCAAGGTTAAATATTTGTTAAATTTTGGTTTCTCACCTTGGATCTAGGGATGACAACTGGGTTCCAATTTAGTGGGTACCCGCCTTACCTAAACTCATTTAAAGGTGAACGGGTAGTTGTTATCCAAGTTTGGGTAGGGTATAGGTAGTGCATATGCTATCTGAGTCGGGTTTAGGTAGAGTTCAAGTAGCATAGGGCGGATACCCACTACCTATATATATGTATATATATATATATATATATATATATATATATATATATATATATTAATTTTATGCTGCATGGACCATGATTAATTTTATTTGTTAGATACATTTTTCTTATGTTTATGTTGTGTTATGGTTGTTTTTCTTTTATTTATATTATTTTATTTGTGTACTAAAAATTATATATTTTTTAATATATTAGTCGGGTTTGCGGGTGCTCATTTTACTCTACCTAAAATTTGATCATTATTAGAGTATTATAGAGTCGGGTACCTGAATTTTTTTTAGTAACCATATGTATAGGTTAAAATTTAATATAGTAGATATTTAAGTTGGGTATTTATAGGGTTGAGTATTAAACAGATAGTTAAATTTTTAATAGAGTAGAGTATGGATAGAGGTTCTAAAAAATAAACGGCGGGTTGGGGTATGGGTAGCATAAAAATACAGGTACCCTACCCGCTGTCATTCCTACTTGGATCCATACAAAGAAAGAAGAAACCAAAAACCAGTCAATGGTAGGAATTCTAAATCTTTATTGTGATATGATCAAATCTTAAGCAAGAGTATTTTGGTGAAATATTTTCTCTATGATGAAATGGAGTCTTTTATATTACCTCTTGTTCTACTATCAAAAATCTCTCCCTACTCATCTAATTTTCATCTAACAAAGGTAAAAGCAACACTTATTCACCTACTATGTCTCTCACCTATAGTGGTCAATACCATATGTCACCCATTTATATAATTGCCTAAAAAATAGGTTTTTTTTTCTCCATAAACTTTGCATAATGATATTTACTATTAAGGAATTGTTTCTATTACCAAAAATAAATCCTCAAAACATAGTTCAATTCTCCATGTGACACTGCATGACCAATTTCATGTCTTCATATCTCCATGCAACAGTGTTAGACTAAGGTAAAAAATGAATTAACCATTCCTAATTTGTTTTGCAAAAAGAAGTGCTATCTCTATGTCCATGCTTTGAAACTAGAACCAACTATTGCAATGTTGATCTACATCACTATCATTTCACTGGTATCTCATATTATTCTAGAGAAACTTATTATAATTATTTATTTTATTATGATATTAATTTACATAATAACAATAATGACTTTTGTTAAAAAATATACATAATTAAAACTATCATTTAATAATTGCTCTTTAATACATACACCAATAAATATAACTTATGCATTTGCATTAGTTCTAAATAAGAAGCCTATAATAGCAACTGTTGATAGCGATGAGTGCATATAGAAACACAAACCCTAATTAGTCATGAATTTATCATAATATTTAATTACAAAAATTCCTTTATTAAAGATAATAATTTTTATGTGCAATATTTTATTTCCTGATAAAATAAGAGATGGAATCTAGAGCTAAATTTGTCTGAAATTTTTGAATTTGATTGTGTTAGAAACTAGCCCAAAATAATGAAAAATTTGAGTTTGACTTTCCATCTATATATGTATAACGTCTAATTCTCAATATTATAGTCTATTTAGTAACAATTTGACTAGTTGCATTTATTATTTATTATTCACGAGATAAATATCATTAAGTTACTTCTAAGCTAATATTTATTTCTTAATTTCAATTATCAAATTAGATAAATATTACACGATAGTTTTGGATTTATATTTATTAAGTCATAAAATAAATTTTCAAAATTCATTTTCGGTTAAATATTTATGAAATCATTGGATATTTATTGTTTGCTATTTTTGAGAAAATAATTATTTCTAAACATTCTAACTTAAATTAGATAAATATTCATAATCTATTTCTTAGTTGAATATTTGTTAAATCATGAGAGAAATACTCACAAGCCGTTTTTAACTAAACATTTATTTAATCTTATTGCAATAATATTCCTAAATTTTTAAAATAACATTAGATAAATATTTTATATGTTATTTTTAGGCCAAGTATTTGTTAAATGATGTGATATAAACAATTTTAAGTTTAAAATTTATTAAATTATTGGTTAATTATAATTAAGCCATTTCTAAGCTAATAATTATTTTTAAATTTTTCTAAATAAAAGGAAACTTTCATAAGCAATTTTAGGTTGAATATTTATTAAATAAAAATAGATAAATATTTAAAAGTCATTTGGAGTGAGTACTTTTGTTAAATCATGAGATAACTAAAGCCAATAATTATTCCTAAATATTTTATATCGAATTTGGATAAATATTCATAAGTATTATAAAACAAGTATGAAATTAAGGGTGGAGAAATTGAAGAGTATTCTCATTACTCAATATATATTCAAATGGAACTTACAACCCCTATTTATAGGGCAAGTGGATACATGGATATTTATTCCTCTCAAAGATCGAAGAATCATATTCACCGAATATGAAGAGTCATCCACTGTATATGAAGAGTCACCATAAATTCGTAGGCATCCACAAGATATAAATTCACAATACTCCCCATTCGATGCCATTTCAGACATTGCCTTATTAAAAACCTTACCAGAAAAACCCTGTGGGAAAAGCCATGCTAAGGAAAAAAAGAGTGCAGTTATTTACTCCCCCTTGTTGCAATGTTACTTTAAATTTTTGAGTTTGTGCATTCCGATTTGATAAACAATTCTTTTAAAGGTTGCAGTAGGCAATGTTTTTGTAAATAAATCCGCTAAGTTATTGGACGAACGAATTTGTTGAATATTAATATCACCTCTCTTTTGGATATCGTGTGTAAAAAAAAAACTTTGGTGATATATGTTTCGTTCGATCGCCTTTAATATATCCTTCCTTTAATTGGGAAATACATGCAGCATTATTCTCATATATTATCGTCGAGACATTCTTATCTACAACCAACCTAGATGCCTACCGAATATGATGGATAACAGATCTTAACCATACACATTCTCGACTTGCCTCATGAATTGCTATGATCTCAGAATGATTAGAAGATGTAGCAGTAATTGTTTGTTTCATAGATCTCCAAGATATAGCTATACCTCCACATGTGAATACATAACCTGTTTGAGATCTACCATTATGAGGATCAGATAAATAGCCTACATCTGCATATCCAATTAATTCAGCTTCAGGCATATGAGGATAATATAATCCCAAATTCATTGTACCTCGAAGATATCGAAATATATGTTTAATTCTATTCCAATGTCTTCGCGTCGAAGAAGAACTAAATCTTGCTAATAAATTTATAGCAAATGTGAAATCCGGTCGAGTATGATTAGCGAGGTACATTAGTGCCCCAATAGCACTAATATATGGTACTTCTGGGCCAATCAGTTCTTCATCTTTCATTTGAGGTCGAAATAGATCTTTATTTACATCAAGCGACCTAATAACCATTGGACTACTTAATGGATGTGCTTTATCCATATAAAATCTTTTCAACATTTTGGCTATATAAGCGGATTGATGAATAAAAATTCTATTTTCTAAATGTTCAATTTGTAGTTCGAAACAAAAATTTGTTTTCCCGAGATCTTTCATCTCAAACTCATTCTTTAAATAATCAACCGTGTCGGAAAGCTCTTCGGGAGTTCCAATAATATTTATATTGTCACACCCCAAGATGGTAATTAAATACTCAAAATTCATATCATAATAAAAATTTGACTTGATGTATCCAGGATCCATAAGGAAGAACCTGTGCAAATATCATTTTAGGGGGGGGGGGGGGGGGGGGGTAACAATAACCCAAACTAACTCAAGTAACGCAAAGAACAATGCAACTAGTCATTCTATTACTGACAATCCTTTCATCATTAGATCATCCAAAACCATCATATTTTTCATCACATTCAAGGTAGAAATAGTCACATTTATCTTACACACACCAAACGCTATATCATACATGAGTGACATTGTCTTTCTGCATCAAGAGACAACCAAGCCCTTTTCTTGAAGCATCAGTGTACACTACAAATTCATCATTACCTTGAGGTATAGTAAGGATTGGTGCACTAGTTAGCCTTCTTTTTAATTCTTGGAAACTTCCTTCACATTCATCACTCCAAACAAACTTTGCATTCTTTCTAATCAATTTAGTGAGAGGACTTGCTATTTGTGAAAAACCTGCTACAAACCGTCTATAGTAACCTGCCATTCCCAAAAAACTTCTCATTTCTGCTACATTTGTTGGCCTTTCCCACTTTAGCATTGCTTCTACCTTTTTCGGATCAACAGATATCCCTTCTGCTGAAATGACATTACCTAGAAAATTGATTGATTTTAGCCAAAATTCACATTTGCTCAACTTGGCAAACAACTTCTTTTCCCTCAATATTTCTAACACGCATCTTAAATGCTCTTCATGCTCTTGATCACTTTTTGAGTATACCAAGATATCATCAATGAATACAATCACACAGTGATCTAAAAGTGAGTGAAATACTCAATTCATTAAATCCATGAAGACTGCAGGAGCATTAGTTAACCCAAAGGGCATAACTAGGAATTCATAATGACCATATCTGGTTTTGAATGCTGTTTTTGAAATGTCCTCGTTCTTGATCTTTAATTGATAATAACCAGATCTCAAATCAATTTTTGAAAAGACTTGTGCCCCTTGTAACTGATCAAACAAATCATCAATTCTAGGTAAGGGATACTTGTTCTTGATTGTTACCTGATTCAATTGCCTATAATCAATACAAAGCCGTAGAGTACCATTTTTCTTTTTAACAAACAGTACTGGTGCACCCCAAGGTGAGTCACTAGGTCTGATGAACCCTTTCTCTAACAACTCTTGTAATTGCTTTTTCAACTCTACTAATTCTGTTGGTTCCATTCGATACAGAGTCTTAGATTTGGGCATAGTACCAGGCATGAGATCAATACTAAACTTAACCTCTCTATTAGGGGGTAAACCAAGCAAGTCATTGGTGAAGACATATGGAAACTCTTTAACAATGGGTATCATATCTAAATCCAGTGTAGGTTATTGGCATTCTTTCACATAAGCTAAATAACATTCACACCCCATGTGGATAAGTTTTGAAGCATGCATAAATGAAATGAGAGAAACACTAGACTCAAGTTCAACACCCTTGAAGTGAAAGGGAAGCGCATTAGGAAAGTTCAAAGTGACTAACTTCCCATAACAATCTATAGAAGCATGATATGAAGAAAGCCAATCCATACCTAAGATAATATCATAATCATGAATGTTTAATGGGATCAAATTTGCTGGAAGTTCATAGTTCCCCATTGGAATTAAACAAGAAGGATAAACAAGATAGACTCGAAAACCTTTGTTTTGGAATCGATATCACACCAAATGGTATCTTATGGAGAGTGAAAAGTTCATGGTAATTAAGCTTCAGATTTCTGATTTTGGGTTCCATGACCATACCTATGTATACCTTACCTAAATGGTCTTGTATGTGACGTATACTGATCTATATGTCTCTTCCATTTGGCAATGAGCATCTCAGCCTTTGTATTCAATATATCTATAAATCCCTTTTTGGTATGCCTTCTTTTGGTTATGTATGTGCATGCTAGTGGGAATGATATTATGAGCCCGAAAGGGAAAAGATTATGCGCCCGAAAGGGAAAAGACTATGAGCCCAGAAATGAGAAGAGATTGATAGTTGTGGAACAAAGTGCTATATGGAATAAAGTGCCACATTAGAAATAATGGGGGCTACCTCTTGAATCTATGGGAGCCACCTCTTGAATCCCACTATCTCTAATTTGAGGAGTCATGATCGCTCCAGCCGGCATATGTTTGAGTTTCACCTTGACGAGGGTGGAATATGCTTCTAGATGTGGAAGATTATGTTTTATGTGATTGCCCACTATGCTATGTATGCTATGTATCTTTAGATGATTCTTCTTGTTACTTTGGCATATGCTATGTCGTTTATGCTTACCATGTAACTATATGCTTCTTTGGGTTGCTACTTCATGATGTGCTTGCAATGTCAGTATGCTTACCAGATGTTACTATTGCTTACCATGCCATGATCACTATTGCTTACCATGTCATGTCACTTTCATCTTTCTATTTGATATTACTTATGGAACCTTGTGGAGATAGCTTATGAATTCTTCTCCCTTTTTGGTATCTCATTTACTCGCTGAGCATTCTTGCTCAATCCTTGCATTTCTAACCTCTTTACAGGTTAGCTTGGGCTACGAGTTTTTGTGGAAGGTTCTCAAAGAGACAATGAATTATAGCTTTTTGTTTTGAGCATGTATATAGGCTTGTTTAGTGCTTGTATGATAATGTTTGAAACTATTCCTGATATGTATAAGATGAAAGAGACCTTGGTGTTAAAGTGTAAACTTCAATGACTCATGTATGATATAGCGTTTGGTGTGTGTAAGATAAATGTGACTATTTCTACCTTGAATGTGATGAAAAATATGATGGTTTTGGATGATCTAATGATGAAAGGATTGTGAGTAATAGAATGACCAGTTGCATTGTTCTTTGCGTTACTTGAGTTAGTTTGGGTTATTGTTACCCCCCCTAAAATGATATGTGCACAGGTTCTTCCTTATGGATCCTAGATACATCATGTCAAATTTTTATTATGATATGAATTTTGAGTATTTAATTACCATCTTGGGGTGTGACAATTATGGTATTAGAGCAAATGTCTTTGGATTTTGCTAGGGATCTATTGTGTGATCATGGTGACAATTAGTGATTAGCAATGTTTTATTTAATGATTGTTTAGGTAAACATTATGACAAGGCCACCACAAAGACTTCTTTCATGATTGCTAGGGATCTATTGTGTGATCATGGAGGGAAACATGAGACCAAACAATGTTATAGACTTACTGGTGCATGTTTTGGTTGTGGTAAGCATGGACATCTAGCAAGAGATTGTCCACATAATAGAATGAGAGAGTTACCATCCACAAAGCCAGTAGCCCATGCTAAAGTGTATGCTATTGCTGAACCTGATGCTAAGGCTTCAAAATCAGTAGTTGAAGGTATGATTCAATTCCCAAATATTGTGGCAAAGGTCTTATTTGATCATGGCTCAAACTTATCATTTGTTTCCCCTCATTTTTCATCTCACTTGGGAAAGGAACCTATGCAACTTGATGTTTTATTACGTATCTCTACACCAGTTGGTGAATCTTTGACTAACCCTAGAAATCCTGAAATCTACTTGTCCAGATTTTGACCTCTTGCTACTCTATAGCTCATAACTTTTTGTATTGAGCTCCAATTTGAGTCAAATTTGTTGTTCTGTAAAGTAAACTCGAAAACCTTTGTTTTGGAATCGATATCACATCAAATGGTATCTTATGGAGAGTGAAAAGTTCATGGAAATTAAGCTTCAGATTTCTGATTTTGGGTTCCATGACCATACCTATGTATACCTTACCTAAATGGTCTTGTATGTGACGTATACTAATCTATATGTCTCTTCCATTTGGCAATGAGCATCTCAGCCTTTGTATTCAATATATCTATAAATCCCTTTTTGGTATGCCTTCTTTTGGTTATGTATGTGCATGCTAGTGGGAATAATATTATAAGCCCGAAAGGGAAAAGATTATGCGCCCGAAAGGGAAAAGACTATGAGCCCAGAAATGGGAAGAGATTGATAGTTCTGGAACAAAGTGCTATATGGAACAAAGTGTCACATTAGAAATAATGGGGGCCACCTCTTGAATCCATGGGAGCCACCTCTTGAATCCCACTATCTCTGATTTGAGGAGCCATGATCGCTCCAGCCGGCATATGTTTGAGTTTCACCCTGACGAGAGTGGAATATGCTTCCAGACGTGGAAGATTATGTTTTATGTGATTGCCCACTATGCTATGTATTTGTTTTGAGGGTGTTATATATATCATCAACATATACTGCAATTATCACAAACTTTGATCCAGATCTCTTAATAAAAACACATGAGCAAATAGCATTATTTTGGTATCCTTTGTTCAACAAATACTCACTCAAACGTTTATACCACATTCGACCAGATTGTTTCAATCCATATAGAGATCTACACAATTTAATTGAGAATAATTCTCGATGATTTGAATTAAATGCTTCTGGCATTTTAAATCCTTCGGGGAGTTTCATGTAAATGTTATTGTCAAGTGAGCCATACAAATATGTAGTAACAACATCCATTAATCGCATTTCCAATTTTTCATGGATTGATAAACTTATTCAATATCGAAAAGTTGTTGCCTCTATCACAGGATAATACGTTTCCTCATAATCAATCCTAGGTTTCTAAGAGAACCCTTGGGCAACAAGTCGTGCCTTATATATGACAATCTCTTCTTTTTCATTTCGTTTGCGCATAAACACCTATTTATATCCAACTGGTATGACACCTTCTAGTGTACGGACAATAGGTCCAAAAACTTTATGTTTTGCGAGTAATTTTAATTCAGCATCAATCGCATCTTTCCATTTTTGCCAATCGTTTCTTCGTCTGCATTCTTCAACAGGCTTTGGTTCATGATCCTCATCATGTTTCATAATATTGCATGCAATATGATGAGCAAAAATATCATCGATGTCGATTTCACCTCGGTTCCATTTTTTTCCAGTCATAATATAATTTATGGAGATCTCTTCATTATCAGGTACCTGATATTCTACCAGAATCATATTATGGATGACTGGAGTCTTTTCTTGAGTCATAACATTCTCATTTTGAGCCTTTATTTCTTTTCTTTTTCGAGGATTTTTATCTTTGGAACCAACAGGTCTACCATGTTTCACTTGCCTTCTAGGCTCATTTGCAATCATATATTGTCCTTGATGATACCAAAATTCATAGTATATTTTTGTGTCATTTCATGTGTCTTTTTGTGTCATATTTATGCTCTTTTGCTTGTTTTTAAGCCTTATTTGTTAAATATTGCATAATCTACACTATTTCTTATTTTTGATCATTTTCAGGTTAAAAGTGCCATATTTTGATGGATTTTGGAAGATTTGAGCACACCAATGGATTCTAGACGTCGAAACAAAGCTACCCATCAATTTTCATGAAATTTGGAGCCAAATTGCAAAAATACGGTACTATCGTATTTTTTGGACAAACTACCACGGTACCGTATTTTTGGACGACTCAAATTAGAGATTTTGGGCAAAATACGGCACTACCGTATTTTTGGGACAAAATCTCACGGTACCATATTTTTGGAGGATTTTATACAGAAAATTTTGGAATTCTGGGTAAAAATATGGCACTGCTGTTTTTTACAGTAAAACTTTCACGGTACTGTATTGTGGGTCGTTTTTCGCGAGTTTTTCGGGTCCGAATCTTGCGCGGACCATAACTTTTGATCCAGAGCTCCAAATTAAGATCTGAAAGATGCTACGGACTTGTCTTTAAGAGGAGAAGATGTATGAATAGAAAGCCTGAATTTGTATCACTAATTGAGAGAGCAATCATCAGAGAGGCAGTTAGGCTTTGTCCTTGCTCTAAGAGGCGTAGAGGACATCTCAGACCATGATTTTTACACCGAAGCTTCGTCTAGAGTAGGAGAGCACGCCCCAGAAGTTTCTGAGCGTTTGGAGTCCGATTGAGGGAGAAATCATCAAAATAGTGGTGACAGCACTGTTCACAAGCAAAGTTACGGGTTGTATTTCAATTACAACCCTGTTTTGTAACTTTTCTTCCCCTTTTTCGCTTTCTAATCCTCTGAAATTATGGTTTGTTGTAATCCTTTCACCGTGAAAGCTTAGATCTTCTTTTGGGACATTGGGTGTAATCCCCTTAGTTTGTTAATGACTAGAAAACATTGATTTTTGTCAAGTTTAATTTTAATATGATAATTTTACTTTTGTGATTGATTGTTCTTTATTTCTCTTTAGTTTTATAAATATCAGCATGTTTTATAGTTTTGCAAAATAGACCGAGAGGTTGATCGTTTGAAATTCGGAACCCTAGGAATCGTTGAGTTTGGAACTATCGTGAGAGATTAGGTAGTTTTTCGAATTCTGATATTTAGTGATTTTATTGCCATGTTGAGTTTCTGATACTTTGGATTGAGTTTTTGTGTTAGACTTGATTTGATCTTGCACGAGAGTGAGGATCAAGTCGTCGGAAAACCATAAGTAAAACCTATGTTGAGTTTCAGGATGCACGAGAGTGATCTTTGAGATTCCACTTGAGAAGATTGACTTAGAATTCGGATGTACGAGAGTGATCCTTGAGTTCTTTGTTCAATGATTCACTTATCTTTAGCATTGAGAATAGATCTTGCACGAGAGTGAGGATCGGTTATCTGCATGACAATACCTTTATGAAGTGAATTAGGTCTTTATCATAATAGAATTAAACTGACAACCTTTATTTCCTTCTAGTCATTAGAATTAAGGTGGATGAAACCCTAGTCCCAGTTTCTCTCTGATTATCTTTTTCGTGTGTTCTCCATCATTGCTTTTCATCATATTCGGTTTGCTTAGCTAGTGAGAATAAAACTATTTGGTACTTAACAATAAGGTCTCTGTGGTTCGATATCTATTTTATTACTTCGAGTATCCGTGCACTTGCGGACACAACAGTCATCTAGGAATATTAATTTTGATTGGAGTATTTGCAGATGAAATATATGACTTTGTCATTCTCTTGGGGTCAGTAAAAGCATTTGGCTCTTATTTGCTAAATTTTGCAAGTGAATAATCCTTTGAACTTTCAGTTCAAATTATTTTGTACGAGGATCATAATGAGATAATGATATTTCATGCCAGATAATTTCATTCTCCAATTGCTTATTTTCCCCTTTCAATGTTAGGAATGTCATTTCATTAAAATGACAATCAGCAAAATAAGCCGTAAATAAATCTCCAGTTAATGGCTCTAAATATTTAATAATTGATGGAGATTCATATCCAACATAAATTCCCAACCTTCTTTGAGGTCCCATCTTTGTGCGTTGTGGTGGAGCTACTGGCACATATACCGCACATCCAAAAATTCTTAGCTGGGAAATATTTGGTTCCTGGCCATAAATCAATTGTAAATGGGAGACTTCATGATAATTAGTAGGTCTGATGCAAATTAGTGCTGCTGCATGCAAAACAGCATGTCTCCATGTAGTAATTAATAATTTTGCCTTCATTAGTAAAGGTCTTGCAATTAATTAAAGACGTTTTATCAATAACTCTGCAAGGCCATTTTGTGTGTGAACATGTGCTACAGGATATTCAACACTTATTCCAATTGACATACAATAATCATTAAAAGCTTGGGAAGTAAATTCTCTGGCATTATCAAGACGAATAGTTTTAATTGGATAATCTGGAAAATGTGCTCATAATCGAATGATTTGTGCAAGTAATCTTGCGAAAGCTTGATTACAAGTCGATAAAAAACATACATGTGACCATTTCGTTGATGCGTCAATTAAGACCATAAAATATCTGAATGGTCCACATGATAGATGTATAAGCCCACAAATATCACCTTGTATTCGCTCTAAAAATGTTAGGGATTCAGTCCTAACTTTAATTGGTGACGGCCTTATTATTAACTTCCCATGGGAACAAGTAGCACATGAAAATTCACTAGACTGAAAAATCTTCTGGTTTTTCAATGAATGTCCAGTTGAATTATTAATAATCCTTCGCATCATAATAGTACCTGGATGCCCCAACCGTTCATGTCATGTAATAAAATTGTCCTGCTCAATAAACTTCTGGTTTGTAACAGTGTATATTTCAATGACAGTTACCTTTATATAATATAACCCGGATGAGACTACAGGTAGTTTTTCTAATAAGCTTTTCTTACCCGAAATGTTACTTGTTATACAAAGATATTTAGTATTATTTTCATTCATAGTCTCGACATGATAATTATTTTGACCGATGTCTTTGAAACTTAGTAAATTTCTAGGAGACTTAGAAGAAAATAATGCTTCATTAATATGAACATTTGTTCCACCAGGTAGAAAAATGTTAGCTCTTCCGGAGCCTTCTAACATTTTCGCACTTCCTGAAATGGTATTCACATTTGTATTATTCATTACCAGCGAGGTAAAGAATTTCTTATTTTGAGAATAGTATGTGTTGATGCGCTATTAATGAGACATGCATCATCATCGTTGATTAAGAATCCAATTGTGAGTCTTTTCATTTCTTCATAAAGGTAAAATAATAGAATTAATAAACAGAAAAATATGATAAAGTAAATGCAATATTATAAGTAAAGAATGGAGCAGATCCAGTTGGACAGGTCTCATGATTTTTCATCAAAAGCTCATTATTTTGTTCGGCCAACAATAGGCATGAGATTAGTTCAGAATACTTCTCAAAACCCTTTGCACGATATTGCTGCTGCAGGAGCACATTTTGATGAAGGATGTAAATCCTAACGCCTTAGATCACCATAGGTATGGGGCTCTTCTAATATAATAGTAAACAATGTTTTAACATGGGGATGTTTAGCATGCGATTCTAGAGATTGAGAGGGAAAGAAGGCACCTGAGGCCCCCTTGAAGGAAGGGGGCCGAACCCCTTCTTGGTGTTATATGGCAGGACCTTAGCCGGATGATCTCCCAGGGTGGTGTTGCTGCACCTTCAAGTTTCCAGCTTCTCCAATGTAGATGACGATCGTGAGCTTCAGTAAATCAATGGAGCAGTAACGGTGCATGTGTAATGGGGGGTGGAAGGATTAAGGTGGTGGCAGCGGGATGAAAAACAGGAATAATAGAAGAGAAGATTGGTATTTTGATGAGAAGAGAAGAGATGATGCACGGACAGGTAGAGGAGACACTCGACAGGGAAGAGAAGGGATTAGGGAATAGAAGAGAAGAGAAGTAGAAGAGAAACCCTTAGCTTAGCAAGCAAAGGGGAAGAGAAGGATAAGAGAGGAGCAAGCTCAACCCTCGGTACACAAGAGGAGCAAGCTCCACTCTCGGCACAAACAAACCACGCAAACACAAGTTTTCCAAAACAAATCGACTTAGTGCAAAGTGTAAATTACAAGGGCTTTAAACCCCTTTCTCCCTCAATGGTTACATGACGTGGAATTACAAGATGGCCCAACGTGTATCCTTAGTCAATGGCTGGATTTGGAGATGGTTTGAATTAGTGGTATGGATGGATCTTGTTGGTAATTAAAGTAGCTTGGGAGTCATTCAGCTGATCTTGAGTGGTTGGCTTCTTCAATGCGCATGCTTGGTGGAGGCTGAAGCTGATTGGCCGAATTTGAGGTGGCTTGTGATGCTTTCAATGGTGGCAGCGTATGCTGGAGTTGTTGGAGCTGTTTGGAGCATTGCATGTTGACTAGTCCTTGCCTTTGACTTGAAGATGTTGATGTTGACCTTTGACTTCTTCAATATTGAGGGCTGATTTGTAGTTGAGGGGGTTGGAGGTGCCTTGTAAGTGCATTACAGGTGCCAAATATCCTAGGCTAAACAACCTATTACATTCACTACAAAAGGAAAATAAAGACTTCAAAATAAACCCTAGGCTAGGTCCTAACTACAACAACAACAAGTGCGGAACTTAAAAATAATGTTGCAACATATAATCCCAAAATATCAAAATGCAACAAGTTTTCAAAATAACATCAAACATAATTAAATCCTTGGAGATCCTTGGAGACGTCCCTATATCAGCTATCTCCTCCTTTGAGAATTCTCCTCCGGAGAATTAAAAGTGAAACATGTGGATGTTCCGGTGGTAAGCCAATGGTGTGGAGATCATCTCGGTTCCCGGTCCCTACATCAGTTTTCCAAGGGGTTATAGAATTCTCCTCCGGGGAATTAAAGTTGAAGCTCCATTGTGGTTCCAGTGGCCATCCCAATGGGTGCAAGTTGTCATCAGCCTTTGTAGCATCTTCAACCCTACAATTAAAATACAAATATTTGAAAGTACATGTTTTCTTGTGTGTATGGGGCATATATGATTTGAAAATATGATAAGAAAATGTAAGGGTAGATGTATAAGCTTTAAATGAGAGAGTACAAAGAGATATTTTCATACCATTCTTAGGTGGGTACTCTATTGGAACTGTGGCTGCATCAAAGATAAAATCATATAGCAAGCAAAGATCTAATTTACTCAAATATTCTTGTGGAATAATCAAATCATTAAGATACATGTCCTCACAAAGCAAAGGCATTTTTGGAGCATAGATTGAAGCAACTAAAATGATATCATGGGACCTCCCAGTAAGATAATACCATGTCAAATATTTATTGTATTGGGGTCAATGGGTAGCCATGGTCACTCGGAATAATGAAATCAACTTTAGCCTTATGAACAACCTTACCATGTAACCTTTCATTTAGAGCAAAGGATGATTCCATGTGGAGCATATGTATGGTCATGGTTTTATCAAAGCAAGGTTCAAATTTTAAATCATCTTGGTAACGGGTCAAGCATTGAGAGGTGTCATGTAATTATTTCCTAGTTTCATTCCCAAAAATTTCAGTTAGCGTAGGAGCGAATTGTATGACCTGGGATCTTCCTAAGAGAGAGCATGGAGTCAAGAGTCCAATTTGACTAAGGGGTGTGGAGTTTAGTGGGTAATCTCTAGCTCTAGTAAGAAAGTCACCTAGGAATGGGCTTATTGCAAGTGGTGGCATGTGTAAAAATGGATCGAGGTATGGTGCTAGGACTATTATTGGATCAAACACTTCTTCATGAACTTCTATGGTTGCCCTTTGGTTCAGATTGTAAGGATCCTTATCAATAACCGCTAATGCCAACAATGTAGTCTTCTTAATCTCCTCAAGCTTAGAGCCAGGTTGGGATAGAGCCAAGGGTGTTGTCAATTGAGGTTCAGTATTTAATTCCAAGAGTGAAGGTTCTAAGGATATGTCACTAGAGGGTTCGGTGCTCATTTGAGTAAGAGGTGATTTAAGTTCAGCTTGATCTAACTCATCCTCTACGATTTTCCCAAGAGTTCTAATTGGGTCAGGTTTAGTAGGTGGCTGAGAATTTTCTGAAGCTGGGGAGAGTGGGTATGTTGGGGTATGCCCTTAAGGCTAATGTTTGAGGCCTCGGGATTGTATCAGTATCATGTATAAACTTCATGTTTATAAAGGCAATGGTTGTTATTCATGTTGTTGCATTATCTGCTGTCATATGTATACTTCTGAATAATGTCTCAATGCTGTTCAGCTTGGCTGACATGCAGTTAAGTCCTTAGTCGAGATATCTTGGTGAACATGAGACAGCCTTGATATGATTGAGACTAATATGTGTTCTAATCTTATAGGATGCTTCGAGCATGGAATAAGATGTAGACTCATAGGTACATTGGATGTACTGGACAGACCCTACTAGGATGTTCAATTGCTTGTCACAATGTGAATAATCCTTGTATGCAAACAAGTGGCATACTTCCTCTGACTTGAGATCACTTGTGTTTCTAAATGATGATTGTCATTGTTTTGAGGTAGTTCAATATCATTTGAAACATAATAGTTATAGACTATCTTGGATAATGATCATGAGTCAGGTTAGGACACTAGTGATAGATAAAGGATTGCCGTCTCCTAGTTTGGAGTGTGATGTTCTAAAGGGGCCCCCTGGATGAGATGATTGAGAAAGTGTATGGCCATACCCAGATGACTATGTTCATCTGATCTAATCATCCTCATCATATTGGAGTTACAAGCTTGACACGCATGTCCAATAAGAACATCCAGTGGCAAAGGAAACATGTATGTCTAGTGAAGTGGATTCACACTTGTGCTATGGTTTGGGTGTAGTCTTGGAAGACTCTTTCCTTTATATCGGGAGACAGTGATGTGTTGCTAGATACCCCTCACTGATCGTGATAACGTAAGTTATCGTTACCGACATTTAAAGGAAACCCTTAGGGTCGCACAATTTGATGATATGGCTTACTTAAGTCAGATCGTGTGGACTGAATTGTTTTGGTTCAGTTTAAGGGATTTAAACTCTGATTGTAAGTGAGATCTGGTCTGATCATGTTTGATTGATTAGGGCTTGAGATCGGTAAGCTTCGATCGAGAGAATTGATGCTAGATTGGTCAGATCAGGAGCATCAAGAGATGAACGGTCAGATCTTGAATCTTAGGGTTTAAGGTGATCTGGACCAAGGCTTGGCTTGATTTGGTCCTTGAACCAAATCCAAATTGAACCGGCTCATGTATGAGCGCATGGTTCAATTTAGAGGGATGAGCGTTCGGTTCACTTGGAGTGAACGCATAACGCATGTATTGAAGCATTTGCTATTTTTGGAAATTCGGTTTTCCAAAGTGGAAAACGCCTCCACGTTCGAGTGCAACGCTTCTCTATTCTCGCCCCTTGCTCTCAAAGACTCACTCTTGCGTGGTGAAGGTTGACGACAAGAGAGGATTCGGCCAAGAAGTGTAGATCTCATCCCTTTCATACGATAAGGGCACTTGGAGAACCTTGCTAGCACAAGGAACACAAGGAGTAGTCATCATCCTCTTGTGTGCGTCACCTTTGGAGGAGAGCCCTTTCGCCATCTTCTTCCAAGACGCCATTCGAATCAATGGCTATGGTATGATCTTCTTCTTGATCTATTCAATCATTTGACAGTTGATCATATGGCATGTAAAAGATCTTTAAGAAACCCTTGCTTCCTTGCGAATTTTATATGCGCCTCCTATTAGGGTTTCGTCCCCCCTTAGATTTAGGGGGCTTTCAGGGTAGTCGGGTCCAGGCCCTAAAAGAGATGGCATTAAAGATGATCTCAGTGGATACCGATGACATGTTATAGGTCCTAAAGGAGTCACCCTATGGTTCAGCCCACTAGTCTTACTTGGTTGAGAAAATTTGACATGATCAATGACAAGGGTGTCCACTTCAAACTCAGGGGTAGAAGGTTCTTGAAGTTGTGCCCCACTAATATTCTCATGACTGGACTCAATACTATACTCAGGTTTGGGCTGGGGAGGTTTAGAGAGTGGGATTTGTTCACTTTCTAGTTCATGTTTGGGTCTAGGTTCAGATTTGTCTCCTAATATTGATGGCAGCCTAGTGGATCCTAGAGTGGGCTGTTGGTCTTCGATGATTTGTTCATTAGGCTCAATTAAGGGTATGTTAACAGGGGATGGTTTAGGTAGACTAGGCTCTATGGTTTCATTAGGTAAGGTGTCTACCTTGGGGGTTCTAGGCTTGGGCCTCCTAATGTGTAGCTGTGGCTTGAAGACCCGCAAGACATAGCTATCTTTTCCTCTATGGTAGTATCCATCCATGTTATCTACCCAAGGCTGACCTAGGTGGACATGATAAGTACCCTTTAAAGGCAGGACATCACACCAAACCTCTTGTTCATGGGTGGCTAACTTGATAGGAACAAGGCAGCTAAGGTCCACTAAGGTTCGGGTTCCATCTTCCCAAGTAATGGTATAAGGGTTTGGGTTAAGTTTGGTGGTCAATTGGAACTTATCAATTGCTATGGGGGTTATGAAGTTGAACCCTATGCATTCATCAATGGCAATCTTACACACCTTATCATCAATTTTAGTATAAGTATGAAAGTAATCAGATCTAAGGGTGATTCTATAGGTTGGAAACCCATCCATGTAGTGATTATTACACTCATCTATTGTTTGATACATGGACTTAATTAGATCATCGAGTTCTTGATTGAAACTAGATGCCATGCTTGAAAGTATGAAAATGCATCAATATGATAAATTACAGCACAACAAGTATTAATATCCGACTAGTGTTTTCAAGCAATATGAAAGTGTGGTAGCAATGTTCAACAATACTTCAAACGAATTATGCAGTTTCAACAGGAAACTATAGCAATGGTAATCAGCTTGCAGTAACAGTACTAGGACAGGTATAACAGACAATAAGTGAGGTAAGCTACCATACATATACAATCAGTCTAAGGCAAGCAGATATGGTGCACGTTGGTAAGCTACAGTAGCAGCAAGAAATGAAACGCAGCAGCATGCAAACTTTCAGATTTCTCAACTATCAATCGGCAATTGATGTTTGATGGGGTTTTAGCAATACCAATGTTGAATTTAACCTACTATCGTAGCAGGGTTCAGAAAATTCAGATTTTCCCAAGTAACCACTAGCAACGAGTACAGTACCAGCAGATTTGAACTTATCAAGGTAAGCAAAGAGCATGCAGCAGATTTTCAGATATAAGGCAAAGATATGCGCAAGTGTTGTAGCCAATGTAAACTACTGTGCTAGTTTTAGATCTAGTATGAAATGCTACTCAGTTGGTATTGCCACACAAAGACAGTATTCAGCAGAAACTCAGAAATCCAAATGGTAAACCACAATACATGTTCAGCAATTTTCAAATAGTTTTTCAGCAAGGATGGTGAGGGTAAGAGCAGATATTAGTATAAGGCTAAGTTCGGCAGCAACAGTCAGAACAACAAATGCAGCTTCAACCCAAACCAAACAGCGGTAAGTAACGGTAACTTAAGCCCAAAATTTCAGAAATCAGAACTGCAGCCGAGTTTTAGACTTGAAATTTTCAGAAAACGAGATTAAGCGCAAGAATCTCAGTGATGTGTGACAATTTTTTCAGAGGTCAAAACCTAGTAGAGATCGAGTACAAACTTAGCAACAGAAAACCTCAAAACAGAACATCAGGGAACTAGGCAATCCAACAAACAGTTAAAGTGCAGAAAACCAAATACAGCTTGCAGACAATTTTTTTTTTATTATTGTTGCTCGTTTTCTCAACACAAATAACAGTATTCAGGGAACGTAACTTAGAGGTTCTTGGTATATATCCAGCCAGTTGAGAACTAGGTGTTGACAAGGAAACACAGATCCGAAAATCCAACGACAGAAGCAAAACCCAGTCCAGATATTCAGAAACAGCAAAACGGTAAGGCTACAGTGTCAGGAAATTCAGCAAACAGTTTATGGGCAAGTTTTCAGCGACAAATGTAGCAAATGTTTATAGCAATTTCAGAAAATGGTAGAATCGGCATTTAGAAACAAAATCCAGAGAGTTCAGAAGTACAACTGAGATTTTAAGTTGCCGGTAACACAATAGAGCTGAGGGGTAACGCGTAGAACGAATCCAGAAATTTGCAGTTTAGCAGGAAAAATCTCAAAGAACAACAGATTCAGAAACAAACTTTCAGAGATATTCAGCAGAGTAAAGCACAGAGTATTCAGACAAACACACTCAGAAAACTCAAGCCAGCGAGAACTGTAATAGAAATTTCAGGAACAGAGTACACATCAGAAGAAAATCTTCTCGGCAAACACATTCAGAAAAAGAAATCCAGATTTTCAGCTTAACACACGCCTAAGGTTCGCTCTGATACCACTGAAGAAGGATGTAAATCATAACGCCCTAGATCACCTTAGGTATGGGGCTCTTCTAATATAATAGTAAACAACACCTAAGATTCTAGAGATTGAGAGGGAAAGAAGGCACCTGAGGCCCCCTTGAAGGAAGGGGGCCGAACCCCTTCTTGGTGTTATATGGCAGGACCTTAGACGGATGATCTCCCAGGGTGGTGTTGCTGCACCTTCAAGTTTCCAGCTTCTCCAATGCAGATGACGAGTCGTGAGCTTCAGTAAATCAATGGAGCAATAACGGTGCGTGTGTAATGGGGGGTGGAGGTATTAAGGTGGTGGCAGCGGGATGAAAAACAAGAATAATAGAAGAGAAGATTGGTATTTTGATGAGAAGAGAAGAGAGATGCACAGACAGGTAGAGGAGACACTCGGCAGGGAAGAGAAGGGATTAGGGAATAGAAGAGAAGAGAAGTAGAAGAGAAACCCTTAGCTTAGCAAGCAAGGGAGAAGAGAAGGATAAGAGAGGAGCAGGCTCAACCCTCGGTACACAAGAGGAGCAAGCTCCACTCTCGGCACAAACAAACCACACAAACACAAGTTTTCCAAAACAAATCGACTTAGTGCAAAGTGTAAATTACAAGGGCTTTAAACCCCTTTCTCCCTCAATGGTTACATGACGTGGAATTACAAGATGACCCAACGTGTATCCTTAGTCAACGACTGGATTTGGAGATGGTTTGAATTAGTGGTATGGATGGATCTTGTTGGTAATTAAAGTAGCTTGGGAGTCATTCGGCTGATCTTGAGTGGTTGGCTTCTTCAATGCGCATGCTTGGTGGAGGCTGAAGCTGATTGGCCGAATTTGAGGTGGCTTGTGATGCTTTGAATGGTGGCAGCGTATGCTGGAGTTGTTGGAGCCGTTTGGAGCATTGCATGTTGACTAGTCCTTGCCTTTGACTTGAAGATGTTGATGTTGACCTTTGACTTCTTCAATATTGAGGGCTGATTTGTAGTTGAGGGGGTCGGAGGTGCCTTATAAGTGCATTACATGTGCCAAATATCCTAGGCTAAACAACCTATTGCATTCACTATAAAAGGAAAATAAAGACTTCAAAATAAACCCTAGGCTAGGTCCTAACTACAACAACAACAAGTGCGGAACTTAAAAATAATGTTGCAACATATAATCCCAAAATATCAAAATGCAACAAGTTTTCAAAATAGCATCAAACATAATTAAATCCTTGGAGATCCTTGGAGACGTCCCTACATCACATTTGATGTATGAAAAGTAGAGAATATTTTCTCTAACATATCTCCGTCAGTAATAGTTTCCCCACATAATTTCAGTTGAGAAGTAATTCGAAATATCGCCGAATTATAGTCACTTACAGATTTGAAATCTTGAAGGCGCAAGTGCAACCAATCAAATTGAGCTTTTGGAAGGATGATTGTCTTTAGATGATCATACCTCTCTTTTAAATTGTTCAAAAGAACAAGATGATCCTTCATGGTGAGATATTCAATTTTCAAAGCTTCGTGAAGGTGACGACGGAGAAAGATCATCGCTTTAGCCTTATCTTGGTTGGATGTGGTGTTTTGCCTTTTGATGGTATCTTCATGACCATTAGCAGCAAGATGGATTTTAGCATCTAGAATTCATGAAATATAATTCTTTCCGGTGATATCAAGGGCCATGAACTCCAATTTTGTGAGGTTTGACATGATAACTCAAAGAATGAAGAATGATAAGATTAAAAACAAAGTGGACAAAAGTACCATTTACACGCTTAAAGAATCTAGTTTCCTTCGTCGATAAGAGCTTCATGCTGATAATGTATTATAAAACAAGTATGAAATTGAGGGAGGAGAAAGTGAAGAGTATTCTCATTACTCAATATATATTCAAATGGAACTTACAACCCCTATTTATAGGGCAAGTGGATACATGGATATTTATTCCTCTCAAAGATCGAAGAGTCATATTCACCAAATATGGTGAATATGAAGAGTCATCCACTGTATACGAAGAGTCATCATAAATTCGTAGGTATCCACAAGATATAAATTCACAATAATAAGTTATTTGTGGGTGGAATATTTATTTTGCCAAAAGATAAATATTCATATTTCTGATATGTACACTAAAGTATACCCCCTTTCATTGTATTAACATCTTTGACAAATGTATACTACCAACTCATATCATGGAGAGGCATGCCCCTTTCTATTTAGGTAGGGATTCAATTTCGCAATTCTTAAGATTTAATCCACCCCCTTTTCTATATACGTGTTCTTTCTTATTTGTTTCAATTTTTTAACAAGCACCAAAGGATCTCGCACTAAAAGACTGCAAATGAGAAGCGACATGAATGAGCAGTGAGCACGGTTGCATGCTTCCATAATTCATCCATACATGATGGAGTGACTACACTTTACAATGAGCTCAATATTTCACTGCTCCAGAGCAAGTTGCTTGTGCCGATGCAGGTCGTTCAGGTACGTGGAACAGGTGTAGTCGTCGTCCATGTCGCAGGAATCCAACGGCGGTGGTCTCGCAACTCTGTGCATCGATTCTCTTCCAATGAGATCCATCAACCCTTCCTCGCTCCGCAGAAGCCCAATCACCTGCACTTGGGATCTGTTCAGTTGCTGCAAGTTTCAGAGCAGAGATTTGAAGACCTTTCCGATTAAATACCTCGCTCATGCTCGGCCTCGAGGTGGAGAGGTGGTGGATGCACATCGACGCGACTTGTGCTGCTCGTCCCACTTCCTCGGGGTCGTATGCATCTCCAAGAGAGGGATCGACGAGCTCCTTGTGATTCTTTGCATCTAGCAGTGGCTTTGCCTATTACATACATTATTCAAAGGACAAATAGATTGAGGAAACTGAACAGAGCACTTGAGCATTTAATCCATATATACATGTACCCATATCACTAGGCTCTTTCGTGAGGAATCAATTGCAAGCCTTCCAGTGATTAGCTCCAGAAGCAGCACCCCGAAGGCGAACACATCAGTCTTCTCATTAACCACTCCATGCATGAAATACTCGGGGGCCAAGTATCTGCTCAGCATCATGAATCTTGAATGTGAGAAAAAGGTTATATTAAAGGAGCTAATGGCTTAGTTTTTTTCTCACCCAAATGTGCCTTCGATGGGGAACACCAGATGGTGATTCCATTTGTCAGGCAGCCACTTTGCGAGCCCGAAATCAGATATCTGTGAAGTTATGCATCATGGTCAGTCATATGATGTTGTTGTTAATCTGGGATGGAGAGGAAGGAGGAAGACCGGATTGAACTATTGAAGAGACAGAGAGTACCAGAGGTTGGAATTCCTGGGTTAGTAGGATGTTAGAGGCTTTGATGTCTCTGTGGATTATGCGCCTCTGGCAGCCCTCATGGAGGTAATGCAGGCCTTGGGCTATGCCCAAGGCAATCTTGAACCTGACCTTCCAATCCAGGCCCTCCTTTGAACCTGGTATAAGGCCATAGACTTTTGGATTTTGACTAAAGAGAACCAAGTAGATGATCCAAGGAGGAAGGAACAGCCTTTACTCACCATGCAGCAGAGAGGCCAAGCTCCCGTGCGGGGAGAACTGAAGAACAAGATGCAATCCTCCTTCCACACCGAATCCAAGCAGCTGTGCTGCATTTAGATGGTTGACGTGAGCTATAATTCCAAGCTCAGAGAGGAAGTCTACTATCCTCTCTTCTTCATCCTCCATCTTAGTCAACTTCTTCACTGCCACAAGCTGACCATCAGCCAAACAGCCTTTGTACACCTCCGCATGCCCACCCTTGCCTATCAACTTTTCTGCCAAAATTAAACCAGCTCTAGTTGATTTGACTGTCTCAGAAGAAAATTTTCTTCACCTATTTGGAAGCAAAATGAGGAATTGGGGAATTTTTGGTCCGAATAACCTGGACTGAATCCATCAGTGGCAGCAGCGAGCTCTTGATAGGGGAAATTCCTCCACGACGGCCTGGCTATTTTGACCTCCACCGCGATCCCTACGCTCTCGACTCGCTCCTTGCCGCTCTTAATCCGCTCCAGGGCCGCGCGAAGGCTCGATCTCCTCGTCGCCGGCGGAAACGTCGACGCTCTCGCCATAGACCGCTTCTTCCTCGCCATCAATCCCGCGATCAAGCTTCGCCACTGCAAGCTGTGCGACGTCTCCGACCCCGTCTCGAACGATTGGTTCTCCGATGAAGTGTCACTGCTGCTGCTGCTGCTCCCATCAGATTCGGCACTCGAAACGGGGATCTCGAGGACTGCTCTGGGCGAGTCTTGTTCGGAGCCATCAACGGGGGTTTCTTCGGCTTCTTTCGGATTTTGTTCCTTCTCCTCTTTTCCTGCCGTAATTTAGCAACAGTATCTGATTCTATATCTGTTCACTTTTTTATCGTCTCATCAGAGAAAAAAGGAATTTAATTTGAAAAAAAAATTCTTATTTATTAAGATTGCTCTCTGATCCTCTGTTTCATCTACTTCTTTTTAGGGTTTTATTATCATTAAACTTGTAATTACTCCAGCAGATTGAGAATGACGTGGAAGCTTTGTAAATTCAAGAACCACAAACATCTGTGAACTGCTAGACCCTAACTCGTTTCCACTTTTTTCTTCGATATATTTCATGTATAGATGAAACACATGACCCAAGAACAACAGGGTGGCTTTCAACTAACCTTTTTCTAGAAACAAAGGATCCGCCTGTGGCTCCTCTGGAGTAAGCAGCCCTTGTGATTCTAAATTTGTTTTCAGCGAATCAAGAACAAGAACAAGAGAAATAGCTCCCACAAGGAAAAATATTATGATCAGGTTATATATACAGAAGCATACACAAATATATATGTATTTTATATACCTCCAAGGGAATTCAATAAGGTTTTAGGGGCCTCCTCCTCTGGGTCAAGCTCTGAAGATAGAAGGAAATACTCGAACAGTTTCATCAGTCAGACCATGCAATTTGAAAGTTTTGCAGGAAGCAAAGAAATTAACATCAGAAACACATATAAAAGGATTACCTTCCTTGGAAGTCATAGGGTTCCTTTCGCTTCCCTAGACTCTAGGTAAAAGAATTCAAACTTGGTTGAGAGGAAAAGAGTAGTTGATTCAGGAGAGTTGGGTATTGCCTTGAGACAAGTTGGGAAGTTTTTGTTGGGGGGTTGAGACTTGGGAGAAGGGAGAGAGAAAGAAAGGGGGGAAGGGGAAGTAGTTGATTCAAACACAGCAGGGTATTTCTTGGGTGGTGTGTTATTCCTTGGAGGGAACAAAGTGTGCAATTGTTTAACGATGGAATCGCAGGGGTTCGCTCTTAAAAGGGTGACAACAGTGGATCAAGTTCTTGGCACTCGAAATATTGGATGATGGAGCTGGTGCTGTGTCTGAACCTGACTTGTGTTGGGGCTGCGTGGTTTGGTTCTGTAGACTTCTCATGGGACCCACATAACACGAATACAGAAAAGTTTGACATGGATTTTTCTTTCCTCCAAAGATGGAGGGTAGTGAGAGATAAAAGAGTCGGTGTATCTCGGTAGATTCACCATTCTATGTATTTGCCTGGCCCCCGGTTTTTCAGCAACGGATACTAAATAATCGAAATCGAGTTGATTGATTGAGAGAGAATATGAGCATGCTCTTGCTCCCTTTAGATCCTTACAAGATTTACCTTGCTATGTGAAGGGGGAATGCATGTCCCTTAATTTCAGATTACTGTTTTCTGAGAGATTAGGAAAAATATGCTATCCTTGTTCTTTACAGGATTATCAGAAGAGGGCAAGCATAATTGATAGATTAATGATGTCTCCTGGAGTTAGGTCATCCTGGATGAATTGTGCAGTCGTTAGTTCTTGATGTGTTAGGTAAGAAAGTTGAAGATTTAAACTAGTATCTAATTGTCAGCGATTATTTAAATCAAAGTCTTGACATTTTTCACAAGAAATTTTGAGACACATGAGCCTGTGCATCAGCAGGTCAAGGCTCACCAGTAGAACAAGGTGTCGCAATCAACGAAAATTTAGTCAAATGAAGAATGAAAATATCAAGATGCTGTCAAAAGGCATGATTAGTCAAAGCTACTGGTAAATTCAACTGTGTTCTTTTTCTTGCTTGTTTAGGTTTCTTGGTACTTGGTTTCTTACTGCAGCTAAATTAGTCTTACTTTTTTCTTTTCTCATTACTGCATATCCAGTGGATGGACAAAACCAGTTTCAGACCTATTGTTGATTGAGTTGGATATAAAGGTCAGCAGGATGAGATATCCAAGTCAGCATGGATGCGCATTCAATGGAGTGTTAGAGTAAAGCCAGAGGGTTCAAAGCTGAGAGCACAGAGCCAATCAACCAGACTGCCCTACTGCTTTACTGACTCGAGAATTCAAGTGAAAGAGATTGAGCAGGTAAGAGCGGTGTTAGTTCACTTGGTGGAGTAGTGGCCCCTGCAAATAGTAACTCCATTACTAGTAGTAGATTTGGTGTTATTCCTAACTGCCAATCTGCACTGCAGCAACCTTTCTTATTCATTGCTGATTTGTTTTCTTGTTAGTTTGCCAAGGCGGGAGGGAGGACTTGGAGAGCATGTAAGTATGTGGGATGGTTGGTCAATGGTACTACCTAAGCATGAGACAAGGTGCTTGACCTACTTTACTTTACTTCTCCCCAAATTTAATATTCTTTCTTCTTGCCATGGGACCAATCTCCGACCATTCCATGCTGCTGCTCCACTTCGATCCATGTGGAAGTGAGAGGAATTAATTGAGGGTAAGGGGACAAAGCGCCAAACTGAGTGAGCCTTGGTCAAGGCCGTATTGCTAGATTTATTTGTATAGAGCAGAAAAGAATGCAAGGACTGCGCTCTTCTGTTCACAAGATGGCCGCCGCAATGGGAGGAGCAACTGCCTCCCTGCTTTTTCTCTCTGAACCCGTCTTCCTCCAACGCAATCTACGATGGATTTGTCTGACTTTTTGTTTTGCATGGAATTTAGTCAGACCCAAGATCAAATGTTCGACTCCCACGTGGTATCCTGCCTTCATTTGAACTGTTAAAGTACCTCGATTAGATTATGCCCGCATGCGCTAGGTCATCTCCCTGATTTCATAGCCCAATCTCGGGCCTTTGAGGAATCTAATAAAGCTATTCTTAGGATTTCTATCCAACAAATAAGGTATAAGAAAGATAAATTTCTAAACAAAAATTAATTATGTACCATATTTAATTTTAGAAAGATAAATTTCCATTGACTCTTGTTTGCTTCCCAAAGGTACCATATCATGTACACTTTGCTCCACCCAAATAATCAATTTACCAACACAATTCATAAAATATTAATATTATAAAAAAATATACTCGAATAATGTGAAATATTAATCCAATACCTTATAGTACAAGGCTCCGTGAAGTGCAAGTTACACTATTAGAAATATATACAAAATAATAAACGATATATTCACAAGGACTAAAAGCAAATGGCAAGAATTTTTTTTTTAATTTTTAATAACTGCATACACACATATAAATATTAAAATCTAATATATTTGTTAATATATATATATATATATATATATATATATATATATATATATATATATATATTAATATATATATTAATATCTTAATATATATTGATTATATATATAAATTTAAAATAAAAACATATAATTTATAAATATTATATATTGTATTTATAATTGAAAATTTTGGTGACTGTTGTTTATACTACTATAAAATATAAACATAACTATTTATAGTTGCATAAAAAAATTTGCCATGTTCCTAACAATATAAATATTTAAATGTGACGTACTCGAAGATTAACCACAGAAAACGAGTAAGTTAAACATAATAAAAATAGATAATAGTGATAATCAAATTATAATTAGCTTGATTAAACCATAGAGTTAGTGATTGTAGTTTTATATGTGTACAATGCAAACTTAATTATTTATGATATATTTGATAATTTATCAAGTTAATCTATTTATAACTCTTGTAATACTCTAAAAATCTTATTTAACTAATAATTTTAATTATTGTACAATATGTTAGCACGAGAAGAGATTAAATTATTTCTATATAATAAACAAAATAATAAAGTAAAAATAAGAACGAAAGAACTTGGAGGCACGGAGAAACCTGCTGTGCTTAGGTGAATTTTCTGGGCCCTCATGTGAGCAAATCTAGAGAGATCACCCAGGATACAACCAAGATTCTTCTCATGCGGATCACGACTGTAGAGAAGTTGATCGACCACCTTTGAACTTTGAGCGGCAAAAAAGAAAGAAAGCTTGAGGGGATCTTGCAAATGCTATTAGCTATGCAATTCTGTTGCACATGTTCATACACAAATAATTCGACTAAAAGCTCATTTTCCTGATTATCCAATTAAGAAAACACGCCTTGATAATGCAGATGAATTTACATCTCAAGCTTTTAATGAATATTGTATGTCTATTAGGATTGATATTGAACATCCTGTAGCACATGTTCATACACAAAATGGACTTGCAGAGTCATTCATTAAGTGCTTACAATTGATTGCAAGACCATTGCTTATGAGATCAAAGCTTCCAAATTCTACTTGGGGACATGCAATCTTGCATGCTGCAGTATTGATTCGCATCAGGTCAATAAGCTATCATAAGTTCTCCCCTTTACAATTGGTTTTTGGTTAGGAACCTAATATTTCCCATCTAAGAAATGAGTCTCAAGCATGCATGAAGCGTGGCAGACCCATCGGTTCCAAAGATAAAAATCCCCGAATAAAAAAAGGAGCTAAAAATCAAGATGGCCGATTCGAGGATGTAATAACTCCAAAAGATTCCTCTGACATAATCAATATTTCAGTTCTAGAAGAAACACAAGAAACTGAAATTTGTGAAAATAAAGAGATCTCAATAAATTATGTCATGAATAAAATACAATAGAATCGACATGAAGTCAACGTTGATGATGTTTTTGCATATAATATAGCGCTTAATATGATAAATGATAATGAAGATCATGAACCAAAGTTTATTTCAGAGTGCAAACAAAGAGATGATTGGCCAAAATGGAAAAAATGCAATTGAAGCGGAATTAAATTCTCTTATTAAACGAAAAGTTTTTGGACCTGTAGTCCGTACACCTAAAGGTGTAAATCCTGTTAGATATAAATGGGTTTTTGTACGAAAACGAAATAAGAATGGTGAAATTGTGAGATATAAAGCACGACTTGTTGCTCAAGGTTTTTCACAAAGACCCGGCATTGATTTTGAAGAAACATATTCACCTGTGGTTGATGCAAGTACGTTTCAGTACTTAATTAGTTTACTAGCACAAGAAGGGCTCGATTTATATCTGATGGATGTTGTTACAACCTATTTATATGGATCTCTAGATAATGATATTTACTATCACAAGAAGATTATTTAATCAAATTAAATAAATCCCTTTATGGGCTGAAACAATTTGGACGTATGTGGTATAATCGCCTTAGTGAATATTTGCTAAAAGAAGGATATAAAAATAACCTCATTTGTCCATGTATTTTTATTAAAAGATATGAAAATGGATTTGCCATAATTGTTGTTTATGTTGATGACTTAAATATTATTGGAACTCCTGAAGAGCTTCTAAAAACTATAAATTGTTTAAAGAAAGAATTCAAGATGAAAAATCTAGGAAGGACAAAATTTTGTCTTGGATTACAAATTGAATACTTAAATAATAGAATTTTTATACATCAAAATATTTATTTAGTAAATGTGCTAAAAAAATTTTATATGGAGATGTCACATCCGTTGTGCACTCCGATGGTTGTAAGGTCATTAGATGTGAACAAAGATTCCTTTAGACCTCAAGAAAAGGATGAAGAACTACTTGGTCCTGAAGTACCATACCTTAGTGCAATTGGAGCACTAATGTATCTTGCTAATTATACATGGCCTGATATATCATTTGCTGTTAATTTATTAGCAAGACATAGTTCTTCACCTACGCGAAGGCATTGGAATGGAGTTAAGCACATACTTCGCTATCTTAGAGGAACAATAGATATGAGTTTGTTTTACTCAAAAGTGCCCAAGTCAGACTTAATTGGTTATGTAGATGCAGGTTATTTGTTAGATCCTCATAATGGTCGATCACAAACAGGTTATTTATTTACCTGTGGTGGAACAGTTATATCATGGCGGTATATGAAACAGACTATAGCATCCACATCTTCTAATCATGCAGAAATTTTAGCTCTACATGAGGCAAGTCAAGAATGTGTTTGGTTGAGATCTATGATTCAACACATACGTAACACTTGTGGCTTATCTTCAAAGAAAATAATTCCGACAATCATATATGAGGATAATACTGTATGTATTGCTCAATTAAAGGAAGGGTATATTAAAGGAGATAGAACAAAACATATTTCACCAAAATTCTTGTTCACTTATGATCTTCAAAAGAATGGTGATGTAAGTATTCAACAAGTCTGTTCATGCGATAATCTAGCGGATATATTACCAATGCACTTCCTACTACAATATTTGAAAAGCTTGTATATAATATTGGGATTCGTAGACTCAAAGATATCAATTGACATTTACAAATATAGTGTACTCTTTTTCCTTTATTAGGTTTTTATCCCACAGGATTTTTCCTAGTAAAGGTTTTAATGAGGTACATATTTTTTAATGGACATCCAAGGGGGAGTGTTATGAATAATATTATTTGGATGTCTATTCATCCTCCTTCGGTTTTTATATTCTTTAGTTATAATCTTGAAACCTATGTAAAGTAATTAACTTATGTAATTATGATTCATAAGTTATTTATCATTTGGGATTCTATAAATAGAGCATCTCTTTTTGTATTGAAACACCAAAAACGAAAGTGAAATAAGATTTCCTCTTACCTCAATTATTCTATTTCTTTATTACTTTGTTTCATTTTGTAATATTTTACTATTATTCCTTACATTCTTACTAGAAATAAGAAATAATAGTAACATGTTTAATAAAATGTATTGATGTGCACGTAACTAAAATATGAATAACTCAACTTTTTTTCTCACACTCACATTTAAAAAAATGAACTCAAATTAAATCTAAACTATAAATTTTAAGTTTGTTTCGATTCTTTTTTCTGATTTAAACTAAAATTTCAATTTTAAGGTTCTTATGCTAATCTTAATTGATAATTATAATATAAAGTGGTAAAACACATAAAGTAAAAAATATATAATATAAATATTTATACAAAAAATAAATAATTAACCATGATTTTTACAAGTTCCCAAAGTTGGATCAAACTAATCCAATTAAATAACAAAAGGGAATTAAAATAAAAATTTTGATTTGATCTAGGTTTTTAAATTAACGTTAAGTTTAGAAACACTTTTTGCCCAAGTAATGTGATCTATTAATCGGTAGAGGTCTTTATCTTTCTAAAGTGCCATTTCAACAACTTAAGCAATGAAGTGTTTATTAGTCCAACTACTATTTTATATTAAAAGTTCGGGAATAGAATATAACTTTAACGTTTTTTTTTAACATCAAGAGTGTAATTTATTATTTGTCTTCATGGTTTTATCGTTCGCATGCTATCTATGCTTACATGTGGTTAATCAATTTAACCGTCCTAAAAATTTAATTTCCGAAATATATCATGAATTTTGTCATGTAAATCTCATCAATCGAACGCACATTTATGTTACCATAAAGTCCCACTTTTTTAAGAGTAAAATACAATGTGTGTAGCCTCTCAAGAACCATTCATATTAAATGCACAAAGATATGTTTAACCAATATTGGCCGTGTTTACTAGGAAGGATGGAAAGTATGAAGGAGGAAAAAAATTAGAAAGATGAGAAAATTAGATGGAAAGGAAAGTGAAAAAATTTTCCTTCCTTATGTTTATTTAAAAGGATGGAAAATAAGATGGATTAATATATATACTCTAATTTTAAATTTTTACACTCATAATAGTAAAAAATTATTAAATACTTATAATTAATTATTAAATTATATTAAATATAATCACTATTGAATAAATAAATATATAATATAAAAAATATTGTAAATATGATCTAAATTTTTAAAAATAAACGTATTCGAGATTGATACTTTGAAATACCTTAGATAACTTAAAAATTTATCAAGCATCTACCAAATACAAAAATCTATTTTAAATACTATGCTATCATTCTATTTTTTTTCCTTATTTTTTTTCCCTATAAGAAACTACGGAAATTTTTTTTAATTCTTTGCTATCATTCTAGTTTTCTCTCTCTTGTGAATTTTTTTTCATTGTAAGATAATAGAGCTTTTTTTGGGGCTGTAACCCAAAACAAAATCAACTAACAATAATGTTAGCAACAAATTGTAAACGTTAATCCCAATGTCTTAAACCACTAGATTAGCTGGTGATTGAATTAAATCTTCTAGTAATGGTCAGCCTCGTGGGATATGCTAGTGTTAGACCCATAGATTTTGATTGGCCAACTAGGTCAAAATCGGCCTGAAATCATGCCCAAATCAAAGCTAGGGCTCTCGATTGAGGGGAGTGGCGGCGGAGTCTGTTCATGCGGCAGTGCCGGCGTTGGTGTGAGCTTGCAGTGGTGGCAGCAGTAGGTGGTGCTTCTAGCCAGTAGGGGTAGAGATGCATGGCTCAGGCGAGTGGCGACGGCGAGCTTCGGCATGGCGCAAGCTGGTTGGTGTGGCTATTGGTGGCGCTTCGACTTCCGACGCTGCCTAGACACGCACGCAAGGGAGCGTAGAGGCGGGGCTCGTGGATTCATTCATTCATCCGGCGAGGTGGGCGACAACTTCGATCACGCGATTCAGCTGGCGTCGTCTTGGATCGGAAGCTCATCTGGGCACGTGTGGATGCACGGGAGTCAAGCTAGCGATGAGGTAGAAGAGAACGAGATGCAGCTGCGGGATGCTGGAGGTGCGTGGCTCGCAAGGATGTCGTAGGCTAGCAGGCGGACATGCGGGCATACGCATCCGGCGAGTCCTCGAATGCGCACATGCCTCGCTCGTCTTTCCTTGAGCAGCGAGAGGCATTTTCACTTGAGAGTTATTTCTTTATTTATTTATTTATGTAGAGATATTGTGCAATCTTTCTTGAGTAGGTCAATCTAGTTAATTGTGACTTTCTTTTACTAAGGAGCATCAACTAACCCAATTGAAATTCATTCGTTAATGCATGTTGGGATATCTTCTCAATTAATATATTCTCTAAACGTTATTAGTGCAATCTCAATAATATATAAAGATGTAATAATAATAATTAACACACAAAAGATTAACCCAACATAAAAACACCAGGATTTACATAAAAAATTAAAAAGAGGGTAACAAACCATGGGAGCAAGCTACAAAATTTCAATATGAAAGGAATATACAATGTCTCTTCACATCCAAGGATTTCATCAAATATAAGGGTGAAATTCAAAACAAGGGAATCAAGATACCCGAAATTATATTTTTGAATTAATTAGAAGAATGAAAAGATATATAAAAAAATATGACTATTGAAATAGATAGGAAATTACCTCAAAAGTAGCTCTATAAAATTTTGCAACGAGGGATGACTCCAAGATTGTACCTAGAATTTCTCAATCACTTCCCTTCTCAGCCAACAAAAAAAAAATAGTTGTAGGCTCATAATAACAACCCTAATTTCTAGTAGGTCCCCTACGGGATATGAGACCCATATATATAATAATCCCCCTCTCCTATATTAGGCAAGAATGACCAGACTAGCCATCTTCTTATAAACCTCAATTTTCTCCTTAGTGACAACCATAGTCATCATATCTGATAGATTCTTATCAGTATGGATCTTGTTGAGACTTATCAATTTTCTATCTACAATATACATGAATAAATGGTATCTAATATCGATGTGTGTTGTCATGAAATGATATGTGGCAATTTTGCTAAGCTGCATAGCATTTTGGTATTTATAGTAAATCACATATTTGTCTTGATTTATATTCAACTCACTTAGGAAACATTTCTACTATATTATTTTCTTTACAGCTTTAGTGGTTGCAATATACTCTAATTTAGTGGTAGATAAAGTAACACAACTTTGCAACTTAGATTGCCATGAGATAACACTCCCTATAAATGTAAATAGATATCCAAAATTAGATTTCTTCCATCTAAGTCACCTGTTGATACATACAAAATAGCCTAGTTCTCAGATTATAGTGGTGACCAAAATTATAGTCTGCTCATGATTTCGTCTATGGAGATTGTGTATCAAGATTATAGCTGTGCCCAAAATCATGGCATGCCCGTGATTTCTTCTATGGAGATCATGTATTAAGATTAGGATTATGACCAAAACCATGGCATATCCATGAAACCTATTGTGGAGTTTCTGCTGATGCAGACTAGAGCAAATCACGACTATGACAAAAATCACGGCTGAGCCTTGATGCCATATTATGGCTAAGATGAAAATTATTGCATGACAATGAAGCTTTCAAATGCACTGTTTAGTTCTACTAGAGAAGATTATGGCTCTGAAAAAATTCATGGACTAGCCCTAACGCCATATTATGGCCCTAATCAAAATCATAGCCCACCTGTGAAATTTTCTATGGCTCTATCTAAAGATCGCGGTCGTTACAAGGATCATGGCTAGATGTGAAATCATGGGACCTACAAACAAAGTGAAAGTTGATGGGTTCATGGCGATCCCAATGCATGAGCCAACTATTAGACAGGTATATGGACACTACTCTTAATCCATCTCCAGCATGTAAGATGTTAGTCTAGCCCATATGTGTCGATACAGAGCCAAAATACAATAATCAAGTGAAGAAAAAAAAAGAAAAAAAAAAGAAAAAAAAAAAAAGTTCAACTTCACCATTGTCATAGGGGTGTGACGATTTATCATAGCCATGTGATTACGAGTTGTCTCTCTCTGCTCTAGACAGATGTCTCTTCTCGGATGTGGCCACCATTTTCTCAGATCATTGTCGATCCTTATCTCCTTTTGCTCTAGAACTTTGCGAGAATCTTCTCCTCTCCTTGGCCCAAATTCCTCTCGAATTTAGTGGCCGGAGGTGCTTAAGAAGCTTCTCGGCAAATCTCAATCCCTAGATAGTTGTTGTTGCCATTTTCCCTTTGAAAATTTATGTGAGTGTTCGACTTTCGAATCCCTGCCTCCTCCTGTCTCTTATAGACATTTCTTTGTCTTGATTTTACCTATTTCGCTAAAAAAATTCATGGATTTAGTCTTGGATTGATGAATTGGACAAAAGGGGCAGAAGACTCAGGCCCTGGCTAATTTTCCCCCTTTTTATTATCATAGGGGGTGTGACGATGACTCTTTTCGTATTTT
The DNA here is from genome assembly GCA_027563935.2 of Costus lasius. Taxonomy (NCBI): domain Eukaryota; kingdom Viridiplantae; phylum Streptophyta; class Magnoliopsida; order Zingiberales; family Costaceae; genus Costus; species Costus lasius. Next base: position 78,009,179 of record CM050453.2, on the reverse strand, counting down.
GAATTTTTAGTGGTAGCAAAGTTTCCATTGTAGCTCATGGTATTCCTCAACTTTATAGTTTGGTTTGATTAGGTTGGAAATATATCAAATTATGAATATTTTTCTTAAAAAATAATAAAAAGGGATCCTATAGATTCCAAACCAAATAACTAATTTGAACCAAATAATAAGTAAAAAATTGATAAAAATGACTCAAATAAATGACATAAGTATGTAAAATTCACTATTAACTTTTTGAGTCATCAATACTTAAGCTCATGGATACCTAACCAACTGATGCTATTGATGTGTTTGCAAGTGCTTAGATACGTCGAAATAATAAAAAAGTTATTGATTCCATAGAGACCTATGTGTTAAGTACCAAATAATTATTTTTTCACTAGCTATGTAAACTGAGATTTCTAAAATAAAACTTTAATGAGTGAAAACTAGAGGTATGTGTTAGCTATTTATTGAACAAAATTCAGAAGAGAAAACGGGACATGGTTTTACCACACTAATTTTTTATGACAAATAAAATAGATGTCTATGTCAACTTTTTAAATTATGTTAATGAGAAAATACTTTAAAGAAAAGTTGTCTCCTCTCGGATGTCCAACTTGCACTAACCCAACTTTCACTCGCGTGATTTGCTATTCTAGTGATTAAGTTCAATAGTAAATTTTAGTTCCTAAAAATCAAGGTTAACTATTGTGGATTGATTCTTAAGTCCAACTCTCAAGTGAAATTAAGTACTCTCATATTTTAATCCACAAGTTTTACCAAAGGGTTTCTAACAATTTAACTCACCTCTCAGTGTAGTTACCTTGTCTAACGTAATGTAATTATCAAACTAGAATATTTGCATATAGGCTTTAATAATTAGATTGCTAGAACCTAGCTACTTTCGTAGTCTAAGTTATTGGCCAAGTTAAGGGTTATGGATTTATAAGTCAACTCTTGATTCATGTTATAAACCCTAGGACATGTAACTATCCAAAATTAAACAATCATAAAGTTAATAATTTTCAAAGCAAAATTAACACTCTTTAAATAACTGACAAAATAAAAATAATCATTAAATCATTGTAAAAATCAGAGGGTTACTATCTCAGTTCTAAAGAAAGTTTACGCTACCAGAGATATGATTTCACAATAGTAGTTGATAAGAAAGAGTTATTACAGATCAAGACATTAAATAAAAATACAATAAAAATTTTAGTTCAACTTCATTGCCATCATAGGGGTGTGACAACTGCAGTTCTAATCATCACAATCCTATGATTACAAGGGGAAAAAGTGGCATGACTATTGCGTTCTTTAGAATTTCATATATTGCTTCATTGATTTCTCCTCAACTTGAATTCCTTTCACTCTAAAATTTTGTGTGTATCCTCTCCTCCATTGGGCAACTCTTCCTTATAAATTTCATCACCAAAGGTGCCATGTATGCCTCTTGGTAAAAGAACAAGCTCTAGCACTGCCACTTGCGATTTCTCCTTAATTTTTACTCGTGAGCACGCGATTCCCTGAATCTATCCTCTCCGTCCTCTTATAATCTGATCTACGCTCTTAGTTTAGTTGATTCATGTATCAATCCCGAGATTGGAACTCAAAAAATCAAGTTTAAACCAAGCCCGAAAGACTCGGCTTCTTTGCTAAACTTTTCCCCAATTTGTTAGAATTATAGGGGTGTGATGACCATAGTTCATTCGTCACAGGGTGTGATCATAAGTTAACTTTCAAATTTGCCCCTTGAGCTCTAAATTTTCTCTAGCTTTAGTCCTTAGTCCATTTAGCCCTAAAATACATAAAAATAAGGATATTTCATCTGAAAAATTTAAAAATAAGAAAATGTGTAGGTTCTAAATCAAATGACCGACTTTAATTCAAAAAATAAGAAAAAGTACTTAAAAATGACCTAAAAAGGTGAATTTAAACATATGAAATTTATTATGACTTTTTTAGGTTATTAGCTACATTTCTAAGAGATATAACTAAGATCTACCAACTCTATGGTAAAGAACTCAACAATAAGCATGCTTGTAATTGATCTTTTGTCACCAACATCATAAAGAACTCAATAATTAGGAGAGTTTTGTTGCCTGCAATCTTTCACTCATATAAGTCTTCTAATTTTTTTCACAATTTATATACTTCTTTTTTATTTATAATATGATGAAAAATATTATATTCACCAATTGTTGAATATGACTGATGGCTTTTTTGTTAAACTTTTGCTCTAACATCATATCATAGTCTTTTAGGCATGAATTCATTCTCAAATGCAATAAATAATTCCTTGCAATATAGATAGTCTTCCATCTTAGCTCTCTAGATAAGCTAATTTTCTCTATTCAAAACTACTATTATATTGCTAATTTCCTTGATTAGCATAATTGACTGATCAACCTTGCTCTACTGCCACTCTTGAGATTTTTGTTCTCAATTTGATATAATTCATAAATGTCACTTAGTGCAATCTTAATAATATATAAAGACGCAATAATAATAATAATAATACTAACAACAACAACAACAACAACAACAACAACAACAACAACAACAACAACAACAACAACAACAACAATAACAACAACAACAACAATAATAATAATAATAATAATCAACTCACAAGATCATCCAAACATAAGAACACTAATATTTTACATAGAAAAATCCATCAAAAGGAGGGTAAAAAACTATGGGAGAAAGCTCTTAGGTCCCTTCCTATGTGGATAAAGCCAAAATTTTAAGAGGCCCATTTATTTAGTAAACCATTAGAGTTTTGTGTCTAAGTTTTTTTTGCAGCTATATGAATGTTTTTTTAGGGGTTAAACTGTTTTGTAGCCACTCTAACACAAGATAGACAAATTATATGAAAGCTTCTCTACAAACAACTAGCTTCATCAAACTAACGATCGGAGGTCCATCTGAGGTCAAATCATGTTGATTTTTGGAGAGCTTGTTCGTTTCTGTGTGTTCTTTACATTGAGCAATGGAGATTAGATTTCAATAGTTGGTTTTAGAGTTATAGTATTGGGAACAGAAGCTATCTAGTTTGGTTTCCAACACTGGAAAGTCTGTTCATACCTCACAATTAGAAGGGTTTCCATGGTCTGATTTGGCTGATACTTGCTCCGTATTTATAGGACACTTGAAACTCAGTTTTGGATGCTGGAGATAATCATTAGAGGTCGAGAAGGTTTCCATTTGTTGCCAAAGCCATGACCCTCTATTTGTTCCCTTTACACTTCAACTGCTCTCTTTCAATATCTTGGTACTATGGTTGTGTTAGTGATTGTTTTATAATCCTGTGAACTCATATTGCTGTTGTAAACACTTTTTTGATAGTGGATTCCTTGTTTGTACTGTGGTTTCTATCTATCATGTTGAAGGACCATGATAAAATTTATATGTTTGTGTGATTGCCTTGTGGAGATTGTCATTGGAGGTCAAGAAGGTTATCGTTTCTTGCCCATGTTGTGACCCCTATTTGTTCCCTTTACATTTCAATTACTTTCTTTTAATATCCTGGTATTATGGCTGCGTTAGTGATTGTTTTATGCTCCTGTGAACTCATATTGCTGTTGTAAACACTTTGTTGACAGTGGAGTCCTTTATTTGGACTAGAGAGAGGTCCCATGGTTTCTATCCTTCATATTGAAGGAGTTTTCCTGTTAAATTTTTTGTGTTTGTGTGATTTCCTATGATTTAATTTGTGTCTTATTTCTTATTGGTGCTCCTCTTATTAATTCGTGTGAGAAAGGAATTCTTGGTTTATAACTTAATTGTGAGTTTTCTATTTTCCCAACCTTTCTCTTCAAGTGGTAACAAAGTTAGCTTCATAGTTTTCTTTGATTGATTGAACAATAGAGGAAAGGGAAGATGAAGGATCATCTATTTATAAAGAAATAGCACTTACCTCTTTTTGCAGCTTAGAACCCCGAGTGTAAAAGTGATGAAGAATGGACATTTGAGCATGAACAAGTTTGTGGCATCATACGACAATGGGTGGAAGATTATATCTTGAACCATATTGCTGATGAAACTATTGCTTGTAGCTTAAGGGAAAAACTCAAGAATTTGTATGCTTCTAAGATTGGAAACAATAAGATGTTTCAGCCCAAACTAGCTATGCAATTTAGGTATAAATATAGGAGCTCCATATCAGATCACTTGAATGAATTTTAGGAGTGTTTAGATTAGTTGTCTGACATGGGTGTGCAATTTGATGATGAGATTCTTGGACTTTAGTTTCTTAAGACTCTTTCAAATTCATGGGAGATTTTTTGGTGACTTTGATGGTCTCAGCTCCTAATGGTGTTGTGACTATGAAAATGGTGAAGAGTGGTGTTCTAAATAGAGAAGTGAGACAGAAAACTCAGAAGACACTAACATCACATTAGTGAGAAGGGACTGAACTATTTAGCAAAGAAGAATGTGTTTTCAGGTCTAAAGGTTGCAACACTAGAAAAATGTGCTCACTATTTGGCTGTGAAATAGAGAAGGGTTTCCCTTAAGCATCATCAACCTTCTAGGAAGAAGCGTATTTTTGAGTTGGTGCATTCTAACATTTGTGGCCCTTTGAAGGTAAAGTCTTTTAGGGTATATTCAGAAGAACGGAATCCACTGTGGAAAGGAAGGAAAGAGCAATGAATCTAGATGGAAAGTCATCTAGATTCATTGCTCTTTCCTTCCTTTCCACAGTGGATTCCATTCTACTGAACACACACTTAGTGATGCACTTTACTTTGTGACATTTATTGATGATCATTCTAGAAAACTTTAGGTTTGCATTTTAAAATCTAAAGATCAAGTTCTTGATGCTTTTAAACAATTTCAAGCTTCTACTAGAATAGAAATAGGGAAGAAATTAAAGTGTATATGAACTGATAATGATGGTGAATATTGTGGACCTTTTGATGCTTATTGTTGAGCGAAGACAATTAAGCATCAATTGACACCTCCTAAAACTCCTAAGCTGAATAGCATGGTAGAAAGAATGGACAAGACTTTAATGGACAAAGTGAAATGTTTAGACACAAAGCTGCCAAAATCTTTTTGGGGTGAGGCTCTTTATATTGTTGCACATATGATGCGTTGCATTTACACCATATTTTTGTTTATATTTTACATGATGTTTTGGGATTAATTGAATGATTTTATGTAATTTTTAATGTTTTTACTTTACTTTGCATAGAATCTTCACTTATCGTGGTTTTTATGAAAATGTAAGTAAAATCACCTAAAAATGAAGGATTTCACGAGTTTTGAAGCCAAAGCACTATTCCCGAGGAGATCACGAGCTTACGGGTCAAATTTGGAGTCAAAATAGTGAAGAAATCAACATTCACGGCCATGGCCGTAATTATGGCTCAGCCGTAATTTTGAGTTCGAGCAGTGGGTGAAAAACGGCTAAGTGTTGGAATGAACAGAAACATTCACGGGTGAAGCCGTGAATCCATCACGGCCTGTGAATATTTCTATGACATAAGGCCTGTACACGCATAAAGAATCACGGCCGAAGCTGTGAACATATTACGGACCGTGAAAACGTCCACCCGACAAGTTTTTCACTCGATTCTTCATCGATTCGAACCGGATTTGTACTAGACTTTGCAGAAACGTTCGCTGATGGGTTCCAGACCGGTCTAACTATAAAAGATCAGATTTGTACTAGCTTTTTGGACGAACAAAAGTGGCAGCAGCGATGAGGGCAAAAATTCGAGTTTCAGAGCATATTCCGGCGAGATTCCATGCAAAAGGAACGATTGATCAACTCTTTCTCATCTCCAGATCGAGGGGAAGCCGGTTTATCATTGTCTTAGTGAATTCTTTGTGATTTTTACTAGATCTATACTTGTTCATAGTACAAACATGTATTTCCTTAAGAACATGAGGGAGAAGATCCTTGTTTCAGGATTTAGGGCTTAGCCCGCTGACTTTTATGAATTAATCTTTATTCATACTCTTTTTTATACAAATTTATTATCATGATTTGATTGAAGTTGTGTTTATTCTGTAATTTACCTTGGCCACATATAATTGCGCTTTAGACGTTGCGAGAAGGACCGAGAGGTGAATCGTAACATCCGATCTATTTCAATTGAACCTTCGAATCCAATCACGAGAGTGGGTTGGATTCGTCTGAAGGATCCAAACAGCTTTTCATAGAACTTAATGGGTTTAATTAGGTTAACTGTCACGAGAGTAGGGAGTTAACTTAATTAAATACCGTATTACACTCCGAGAGGAGGTGATATGTACATTAGGAAAAGTTCCTTTCATGATAGATATTTTCTATTGATCGAGTTATCTTTGTAAGGTTCATAATAGTCAGTGTGGTGAAACCTAGAAATCCCGATTCTCTTAGAACTTGAATCCACTAAAAAGCTACTTTTGAATTGTTCGTGCTTAGAAGTTTAGCATAACCACTCATTTGTTTTGCCTAGATTTAAACAAGTCGAAAAGTCAGTACTTAACTATGTAATCCTCGTTGGGAATGATATCTTTTTATTACTTCGATAATTCTATGCACTTGCGGAATGCTATCAAGTTTGAGGCGCCGTTGCCGGGGATTACGGCTAGTTAATATTGACTTATTAGATAAGTTTGGAGATTAGGCACTTTTCTTTCTTTTGTTTTAGTGTTAGTTCTTACTTTTCTTTTCTTTTCTTTTGGACTGTTATTTTATTTTCTGTTTTGACTTACACATTGTATGCCTAGAATTTCTCAAACAGGTACTTTAGTTCCAGTAGACCTAGAAATTGAACTTACATTTCGCCTTCGAAGGAGATTGCAGTTTCATACTGAGAAGATTTCTGAAGAAGGTGCAATGGCGGCAAACAATCAATCTTTGAGGGACTTCGCTGTACCGAACACACAAGGCTTTAATTCAAGCATAGTCCGACCCAATGTAGAAGCGAACAACTTTGAACTCAAACCAGCGTTGATGACAATGGTCCAGCAAAATCAATTTGGGGGATCCCTAAATCAGGACCTTAATCTACATCTAGCTGTCTTTTTAGAATATTGCGACACTGTCAAAGTTATTGGAGTTTTATCTGGCGCTATAAGACTAAGATTGTTCCCTTTTTCTCTCAGGGACCGTGCGAGAGCTTGGCTATATTCGCTACCAGCAGGATCTATTACTACCTGGGACGAGCTTTCCAAGGCCTTTATGAATAAATACTTCCCACCTAGCAAGACTGTGCAGCTACGCAACAGGATTACATGTTTTGCACAACAAGAGGGAGAATCACTGTATGATGCCTAGGATCGCTTCAAGGAGCTCTAGCGTATGTGCCCACACCATGGACTCCAAGCATGGGTTTTGATCCACATCTTTTATAATGGATTGGATTATAACTCCACGTTGATGGTGGATGCTGTGGTTGGAGGAACAATTATGAGCAAAGGCGTTGAAGAGGCGACAGCTCTACTTGAGGATATGGCCATGAACCATAACCACTGGTCAAGTGAGCGAGGTACTACTTCCACAGGATTTGGTAAGTACCATAATGTTTCCTTGACATCTTTGGCGGCAAAGGTAGATTCATTAGCACAGAAGTTAGATTCCTTTTCCTTTCCCTCAGTTGCCGTTAATGTAGTTTCCTATGAAGTGTGTGGTGTAACAGGGCATGATTCATCTCACTGTCAATTTATTGTTTCATCTTAAGAAAATATTAATCAAGAGCAAGTTAACGCCTTGAGGAATTTTAATCAGAGACCAGTGAATGACCCATATTCTGCAACTTACAATCCGGGATGGAGGACCACCCCAACTTGTCCTACAAGAACAATCAAGGGCAAGTTCCCCCTCAGTATCCTCAGCAAAATAATAGGCCATCATCGGGCTTTCAATCAAGACAATATGGACAACCCCAGAAGTCAAACTTAGAGACCATGCTAGTATGATTTCTCATGAAACAGCAGAAGAGCACTGACGACCTCGCTGATGCGGTCAAACAGCTGACATCTCATGTGGATGCTTTGGCTACCCATAACAAGATGTTAGAGAATCAGATTCCTCAGCAGCGAGTTCTACTAGTAGACCCACAGGGAGACTACCGAGACAACCTAAGCTGAACCCCACAGAGCATTGCAGCGCAATAACTACAAGGAGTGGTAAGCGGCTGGATGAACCCCAGAAGCCTAAGGAAGAGATCACACCTGCAGTTGACAAGGAGCAGTGTGAAGAATCACAGCCTGATGAGGAAAAGCCTATTGAGAAAGGAAAGGAGAAATATGTGGGTCCACTTGCGTATGTTCCGCCTATCCCCTTTCCTCAGAGATTAGCCAAGGCAAAATTGGACAAGTAGTTTGGCAAATTCCTGGAGGTATTGAAAAAGTTATACATTAACATTCCTTTCATAGAAGCTTTGTCACAGATGCCTACCTATGCAAAGTTCTTAAAAGATATACTCTCTAATAAGCGAAAGATTAAAGAATATGGAACAGTGGCACTTACATAGGAATGCAGTGCGATAATACAGAACAAGGTTCCTCAAAAGTTGAAAGATCCAGGAAGCTTCTCCATCCCCTGCCAGATTGGCAACATGTCTTTTGAAGGAGCTCTATGTGACTTGGGCGCAAGTGTTAGTTTGATGCCCCTGTCAATTTGTAGGAAACTCGACATATGTGACATGAAGCCAACCACTATCACATTACAATTGGCTGACTGATCTGTTAGGCGACCAGTTGGAATATTGGAAGATGTTCTCTTAAAAGTTGGTCAATTTTTCGTACCTGCGAACTTTGTGGTTTTAGAAATGGAGGAAGACATAAGACTGCCAATTATTTTGGGGAGGCCATTTTTGGCCACTGCAGGCGCTGTTATTGATGTGAAGAGAGAGAGAGATTGACTTTGAATATTGGGGAGAATAATATTGATTTTGATCTTTCTTCATCCCTTAAAAAGCCCTCCTTTGAAGATTCCTGTCTTAATATTGATGCCTCAGAATTGGAAACAAGAGCGGAAGATTTGAAGGAAGAAGTAGATCCGTTGGAAGTTTGCCTAATTAGAGTGGAGGATGAATAGAATATGGGGGAAAAGGCGCAGGAGTATGCAAAAATATTGGATTCAAGCCAGACGGTTGAGCCACAGAAAACCAAAATTGAGAAACTTATTCTGGTAAAACCTGAACCGGTAAGGATGAATAAATTAGAACTCAAGGTGCTTCCACCAAATTTGAGATACAAGTTCTTGGGGGAAAATTCTACATATCCTGTGATAGTGAGTGCTGACTTGGATAAAATTCAAACAAAGAGATTGCTTGAAGAGCTTCGACGACATAGAAAGGTAATTGGATATTCATTGGATGACATACATGGAATTAAACCGTCTTTGTGTATGCACAGGATTTATCTTGAAGAAAATTGCAAACCCTCTATTGAGTATCTGTTGTGATCCGCAAGTGCACGGATACTCGAAGTAATAAAGAAAGTATCGAATCCACAGAGACCTACGTTGTTGAATACTAAATAGTTGATTTCTTACTATCTAGGCAAATCGAAATCGTGAGAATAGCAATCGGAAACTAAAAACGGAATTATCAGAGAGAAAAGCTGGGACTAGGGTTTCGTTCACTTAGACTTTTATGACTAGATATGAATAAGGATTTTGTTGATTCAATTTTATCATGATGAAGATATTATCAAACAATGAACTCAAGGATCACTTTCGTGCATCCGAGTTCTAGGAATCTCTAGTGGAGTCTCAAGGATCACTTTTGTGCATCCGAGTCTCGCAACTAGTTTCGCTCAAGGATCTCCAACGTTCCGATCTTTGCTTTCGCACAAGATCTGCACGTTTGACAAATAGACTCAATCTATAGATTCATATTATAATCATGGCAATTATTCGACTAGAAAAGATCAAGATGGATCTAACCTAAGGAAGGGATCCTAACATGCAATTCTAGGGTTCCAAATTCTCAAGCAATTACCTTTCGGTCTCAAGCGAAAATTCTAAGAACATAATTAATAACATGAATTTAAAGAGTGTCTAAGCACAATTATCACATGGGCAAAATCATCATGCTAAGATTAAACTCAACGAAATAAGGAAAAAAATCATCTAGTCATTGGAAGTTAAGTGAATTACTCCCCCATGTCCCAAAAGTAGTTTAAGCTATCATCATGAGGGAATGACAACAAGACATAGCTTCAGAGGATCGAAAATTGAAAGAAAAGAGAAGTTTAGAAAATACAGCACGGCTCTGAAGAATTTCACAGCCGTAATTTGCAAAGGATCGTCGGTGAACAATGCTGGCGACTCCTCTTTCTTTGATTTCTCTTCCGATCGATCTCCTTTCGGTTTAAAATTTTTGGTATATTGTCTCCTCCTTCTGTCGAAGCTTCAGTATGAAAATCACGGCCGGAGATCGTCTGGATAGAGCGTGACGGTCAAACCCTCGGCGGCGGCGTGGATCCCCCCTTCTCCCCCGACAGTGCACGAAATTTAGGGCTTTTTGTCTCTTCGTAATCCTCCCGTGGAAAGCTGCCTTTTTGCTTCTTACGGCTTTGAGTAAAAAGCCCTGGATCGCCCACAATCATCTCTGCAAGAATCGGGTGTTGACATTGACTCGGGCGTCCCGTCCAGAATAGGTTTTACGGCAGTGTAATTGTTTACGGCTGGTGCCGTAAAATCTCTTGAGTCTTCTGTGCCGATGTTGTCTCGGAAAATATGACCCGTAAAATAGTTTACGGCCAGTGCCATAAAATTTGCTGAACTCTCTGTTCTGAAATGGCTGGAAAATACGGCTGTGAAATCCCTTACGGCAGGTACTGTAAAATCGGGTGAAGTTTCTGTTCTGACGTGCTCCGAAATTCGGTACCGTAATATTGCTTACGGCCGGTACCATAAAATCAGGAAATCTTTCTGTTCGGAAACTTCACAAAATACAGCAGTGCTCGGATTTTACAGTACCATCTAAAATTACGGTACCATAAAATGGATTACGGCACTACCGTAATTTGCAAACTTGCTCCGTTTTACGTGAAATTTCTTGGGTGATATCCTCTTGATGATGGTAATCCTTCTATGTATTTGATTTTGCTTGAAAACGCCTAAAAATAGTGCCTTTTTACCTGAAAACCATGAAAAACCAAAATAGAAGTAGACTTTGCAATATTCAATGAATTTATCATAAAAACAAGTAAAAGATATTCAATTTAGAATGAAAAGATATCAAAAAATGATACAAAATATACTATATATTTTGGTGTCATCAGTATCATTGTCGACTGAATCCTGTCATGAAAGAGGTGCTAAAAAAGGAAGTTCTCAAGTCACTAAATGCAAGAGTGATTTACCCAATTTCTGATAGTGAATGGGTTAGTCCTGTTCATGTGGTTCCAAAGAAAGGGGGAGTCACTGTAGTGAAAAATGAGAACAATGAGTTAATTCCGATGAGAACGGTAACTGGGTGGCGTATGTGTATCGATTACCGAAAATTAAACAAAGTCACCCGGAAGGATCACTTTCCTCTTCCTTTCATTGACTAGATGCTTGAACGATTGGCTACAAACTCTTATTTCAGTTTTCTTGATGGCTTTTCAGGATTTTTTCAGATACCCATTCATCCTGAATATCAAGAGAAGACCACCTTCATGTGCCCATACGGGACATTCGCGTATAGGCGCATGCCTTTTGGATTATGCAATGTGCCAGCCACCTTTCAACGATGCATGATGGCCATTTTTTCTGATCTCATTGAAAATATTATGGATGTTTTTATGGATGACTTTTCAGTGTATGGATCTTCTTTCGATGATTGTTTATCTAATTTATCGCGTGTCTTGCAGAGGTGCGAGGAAGTAAACCTAGTTCTTAATTGGGAGAAATGCCATTTTATGGTGCAAGAAGAAATTATTCTCGGACATTGTATCTCACGGAGAGGTATTAAAGTGGATAAGGCCAAGATTCAAGTTATTGAGAAGTTTCCTCCACCCACATCAATCATAGGGATTCGAAGTTTTCTGGGACACGCTGGGTTTTATCGTCGATTTAATAAGGATTTTTCTAAAATTACTAGGCCTCTTACAAACTTATTGGCTAAGGATATTGATTTTCATTTTGACAGGGACTGTACTGAAGCTTTTGAAGAATTGAAGAAGGCTCTTGTCTCTGCACCCATCATGCAACCGCTAGACTGATCGCTCCCTTATGAGATGATGTGCGATGCAAGTGACCAAGCAGTGGGAGCGGTGTTGGGACAGCAAAAGAATAACAAATTACATTCCATCTATTATGCCAGCAAGACTTTAGACGGGGCGCAAATAAATTATGCAACAACCGAAAAGGAGCTTCTTGCCATAGTGTTTGCTTTTAACAAATTTCGCTCTTATATCATTAATTCTAAGGTTGTTGTCTTTACAGATCATTCGGCGATCAAATACTTGGTGAGTAAAAAGGATGCAAAGCCTAGATTAATTCGATGGATATTGCTCTTATAGGAATTTGATTTTGAGATAAAAGACAAGAAAAGGGCAGAAAATTTAGTAGTAGATCACTTGTCTAGACTAACCAAAGAGAAGAACGCAGAGGATGATCTGGAGATTAATGATTCTTTTCAAGAGGAATATCTATATGCTATCATAAGACAAGAGACACCATGGTATGCAGATATTGTAAACTTTATTGTGTCCAATATCATGCCGCTTGATCTGACATTTCAAGGAAAAAAGAAGTTCAAGTTAGATGTTAAGCATTTTTACTGGGATGAGCCATATTTGTATCGTCGATGCGCTGATAGTTTATTTCAAAGATGTGTGTCGGAAGAGGAAATTCACAATGTTCTCTCCAACTGTCATTCTTCTCTTCACGGAGGGCACGCCAACGCATCAAAGACAGCATTCAAAATTCTCCAGTCAGGATTCTATTGGCCAACAATTTTTTGTGATGCTAGCAAAGTTATTCAATGCTCTGATAAATGTCAGCGAGCTGGTAATATCACTAGAAAAGCTGAACTTCCTGAACATGGGATTTTGGAAGTCAAAAATTTTGATGTCTGGGGAATTGATTTTATGGGCCCATTCCCTACGTCCTGTGGAAAGAAATATATCCTTCTTTGTGTGGATTATGTATCTAAATGGGTTGAAGCAACAGCTGAAGCCACTAACGATTCACGTGTTGTAGCCAAGTTATTTAAGAAGATAATTTTTCCAAGATTCGGTGTCCCCAGAGTTTTGATCAGTGACGAAGGTTCTCACTTCATTGAAAATAAGCTCAGGTCATTGCTAAGGAAATATGGAGTACACCACCGTATCACCCACAGACTAGTGGGAAAGATGAGGTTTCGAATCGAGAAATTAAGAGGATACTTGAAAAGACTATGTCAGGAGCAAGGAAGGATTGGGCGCTGAAGCTTGATGATGCTCTTTGGGCTTATGGGACAGCTTTCAAAACTCCTTTGGGTATGTCTCCATTCCAAATTGTTTATGGCAAATCTTGCCATTTACCTGTTGAACTTGAGCATAAGGCCTACTGGGCAGTGAAAAAGCTAAACTATGACCTAAAGAGTGCTGAAGAAAGAAGAAAATTTCAATTGAATGAATTAGATTTAATCAGGAATTCGGCTTATGAGAGTTCCCGCATATACAAAGAACACGCAAAGAAGTGGCATGATCAGCGGATTTCAAGGAAAATTTTTTTTGAAGGAGATAAAGTTTTACTATATAACTCACGTCTCAGGCTATTTTCAGGAAAATTAAGGAGCCACTGGTCGGGACTTTATATTGTTCAAAAAGTATTCCCATATGGCATAGTGGAAATATCAAGAGAAGTACAAGATAGTTTCAAGGTGAACGGGCAACATTTGAAGCATTATTTTGAAGAGGAACAAGTTGAAGAAGACATGTATTTGATTCTCTCCAATCCATCAGAAGATCTTTAAACATGGTTTTTGGTCAAGCTAATGACCTTAAAAGAGCGCTTTTTGGGAGGCAACCCATATTTCATATTTTAATTCTTTTAGTTTATCTTGATTTGATTTTGCCTTGGAGTATTTGGTAGTATAGAGTTTTAATTATGAATAGTTTTATTTGTAGGAAATTTTGAAGAGTTTTCATGAGGGAAGGAAACGATGAACAATAGAATTATGGATGATTCAGTGAATTGCTCTAGAACTGTAAAAATTGAAGCAAATCTTTGTGAGTATGGTAAATTGTGATTTGGTTGATAAAACTTGACGGTATTTGACATTTGAGACTTAATTACCATGTAAAATTTGAATATCTTTGATATGATATATTTTTCAGATTTTTCTGAGCTGTATTTCACACTTTTGATATAACTGTATAGGGTTTCACTCATAATGCAAAGGGAACTCTTGCAAAATTTTTTTGAAATCTTTCATTGATTCAATGTTTATACATATGCATCAATTTAAGTCTAGGGTGTCCTCATTTTCATATTTTGCTAGTCCTTCATAGTTTTATAGATATGAATTCTGAATGTTTAAGATTGTTAAGGATTAATCAGATTCGCTTTATCCTTAATTTTGCACTTAGAAAGCATTTTTGGGCATTTAAATTGATGACTTAGAGAATTTTTAAGATTTCATGAAAACTTAAATTGTTGAGTAAGATCGATTCTGGTATTGATAAAGTTTACATAGGAATTGTTATATGTTTAAACAACATGTGCATAATAATCCTTGTACTTTAAGTTTAATTTATCTTCCTTTGATTTAATAGTGATTTTTATGATAGAAATTTGGTGATATGTATATTTAACTTGAGATTTGCTCCAACTCCTCTGGTTGCATAATCTGAGGTTATGAGTTAACACTAGCCAGCTTTCTCCAAAAAAAAAAGTGTGACTCCTCTACTTGGCACTACAAAAAATTGGCAGTGTTACCGAAGACATGAGTTGAGGTCTAAAAAAAAATAAATGGAGAAAAAGAGAAAGCTGTGGGATTAGTGAAAAATTCTTTTGGCTTAAGATCAAGACCATGAGATAAATTATACCGCTATGCAGTATACTTTGAACAATGTTATGATACATAACAGTTCAAAGACCAAATTGCATTAAAAATCTCTTATTTATAGTTTCACCAAATGACTTGAAATAAATCTTTATCTATTGATTAAGGCAGATTTATTGAACCAAAAGGTATTTGATTTTTGGATATGTGTTGAATGAACATTATAACATGACTTGTGAATTTTATCTTTCTTGGGTTGTAAATTCTTGACAGTTTGTTTCTACTGTGATTTCTCTTAAATTATCTAAGTTCTAAAAAGTTGCTTACCTGAAATGTAGACTGAGAACTTTATAGATGGTAAAACTGATGAGTATTCCTCATCTTTACATTTTTTATTCATATTGATGAATTGCTTGAGGACAAGCAAAATTCTAAGTTTAGGGTATTTTGATGCGTTGCATTTACACCCTGTTTTTGCCAATATTTTACATGATATTTTGGGCTTAATTGAATGATTTTATGCAATTTTTAATGTTTTTATTTTACTTTGCATATAATCTTCACTTCTCTTGGTTTTTATGAAAATGTAGGTAAAATCACCTAAAAATGAAGGATTTCATGAGTTTTGAAGCCAAAGCACTATTCTCGAGGAGATCATGAGCTTACGGGTCAAATTTGGAGTCAAAATAGTGAAGAAATCAACATTCACGGCCTTGGCCGTAATTATGGTTCAGCCATAATTTTGAGTTCGAGCAGTGGGTGAAAATGGCTAAGTGTTGGAATGAATAGAAACATTCACGGGTGCAGCCGTGAATCCATCACGGCCCGTGAATATTTCTGTGACATAAGGCCTGTACACACAAAGAATCACGGCTGAAGCCGTGAACATGTTATGGACTGTGAAAATGTCCACCCGATGAGTTTTTCACTCGATTCTTCACCGATTCGTACCGGATTTGAACCAGACTTTACAGAAACGTTCGCTGATGGGTTCCAGACCGGTCTAACTATATAAGATCAGATTTTTCATGGGTTTAGGGAGCTTTTTGGATGAACACAAGCGGCGGCGGCAACGAGGGCAAAAATTCGAGTTTTAGAGCATATTCCGGTGAGATTCCACGCAAAAGCAATGATTGATCGACTCTTTCTCATCTCCAGATCAAGGGGAAGCCAGTTTTATCGTTGTCTTAGTGAATTCGTTATGATTTTAACTAGATCTATACTTGTTCATCATACAAACATGTATTTCCTTAAGAACATGAGTGAGTAGATCCTTGTTTCGGGATTTAGGGCTTAGCCCGCTGACTTTTATGATTTAATCTTTATTCATACTCTTTTTTATATGAATTTATTATCATGATTTGATTGAAGTTGTGTTTATTCCGTAATTTTCCTTGGCCATGTATAATTGCGCTTTAGACATTGCGAGAAGGACCAAGAGGTGAATCGCAACGTCCAATCTATTTCAATTGAACCTTCGAATCCAATCACGAGAGTAGGTTGGATTCGTCTGAAGGATCTAAACAGCTTTTCATAGAACTTAATGGGTTTAATTAGGTTAACTGTCATGAGAGTAAGGAGTTAACTTAATTAAATACTATATTACACTCCGAGAGGAGGTGATATGTACATTAGGAAAAGTTCCTTTCATGATAGATATTTTCTATTGATCGAGTTATCTTTATAAGATTCATAATAGTCAGTGTGGTGAAACCCAGAAATCCCGATTCTCTTAGAACTTGAATCCTCTAAAAAGCTGCTTTTGAATTGTTCGTGCTTAGAAGTTTAGCATAACCACTCATTTGTTTTGCCTAGATTTAAACAAGTTAAAAAGTCAATATTTAACTGCGTAATCCTCGTTGGAAACAATATCTTTTTATTACTTTGATAATTTTGTGCACTTGTGGAACACTATCAATATATTAATCTAACTCCTACTGTGGTGCTACAAGCTGATGTTCTTGATAGAGTGTAGTATGACAAAGATGTGTCTTATGATCATCTATGAGTCTTTGGTTGCAAATATTTTATACATGTGCCTAAGGATGAAAGATCCAAGCTTGATGCTAAGACAACATAGTGCATTTTCGTAGGTTATGGGAAATATGAGTTCGACTACCAGTGTTATGATCTAGTTGAGAAGAAACTTGTTAGAAGTCGTGATATGGTGTTTGTTGAAGATCAAACCATTAGACATTAACAAGGTAGAGAAGTTAGAGCCTTAAGCTAGTGATGGTTTGAGATATTTAGATCCTACTTTAGTAAATGAGCCTGATGCAGTTGATATGGAATATCCAGAAGTTGGGTAAGATGAAGTTCAGAGTGAGGGTGAGCATGACATTGAAGCTATAGATGCTTATATTAAACATCCTAAAGATGTAAGTAGACGATCTATCAGAGTTTGAAGGCCTTCTACTCTGTATTAAGTTACCAAATACATACTATTAATAGATGGAGATGAGCTTGAATGTTATCAAGAGGGTATTGAGAGTGAGTAGAAGGCTAAATGGATTGCTGCTATGAAAGATGAAATGCAATCTTTACTTAACAATCACACTTATGAGTTAGTGAAGCTTCCTCAAGGTAGAAGAGCTTTGATGAATTGATTATGTTTTAAATTAAATCATGGAGGAAAATTTAAAGCTAGACTAGTCGTTAAAGGCTATGCTTAGAAAAAAGGTGTTGAATTTGAGAAAATCTTTTCTATAGTGGTTAAGATGTCTTCTATTCAAGTTATTTTGGGTTTGGCTACTAGTTTTGATCTAGGAATTGAGTATATGGATGTGAAGACAACATTTCTTTATGGTGATTTGAAAGAAGAAATTTATATGGAACAACCTATAGGGTTTGTCGAAAAAGGCAAAGAAGACTATGTATGCAAGCTAAAGAAGAGCTTGTATTGTTTGAAATAGGCATTGAGATAATGGTATAAGAAGTTTGAGTCTATTATGCTTCAATAGGGCTATAAGAAGAATACTTTGTACCGTCATGTTTTTTTGCAAAGGTCTTTTCATAATGACTTTGCCTTTTTGTTGCTTTATGTCGATGAAATACTTATTATAGGTTCCAATGCATCTCGAATTGACAATTTAAAGAATGAGTTGAGTAATTGCTTAGCAATGAAAGACTTAGGATCATCAAAGCTTATTCTTGCAATGATAATCACTAGGAAATGTAAGAAATTATCGCTTTCTCAAGAAACTTATATTGAGAAGGTACTTTAGCCATTTAACATGGAGAAGGCTAAAGTTGTAAGTCCACCCGTTGTTGCATCCTCTAGATTCAGCATAAATCAATCTCCTTCATGTGAGAAGAAAAAGGAATATATGCAAGGAGTTCCCTATGCATCTACAGTTGGAATCTTGATGTAAGCGACGGTTTGCACTAGGTCTAATGTAGATTACACAGTTAGCACTATGAGTAGATTCTTGTCTAATCTGAGAAAGGAGCATTGGGAGGCGGTCAAGTGGATTTTGTGATATCTCCAAGGCACTTCTAATTTGAAACTTTGCTTTGGGGGAGAAAAGCCTATTGTAATTAGCTATATAGATCCTAGTTGTGCTAGAGATGTAGGCTTAAGAAAATTTATCTCTGGATATTTGATTACTTTTGCAGTGGGAGCTGTGGTATGATAGTCAAGGTTACAAAAGTATGTTGCGTTGTCTACTACTTAGGATGAATTCATTGCTGCTATAGAAGATAACAAAGAGTTGCTCTAGATGAAGAAAATTTCAGGCCATTAGGATAGTGGATGGTTCCAAGATTTCACCTTCACAATATCTTCCTTTGTCTTTCCTCACTAAAAAGCAAAAAAAAAAAAAAAAAAAAAAAAAATTACCAATCACGGGCTTGTAACTGAAACCTATTTTCTAGTAGGTCATGTGCATGATGTGAGATTCACATACATGTTGTGTTAGTCCATGAGCATCATTTACATGTTGTGTTAATTCCATATGAGTTGATGCATTATTTTAAATGATTCAACTTTTATTAAACTAAGCCTCAAAAGTGTTCATTGGCTAGTCAATATACTAGATGGTGATTAACTTTTGTTGAAATTTGCATCATATTTGAGCTTTTTAAATAGGTTCAGCAAGAATGCTCTACACATGATGATATCAAAAATCCTAGAAAGGACTATCTATGTTTGGAATGCATCTTGATGGTACATTGAGTTATTAATGCCATTATAGTACTGATGTGTCCGCAAGTGCATGGACACATCGAAGTAATAAAATAGATATCGATCCCATAGAGACCTATGTGCTAAGTACCAAATAATCGTATTCTTACTAACTAAGCAAACAATGTATAATGAGAATCAAATAAGCAAACACTAATGTCAAAATTCAAAAAGAGAAAGCTTGGGATAAGGTTTCACCACTTGGATATTTACTAAACAGAATATATTTTTATATTAGTTACTCAAATCAAGTTAAAGAAAGAATTACCTAAAAAAAGTTGTCTCCTCTCATATGCACCACTTGCATTAATTCAACCATCACTCTCATGACTTGTTATTTTAGTGATTCAGCAAGGGTAATTTTAGACACTAAGAACCAAGGGTCATTTTCATGGCTTAATTCCTAAGTCAATTTCTCAAACAAAATTAAATACTCTCGTAGTTTTATTTTACAGGTTTTACCTAAGGGGTTCTAACAATCAAACTCACTTCTCAGTGTAATTATCTTGTCTCACACAATGTAATTGTTAAATTAAAATAATTACTTGTGAAATAGGCATCGATAATTAGATTTGTAGAACATAGCTACTCTCGTAGTCCAAGTTGCTAGTTCTAATTAAAGGGATCCGAGATTATAAGTCATCTCTCGGTTTATGTTATAAACCCAAAAATATGCAATTATTTTAAATCTAACAATTACATAGCAAGTAATCACAAAGGTAAAATTAACATTTAATAAATAACTGACAAATAAAATTTTTTTCTAGTCATTGTAAAAATCAAAGGGATTACTCTCGTCGGCCCAAAAAGAAGTTCTAGGCTATTAAAGGCATGATTACACAATAAATATTCATGAAGAAAAAGAATTAAAATTCAAAAAGGCAAAATAAAAATTTTACTGCCGTCACAGTGGTGTGATAACCGTAGTATAATTTGTCATGACCCTATGATTACAAGTTGAACTTAGGATCTGCTGCTCAGTCGTGTACTATGGCCGATCCCTTCTTTTGCTAATTTCTCCCAATTTTGTTCTCCTTTCCTTCTGAAATTTTGAGTGTGTGTTCAGCTCCTTGATGCACACTTTCCCTGAAAATTTTATCGTCGGAGATACCCTATATACCTCTCGGCGATAGATGGAGCCCTAGTGCTGCCCTTGTCGATTTCTCCCTTGTTTCTCCTCGTGAGTGCGCGATACCCTAGATTGATCCTTTCCTTCCACTTATAATCAGTCCCATGGTTCCAGATCTGGTGATTGGCCCCTCGATTTTTCTAATTTGATGTCAAAAAAATTGGGTTGTGTGGGCGGTAGAAGACTCGGCTATCGCACGTGTTTTCCCCCAAAAATTAGAATCACTCCCCTGTAATGCCTGCATTTCATTTCGTCATGGGGGTGTGACGACAAGTTTTTCTCCAAAATTGCCCCTTGAACTCCAAATTTCTTTTTGATTCTGTCTGTGGTCCATTTATCCTAAAAAATCCGTGAAAATAAGCATATTTTACTTGAAAAGAAAAATTAAAAAAATGAAAGATGGTGTAGATTCCAAACTAATTGGCCAAATTTAATTCAAAACAAGCAAAAGTGGGATAAAGATGACTCAAAGAGATAAATTAAATATATAAAATCACTATAACTTTTTGAATCATCAAGCACTCAAAAACTAGCTTCTTGAATTTCCTAAGGTCAAGATTATCCAAAATCTCCACTACAAGGAATGTCTTTGATTGATGGTTCTCCTTCACTCGACTCCTAGGTTATTGGTTTGATCATGAGACTAGTGACTCAGATGAGTGAGCTTCTAGCATATCATTGCAACTTATTAGTTAGTTGTGTGCTTACCACTAGTTTGCTTAGTGGAGATGATCCAGTTAAGTTGTTGATTGAGCATGCTTAGACCTAGGCATGTTACCAATATAGGTGGTTCATGCATTGATGTGAGAGGTGTTAGTGTATATAACCTTGAAGAGCAATTGATTAATTACCTTATTCATATATTGTACCTTTTTTACACTTATAAATAAAGACATTTGTTATTATCTTGTATTGCTATTCATGCATTGATGTGTAGAATAGCATAATAATGTCCCTAGAGATGGGATTTTTCCAATCTCACTCATTAGTCTCAGTCAAGGCACCTTAGTAGATAAGAGACAACTTTGGTATATGTGAGATTGGTATATGGGCTGGTCACATGATTGACACCAATGCTAACACATTGGCATAATAGTAGTGGGTGTACTAGACTAATCCATTGCGAATCTATGGCTTAAGCATCATGATTCATAATCACATGTAACAAATGTGCATTGGTCCTTTGATATGAGGCTATCACCATTACTATATGGCAAGTTGTATACTTTAATACAACCTAATACTTCACCATAATTAGGAGTTCATAACGACTGTCATTAGGTAAATTAGAGGCCATATGTGTAGTACAAGTAACCAACAAAGGATTTGCCCTTTCCTTATGGAAGACTGATATATAAGAGCCCCACCTACGAGAATGACTGAGAGCGTATGTTCATACCAAGGGGATTATGTTCTCTTGCTTGAATCATACCTATATGATTGGAATAGCAAGTGTGACACACTTGTCCAATCTGGATATCAAACGACATAAAGATTATATTACATCAAGACTTTATTGCTACTAGGGGATGTCAATTGTGGATACACTTCTTATGACTTGGGTAGCTGCAATGGAGTTTATAGGATCACACATGTAGACAATTGAGATCACAATTTGATTCAGTGGCCTTGGACCAAATTATATATTAATTTTGGTTCATTTGGGATCACATATCCAACTGGTAATGATGCATGTATTGGCATATGCCTTGGGAGGCAAGCTTAGCAAGATTCTCCAATCCCTAGTGCCTCCCACAATGCCAGGCAATGCGCATGGAAGGGGGTCTTGATAAAGTCATCTACTATCTTCTATGACAACCTCTCTCCCTTCTCTCTTCTTATCGTAGTAGGCATCAAGCAAGAAAAGATCTCCAAGGCTTTGATTCCTTTCTTCGAAGTTGCCACTAAATATTGAGTAGGGTGATCTCAAGGCTATCGCTTCGAGGATATCGGTAGAGGGTAGACATTTGTGTGCCTACTCTATTATCATTAGTCAATAGCTCCAGACATGCAACAAGGGTAACAATCTAAATATATACATTCATGCAAATTCTCTAGTAGGGAAATCATTTTTCAATTTTCCCATTTTGTTATTCTCGTTAAATTTTTTATTGTTATATACACAATTCTCTAATTGTGGCATCAAAGCCATCTGTTAGTAATTAAATAATGCTTGTTTTATGTTCTATATATTTTTGACGCATGAAATTTTTTTATAAATTTTTATAACATGCGCAATCACATAGAAAAATATTACGATGTTAGCAAAAATTATTCTAAATGATTTTTTGACAATTTTTATGAATTTTTGGACTGACCCTATTACTTGATTTTAACATTGGTGCCACCTCATCTTCAAGGGAGGAATATACATACCGTCAAATTTCTTCTAGAATTACTGCTCACTGTTACACAGAGATATGTGTGGCTTAAGGTGTCTAAATTTTGCACAAGGGTTTGCAAATTTTGTTAGTTAAAATTTTAATTTTTCCTTGACATTTTGTGCCTTTCTTGGGGTCAGCAAACATGTTGCCATTTTTGACATCAAGCATTCGCTGCCACTAGATGGCTAGTGTCAAGCCCTACTTAGAAAAGCCCATCCACATCAGTAATTCGACATGTTTTTTTTTAAGCTCATCGTCACATGCCGAAAGCTTCTATCGATGACGCCTACACTCGTCCCCGGAGTAGAGGTGTGGGGTTATAGCAGAGCTCAGACCTCGTGTCTTTACTCTTAGCCTTTGCAGGCATCCCTCTGGGCATCAGAACTCGTTGCTAGAGATGGGGGAGGAGATCGGAGAAGACAAAGGGAAGGATAGGGGAAAATTTCTCTAGTTTATTTCTCTCTAAAGCAGTTACCTAAACCCCCTCTTTTACACACTCAAAGCTCCCTCTCCATCTAATCTTGTGGGGGCAAGAACGCCCACCAAACCACACCACAGGAGGTCACCATTTGAAGGAGGAAGGCAAGCGATTCTACCCTCGTTGTCCCCAACTCATGGAGATGATGCAAGCTTCTGATACCTTCTATGTTCGCCTACCCGGCCTTTAAGGAAGAAGGAGGTGTCGCCCGATTTGGGAACCTGCTAGTCGGATTTTCCCAATCGATCCATTGTGATCCCGTCCGAGGCATCCTGGAATCACGCCTCCTTGTGATCATGTCGCCGAATGTGTATGCTACCAAATTCGTCGAAGATGAAGCCATACACTGCGCCCACCCAAAAATCGCGCCCATGTTTGTGTCTAGCTATTGGGAATCCCCAGACCATAAAAACATTTATAACGCAGTGGAACGACAGTTCGAAACAAAATTCCCTCTAAAATGCCAAGAACTTCTTATGAGAGAAACCGTAGGATGTGAAGAGTTATATACCTTACTTGCACAATCCTTTGAGTGTTGCCCGTGATGTAGACGATCAAGTGCTCATCTGCTGCAGTCACGCATACACGGACGAGCTCGAGACCCCTCCACTCCACGCACATGCTAGCTTCGAGAGAAGAGGTCAATGCCTCTAATGTCTTTTCTACTTGCGCCAATCACCAACACCATGCGCCAAGGAGAAGGGGAAGTGTTGGCGACAAGGAGTGAGTAGCACTACCACTTGTCCCAACCTTGATGCAAAAACTTTTATGTGTTATCACCTTCAAGACCCTAATGCTAATGAGGAGAGGGGAGGCAACAACAAGAGATGAGAGAAAAGAATTGATGTAAAAATCTCCAAAGAGAGCCTCTTTATTTATAATAGATGAACTAACTATTCTTGGAGATATTTATCCATATGGGAATTGTTAGGCGCCTACTTAATTTTACCATTAAATATATCAATATATCTAATATAAAATGCACCTAGCCCAATTAATTAGCCAAGATAAAAATTTTCTTGCCAATTAATAATTTTATTTTATTCATGTGACTAAAGTGCTAAGTCTAAACTTGCACTAAGACCCTTGTTTGACTCATTTTGACAACACAAGTGAACAGAGGTCAAACATGGTCAACTAGTGGTCAAACATGAACTAAATAAAATCTCCTCTCCATAGAAAAAAAATCTCAAAGCATTAGTTTCCCAAAATGATCCGAATGATACAATGATCTGATCTATGTCAAACCGATCAATACGGAGTCTCTAGCGTCTAGGTGTGCAACTCTATAGGTTCTTCAGACATTGGCAGTGATGACTAAATCATCACAAGCAATAAGTGGCACCTAGAAGTACATCATTGCTACCCAAGTCATCAAAATAAATGTCACCATTGACAACCTTTAAAACTGTGACAAAGTGAAAGTACAGAATTGTCCTTTTGCCAGGCTGATGTCCAGATTTGGCAAGCGCGTTACACTTGTTAATCCCAATATTACAACATGACTAAAGACAAGTTCTCACCTGGGTATGGCCATATACTTTTAGTCATCCACAGAAGGGCGCCATGAACAATTAAGCTTTCCTATAGGGAAGGGGCAAATCCTCTCTTGGAACATTATTTCTCTCATATGGCTTATGATGCACCTAATGGCAACCGTCATGGCTTCCCTTTTAGGGCGAAGCATTAGGTTGTATCAAAGTGCCACATTTACCATATAGAGATGCCAATGCCCTCAAGTCTAGGACAATCGTAACTCTGTCTCTGTGATCTTCTTCTTGTGACACCAAGATAAATCTTCATGGCGGGCCAGTCCAGTATATCTCCCTTGATATACCTATATGCTCGCGTTAGCAACCTATGCTCAACCAGTGCATATACCAGTCTCAAGTGAATTATAGCTGTCTCATATCCACCATGATTCTTGACCGGGGACAAAACACAGAGACTAGATAAAATCTATCTCATTAGCGACATCGTACATGCAACTGTACATGTGCATAAATGTACATATTTGCATAACAACGACTTGCCAGGATATCTCATCTATCAACTAGATGTGATACACATATCCCATTGGACCATCCCAAAGGTCCTAGGGCATAAACACTAACAATCTCCCACTTGCACTAAGACCATGACCTCAGCGTCATCTCCCAGGCTCGACCTGCCATGCTCCTACTGCGCAAGAGCACCGATCAATGGGCCTACTATGTCAATGTTAAAATCTACTATGTCTTTATTTCCTCTGTCCCCAAGACAAGGTATTATCACTTGAGTACGTTGTTTTTGAATCCCGTGAAGTTCAATAAAGAGCTTTCACTTATTCAAACTGCTTCCCAAAAGCATAAACATACTCTGCTTTTATGTAGTCTACTCTGAAGCTCCCATAGCTTCAAGCACCACTACCTGAATAGCTAGAATGCCACTCTGGTTTAGCTAGAAAAAACTGCCAAGTGCGAACACTAAGCTTTTCCTGCCATTTCACGACCAAGAATCACCCCTTAGTTTTTTTTTCAGAACCTAAGTGCGTCCTATGTTCCTTTTTCCTATGCCTAGCACTTGGATTGGACTTGGTGCTAACAAGTCTTCAAGCTCCCACCGGGTACTCTAAGGTGAAGATTCATTGTCCTTGTTAGGAGTTAAACATAACACAGACACACATGAATTGATTCAACCTTAATTTCCTCATTTTCTGAACCCTAGGTTGTCCATAACCTGTGTACATGGTTCAAATTCCAACCTTGACTATCTGTGTAAAGTGGTTGTCCTTGGACTAAATCCAAGTCACAACTTCCTCCCACTAGCTTTTTCAAAGAAAGACTTTTCCAAGAAAAAAGGCACTATGAGCAACAATTACTTGTTCTCCTATGGGTTATGGAAATTGTATTCCACTTACACCTATGATATCCAGATGGAATTAAGTTCAGTGTAGAAGAAGCTTTTAGCATCACCTCAGAAGAGATACATATGACTATCAATTCTCCCACTAGAATCACCTACCAAGGTATTCTTTATGAGGTATATGCTATGAGCTGACCTCATACACATTATGATAGTCATCTGTGGCTCAAGTATTCTTCATCCTTCCTAGAATGAAGATTACTCATGATTTTCTATAAGGTGGTTCTATATATTTTTCAGTAAATTATGAATTTCTTTCTTTTGACCTTTTTAGTCCACTTCTTCTTACTCAGTGAAGGACATCCATTTTCTATCAATAAACAAGTGTCTGCCTATCTTTGACGTCTTGAAAGAGGTTAAGATAGCCAATCTCTTAGAAGGAATTGATTCCAAGAGTTCATTTACATGAAGTCATTGGATGCATCTCTTGTTTATGATAAAAGATAGCTAGGTCATAAGATTGGTATTCAATTTGAACCATTCATTAAATTCACTTTAGTTATTTTGTTACCTCATTATTTTGCACAATGTAATGGTAAGAGATTTGCAAAAGAAAAGAATAATAAATTCCTTTTATTCCAAAATTTTCTATTCTCAAGGAATAGATATAATGTCAACTACATTTATTGCAAAGAATGAATTAATCCTATCTATGACAAATAAAACAATGGCCTGGCAGCATCAGTGCTCCAGCAAAGTCTTTTTATTGCCATCCATGTCTTATTTCTGTTGAGCACCTACATATTTTTGTAAATATCGGTCTCACCATGCGGTATAAAATACCCATGTATAGAAATAGACAATATAGGATTTGGTAACAAAATTACCTAAGCCTAAAGATGAAGGGTCACTTCTCTTCTTCTCTCCTTGAGAATGCTTGCTGTCTTTGCACCAATGGCCCTACTAGCCACAGTTGAAGCACTCATTCTTCCTCACCTTGGCCTTCTTCAGTGCTTTGGCTTTGGACTTGCTCTTACCCCTTTTCCTCTTCTTATTGTCCCATAAGAACGGACTTGGGTTTGGACTTGTCCATTTCTTTCTCTGTCGTTTCCAGTAATTTCAGCAGCTCCTCATGAGTACATTAAATCTTATTCATATTGAAATTGATAATGAATGCACTGTAACTCGGAGGCAGCGACTGCAGGATTAGATCCGTACACAAATCCTAATCCATCGGGTGTCCTAGTCTATTGAGATGCGATAAGTACCTAAGCAGCTTGAGCACATGCGGTCCCACTGGAGCACCTTCAGGCATCTTGCACTGATATGCAGCCTTGGACGTTTCAAACCTTTCTATTCTCGCCTGCGATTCAAATAGTTTCTTTAGATGCGTGATGACTTGAAACGCATTCTGATCCTCATGCTGCATCTACAACTTGGATGACATTGCGGATAACATAAGGCAGGCAACATCCAGGGTGTCATCCTGGTGCTTACGAAAAGCTTCCCAATCAGCCGCAGGGGCTGAGGATGGCGGTGGAGGAGGAAGTGCTTGTTCTAAGACATACAACTTCTTCTCCTGCTTGAGGACTATTCTTAAGTGGCGGTACCAGTCCAGTCTAGTTTTCCCTATCCAGGACGGAATGGAGTGACAATCCGTTGTTGTTGTTGTTAGAAGCCATCTACAACAAGGACAAGAGTAGATGAGTATCACAATTTCAACCATTTATTCTAACCTTTTATAAATGATTATTTCTCACTATTTTATTCGAATCGGTAATCCTCAGAAATCGATTGAGAAGTCGCCCGACTTCCTTAGTGAGATGGGATCCTCATTTCGTACATGGCCTTGCGTCTAATGAGGGTGGGATGTACTGCACAAGGTGATGTATGCTTCCTGAGGTAGGCCCCTGGCCAATTGCAACTTAGCAATTCTCCTTCTTAAGACCATTGAGGTAATTTGTGTTCGGCGAGGGCTGGATATAGCACAAAGCCCCAACCTCTTGAGGATGCCTCTAGAACTTTCATTATGTGAACCAACACATATGAAAATATGGTGAAGTCGAACTTGACCGTTATACCTAGGGTCAACAATTTCCTTGCGAAAGGCACATCCGAAGTTACACATTAGAAGGCTAAGGAACGGGACTTGATATAATTTAGCGAAGATTTTTGTGGTCTCGGCATCATGAATTTTTATCTTATTCTACCAATACAGGCATGCAATCCTATGGTGGAATAAAACCAAAAAAAATAAAGGCATGCTGAAGCATAAAACAATAAAATATGATGTGATCAAAGCCCATAACTCGGGTAACAAGCCCCTAAAACTAGTCCTAGCCACCTATCACTACCAAGGGCTATGAGCCATAGGCTCATGCCAATAAGTCCTTAGCTTATCCTTGAGTGCCCTAAGGGCTCTGTTCCCAAGCCCTAAGGTGCGCCACCTAGGTTTTTAGCTCCATGGGTCAGCTTGCGAACCCTAAAGGCACCATCTAGGCAAACCCTAGATCCCCTTTAGGTTCGGCCAGCGCGAGACTCCTCCATAAGCCCGCTCGCAAATCCTAGGCTCCTCCTAGGATTCGGCCAACTCATATCTCCCTCTAGAAGATAGCTCACAAACCCTAGGCTCCTCTTAGGATTCGGCCAAACATCCATGTGCCATCCTCTCCACGTGTCTCACCATTCTTGCTAGATGTGCCATTTCCCTTGCTAGGTACACCACCCATAAGGTGCGCCCTTTTGCTTGGATGTGTTATCATGCAAGTGTAGGTGCTGTTCTTCTCTATATCAGCCCTTGAATGTATGAAGCGCCCCTAAGAGCCTTCTCATTCATGAATAATAGAGTAAACAGCCCCTTACCAAGGTTAGGTGTGCTAACCATCTTTATCAGCCCTTGAACCCTTAGATGCACCACTAGGCAGCCCCAGTAAGCATCATGGTTCGGCTACTCAAGTTGATCAGCCCCTTAGGATGCTCAACCTTCACCATCAGCCCATGAACCCATTGTTGGACTACTAGGTGACCCTAGAATTCAACATGGTTCGGCTATTATTGTAGGTCAGCCCCTTAGGGTGAGCCACCTTCATCATCAGCCCTTGAACCCCAGATGCACAACTAGAAAACCCTAGAAGGCCTCATGGTTCGGCTAAGGATAAAGATCAGCCCCCTAACTCGGTTAGGTTGTACCATCCTTTTGATTAGCCCTCTTCCCTTAAGTGCACCATCTAGGTTACCCTAGAAGACACTTTAGGTTAAGCCGACTAAGGGATGCACCACCTTGGGGTGAGGTGCACTAACCCTAACTGTTGCCGCCAACCCCCTTTAGGTGCGCTTCTAGGTAACCCTAGAAGCCACCCTAGGGTTCAGCTAGGTATGGGTATGCGCCACCATGAGAGATTGATGACACCGAAATCCATCGTGGTTTCTATGCCATTTTATTGGTATTTATATGTCATATTCATAGACTTTGCTTATTTTTATGCCATATTCTATCAATATCTGTAGAATCTACACTCTTTTCAGTTTTTGATGATTTTCAGGTAAAAAGGCACTATTTTTAGGCATTTTCAAACAAAATCAAATACATAGAAGGATTCTCATCATCAAGAGGAGATCACCCAAGAAATTTCATGAAAAACGGAGCAAGTCAGTAAATTATGGCAGTGCCGTAATCTATTTTACGGTACCGTAATTCCAAACAGTACCGTAAAATCCGAGCCCTGCCGTATTTTGAAGAATTTCTGAACAGAAAGTTTTTCCAATTTTATGACACCGCTGCAAGCAATATTACGGTACCGTATTTCGGAGCGCTTTAGAACAGAAACTTCGCTCGATTTTACGGCACTACCGTAAGAAACTACACGGGCCGTAATTTCCAGATGTTCGCGAATAGAGAGTTCAACCGATTTTACGGCACTACCGTAAACCAGATTACGGTGCCGTAATTCCTGGACGACATCAGAATAGAAGACTCGAGCGATTTTATGGCAGTGCCGTAAACAATTCCACTATCGTAATTCTTGTTCTGAATGCGACGCCTAGGTCAACTTCAACGCCCGATTTTTGTGGAGAGGATTGCGGCGATTCAGAACACTAAATTGGATACCGTAAGAAGCAAAAGAGAGCTTTTCATGAGAGGATTATGGGGAGACCAAAAGTCCCAAATTTCGTGCACTGTCGAGGGATAAATCACGATCCATGCCGCCGCCTAGGGTTTCACCAACGCGCTCAATCCAGATGTTCTCTGGCCGTAATTTTCATACTGAAGCTTCGTTTGAAGGAGGAGACAACTTGCCAGAAGTTTCAGACCGAAAGGAGATCGATTGGAAGAGAAATCGAAGAAAAAGGAGTCGCCGGCATTGTTCATCGACGGTTCTTGCAAATTACAGCTGTGAAATACTCCACAGCCGTGCTGTATTTTCTAAACTTCTCTTTTACTTCGATTTTCGATCCTCTGAAACCATGATCTATTGTAATTCCTTCATGATGATAGCTTAAACTACTTTTGGGACATGGGGGAGTAATTCACTTGATTTCCAATGACTAGATGACTATTTTTACTATTTCATTGAGTTTAATATTACCATGATGATTTTGCTCATGTGATAATTGTACTTAGACTCTCTATAAGTTCATGTTACTAATTATGTTATTAGAATTTTCGCTTGAGACCGAAAGGTAATTGCTTGAGAATTTGGAACCCTAGAATTTCATGTTAGGATCCCTTCCTTAGGTTAGATCTAATTTGATCTGTTCTAGTAGATTAATTGCCATATTATAACATGAACCTATAGATCGAGTCTATTTGTCAAACATGGAGATCTTGTGCAAAAGCAAGGATCGGAACGTTGGAGATCCATGAGTAAAATTAGTGTTGAAACTCGGATGCACGAAAGTGATCCTTGAATCTCCACTAGAGATTATCAACATTGAATTCGGATGCACGAAAGTGATCCTTGAATTCATTGTTTGATGATTTACTTATCTTCAGCGTTGGGAAGAATCTTGCGCGAAAGTGAGGATAAATCCCTGTGCGGTTGTTTGCACGAAAGTGAAACAACCCTTTTATTTAGTAAATTACATCTTGATGACTCCAAATTTCATAGTGTTTTTGATACTTATTTGGTAGTCTTTTGAGCCATAGTCTTGCTCTTTTACTTTGCATTTATACCCTTTTTTTTACTGAAGGCTTCGGAATCTTCACTATCTTTGGTTTTAACCAATTTCAGGCAAAAAGGCATATTTTTCACCGGTTTTCAAGCAATGCAAATGTATGAATGAGTTCTAACCATGAAGAGGAGTCTCCCCATCAAATTTCAAGTCAAAAGGATGCTCCTGGCAAAAATACGGCACTGCCGTGTAAATCTACACGGTACCGTATTTCACCGCTTTCAACCAGATGAAAATAAAATAATGGCTAGAAAACCCTAATTTTGTCAACTGATCTTATTATGATAATTTTACTCTTGTGATTGATTGTTCTTTAATTCTCCTTTGTGTCTTAAATATCAGCATGTTTTAGAGTTTTGCAAAATAGACCGAGAGGTTGATTGTTTGAAATTCGGAACCCTAGGAATTGTTGAGTTTGGAACTATCGTAAGAGATTAGGTAGTCCTTCGAATTCTGATTTTTAGTGATTTTATTGGCATGTTGAATTTCTGATACTTTGGATTGAGTTAATGTGTAGACTTGATTTGACATTGTAAGAGATTGAGTATCGAGTCGTTGGAAACCCTTGAGTAAAACTAGTGTTGAGACTCGGATGCACGAGAGTGATATTTGAGTTTCCACTTGAGGTGATCAACCTAGAATTCGGATGCACGAGAGTGATCCTTGAGTTCTTAGCTGATGCTTTACTTATTTTCAACATTGAATAGATCTTGCACGAGAGTGGGGATCGGTTCTTTGTATGATTGTCTGCGCGAGAGCGAGACAATTTATTTATAAAGTAAATTTTACCTTTACCATAATAGAATTAGATTGACAAATACTTAATCTAGTCATTAGAAATTAAAGTAGATGAACCCCTAGTCCCGATTTCCTCTTTGATATTTTCTCCGTGTTCTTTTCAATAGTTTGATTCACTATTTTCCGATTGCCTAGCTAGCGAGAAATCGATTATTCAGTACTTGACAACAAGGTCTCTGTGGTTTGATATCTATTTTATTACTTCAAGTATACGTGCACTTGCGGACACAACACATCTTCATCATGATAAATTTGAACTGACGAAATCCTCATTCATATCTAGCTCATAAAAGTTAAAGTGAACGAAACCCTAGTCCTAGGTTTTCTCTCTAATAATTCCATTTTTAGCTTCCTATTTCTATTCTCACTACTTCGATTAGCCTAGATAGTAAGAAATCAGCTATTTAGTATTCGACAACGTAGGTCCCTATGGATTCGATACTTTCTTTATTACTTCGAGTATCTGTGCACTTGCGGATCACAATAGAGATACGCAAGGGAGAAGAGACGTCACGATGTCTTCTTGGTCTTCAATTTAAATTACAATACTTAATTGAAATACATAATTGAAAATCGGCACACAGGCCCCACAATAATACATCACAGGCATGGCAATTTTATAGGGCTTGACTTTGATCACTATCAAAATGCACAAACATGTTACTCATGCAGTTCTACATGCAATGAAAAACAACAAGTAATCACTTTTATTTTTCATAAAACCCTTTCAATTAATTTCCTGTGACTCAAGATCATCCATCTAATTTTTATTTCACCTTATATAGGAGTCTACAAGGTGTAACCGCTCCTTGCAATCCTTTTAGGAGTCTACAAGGGGTAGCCACCCCTTGCAATCCTCAAGGGAAAAATAAAATATAGATGATGATTATGAGGAAAAAATTAAATGAAATTAATTTTCAACAGAAAATACATAGCATAAAATATTTTCATGTCATGGGGTATGCGTATGTAGAAAAGACACCTACAGGCCTCATAATCTCGCTCTGATACCACTGTTGGGAATCCCCGAGCCGTATAAAAATTTATAATGTAGTGGAACGGCGGTCCGAAATAGAATTCCCTCTAAAATGCTAGGGACTTCTTACGAGAGAAACCGTAGGATGTGAAGAGCGATATACCTTACTTGCACAATCCTTTGAGTGTTGCCGGTGATGTAGACGATCAACTGCTCGTCTTCTGTAGTAACACACACACGGATGGCCTCAAGACCCCTCCACTCCATGCACGTGCTAGCTTTGGGAGAAGAGATCCACACCTCTAATGTCTTCTCTACTTGCACCAATCACCAAGACCATGTGCCAAGGAGAAGGGAAAGTGTTGGTGACAAGGAGTGAGTAGCACTACCACTTGTACTAACCTTAATGCAAAAACTGTTATGTGTTATCACCTTCAAGACCCTCATGCCAATGAGGAGAGGGGAGGCGACAACAAGAGATGAGAGAAAAGAATTGGTGCAAAAATCTCCGAGGAGAGCCTCTCTATTTATAATAGATAAACTAGCTATTCTTGGAGATATTTATCCATATGGGACATTGTTTAGGCGCCTACTTGATTTTACCATTAAATATATCAATATATTTAATGTAAAATATACCTAGCCCAATTAATTAGCTAAGATAAAAATTCTCTTGCCAATAAATAATTTTATTTTATTAATGTGACTAAAGTGCCAAGTCCAAACTTGCACTAAGACCCTTGTTTGACTCATTTTGACAACACAGGTGAACAAAGGTCAAACATGGTCCACTAGAGGTCAACTAGTGGTCAAACATGAACTAAATAAAATCTCATCTCTACAGAAAAAAAAATCTCAAAGCATCAGTTTTCCAAAATGATCCGAATCATACAATGATCCGATCTGAGGCTAACCGATCAATACGGAGTCTCTAGCGTCTAGGTGTGCGACCCTGTAGGTTCTTCAAACGTTGGTAGTGATGACTAAATCATCACAAGCAATGAGTGGCACCTAGCGGTACATCATTGCTATCAAAGTCATCAGAATAAATGTCACCATCGACAACCTCTAAAACTGTGACAAAGTGAAAGTACAAAATTATCCTTTTGCCAGACTAATGTCTAGATTGGGCAAGCGTGTTACACTTGTTAATCCCAATATTATGACATGACTAAAGACAGGTCCTCACCTGGGTATGGCCATACACTTTCAGTCATCCACAGAAGGGCGCCATCGACAATCAAGCTTCCCCGCAGGGAAGGGGCAAATCCTCTCTTGGCACATTTATCTCTCATATGGCCCATGATGCACCCAATGACAATCGTTATAACTTCCCTTTTACGGCAAAGTGTTAAGTTGTATCAAAGTGCCTCATTCACCATATAGAGATGCCAATGCCCTCAAGTCTCAAGTGAGAATCCTCACGGTAGGTTGGTCCAGTATATCTCCCTTGATATACCTATATGCTTGCGTTAACTACCCGTGCTCAACCAGCGCATATACCAGTCTCAAGTGAGTCATAGTTGTCCCATATCCACCATGATTCTTGACCGAGGACAAAACACAAAGACTAGATAAAATCTATCTCATTAGGGACATCGTACATGCAACTATACATGTGTGCAGATGTACATGTTTGCATAACAACGGCCATGCCAGGATATCTCATATATCAACTAGATGTGATACACATATCTCAATAGGCTTAGAATGAAAACCATCCTCCGAAAATCCAAATAACCGGCTAATCTGTCTCAAAGTGAGTGTATGCTCATGATTCCCAAGACAAAATGTAATACGCCCCTCGTTCGCATCATCATAGTTATGGACCTTTATATTCAACAAACTGAAAAACTCTAAGGTCAATTGCATGTAAGTGAGTGGCCTCAACTCAAAGAAATCTTCTCACCCTATGTTCGCAAACATCCAGTGCACGTCGTCGAACAATCTTAGGGTCCTCAAAGTTGGAATATCCAAAAAAATGTGTATTAACTACTCCTCAAGTAGTCATCAGTCTATACACCTTCTCCTGCTTCCTATTTCCATATTTGATCTGTCACGGATAAGGAATAGAAGGGGCATATGATATGCACAGCCTCCTTCTAGAGGTGTCTGGCGCAGCTTTGGGTCCTACTATAGTAGTCGCAGTGGTCGTCTGACGATCAGAAGTCGATGGAGGAATAAGCTCAAGATGGGTCTCCTTTGGTGGTAACTATGCCTCACCTGTACTGGGCTGAGCTACATGCTCTACTTCTACCTCTAAATCTAGAGCATGTAGTGGTGAAGCTGCCTGCTGATAGGGCCTAGACGAGCTGCTACCGCAAGTGCACGGTCTATTGCGTAATAAAAAGATCAAACCCATAGGGACTAGGGTCAAGTACTAACAAATCAGTCAATCGAGAGCTAGGTTGATGATTAATGTGGGAATTGTCTAATGTCCTAGAGCAAGCAATTAAACTAAGGCATGTTGGTGTATATGCCCTAGGACCTAGTTTGGTCAACTTATGTACTACTTGACATTGATATTTATATATCATTCTGGCATTGTCGTTATCATTATTTGACTACACCTGCGACTGTGTACTTACATGATAATGTCCCTGGAGACAGATTGGATCTGTGCTCAAATAATTATCCCCAGTCAATGTACCTCAGTGGATATGGGACAGCTCTGGTACTTGAGAGATTGGTATGTGGGCTGGTTAGGCAAGTGGTGCTAACGCAGACACATGGGTATATGATTGGAGGATATACTGGATAGACCCGCTATGAGGCTATGACTTGGTGTCATGAGTTATCCTCATAAGTGACAGGAGATGCATTGATCCCTTGACTTGAGGTCATTGATCATTCTATATGGTTAGGGACTTGCTTTGATACAACCTAACACCTTGCCGTAGTTGGGAGTTCATAACGGTTGCTATTGAGCATGTCACGACCCATATGAGAAGATCAATGGATAGACATAGGATTTGCCCCATCCCTAAGGAAGTATGATATCCATGGAGCTCCTATATGGTTCTATGACTGAGAGTGTATGGCCATACCCAGGTGAGAACCTGTTTTAGTCATAGCCATGAGATTGGATGAAAACAAGTGGTGACACACTTGTCCAATCGGATATCAGTACGGCAAAGAGACTGTAATGCATCTGTACCTAGTTGCGATGATGGGGATGTCGATGTCGATATCCATTCCAACGACCTGGGTAGCAGCGATGCACTGCTAGGTGCCACTCACTGCTTGTGATGACCTCTGGTCAGCACTGCCAGCGTCAGAGGAACCTATAGGGTCGCACACCTTGATACTTGAGTTCTCGTATTGATCGGGAAGCCTTATGATCGAGTTATTGGATAACTCGGATCTAATTGGGAGATTTCATCAGCGCCAATGGGCCTGATGAGATGGAAGAATGTTATTGGAGCCAAACTTCATTTTTGGCAGGTTGACCCATAAATTGACCATGGTTGGTCACATTTGGATTAGTGTTGCATTAGATTGGATCCAAGTGCTTAATCAACCCATGTAATGAAGTTTGGGCTAGCTCATTATCCAATGAGGCCCAATGACAAGTTCTCATGAAGAGATGAGAGGCTAAAAGGGTATAATGGGGAGAAACATGAACTATTAGGCGCCTAGGGGCATAATGGGGTCATGTTGGCGCCTTTGCTTCATTATGGAAGTAAAGGGCGCCTCCCCTCTCTTCCTAGGATGGAATGCATGCCTCTATGGCATTGCTTGGGGCGCAAGGCAAGGCCTTGGCGCACAAGGAAAGGCGTGGGGAACAAAGGTAAAGGTTGAATGAGAATTATGGAAATGTCTTGGAGACTTTCCTTGTCTCAAACCTCCTCATCCTAGCCCTACACTTGTCATGATCCTAGCCATTATCCTAACCGCCTCTTGCCCTATAAATATGACCCTAGTCGCCCCCTCTTATAAATAATCAATCCTTGAAGGCGTGAACACAAGGAGAGGGGCTAGTGCTTGGAGCAAGGGCGCATCTTCCATAACCGCAAGCCTCTTCCTCTTTTCCTCTTGGCTCAAGGAGATCTAGGGCTTGGCGGCTTGGGTGGTTTTCCCTCTTCACTTGGCGCATCTTTTCTCTGGGTGGCGCAAGAGAAGTAAAACATCTTCCTAAGGCTTGGATCTTCTTCCCGAGGCTAGAACCGGGCGTGGGAGAAGAGAACTCAAGAGATCCGTGTGTGCGAGACTGCAGAGGGCGCACACTTGGACGCCTACATCGACATCGCTCCACATTGCTCCTAAGGTACTTACTAACTCATCGTGTCGACTCCCTTGCATGCGATCTTCACTGGGTTTTTGGGACCGGCCTGTTTCGGGGACATTCTTCCGCTGCGTAAAATGTATGTCCATGACTCTGAAAATTGTAAAATGTCCCCGGGGTTTCCCAACAGTGGTATCAAAGCGACTTGGAAGACTCGAACGATGTTTTATGCTTTTCTTCCATGCTCACATGCCATATCTCTATTTTCGTAAATAGCATGATGCGTGGCAAACGATTTTTCTAAAAGTAGAAAAATTAGGGTTTCTTGTTTCTATCATCCTCTCAATCTCTTTTGGATTTTTGGACTATTTTTCTTGTTTGATTTAAAGATCAAAGGCGCACGTAATTTTGTCAAGTAGGACGGGCATTGTGTCTTCGGACTGGCCAAGTCTCTTGATCTGACAAAATTGCCAGCCGAAAGGATCTCTGAAATCATCATGAAAAATAAATCGCAATAAACCAAAGGATTTGTGAGAAGAAGATGAGAAAAAGAAACTGGTTTTTTGAAAAAGTAAAATTTCAGATTTTATGTTTTTCATGAGCATGTAGAATTGCATGAGTAAATACCTTGATTGTGCATGATGTTGTGATCATTAGTCAAGCCCCCTTTGCATGCCTGCAATGTATCCTCGTGAGGCCTGCGTGCCGCCTTTTCTTTTTTGCTTTTGACTAAGAAGAAGACTAGGGTGGCGCATGTACTTGGATAGTGTTGCAACAAACATCAAAGAAAGAGGCGCAAGCCTGCTTAGTGGCGCAAGTTAGGCTTGGCCGAACCCTTGGGTTCGAGAGCTAGCTAACTTGGCTTCTTGCATTGTGGCGCATCCTCTTTGGAGGAAGACCATGGCATTGGCCGAACCTATGGGGAACTCTGAAAGTGTACCTCTAGGGTTTGAGAGCTAAACCATGAGAGAAGGACCTTGGAGCCAACCTTGAAGTTCAAGCTAGAGGTCGGCTAGGCTAGGTTTAGTTTTTGGGGCTTGAGTTCTAGGACAAGAGTTGAACCTATTTCATGGCATGGATTGGTTCAATGTCTTGTATAGGATATGATTACATCATCCTTTACTGCTTTTATTATTATCTGCAGAAGCATGCCTGAAATGTTTTATCGTTATGTTATCACCATAGGATTGCATGCCTGTAATGATAGACATAAGATAAAACTGAGATGATGAGACCTTAAACAAAAACCCTCAATTAAAATATCAAGTCTGGTAGCCTTCTAACGCGTAGCCCTCACTAAGCTATCGATCAGTGGAGTTGTGAATTGTTTCCCACCCTCGTGGGACACACCCACTTATCTTTAGAAAGTGCGTGGTGGCAATGGTTTCCCCAGTCCAGTTTTAACCTGGGCATGCCTTCGCAAGGAAACTCGTTGGCCCTGGACATAACGGTTAGGAATGGACTTGACTAGAAGTTCACATGTGCTGGGCGCATGGTGAAAGTCTAGGGGCATCGTTGAGAGGTAAAGGTTTCATGTTGTATCCAGCCCTCGCTGGACATGAAATGCCCAGACTGTCTCAACAAGGGGAGTTGCTTGGAGCAATCGGCCGGCGCGCCCACCTTAGGAAGCATGGGTTACTTTGTGCATCTCATCCCACCCTCGTGGGACGCGAAGCCTCATGTGAAATAAGGATCCCATCTCACTAGGAAGTCTTAAACTTCCCGATTGACTTTGTGGGTTGTCAATGCGAATTTAAAATAGTGAGAGCAGAAATCATTTAAAACAAGTCCAGTTTAAATGATTCGAAGTAGTACTAATCTGTTCTTCTTGGGTGTTGTAGAACAATGGCTACGAACACTGGCGGATTATCACTGCGATCCCTCCTTGATAAGGATAAGTTAGTTGGAACTAACTTTATGGACTGGCATCGGAATTTGAGGATAGTCCTCAAGCTCGAGAAGAAGCTGTATGTCCTTGAACAGCCTCTTCCTGCGGCTCCTCCGCCTAATGCCCGAACGGCAGACAGAGATGCTTATAGAAAGCATCAGGATGACTCTTTGGAGGTTGCATGTCTTATGCTAGCCAGTATGGCACCTGAACTACAGGTGCAATATGAGGAGCAGAACGCTTTTCAGATGATTACTCGTCTGAAACAGATGTTCGTGGCTCAGGTTAGAACTGAGAGATTTGATACCGCCAAAGCAGTCTTTCGGTGCAAGTTGTCTGAAGGTGCACCAGTGAGACCCCATGTTCTCAAACTCATTGGGAATGTGGATCATCTCAGGAGACTGGGACACACCATAGACAACGAGCTGGTTGTGGATCTTATTCTTCATTCCCTGCCCCCTAGCTTCAGTCCGTTTATCATTAACTTCAACATGAACTGGATTGAGTGCACACGGGAGGAATTGATGAATATGCTCCAAACAGCCGAGCGAGAGATGGGTAAGACCAAACCCAATTCTGTTCTTTTGGTCCCTGCGACCAAGAAGATAAAGAAGAAGGGTAAGGCACGTGCTAAGAGCAGTGCCAGAGGTCCTACCAAAGCACTGAAGAAAAAGGCGAAGAGGTCAAAGGAACAGAGGTGTTTTCACTGTGGCGAGCAGGGCCACTGGAGAAGGGACTGCAAGCAGCTTCAGAATGAGGAGAAGAAAGGCTTGGCCTTAACTTCTAGCTCAGGTATCTATGTTACAGAAGTCAATCTTTCTACTTCTATGTCATGGGTATTGGATACCGCATGTGGAGCTCATATTTGTACAAATATGCAGGGGCTCAAGAAAAGTAGATTGGTGCGGCTTGGAGAGATTGACCTACGCGTTGGAAACGGGGCACAGGTTGCTACTGTTGCTGTAGGCGTTTTGACTCTCTCCTTGCCTTCTGGACTTCAATTAGAACTAGACAATTCCTTTTGTGTACCTTCGCTAACAAAGAACATTGTATCCATTCCTTGCTTGGCAAGGAAAGGATTTAAATTTGAAATAAATAAGAACTCCTGTTCTTTTTCATTTGCAAATATGTTCTATGGGAAGGGTACTTTATGCAATGGTCTGTATATCTTGGATATGGAAAGTTCTGTTTGTAACATAAGCAATAAAAGGACCAAACTGAGTGGTTCAGTTGGTGCTTTCCTATGGCACTGTCGATTAGCCCATATAAACAAGAATCGCATCCAACAACTCCATGCAAATGGATTGTTAGATTCAAGTTCCTTGGAGGAATTTGATACTTGTGAACCTTGTTTACTAGGGAAGATGACAAAGGCACCCTTCACCAAGATTGGTGAGAGGACAGAAGGTTTATTGGATCTCATACATACTGATGTATGTGGGCCCTTCAATAAACAAGCCAGAGGAGGGTACAACTACTTCATTACCTTCACTGATGACTTTAGTAGGTATGGTTATGTCTACTTAATGAGACATAAATCTGAATCCTTTGAGAAATTCAAGGAGTTCAAGAATGAAGTAGAGAACCAGCTTGGAAGATCCATTAAAGCTCTTCGATCAGATCGAGGTGGAGAATACCTGAGTGGTGAGTTCTTTGACTATCTGAGAGAGTGTGGGATCATATCCCAACTCACTCATCCTGGAACACCTCAATGGAATGGTGTATCTGAAAGGAGAAATCGAACTTTATTGGATATGGTTCGATCCATGATGAGTCATGCAACTCTACCTTCATCATTCTGGGGGCATGCACTAGAAACAGCTTCTCTGATACTGAATAATGTTCCATCTAAGAGTGTCTCCAAAATACCATACGAGGTGTGGAGTGGGAGACGCCCTAATCTCACGTTTATCAGGATCTGGGGATGTGAGGCTTATGTCAAACGTCAGGATTCTAGCAAGCTAGAACCTAGATCTGATAAGTGTATGTTTGTGGGGTATCCTAAGGAAACTAAAGGATACTACTTCTATGTCCCAACCGAGAACAAAGTTTTTGTTGCTCGGGGTGCTGTCTTTCTAGAGAAAGAATTTCTTATGAAAGAAGTTAGTGGGAGGAAGTTTGACTTGGATGAGGTCCAAGTGCAAGCACAAGACAAAGAGATGGAATCTGAGCCACCTGCACCGGTTGCTAGGCAACCTGAGGCTTAGACATAGGTCCCGCGTAGGTCTGGGAGAATTCGTCGTGCACCTGAAAGGTATGGGTCGCTACCGACCCAACACGATGGGATCTTCATCATTGAGGATGAACCCAGAACCTATGATGAGGCGGTCAGTGAACCGGACTCCGAGAGATGGCTTGACGCCATGCGATCCGAGATGGATTCCATGTCGGCTAACCAAGTCTGGGATTTGGTTGAGCTGCCTGATGGGGTAAAACCCATAGGGTGTAAATGGGTCTTCAAAAAGAAGACAGACATGGATGGCAAAATAGTTACCTATAAGGGTAGACTAGTGGCTAAAGGATTTAAACAAGTCCACGGGGTGGACTATGATGAAACCTTCTCGCCGGTTGCCATGATTAAATCCATTCGGATTCTGGTTGCTATAGCTGCATATCATGACTATGAGATATGGCAGATG
Source organism: Costus lasius (assembly GCA_027563935.2). Classification (NCBI taxonomy): domain Eukaryota; kingdom Viridiplantae; phylum Streptophyta; class Magnoliopsida; order Zingiberales; family Costaceae; genus Costus; species Costus lasius. The sequence continues at coordinate 77,967,551 of CM050453.2, read as the reverse complement.
GATGTGAAGACAGCGTTCCTTAACGGGAAGCTGACTGAGGATGTGTATATGTCACAACCTGATGGCTTCATCCATCCTGCAGAGGCTAATAAGGTCTGCAGGCTAAAGAGGTCCATTTATGGAATAAAACAAGCATCTCGAAGTTGGAATCTTCAATTTGATGAGGCCGTGAGAGATTATGGCTTTATCAAAAGCGAAGATGACGCCTGTGTATACAGAAAATTCAGTGGGAGCTTGGTGATTTTTCTGGTCTTGTATGTTGATGACATACTGCTCATCGGAAACGACATCCCTAGTCTTCAAGCTGTGAAGACATGGTTGGGGAAGTGTTTCGAGATGAAAGACTTAGGGGAGGCCGCCTATATTCTAGGCGTGAGGATCTACCGGGATAGATCCAAGAGGCTTCTGGCCCTTAGTCAGAGTACTTACATTGATAAGGTACTGGAGAGGTTCTACATGGAGCAATCCAAGAAAGGATACCTTCCAGTGAGACATGGCCTTACTCTCTCAAAGAGCCAGTGTCCTACAACACAGGCTGAGAGGGATGATATGAGTCGAATTCCTTATGCTTCGGCAGTAGGATCGATCATGTATGCAATGTTATGTACTAGACTAGATGTGGCATATGCTGTGAGCATAACCAGCCGATACCAATCCAATCCTGGTCTACAACACTGGGTGGCTGTAAAGAACATCCTAAAGTATCTGAGAAGAACTAAGGATCTGTTCTTGGTCTATGGGGGACAGGAAGAGCTCAGTATGCAGGGCTATACTGACGCATCATTCCAGTCTGACCCTGATGACTTCAGATCGCAGGCCGGCTATGTGTTCAAGATAAATGGAGGCGCTGTATGTTGGAAGAGCTTCAAGCAATCCACCATAGCAGATTCTACAACCGAAGCTGAGTGTGTGGCTGCTTCTGAGGCAGCCAAGGAAGCTGTTTGGATAAGGAAGTTCTTATGTGATCTTCAAGTGGTACCTAGTGCAATGGATCCCATTGAACTCTACTGTGACAACAATGGAGCAATTGCACAAGCCAAGGAACCACGGTCTCATCAAAGATCCAAACACATACTCAGAAGATTTCACCTGATCAGAGAGATCATTGACAGAGGTGATGTCAAGATTAGCAGAGTAGACACAGAGAACAATCTGGCAGACCCATTGACCAAGGCTTTGGCGCAGCAGAAGCATGATGGTCACGCTGGAGATATGGGGTTGAGATTCCTCAACTTCTAGGTCTTAGTGCAAGTGGGAGATTGTTGGTGTATATGCCCTAGGACCTAGTTTGGTCAACTTATGTACTACTTGACATTGATATTTATATATCATTCTGGCATTGTCGTTATCATTGTTTGACTACACCTACGACTGTGTACTTACATGATAATGTCCCTGGAGACAGATTGGATCTGTGCTCAAATAATTATCCCCAGTCAATGTACCTCAGTGGATATGGGACAACTCTGGTACTTGAGAGACTGGTATGTGGGCTGGTTAGGCACGTGGTGCTAACGCAGACACATGGGTATATCATTAGAGGATATACTGGATAGACCCGCTATGAGGCTATGACTTGGTGTCATGAGTTATCCTCATAAGTGACAGGAGATGCATTGATCCCTTGACTTGAGGTCATTGATCATTCTATATGGTTAGGGACTTTCTTTGATACAACCTAACACCTTGCCGTAGCTGGGAGGTCATAACGGTTGCTATTGAGCATGTCACGACCCATATGAGAAGATCAATGGATAGACATATGATTTGCCCCTTCCCTAAGGAAGTATGATATCCATGGAGCTCCTATATGATTCTATGACTGAGAGTGTATGGCCATACCCAGGTGAGAACCTGTTTTAGTCATAGCCATGAGATTGGATGAAAATAAGTGGTGACACACTTGTCCAATCGGATATCAGTACGGCAAAGAGACTGTAATGCATATGTACCTAGTTGCGATGATGGGGATGTCGATGTCGATATCCATTCCAACGACCTGGGTAGCAGCGATGCACTGCTAGGTGCCACTCACTGCTTGTGATGACCTCTGGTCAGCACTGCCAGCGTCAGAGATGGAAGAATTATGATCGAGTTATTGGATAACTCGGATCTAATTGGGAGAATTCATCAGCGCCAATGGGCCTGATGAGATGGAAGAATGTTATTGGAGCCAAACTTCATTTTTGGCAGGTTGACCCGTAAATTGACCATGGTTGGTCACATTTGGATTAGGGTTGCATTGGATTGGATCCAAGTGCTTAATCAACCCATGTAATGAAGTTTGGGCTAGCTCATTATCCAATGAGGCCCAATAACAAGTTCTCATGAAGAGATGAGAGGCTAAAAGGGTATAATGGGGAGAAACATGAACCATTAGGCGCCTAGGGGCATAATGGGGTCATGTTGGCGCCTTTGCTTCATTATGGAAGTAAAGGGCGCCTCCCCTCTCTTCCTAGGATGGAATGCATGCCTCTATGGCATTGCTTGGGGCGCAACGCAAGGCCTTCGCGCACAAGGAAAGGCGTGGGGAACAAAAGGAAAGGTTGAATGAGAATTATGGAAATGTCTTGGAATCCTTGTCTCAAACCTCCTCATCCTAGCCCTACACTTGTCATGATCCTAGCCATTATCCTAACTGCCTCTTGCCCTATAAATATGACCCTAGTCGCCCCCTCTTGTAAATAATCAATCCTTGAAGGCATGAACACAAGGAGAGGGGCGAGTGCTTGGAGCAAGGGCGCATCTTCCATAACCGCAAGCCTCTTCCTCTTTTCCTCTTGGCGCAAGGAGATCTAGGGCTTGGCGGCTTGGGTGGTTTTCCCTCTTCACTTGGCGCATCTTTTCTCTGGGTGGCGCAAGAGAAGTAAAACATCTTCCTAAGGCTTGGATCTTCTTCCCGAGGCTAGCACCGGGCGTGGAAGAAGAGAACTCAAGAGATCCGTGTGTGTGAGACTGCAAAGGGCGCACACTTGGACGCCTACATCGGCATCGCTCCACATTGCTCCTAAGGTACTTACTAACTCATCGTGTCGACTCCCTTGCATGCGATCTTCACTGGGTTTTTGGGACCGGCCAGTTTCGGGGACATTCTTCCGCTGCGTAAAATGTATGTCCATGACTCTGAAAATTGTAAAATGTCCCCGGGGTTTCCCAACAAGGCAGGCTTAAATCAAGCGAAGCAGAAAGCAAACGATCGAGGTTTGAAATATATGAGAGAGATTCCGGGTTTTAGGTTTCACCACACTGAAGCATGCATAAATATTAGGGTTTGACAATTTAAATAAAGTTTTATCTAAGTTCTCAAGGTAACCTTTCCTATAGTACAGACGCGTTCCCTCTCAGGACACGGTCCGGTATCCGTCTTAACCCAAGTCTCCTACTCTCGTGGCTTACTAGGATTAAGGTGGATCCAATGGGATCTGTGAAAGATTAGGGTTCCTTGTGTGATTTCGAGTGCTCTCGCAACACGAAATCACTAGTCTAGTCTAGGGGTTCCGATGGTCAAGGTTCACCTCTCAGTCCTTCCCTCGACATCTATAGCATGCATACATATGACCAGTATGTAAACAAGAATTAAAATATCCTAAATATGAATAAGAACAAAGATAAATAGAGAAATTTATGTGTCAAATCATAACATTCAACATTCATACAGTGGGCTACGCCCAAACCCCAAAAAGTAGGTTTACGCTAGTGTATACATCAAATCTCTCAAGAAGATGATATCAAACCAAGGGAGAAGATAGATCTTGGTTGGAAGAAGGCTCGGCGTGAAGATCTTCGTCAGAACGGCGAAGAAATCTCACCGGAACAGTGCTGTCGCCCCCAAATCACCCCAAATCCCTAAACTATTGCCGTTTTTCCTCGTTCTCTCTCGTTGCTTGACCAAATCTGATGATTTTGGTCCCAAAACGTTCGTGGCTAAGTTGGGAAGGTGCTCCCCAAATTTTGTCCAATTCCCAGCCCGGAATAGAAAGTTACAGGCAAAATACCGGATGCCTATCTGCTGTGCGTAACAATACATGGCCGTGCATGGGTGCATGGCCATGCCCATGTACGGCTCGGTTAAGTGAATTCTGGTGACTTATGATGCACGGCCGTGCATGGATGCACACCCATGGCCGTGTATGATGTAGAGGACTCCGATTGAGCTGAAAATTGGTGTATAGCTCCATCTCATCATGGGAAATCGTCTCATACTTTCAGATTCTCTAAATTCCATTGATTTTGAGGCCAAAAACCTACATTTCATTAAAATAGAGGAAAAGTGAAGGTTCTGAAGAATATGAAGCATTTAAATAAATAAATGAGTTGAAACATGCATTTTGCTCTAAAATAATAATAAAATTAGGTGCCGAAATATCATATTTTTACATGTCATCAGATACATCGGACTTAAAGTTTTGCTTGTCCTCAAGCAATTGAATTGTCTAGAATACAATGATGACATGGAATAAGGAATCTCAAAGTAGCTTAAGTAGGTCTAATGAGGTTAATGGTTAAACACAACAATTCTTCAGGTTATAAAGTAGTATGGAAAGCAAATTAAACCAATTATCATGAATACAATCTATAGAACATGCAAAGTTACATAACAAAAAACCTCTACGATGCATCTCACGCACATGATATGATTGATCAAGCTTTCAAAAAGCATAACACTATGTACTAAGTCATGGGAGAATAGCATCAGCACCACATAGGCACATAGTCCCTATGTGGTGCCTTTTTTTGTGTTTTTAAAGAAATACAGTGGCAAGTGCCGAGCGTTGCTTCGGTACCACTTCGATGCCACTGTCATTATTGAAAATCATGGGGTTAGTGCCAAGTATGATGAACTTAGGTACCACTATTCCTTTTGCTGGTAAGATGCTAAGAATAGAGTCAAGTGAAGATACAAAGTGCAATGTATAAGAACACTTCGGTACCACTATTTTTATTTCTAATCCCCATGACAAAGTGCACAAATGAAGTAGAGTGAAGAAACAAGAATCAAGTAATCATGACACATGAGATGCATACCAAGGCAAAGGTAAAGCAATAAGCATCCTCTTCAAGATTCTATCAATAGCAATTGGGTTAATTACATCAATCAACTACAGTAAACCAAAGAATCATATATGCAAATCATAACTAGTATAGACCATAGGTAAATAAAAGTTAAGATTCCCATCCCAAGCAATCAAGTAGGCATAGAACAATGCAATACAAGAAGACAAAGCAAATATCATGAATGAAAAGAGTGGGTTTGGGTAAAACACTATAGATGTTGATACAACTAAGATAACTAAAACATGCAACTGAGAATGTAATAAACTAAAAATAGACAGATAAAAACTAAAAACTAAAATAAACTACTGGAAAAATAGAAAGCTGACCAAGTGACGGGTGAAACCAAAGAAGATCATCCCCAGCGTCGACGCAGCCTCGCCTGAAGCTCATGCACAGACTCTAAAATGGAGGACAGTGTTCGTCCTTGGCGCTCAACCTCAGTTTCGAGGTGGCGAATTCGATTTATTCCTTCATCTTCGGAAAGCTGAGTTTCTTGCTGGGCGTCGCGGACAAACCGGATCATAGTCTCATTGCGGTCGAGCTGGGTAGAGGGGCGCTGCTCAGAAGGTTATGGTGGTTCAGTTGCAAGAGGTACATTTTCATCCTCAACGGCTTCAACTTTCTAGTACCCGCCGCTCACGAATGGTGGTGCGTGCAGGGTTTGGCAGCGGCAACTTCACATCGCTCCCGGGGAAGATCAAGCTGTAAAGTTCACCTTCCTTCACTATCATCCGCATCAAAATGCAGGAATCGAGATCAAGTCGGCAGTTGCCCCGAGCTTGCTCCATTTGGTAGGGATGAATCCTTACCGCGCAAGCGATAGGGGTGAGAAGTCCCCCGTAAGCTATTGCACCCTTTCGGTGCTCTTGATACTTTCTGGAGTTGTCGGGCAAAGTGGAAAGCAGTGTTGAGGCGGACTCCATGCAGCATTGCCCAAAGAAATTGAAGCTCGGATGCTCTGACTAAGCCATCACACTCTCCTCGTCCAAAGATGGTATGTGCCATGACATGATGCACATACTTCAAAATAGGGTTTCTGAGGCAGGTGGCTCTAGCTGTCCTGGTGTCAAAGGGGCGGAAGCCAGTCAGATCAGCCCAGAAGTTGCTTGCATTGAATTCAGTTGGCGTGAGGCGCGTCCCATCAGTAGGAAAACCATAAATAGAATTCAACTCTGTCAGTGTAAGCACGAACTCAGTGTTGTTGAGTCGAAAAGAAAGGTTTTCGTCATCTTCATCGGTATGAATGCTAGCATGAAGCTCCATGGATGACAAGAACTCCAATACAATGGGAATGTAGGTGGGATAACAGATCGTAAAGAATTGATCCCAACTGATGCGTTGAAACAACCATTGTACATCTTCATAGAAGCCAAGAGTGTTGAGAGTACCATGATCGAGTAATCTGGTGGTGATCACTGAGTGGCGTGCGAGGGCAGTAAGCTTGGCAAGTTGCTCTGGATCACGGCAGATGATCCCGTATGGTGTAGGCGACAAGGCAGGTGGCGGATGGGGTTCGCCGACGGCGTGAGAAGAGGACGCCCCATGCTTGGAGATAAGTTGCTTGTGTCTGGACATCTTAGAGGTGCGGGGAGGCGACGGGAAGGTAGCTGGTGCCGAGTAGGGAGCTTTGGAGGCGTCGGCGATTTGGAAAGACGGTCGGTGGCGGCGGAATCGTGGGCGGCGACCAAAGTTAGGGTTGCGGTGGACGGCGTCGTGAGGCACGGATCGGTGCTGGAAATATGGGGGAAACGATCACCAGAAGGTGGGGAAGAGGATGGTGGGTCACCGGCGGTCAATCAGGCTCCGGAGGTGGCAGATCGGGAAGGCAGCGGCGGCGGCGGCTAGGGTTTCGTGCACGGGTGTGCACGAGGCTGTGTACGCTCCCCTTTTTATCACTTATCGTGCACGGCCATGTATGGATACATGGCCCAGCCTGTGTAGCTCTCGGTCAGATCGATCCACCAAAGTTCACTTACGATGCACGGGAGTGCATCGGTGCACGGGCACGCCCGTGTACGTCTCGGTGAAAATCCAGAAAAGCGTTCACGGCCGTGTCTCTTCACGCCCCTACCCGTGCATCTCTCGGCCTCGCGCTGGGATGAGTTAACCGAGCCGTGCATGGATGCACGGGTGCGACCGTGCATGGCTCGGTAATGCCTAAAAAATCCAGAAAAATTCCCATCAGTATGGTACAACTTATAGAGCAAGAATATGAAAGAAAAACTGGAAAATAACAATGTCTAAATAGTGAAAATAAATATAAAAGTATGAAAATGCAAAAGAGAGTAAGAGTGCAAAAGAGGTTGGGTTGCCTCCCAACAAGCGCTTCTTTAAGGTCACTAGCTTGACCATCATGATGCTCAAGGTGGGTCTGGAGGTGGAGAGGCTAAGTATGTGGCATGAAGCCTCTGGTTCCGTCGCTGCTCATGAAATGTACCTATTAAAATGAGCATGAGATATAACAGTTTTTCTCTAACTGTCCTGATGGAACATGGAACAACAAATTGACACAAGACATAAGAAGTGCCAAAGTCAACTAAAATTTTATCCTTAAATGGCTCCAACTCCTTCTTCTTTGAATCGGCTCTTGGGGCATCATCAGTATGCGTCATCATGGCCACTATCTTGTTGCCTTCTAGATTAGTCGAATCGTCGGGTCTGTCTCCAAAGTGTTCAGGAATGGTCTCTGGGAAGAGCTCCATCTTGTTTCTTGATTGCGCGATGCTATCCCTCAACACTCCTCCATTCTATCTGGAACCTGAAAAATAGAATTGGCCATTAATAACAGGGAAATCAAGCGACATATCATTCTTATCGATGCAAAAATTCATTATCCTCTGTGGAACATCGATTATTGCTCTGATCGTGGTGAGGAATGGTCTGCCCAATATAAGAGGGAAAGTTGGGTTCACGGCTATGTCCAGGATCATAAAGTTTACCGGGATAAATATTCCTTTAAACTGCAGTGGTATATCCTTGGCGATCCCCAGCGGGTAAAATCTAGAGCCGTTTCCAAACTGCAGAACTTGAGATGTGGATGTGAGAGATCCCAAGTTTAACTTCTCATAGGTTATAACAGACATTATGATGACTCCAGAGCCTAAATCTAACAGTGCTCTATCGAATGCAGTGTTCCCAATCTTGCATGGTATATCAAAACTACCAAGGTCTTCAACTTCGAGAAATAGCTGCTTATGTATGGGATCTTTAGAGTTCTCAGCAGACATTATTACCGTTTCGGCATTAAACGCGTCAGGAGTCTTATGATGAGGCTCCTCTTCCTGGTTGTCAGATTCTTCTTCTTCATCCCCCCATATGCTCAGCTTCAGATTCTTTAAATTGCTCAACGCCACTTGTCATAACGACATTGCACTGATCTCTGGGATTTGCTTCAGGTTGAGCTAGAAGCATTCCTGGGGTTCTCAGTAACGAACTGGTTCTCTGGTCCAGTTCTATGATCCTACTTTCCATCATTTTCTGGTGGGTTGATACAGAGCCCACTTTCATGTTCAGCTGGTGAATCTGCTCACTCACAGAATTATTGTGTTTCATTTGAGTTGCCATGAAGTTTTTCAACATTGACTCTAGCCTGGACTTCTGTGGAGGATCTTGTTGTCTTTGGTTGGCTGGTGGATATTGTATACCATGAGGCCTGAAATTAGAAGAGAAGTTCTGATTAGAAAAATTAGCAGGAGGAACTTGCCCTTGATTTAACCTGTAGGAGAAATTCGGGTGATTTCTCCATCCCGGATTGTATGTGCTCGAGTAGTGGTCGTTCTGGTTCCTGAAATTCCCAATGGCGTTGACTTGTTCAGAGGGGGCGCTCAAGATGTGGCAGTTATCAGCAGAATGCCCTATCACACCACAAACATCACAAGTCAAAGAATTAGAAGTAGAGACATTAATAGAATCAATCTTAGAAGAAAGAGAGTCTACTTTTGCCATTAAAGAATCAATTGAGTTAGCGTCAAACTTCCCTAAATTTTGAGTATGCTGGGTCCTCTCTCCTGTCCACTGATAATGATTGAGGGCCATGTCCTCTATCAGTTGCATCGCATCATCATAGTTCTTGTTCATTAATGCCCCACCAGCAGCAGCATCTACAGACAGTCTAGTCTGGTATAGCAATCCACTGTAGAAGGTGTGGATAATCACCCATTTCTGTAGACCATGGTGCGGGCATATCCTCAATAGTTTTTTGAAATGGTCCCATGCTTCATACAGGGACTCTCCTTCTCTTTGGGAAAAGTTGGTGATTTGATTCCTGAGCTAGGCGGTCCTGCTTGGTGGGAAGTACTTTGACAGAAAAGCTTATGATAGATGTTCCCACGTTGTGATTGATGCTTGTGGTAAAGACTGCAACCACGTCCTAGCTCGATCCCTGAGAGAAAAAGGGAAGAGTCTCAGTTTAATAGCATCAGGATGAGCACTGTTAATCTTAAGAGTATCACAGCATTCCAAAAAGATAGATAAATGGATGTTAGGATCTTCAGTGGCTGTTCCACTGAATTGGTTCTACTGCACCATCTATACAAGTGATGGCTTGATCTCGAAGTTGTTAGCTTCGATAGCAGACCATGATATGCTCGAGTGCACACCAGAGATGGTGGGGGCTACATATTCTTTCAAGGAGCGAGTGGCTTCCATCATTTGACTGTCAGAAAAGTTGCCTTCAAGCTTAAGTCTTTTTAGATTTCTTCTGACTAAACGGAAAGTGCGCTCTATCCCCGGATCTCCAGGTACAAGTTTCCCTGTTCACGCAATGTTCCTGGGCATAAACAAGTACCTAGACAGAAAAGATTAGTAGCACCACACCGATAAAAAAAGAAAAACTATAGCTAAAAACAAAAAGCAAATAAACAAAATAAAAGGCAAATAAAATCTAACTAAACCTAGTCTATCGATCTTTTGATCGTGTTAATATTGGCAACCTAGTCCCCGGTAACGGCGCCAAAAACTTGATAGGGCCCAGACGAGCTGCTACCGCAAGTGCATGGTCTATCGCGTAATAAAAAGATCGAACCCACAGGGACTAGGGTCAAGTACTAACAAATCAGTCAATCGAGAGCTAGGTTGATGATTAATGGGAGAATTGTCTAATGTCCAAGAGCAAGCAATTAAACTAAGGCAGGCTTAAATCAAGCGAAGCAGAAAGCAAACGATCGAGGTTTGAAATATATGAGAGAGATTCCGGGTTTTAGGTTTCACCACACTGAAGCATGCATAAATATTAGGGTTTGACAATTTAAATAAAGTTTTATCTAAGTTCTCAAGGTAACCTTTCCTATAGTACAGACGCGTTCCCTCTCAGGACACGGTCCGATATCCGTCTTAACCCAAGTCTCCTACTCTCATGGCTTACTAGGATTAAGGCAGATCCAATGGGATCTGTGAAAGATTAGGGTTCCTCGGGTGATTTCGAGTGCTCTCGCAACACGAAATCACCAGTCCAGTCTAGGGGTTCTGATGGTCAAGGTTCATCACTCAGTCCTTCCCTCGACATCTAAAGCATGCATACATATGGCCAGTATGTAAACAAGAATTAAAACATCCTAAATATGAATAAGAACAAAGATAAATAGAGAAATTTATGTGTCAAATCATAACATTCAACATTCATACAGTGGGCTATGTCCAAACCCCGAAAAGTAGGTTTACGCTAGTGTATACATCGTGAAATACATCAAATCTCTCAAGAAGATGATATCAAACCAAGGGAGAAGGTAGATCTCGGTTGGAATAAGGCTCGGCGTGAAGATCTTCGTCGGAACGGCGAAGAAATCTCTCCGGAACAGTGCTGTTGCCCCGAAATTGCCCCAAAACCCTAAGTTATCGCCGTTTTTCCTCGTTCTCTCTCGTTGCTTGACCAAATCTGATGATTTCAGACCCAAAACGTTCGTGGGTAAGTTGGAAAGGTGCTCCCCAAATTTTGTCCAATTCCCAGCCCGGAATAGAAAGTTACAAGCAAAATATCAAATGCCTATCGTGTTGTGCGTAACGATTCACAGCCGTGCATGGGTGCACGGCCATGCCCGTGTACAGCTCGGTTAAGTGAATTCTTGCGACTTATGATGCACGGCCGTGCATGGATGCACACCCATGGCCGTGTATGATGTAGAGGACTCCGATTGAGCTGAAAATTGGCGTATAGCTCCATCTCGTCATGGGAAATCGTCTCATACCTTCAGATTCTCCAAATTCCATTGATTTTGAGGCCAAAAACCTACATTTCATTAAAATAGAGGAAAAGTGAAGGTTCTGAAGAATATGAAGCATTTCAATAAATAAATGAGATGAAACATGCATTTTGCTCTAAAATAATAATAAAATTAGGTGCCGAAATATCATATTTTTATATGTCATCACTTGCGGTAAAGGATCATCCATAGAAATATCAGTCGGCCTCTTCCACTTGTGAATCAGCTTCAAACACTTTGTTGCCCTCTACCTCTTGTTGTCACCAACCACAAAAGAAGAAGAAGGTGATGGCTAGGTGATGAAGCTACTAATGGGTGAGGAGATCCTTAGATCCATACTCTAGGGTGTTACACGATGTACGTGAAAATGGGAGAAGGTCGTGAAATGAGGGAAGTGAAAAAGCATCAAAAATGCAAGGAAACACGATGAAAGCGCGATGAAAACAGCGGCAAGTTCAATTGGGGCACCATGAATGTGAAAAGAACTCAGCGGCACCCAACTACAAAATGTAACGAACTAACCTCGAAGCAATTTAGCAAGCTCGACTAGCACTTTAAGCTCAGCACGTTCAAGAGGCTAATGGTGGCACAGAATTCAACTCGCGCACCTATGCAAGTGAAATGCACCAAAGAACAAGAGAACCAGCCATGCCTCCGATGAACGGATACCCGTGAGGTGAAGAGATGGAAACCACAGCGGAAATGTATGCAATGAAATGGAAAAACAGGCGAACCTAACCCACCGGTGGGGTGGGATTTACTTCTTTGAAAACAGGGAAAGGGGAACAACTTGGAATCGAGGAGAATGACCACGACCCTTACAACTCCGAAGACGAAGCACCAACTTCGACTTCCATGCGCTGGAGGCTCTCAGCTCACCAGGAGGTCTCTACTCACCAAGAGAACTAAAGACTAACTAGCCCAACCTCCTCTTTCATAGAACAAGAGGGGACGGAACAAGACAAACTAGTGGGGGAATAAAATCCCAACGAACTACCTACTATTGCAGCCTAAAAGAGGTCAAGCTGCCACTAAAGACAAAATAAAATAACTTCTAACAACTAAAGTGAAGCTGATGCATGTCTCTTGACTCATCGTCCTGTAGTACGGCCAAGTGATTAGACGCGTTCAGAGCACGCCGCAATGAAACAGCAGAATTTTGATGTTGTGGGCTAGGTCACGACCATCGTTGCGCGCTCTTGGGCCATATTGTTGAGATGATTGTGTGGCCCATCTTAGACTAACCCTTCACGCGGTTGGGTTGCAAGGCTCTTGGGTGGAAGCACCGCAGTATGAATTGATAGGGGGCTAACAACTCCTACAAAGCAATCCGGAGGTTGAGAGGCACGTTGGGACCGCCGTAATATCATCTTGTTGGGCTCCTTTGGATCATCATAAGGTGGAGCAACATGGTAGGGAGGGTGACGTACGTCGAAACGGGGTCGTCGGGGCTCCTTCAAGTCTTTAGGGGCGAACACGGTCTGGCCGTGTTGAGCATCACGGCCGTCTTCGGGTTTGTCAGAATGAGCAGAAGAGAACACAGCCTACCCGTGCTCGGAGGTACACCCATGTTTGGAGTCGCCGAAATCCACAGAAGAGAACACGGCTTACCCATGCTTGGAGACACGCCCGTGTTTGGAGTCGCCGAAATCCACATAAGAGAACATGGCTTGCCCGTGCTCGGAGACACGCCCGTGTTTGGAGTCGTTGGGATCTGTCGAGGTGAACATGGCCTCCCTTGTTCCAACGCATGGCCATGTTCGCGTACACACTCAGAATCACCGTTTTTCTATTTTTCTCCGAAGCGAACACGACCTGCCCGTGTTCGGATGCACGCCCGTGCTCAGGGTCACCAGGGATCGCCGAGTTGAACACAGCCTGCCCATGTTCAGACGCACGCCGGTGCTCAGGGCAGCCAGGGATCGCCGAGTCGAACACGGCCTGCCTGTGTTCCAGTGCAGGGCCGTGATCCAGGATGCAGAAAATCAACGAGCCAAACACGCCTGTGTTTGGGTGCATGGCTTGGCCGTGTTTGGCTCGCAGAGACATCTTCCGGTGTGTGTTTGGGCTCAAATCTTCGTGCTTTTCAGTGCTGACTCCTCCTACATCACTAGGGCTAGAGAGAGGAGGGGTGAATAGGGCTTGATTGCATGCATCCATATGCGCATATGCCCTCTTATTTGTTGAGTTTTTAGGTGGGCCCAATAACTTAAGTTACGAATACAAATGTTCGTATTTAATTACTTAAGTTGCACGAGGCCCCCGCAGCTTAACTTGTGATTAAATATGAATATAATTATTCATATTTGCGCACAAGTTGTGGGCCCCCTTCTCGTTATGTTTTAATTAAGTCATAAAAGCCCCTGAACAACTCCGAAGCTACAATACGACAAAGTCTATCAAGGTTAGCCTGAAGTCTACCAAGGTCACTCGAAGGTCAACTGAGGTCACTTGTAGGACAAAATGCAACTAACCTGTATAAAACCATCTCAGCCTCATCTGATGCGTCCAAGACACATCAGACTCCCAAACATATCCGAATCAACAAAATGACTCAATCTAGGCTATCCGATCAGCATGAGGACTAGAGTGTCTAGGTATGCAACCCAATAGGTTCTTTAGATGTTGGCAGTGATAACCTCATATCATCACAAGCAATGAGTGACACCTAGTAGTAAATCATTGCTACCTAAGTCATCAGAATGGAGTCATCATCGACGTCCCCTAAAACTATGACAAAGTATAAGATTACATTTGTCCTTTTGCCAAATTGATGTCCAGATTGGACAAGTGTTAAGTGTGTCACACTTATTTATCCCAATCAAATGGTCATGACTAAATTAGGTACTCACCTGGGTATAACCATACACTTTCAGTCATGCATCCATATAGGGTGTCGTGGACATCAAGCTTCCTCATAAGGAAGGAGCAAATCCTCTCTTGGCACATTGAATCTCTCATATGGTTTATGATATACCCAATGATAACCATTATGACTTCTCTGTTACGGCGAAGCGTTAGGTTGTATCAAAGTATATCCCTCACCATATAGAGATATCAATGCACTCAAGTCAAGGATAAGCATACCTCTATCACTATGATATTCATCTTATGACACCAAGATGAATCATCACGGTGGGTCGGTTCAGTATATCTCCCTTGATATACCCATATGCATGCATTAGCAACCCGTGCTCAACCAGTGTATATACCAGTCTCAAATGAATCATAGTTGTCCCATGTCCACTATGATTCTCGACTGGGGACAAAAACTGAGACTAGAAAAAATCTATCTCCTTAGGGACATTGTCTATGCAAATGTACATATGCGGCAGATGTACAAAGTGCATAACAATGACCATGCCTGGATATTTCAACTATCAAACACAGATGTGATACACACCACAACAGACCAACCATAGGAACTAGGATATAAACACTAACACTTGTAGCATTAGGAGATACACCGTTTATCTTAACTGTGTCACAATACTCAAGAATAGTAGCTAAATGTAAATTTAGATCTTGTGTTGGAGAGCCCCAAAATCGGTTTTGTTGAACCATTGTCATTAAAGATAGTTTGATCTCAAAATTGCTCTCCTCAATAGCCGGGTAAACAATGTTGGAATTAAACCCTTGTACATTTGCTACTGCAAAATCCTTGAGGGATTGATTAGCATCCATCGTTGCTTTCTTTGAAGTTTCTTGGCTTTGAAATTGTACCTTTCATTGAAAGTGAAAGGTGCGTTCAATCTCAGGACCTTCAAGAAAAATTATATGAGTCTTAAGATTCATAGGCATACAATGTGTTAATCTAAAAAGAGAAAAATAGCAGAAATCTAACTGTAAAGAATAACTAAAGCAAAGCGAAAAGCAAAAAAAGTATCTAGTTTATAAATCTCATGATTAAATCCATATTTGCAAGCCTGATCCCCAGCAATAGTGTCAAAAACATGATGAGGCACAAGTGCACAGCTTTATTAAAGTAATAAAATAAGATTGTTCCCACAAAGATCTGATAGTTGACTATCGACTACATAGTCAATCTATAGCTAGACGATTCAATAAGTGTTTTTGATCAGGATCTTTAAATTGAATTTAAAACAAAAGTGAGCATTGGAGTAGAAAACTATGAGGAGAAAGTCGGGACTCGGGTTTCATCGCATTGATGACATAGAATTTATAAAATAAATCTATGCAAGAAAAATCAATGTGTCGAAAGGGATTCATCCGCGTGTATAGATTACTGATGAGTTGCATTTACATCATATTTTCCCCATATTTTATATGATATTTTGTGCTTAATTGTATGATTTTATACCAATTTTTAGTGTTTTTATCTTCTATGGTATGGAATCTTCACTTTTCTTGGTTTTGTGAGAATACAAAAAATATCACTCAAAAATAATGGATTTAATGAGTTTTGAGGCCAAGACATGGTTCCCAAGGAAAAGACAAAGTTACACGTCAAATTTGGAGCGAAATAGAAGTCAGACGCAATATTCATGGTCATGGTCGTGAGTCCATCACGGGCCGTGAGTTTCACACTGTACAGAGGAACAGTTCTGCGCAAAGTCAAGTTTTGCATAGAAACATTCATGGTCACACCCGTGACTCATTCATGGGCCATGAGTTTCTCTATGTACATAGGTTTTTCTTCACAGAAATATTCACGACCGCAACCGTGAATAGTTCACGGCCCGTGAGTTTTTTCACCCAACTTAGTTTTTCACTCAATTCAGCCTTGAATCGAGTTATAACTCAACCAAACTTTGCAAAAACCTTCCTAGATGAGTTTTACATTGTTTAATCTATAAAAGGAAAGATTTTGGAGTGGTTTAGGGGGCTTCTTTTGGACAAATTTGGATAGTGGCGGCACTAGGGAAAATTTTAGGCAGCTGGGCGAATTTAGGCGAGAAGATCACGCAAAGAGAGGATTTTGACACTTCATCTTCATCTCTAAATCGAGGATAAGGATTTTTAATTACTTTCCTAGTGTTTTCTTATTATTCTATAAAGTTTTCAAGTCAAATTCATCAATCTATATGCTATTTACGAAGAACATGAACGCTTAAACTCTTCTCCGGGATTTCGGGTGTAACCGGTGATGATTTATGGAATAAACTTGTTGTTTTAATCTTTGTCATGAATGTTATAGAATTTATTTGATTAGAATTGTACTTATTTCATAATTTAACTCTGGCCAAGTTATTTTACATCTTATACGTCGTGAGAAGAACCGAGAGGTGAATCACGACGTCAGATCTATTATTTTCAAACCTGCGAATCCAATCATGAGAGTAGTTTGAAATTGTTTGAAGGATTTTTATGATTTTTCACAGTGCTTAAGGGACCTAATTATGATAATTGTCATGAGAGTAGGGAATTATCATGGTTAGGTACCGGATCATGCTTCGGGATAAGATAATTTATACCTAAGGAAAAATCCCTTTCAATACTTTAATTTTCTGTATGAAGATGTATTTTTATTAATTCTAAAAAGTTAGTATGGTGAAACCCCTGTCCCGACTCTTTCCATATTGATTTTTACCCGAAGCGCTCATTTTTGCTCTTATGCACTTAGAAGATTTCAAACAAAAATCACAATTTGATTCATTTAGCTATAGATCAATTGTGTAATCGGTACTTGATCACCAGATCCTCGTTGGCAATGATCTTATTTTATTACTTCAATACAACCGTGCACTTACAGTTGCATCAAGTTTTTGGCACCGTTGTCGGGGATCAGGCCAGCCAATATTGATTTAATTATGAAATTTATAGACTAGATATTTTTCATTTTTCTACATTGTTTAGTTTTTCTTATAGATAGTATTATGCTGTTTTTCTTTTTCTTGATTAACACATTGTATGCCCAGAGCTCTTAAGACAGGTGCAGTTTTTCCCAAAGAGCCAGAGATTGAACACACTTTTTGCCTCCAGAGAAAGCTATAATTTCAAACTCAAAAAGCTGCGAAGGAAGGCACAATGGCGGATAATCAATCTCTTAGGGATTTTGTTGTACCTAATGTTTAGGAATTTAATTCTAGCATTGTTTGCCCAGTTGTTAAGGCGAACAACTTCGAGCTAAAGTTAGCTTTGATGACTATGGTTTAGCAGAACCAATTTGGGGGTTCACCCATACAGGATCCTAACTTACATCATGTTAGTTTTCTTGAATATTATGATATTATAAAAATAAATGGTGTATCCACTGGCACTATTAGACTAAGATTATTCACATTTTTATCTTAGGGACTATGTGCGTGCGTGGCTCTTGTCTCTTCCTCCAGGATTGATCACAATTTGGGAGGAACTCTCATTCGCGTTTCTGTCAAAGTATTTCCCTTCTAGCAAGACGGTGCAATTATGAAACATGATTGCTTGCTATTGTCAGAACGATGGGGAATCGCTCTATGATGCTTGGAATCGCTTTAAGAAACTCCAACGCATGTGTCCTCAGCACGGGCTTGAGCGATGGGTCCTAGTCCACACATTCTACAATGGGTTGGACTATAGCACAAAGCTTATGGTGGATGCAGTGGTTGGAGGTGCGTTAATGAATAAGAGAGTCAATGAAGCCACGACATTGCTTGAGGATATGGTGATGAATCACAACCACTGGTCCAACAAACGAGGTATGCCATCTACGGGCGCAAGTAATTATAGCAATGATTCGTTGACATCACTAGCTATAAAGGTTGATTCACTTTCACAAAAGCTCAACTCCTTTGCATTTCCTACTACTGTACTTAATGCTGTTACTTGTGAAGTTTTTTAAAAATTTTTATTTGAAATACAGGTGTCAGTCGAGACATTCATGGGCATGGCCGTGAGTCCATCACGGACTGTAAGTGTTATTTTTACAAAGAGACTTAAGGAATAGAAAGACTCACGGCCGCAACTGTGAATGACTCACGGACCGTGAAGACCCAATTATAAACATTATGGCGAGAGTTAGGGTTCACGCCTATGCTCGTAATTTTCAAACCCTCGCTGATTCCTTCTCCCTGTGGCAACGATTCTCTCTTCCCTGCCTTCCTCCATCACCAGTGGTCCTTTCCGGCGATCTTCTAGCCATTTTCTAATCAGATTTCATGGAGAAGCGTCTGATGCATTGAAGAATGCATTCTATGTCGCCACTGCCTAATTCCAGCCAAAAAATTACACAAATATGTGAGAAATCTTTGCCTAGTTGCAGTCTTTGGCTTCTTTATTAGATTAGCAAACTCTTTGGCTTCTTTCTCCTGATTCTTGGATGAGTCTTCTCCTACGGTTACTGTTCATTGAAGTTTTAGAAAGAAAATCAAATAAATCTGTGTTTGCTACAGATTTATGGCACTAAGAAGATCATTAAGGACTAAACCATTTGGGGCAGTAAGGAAGATTAGAAACTTTGGGCCTCTTCCACACCTTAGGTATAGGATGATACATGGGGGCCTTCCCCATCATTTTGAGCCTATACCTGAGGCTGCTACTCAGCCAGAGATTTAGGCACATACATCCACAGAGCCCAGCACATCACATACCACAGACCAGTCACCAAGCTCGCCAAGTATTGATATCATTTCAGAGCGGCCAGCTAACAGGCCTGAGAGTAGAGATCAGTGTATCGTGAGGCAATACGCGAGGAAATGCACCACGCATTCCTCGTCTATCTGGGGTGTGAGAACAGCACAGCAAGCTTGGACGTCTCCTCTAGAGCGCATTGTTGAGGAGACAGCAGCTCCACCCTAGAGCTCGAGACTGCAACATTCATTGAGACACTGGTATCACCACTAGAGTCCACTCTGGTTGTTGATGAGATGGAGTACATTGAGCAGCAAGCCACACATACACAGATGGAGGTGGATGAGGCTGCCACTTCTGAGATCCCAACTGAGGGATTATTTGAGCCAACTGATATTTCTGTTGATGAGGCTTAGACTCCTGAGGTATCATCTCCTCCATCAGCTCAAGATGATATACCTTATGCATTAGTTGCTACACCATAGTTACTAGAGGATGATGAGGAGCCAGATGAGATTCACGCTGATTTACTAGAGTTCCCATCACAATCGCCATAGTCAGCTGAGATTCCAGCTGATTTACCATTAGTTTTGCTAGAGCCAGCTGTGGTTTTACAAATAGTACCTCCAGCACCTCAGACATCAGACATACCAGAGGTAGCTGCACTGACACCATTTGTGCCATCTCCGGAGATAGTAATACCATCTCCGATATCATCTCCAGAACCATCACTAGAGCCTTCACCAGCACCATCATCTCTAGTTCCTGCTCCACCTTTGCCTAAGCTTGCTAGGGTTGAGAGGAGGAGGGCACGCTCTCCACTAGTGATCTCTGTTCCCTACCCACGATAGATCAGATATCAAAACAACAATCAGGACACGAGATATCGGATTATGACGACTAGAGGAGTAATCAGTACACGGTATTGAGCTGACCAGAATCTTCAAACCCCATGACCTCTATCACTAGAGGCATCCCACTTACGTATAGCTAACCTTAGAGATCTTCAGTTATGTCCAGATTACGATGCATAATTATGATGACAGAGATGCTTGAAGTATATCATTCCGATTGGTGAACCAGGATCTTGTCCAAACATTGGACCAGATCAGGCATATTTTTGGCTTTCCAGAGGATGTTACATGCCGCCGCCCTTTGAGTACACAGATAAGGCATTTTGGCAGCAGATTTCAGGGGAGACTAGTTTTGATCCAGGACTTCCTGAGCTACATAATTGTCCTGCCCTGCCCTCAGATATACACACCGGGTTTTAGCGCATACTATTTGTGGGCGAGCAGAGAGTGATGGGATGGTTAGAGCATCCGAGTTATTCTTTCTATAGTCTATGCTCAGAGGATTCCATGTTGACACCGCATTCCACATAGTGAACCTTATTCAGAAGGTGGCAAAGGCGCGAAAAGGAGTCTTGGTTATGGGTGGCCTGGTCACTACTATTGCCATAGCCCTTCGGATTGATCCTCCGGGGTTGAATGAGGCTAGGGGCAACTATAGATTAGATCTGGATGCTTGTCTCGTATTAAGATGATTACGAGGATTGGGCGCTCGTATCATCTCATCTTTAGGCATTCAGAGGCCACTACGAGGCTCCCGAACATGAACCGTACCATAGTTCGTATTCAGCAGAATTGGATCGTGGATCCCACATAGGGTGGGGGAGGTCCTAGCGAGGCAACCACTCCTCCATCATCACTGCTGAGAGTTTTAGAGTTTATCCCTATAGTTGGGCCATCCACCGCTACTGGACCGTCCACATTTGCTGGTGTTGTGTCCGCAAGTGCACGGATACTCAAAGTAATAAATAAGAAATCGAACCATAGAGACCTCGTTTATCAAGTACCAAATAATTGATTTCACACTAGCTAGGCAATCGAAAATGATGAAAGCAAACTATCAGAAATTACACGAAAAAGTCAGAGAGAGAAATTGGGACTAGGGTTTTATCCACTTTAATTTCTATGACTAGATCCAAATAAGGCTCGTCAGTTTATTCTTATTGTGATAAAGATATAATTTACTTTATAAAGAAATCATCTCGCTTTTGCGCGGACGATTTACAAAGAACCAATCCTCACTTTCACGCAGGATTTATTCAATGCTAAGGATAAATAAATCATTGACAAAGAACTCAAAGATCACTTTCGTGCATCCAAATTCTAAGTCAAACATCTCAAGTGAAAACTAAATACTTTCATACTTTAATTTTCACAGGTTCTACTTAAGGTTCTCCAACGATCCGATACTTAATTTCTTACAGTATCATCGTGCTTATTTCAATAACTCAATCCTAGATCAGATTATCAACATGGCAATAAACTTCTAAAATCTAGAAATAAAAACAAACTTAATTTCTTACGATGAGTTCCTAAATCATGATTCTATGGTTCCAAGTTCTCGCAAGTCACTTTTCAGTCCATATCGCTAAAACTCAAAAACATACTGATAATATGAAACTATAAAGAACTAAAGGCAATAATCACATAAGTAGAATTATCATAGTAAGATTATCCTGATGAAATAAAAATTATCTAGTCATTCGAAATTAAGGGGATTACACCCCTATGTGCCAAAAAGTGTTTAAGCTAGCATAGCGGAAGAATTACAATAAACCATAGTTTCAAAGGATTAGAAATCAAAAAGAAAGAGAAAATTTACTAACAACACGGCTGTAATGAAAATTACAGTCGTAATTTCGCGTGATGAACAGTAGCGGCGACGCTTCTTTCGTTGATTTCCCCTCCGATCGATCTCCTTTCGCTCTGAAACTTCTAGGATATGTTCTCCTCCTCTAGGCACAGCTTCCCTTCAAATTTCATGGCCGGAGTTGCACTGTACACTTCACGGCAGCGAAACCTAGGGTGGCAGTGAAGATCGTGATTTCTCTCTCGAACGTTGATCAAAATTGGGGCTTTTCGTGTGTGTCTCCTCTACGCTATAGAGGATCATCCGTGCAAAAATCGGGCTTCAATTTTACCTAGAAAATCAGTCGTCTGGGTTGTAATTACGGTCATGATTTTGATTACGACAATGCAGCATTTTATTCTATGAAGAATTTGTAAAGAAACACGGGCCGTGAAAACAACCACGGCAGTGCCGTGATCGTGCAAAATATTCTGTAAGAAAATCTCCTGAAATTACGGCCCGTAATATGGTTTACGGTAGTGCCGTAAAAGCTGCAAAACTTTATGTACAGAAATCGACTCAAAAATACGGCAGTGCTTGGAAATTACGATAGTGCCATGGTTTATTCTGTAGGTTCAGTGAAACCACGGTACCGTAATTTAGATTACGGCCCTGCTGTAATTTTGGTATGAAGCTCTGATCTTCGTGCAATTTGAAATGTAATGTTTTCTTGATGATGGGAATTCATCTATACATCTAAATTTGCTTGAAAACGCCTTAAAATAGTTCCTTTTTACCTGAAAATGATCAAAAACCAAAAAAGACATAGATTCTACAATATTTGATAAATAAGGCATAAAAATAAGCAAAAGAGCATGAATATGACACAAAAAAACCTATCAAATGACACAAAATATGCTATGAATTTTCGTGTCGTCAAATACATAAGGCTCAAACTTTGCTTGTCCTCAAGCAAAATCAAAAACTAATCAAAGGAATAAACTGTCTTATGAGGAATAAATTTCTAAAATATAATCACCAATGGAAGAATTCACCAATTGCTTCATAAAATTTCAAATAAACATATCATCTTCTGAATTCAATCCTCAAGATCCATAACTTAATCAAATAAAATTTCACAACTTGTATAATGAGAAGAATTTCAATCTCAAGATTTCACCTAGTTTTAGTTCAAATCTACCATACTTTTGTTTATAGGAATAGGATTCCAAGAACTTTTTCACACAAAATTTTTAAGTTGCTCCCTCTTTTTTTTGTATCGTTCACATTCTCTAATTCGATTACCACCTTTTTTCTGGTGATGAAATTAGAGTACACTGATCACATAACCAATGTAATAGAACTCATATCTCAAAGGTAGGAAGAATTTTCCATGAGATAGTGGAGTTAATATGAAACAATTTCTCTCCATGGTTTGGACTTCAACTTTTAACTTTGGTACCACCGCAAATCAACACGGTGCCATGACAAGGAGTCAATCTCTTGATCTTTTCTTTTCTCTCATCATTTTTTTTATTTTGACTTCAACCCATATTTTAGGTACCATTGCCAATTTTGCGCAGTACCAAGTAAGGGAGTCATCACTCTCTTTATTTGGATCATGGAATCTTTCTTCCCAACAAATAGTAAATAGGATGAACATCGACTAGATTAATCACTCAATATCAATTCAAAAATCATACTCATATGCTTGTTTTATTTAAAGAAGTTGCTTCACATTCTAAATCAAATTCATCAAATAACATGTCTACCTAAAATTTCATTCATCAATCAATGAAAAATTCGAATAGGCAGATATATATTAGAGAAATAAATTCAACACAATAGGTCTATCCCTAATCACAGGCATTTGACAAATTTATCATCAAGAAAATCATACTATCAACAGAATTTTCAGAAATAGACCACACTATAACATTACAGCATAAAATCATAATAGGAGAAAATTTTGCATATATTCATTCAGAAATAAATTCATATAATCCATCATGCTTCAGCATGCACCCACAAGGTGCTCAATATCAACATAATATCAATCATTATATAACCCAATTGAATCAATATAAGAACAAATTCAGAATTATAGTTATACAACCCAATCGAATCATGAGATAGTCAAACAAAAGCAAGGTGAGATAGCATCGACGGACACAAGAAGTTTGAAGGAGTTATTCTTCCCTATAAACACATGAATCATCAGTAAAATACAAAAGATGAAATGCAAATAAGTAGGAAGAAGATACTCATAGAGCTCTACAAATCCACGTCAGATCCAATCTCCTTCGTGTCCTCGGGGGCTGCATCCATAGGATCGTCATGCTCCCCTCCCTGGTCTCCACCATAGACACCACCTCTCCTAGTGTCCTCAAAACCAAAACGGTCATAGAGGAAATTCTCCATCTCCTCCATGTAGTTGCCTAGCTCTTCAACATCCGGGTGAATATGATCCATGGAGTCAGTCATCCTCCCCATAGAATCAAGCATCCTCTCCATGAGACAACCCTGACGGTACATCTCAGCTGAGAGGGCTTGAAACCCTGGGTAATGGGCACTTGGCCATCCTCCACTAGGTCTGTGAGAAGAACCTCCAGCATGATGGGAAGAATCTGTAGCATGGTGGGTGGTGGTGGTACAGAATCCAAAGGTGGTGTGAAGGCAGCCTCGGCATCGCTTGGTGAAAACCTCCAATTAGCTTGATTTTTGACATTGGTCTTCTCAGTGTGAGACAGAGGCAAGGTGGGGGCTCTAGGTCCAAGAACCAAACAGAAGGTATCCCCCTTTCTGACAATCATCTTCATGGCTATGCAAGATTCAATGTCCAATCTTGCATTTCCCTTAGCCACCTCAACTACATAGGGTTCGACATTCAAATGAAGGGCTATAGGAGTAATCAAACCTCCTATCACAATCGCCCCCTTCTTAGCCTTGGCAACCTTATCCATGTGCTTGATTAGAAAGAAAGCTACATCAACTAGAAATCCATGCAACATCCCCCACAAGAAATATAACTCAGATTGACGGACTATGTCATCACTATCACCTCTCCCAAAGACTGTGTGAGCCAACACTCTACGAACATATTTAATACATGGATTTGAGATCTTTGAGGCACGGGCTGAAACTGTAGAAAAGTGAGTTTCATTAATGATTTGGTTCCAGAAAACATTCTCAATGAAACCCACTGGCACTTGGGTGTATCCCCCTAATGATAAGCG
This sequence comes from Costus lasius, assembly GCA_027563935.2. Taxonomy (NCBI): domain Eukaryota; kingdom Viridiplantae; phylum Streptophyta; class Magnoliopsida; order Zingiberales; family Costaceae; genus Costus; species Costus lasius. Next base: position 77,942,914 of record CM050453.2, on the reverse strand, counting down.
GAAAATAGTCTGGATGTCTCTCAAAGTGAGCTTCCTTTCTATATTAGCCAATCTGAAAGTGATCTCCTGTCAGCTTGTCTGTTAGTGAACTCCTCAAACTCCATAGCCATTCTGCTCAAGAATTTCAAAACTAAAGGAAGATATGTGGCCGGTGTCATTTGAAAGAATTGTTTTGCCCTTATCTGGTCAAACATCCAAAAAACATCGTCATAAAGTCCCAATGCTTCTAACGTGCATCGATCGGCATACTTTGTGTTAACAACTCTCCTAGTGATAAGTTGATTATACCGGGCCTCCTGAATCTCATCTCTAAAAATGATACCGTAGGGATTTGGGGGAGTTGTGGATTTAGATGGTGCCTTTCCCTTCTTCTTTGAGACCACTGATTTGACTCTTGGTGCCATTTCAGATGATAAAGCTTGTTACTTGTGTTGAAACAGGGCTGCAAGCTAAAATTTCCATACAATATAACAATTGGAGTTCTAGATGAAATAACTCCTTCAATCCTCCCTTAGAACGAAAATCTCTACTTAGCACTCATTCTAGAAGTAGGCATCAATCAAATCTAAGCTAAAACCCAGTAAATTTCGCTAGGAACAGTGCTGGTGGAAAAGCATGTGGAAAAGCGTGGAGAAAAACAACGAATGAGCTCATTCAAGGCTCGAAATCATCCTAATATTAGTCAAAAATCTTGGAAATTACTCTAGGAAGGTTCGCCGGTAATCAAGGAAGCAAATGCAAGCAAAAATTTCAGAAAATCAACTGAGAAATGGGAGAAAACGAGAAAGGGGCGGAAATCTCACAAACACTCGCCATAATGAAGAAATCGGGCAAGAAAATACCATATCGGCGGCTGGAGCTAGACGGGAAGGGTCGCCGGCAAGCTCTGAAGGCAAGGGAAGGTCGGAAACTCGAGGTCGGCATGAGAGAACGAGTGAAATCCCAAAAACACGGTACAGAAAACCCTAAAAACAACACAGAAATCGCGTGGGCCAAATAGAATTACGGCCATAATTTGCCTTACGGCAGTACGGTAATATGCTCAGTTCAAAAAACATAGGCCGTAATATCTATACGACAGTGCCGTAAACGTTTGAAAACTCTCGGGTCAAAAATGGACTGGAATTACAGTACTGTAACAACGGTTACAGCAGTGCCATAAAAATGAGCATATATATTTTTTTTTACAGAATAAAATGAAAATCAACACAAAATACAGCCCATGAAAACCATTATGGTAGTGCTGTAAAAGCGATAAAACCCTCGAGAAAATTTCGAAGCAAAAATACGGCACGTAATGTTACATTATGGTACTACCGTAATGGCCTCAAAACTTTCTGGTAAAAAACGGACCGAAATTACGGCCCGTAATGTCCATTACGGCTGTGCCGTATTTTTGTACCAAACTCGATTTTACCTGCAAAAAGAGAAGAAAAATTTACTCTAAAAATAAACTAAAATAAAAGAAACTAAGTTAAGTAAGAGTGCTTGGGCTGCCTCCCAAGAAGCGCTAATTTAAAGGTCATTAACTTAACCGTTCTGCACTCAGATTTGATCGTGGTGGTCCCTTCAGTCGCCATCCTGATTTCTCTTTGTTTTGTTCACCACTTCTAGGTACATAAGGCTCATTCAATAAACAATGTCCAACTTTACCTAAGATCTTTCTTCCTTTATCAAGCAATTTCGATCTTCCTTTTCTTCTTTGTCTTTTCAAAAATTGAATAAGTTTTCTCCATAAATCCTCTATTTACACACTCAAAAAAAGTGTCATTCTCAATATTAGAAGGTTCATCAAATAAATTGTGCACGTCACTAACAACATTATCAATTAAATCAATACTACAACATGATTCTAAATATGATGCTTTTTTCAATGAATCTGTTAAATCAAACTCGATTATGTTTTCACAAATATCAAATGTGAGTTTTCCTTTCCTAACATCAATGACTGCACCTGCTGTGGCTAAAAATGGTCTACCAAGAATAATTGGGTTTTTAGAACTTTCCTCCATTTCTAACACTACAAAATCTGCTGGTATAAAATACTTACCTATTTGAAGTGGAACATTTTCTAAAATACCAACTGGATACTTTACAGATGAATTAGTGAGTTACAAAGATATTAAAGTTGGTTTAAGCTCTCCAATGTCCAATTTCCTGCAAATAGATAATGGAATTAGGCTCACACTATCACCTAAATCACATATGGCTCGGTTAAAAGCCATACTCCCAATAGAACAAGGAATAGAGAAACTACCTGGATCCTTTAATTTCGGTGGCAGTTTATTCTGGATAATAGCACTACACTCTTCAGTTAAAGCCATAGTACCATAGTCCTCTATGTTTCTCTTATTTGACCAAATTTCTTTAAAAAATTTAGCATATGTGGGCATTTGAGATAAAGCTTCAGTAAATGAAATATTAATATAAAGCTTCTTTAAAACATTAAGAAATTTCCTAAATTGCTTATCTAATTTTGCTTGCACTAGTCTCTGGGGAAAAGGGATAGGTGGCCTATAAGGTGCAGTGTGTTATCTGGTTCTCTAGAATTTTATTATGGGCTGCTAAAGATCTTACTTGACAAGCAAGTTGGCTAACAAATCCTTTAAGATCTTCAATTTCCTTATTTTGATTTGTCATAAACTGATTTTGACTAGCCATAAATTTTTCAAGCATGGACTCTACACTAGAATTTTAGGGTTGGTTTTGATTTTGAATTTGTCTATGTTGATATCCTCTATTCTCAGTTTGTCCCCCTACATGATTATTACTTTTCCAAGATAAATTGGGGTGGTTCCTCCATCCAAGGTTATATGTACTAAAGTAGGGGTCATTATTTCTACTTTGACTATATCCCCCCCCCTCCCCCACAACATTAACATGTTCTACTCCTGGATTAGTAATAGCTTGCACTCTGAACAATGCCCTCGATTACAACATACTTCACAAGTAATAGAGGATGAAACTACAGCGGTTTGAATTTGAAAAGAATCAAATCTGTTGCTCAAAGAATCTATCTTTTCAGCCAAGGTGGCCAACCATCACTTTCGTTCTTACCTTGAGGAGGACGATACAGCACTCCTCTCTCTGTAGTCCACTGGTTGTGATTCAAAGCCATCTCCTCCAGCAACTTGAAAGCATCCTCAATGGTTTTGCTCATGAGGGCTCCTCCTGCAGCAGCATCAACAATCAGACGAGTATTATATAGTAAACCATTGTAAAAAGTATGTATTAAAACCCAATTTTCAAAGCCATGGTGAGGACACTTCCGTTGTAAATCATTAAAATGCTCCCATGCCTCGCTAAAAGACTCGCCATCCCGCTGTGCAAAGCTTGTAATCTGGTTTCTCAACTTGATGGTCTTGCTAGGTGGAAAGTACTTCATTAAGAAAGCATTAGATAGTTGTTCCCATGTGGTGAAGGTACCGGTAGGTTGAGCTTGAAGCCATGAACGTGCGCGGTCCCTAAGAGAAAAAAAAAACAATCTCAGTTTCAATGCATCGTTAGAAACACCATTAATCTTAATTGTATCTCATAATTCAAGAAATAAAGCAAGATGTTGATTAGGATCTTCAAGTAGAGATCCTCCAAACTGATTTTGCTGGATCATAGATAAGAAGACAGGCTTGATCTCAAAATTGTTAGCCTCTATAACCGGTCTAGCAATGCTAGAGTGTATTTCCTATGGATTAGGGGCTGCATAGTCCCTAAGTGATCTCCTGTCTGCCTACTTCTTCTTCTTTTCTCTCTTCAAATCTAAGTTTCCTGCATAGTCTAAGAGTTTTATTTATATCAGGATCTAAAGGAACTAGAGGTCCTGATCTAAGATTCCTGCGCATGCAAAAGTAGATAGATCAAATAATATCAAAATAAGTAGAAAAGAACAGAAAACAGAAAATATAACCTAGTCTAGCAATATTATCAATATCTTCAACATTGACAAAAACCAAGGTCCCCGGCAACAGCGCCAAAAACTTGTTGTGTTCGCAAGTGCACGGATACTCAAAGTAATAAATAAGATATTAAACCACAGAGACCTCGTTTATCAAGTACTGAATAATCGATTTCTCACTAGCTAGGCGATCGAAAATGATGAAAGCAAACTATCAGAAATTACACGAAAAAGTTAAAGAGAGAAACTGGGACTAGGGTTTCATCCACTTTAATTTCTATGACTACATCCAAATAAGTGCTCGTCAGTTTATTCTTATTATGATAAAGATATAATTTACTTTATAAAAAAATCATCTCGCTTTCGCGCAGACAATTTACAAAGAACCAATCCTCACTTTCACGCAGGATTTATTCAATGCTAATGATAAGTAAATCATTGACAAAGAACTCAAAATTCACTTTCGTGCATCCAAATTCGAAGTGAAACATCTCAAGTGAAAACTAAATACTTTCATACTTTAATTTTCACAGGTTCTACTTAAGGTTCTCCAACGATCCAATACTTAATTTCTTATAGTATCATCATGTTTATTTCAATAACTCAATCCTAGATCAGATTATCAACGTGGCAATAAACTTCAAAAATGTAGAAATAAGAATAAACCTAATTTCTTACGATGAGTTCCTAAATCATGATTCTAGGGTTCCAAGTTCTCGCAAGTCACTTTTCAGTCCATATCGCAAAAACTCCAAAACATACTGATAATATGAAACTAGAAAGACTAAAGGCAATCATCACATTAGTAGAATTATCATAGTAAGATTATCCTGATGAAATAAAAATTATCTAGTCATTTGAAATTAAGGGGATTACACCCCTATGTCCCAAAAAGTGTTTAAGCTAGCATATTTGAAGAATTATAATAAACCATAGTTTCAAAAGATTAGAAATCAAAGAGAAAGAGAAAATCTACTAACAACACGGTTGTAATGAAAATTACAGCCGTAATTTCGCGTGATGAATAGTAGCAGCGACATTTCTTTCTTAGATTTCTCCTCCGATCGATCTCCTTTCGCTCTGAAACTTTTGGGGTATGTTCTCCTCCTCTAGGCGCAGCTTCCCTTCAAATTTCACGGCCAGAGATGCACTGTACACTTCGCGACAGCGAAACCTAGGGCGGCGGTGAAGATCACGATTTCTGTCTCGAACGCTGATTAAAATTGGGGCTTTTCATGTGTGTCTCCTCTCCTCAGTCTAACGAGTCTTTACCTTTTTTTCGGATCTCCAATTGATGGTGTAGATCTTCCGCAATCATCCGCACAAAAATTGGGCTTCAATTTGACTAGGAAAATCGGCCACCTGTGTTGTATTTACAGCCGTGATTTTGATTATGGTAGTGCCGTATTTTATTCTATGAAGATTCTGAAAAGAAACACGGGCCGTGAAAACAAACACAGTAGTGCCGTGAACGTGCAAAATATTCTGTAAGAAAATCTCCTAAAATTATGGCCCGTAATATACATTACGGTAGTGCCGTAAAATCTGCAAACTCTCTGGTCGAAAATCAACCAAAATTACGGCCCGTAATATGGTTTACGGTAGTGCCGTAAAAGCTGCAAAACTTTTTGTACAAAAATTGACTCAAAATATGGCAGCGCTAAAAAATTACGGCAGTGCCATGGTTTATTCTGTAGGTTCAGTGAAACCATGGTACTGTAATTTAGATTACGACCCTGCTATAATTTTGGTCTAAAGCTTTGATCTTCGTGCAATTTGACATGTAATCTTCTCTTGATGATGGGAATTCATCTATGCATCTGAATTTGCTTGAAAATGCCTTAAAATAGTGCCTTTTTTACCTGAAAATGATCAAAAATCAGAAAAGGTGTAGATTCCGCAATATTTGATAAATAAGACATACAAATAAGCAAAAGAGCATGTATATGACACAAAAAAACCTATCAAATGACATAAAATATGTTATGAAGTTTTGTGTCATCAGCTAGGCCATCGACTTCAGCTTTGATGGAGACAGCTTTACATAAAATTCGAGCTGAGCAGCAGAGGATGTGCAATGACATATCACGCTCGGAGAAGGGCCGGATTAGGATATTAGAGTCTCTTAGCACGATAGAGGAATTTTTGCGGTAGCATCTCCCGTGACCATCGATGCAGCATGCTGGAGATGATGATGAGGATGACTCTGAGGACATTGAGACTAAATGATATTTGATGTATTGCATTTACATCATATTTTTTCTTGTATTTTATATGATATTTTGGGCTGGATTTATGATTTTGTACTGAATTTTTGTGTTTTTTACTTCACTTGGTATGGAATCTTCACTTTTCTTAGTTTTCATGAAAATGCAGGTAAAATGGCATGAAAATGATGGATTTTGTGAGCTTTGAAGCCATAGCATGATTCTCACAGAAATTACGAGCTTGCATGTCAAATTTGGGGCAAAAAATAGTGCCAGGTATGATATTCACGGCCGCAATCGTGAGTTTTTCGGCTGGCCGTTAGTTTCGCATTCAAGGGGTGAAATCGCGGCTAAGTTAAAAAGTTCATAGAAACTTTCATGGACGAGGCCGTGAATCCTTCATGGGCCATGAATATTTCTGTGCACAAAAGACTTTACTCACAAAAACTTTCACGGCCGCAGCCATAAACAGTTTACGGACCGTGAGTTTTTCTGCCTCTTCATGTTTTTCACTCAATTCGACCCCAAATCGAGTCAGATTTGAATCAAACTCTCCAGAATTCTTCCTTCAAGGATTCCAAATTGATTGAACTCTAAAAGGAGGAATTTTTAGAGGGCAAAGAGTACTTTTATGGGTGAACACGATCAGAGGTGGCGGCTAGGGCGAAATCAACTTCCAAGGAAAAATTCGAACAAATAATCATGCAAAGAGGAGAATTAGATACTTCATCTTCATCTCTAGATCAAGGGGAAGCATTTCTAATTACTGTTCTAGTGATTTTCTTGTATTTTATTAGGATTCAATGCAAGTTTCATCTATATACGTGTTATTTTCTTCGAACGTGAGCGAGTAAACTTGTTTTCGGGATTAGGGATGTAGCTCACTGATGTTTATAGATTGAAATTTGTATTTTTATTCTTCGTCAAGGTTATTATAACATTGATTTGATTAGAATTGAGTTTATACTATAAATTACTCTGGCCAAGTATGTTTGTGTCTTAGACGTTGCGAGAAGTACCAGGAGGTGAATTGCAACGTCAGAAATATTCCTTTCACAGCTACGAATCCAATCACGGGAGTAGTTTGGATTCATTTGAATGATTTTTATGTTTTTTGTAGAACTTAATAGGTCTAGTTGCGTTAATTGTCACGAGAGTAGGGAGTTAGCGTAGCTAGATAACGGATTACGCTTCGGGAGGAGGTAATCTATACCTTAGGAAAAGCCCCTTTCAAAGCTATAATTATTTTGTTTAAAGATTTATATTCATCAATTTCGTAAGTGTCAGTGTAGTGAAACCCCGAGTCCTGACTTTCCAAAACCTGATTTTTACCAAAAAAAACACTACCTCTATTACTTTTTGTACCTAGAGTTCACATGAAATCTTCATTTGATTCGCTTAGATATAAATGAGTTGTATAATTGGTACTTGACCGCTAGATCCTCGTTGGGAACTATCTTATTTTTATTACTTCAATAAATCCGTACACTTGCGGACGCATCAAGTTTTTGGTGCCGTTGCTGGGGATCAGGCTAGCCAATATCGATTTGATCTATAAATTTATAGACTAGGCATTTTTCTTTTGAATTTTAGCATTTACTTAGTTTTTCTCTTATTGCTATTTTCTGATATTTCAATTTTATTTTTTATTGATTAACACATTGTATGCCCATAGCTTTAAAGACAGGTACTCTATTTCCTGAAGATCCAGAGATTGAATGCACCTTCCGCCTTTGAAGAAAACTATAGTTCGAGACTAAGAAAGTTGCAGAAGAGGGCGTGATGGCGAACAATTAGTCACTAAGGGATTTTGCAGTACCTAACATACAGGGTTTTAATTCTAGCATCGTTCGACCTAATGTGGAGGCGAACAACTTCGAGCTTAAACCAGCACTAATGATCATGGTTCAGCAGAACCAGTTCGGGGTTTCCCCAACACACGATCCTAACCTTCATCTTGCTATCTTTTCATAATGTTTCAATGACTTTGCTTGAGGTCATCGCCATGAATCACAACCATTGTTCGAATGAGCGAGGTACCACATCAATGGGTATGGGTAAGTATAGCAGTGACTCCTTGACATCTTTAGCTACAAAGGTTGACTCTTTAGCTCAGAAATTGGATTCTTTTATTTTTTTTTCCTTCAGTTGTAGTTAATTCTGTTTCTTGTGAGGTCTATGGTGTTTTAGGTCATATTTCTTCTGATTTTCAGCTTTTAGCCTCACCACAGGATGACTCTTGTTAGGAGCATGTCAATGCTTTAGGCAACTACAACCAAAGGCAGGTGAACGACCTTTATTCAGCTACATATAATCCAGGCTGGAGGAATCACCCCAATTTTTTATACAAGAATAATCAAGGGCAAGTTCCTTAGTAGTTTAATCAATAGAATAATAAGCCGCCACCAGGTTTTCAGTCTAGGCAGTTCAATCTGCCTCAGAAGTCCAACTTGGAGTCCCTTTTGGAAGGTTTCATTGTCGCTCGGAAAAAGCACAATGAAGATGTCTTTGATGCTGTTAAGCATCTAACATCTCGTGTGGAAGCCTTGGCAACACACAACAAAATGTTAGAGGACCAAATAGCTCAGCAGGCAAGTACCTCCAATAGGCCTACAGGTAAGCTTCCAGGCCAACTAGAGATGAACCCCAGGGAGCATTGTAATGCTGTCACCATTGTAAATGGTGAATATATTGACGAACCTGGGATGCCTAATGAAGAACCTACATCTGAAGTTTGGGAAAGGAAGCCTGAAGAGATTTTGCCTGAAAAGGAGATGCCAATGGAGAAGGAGAGGGAGGAAGTCTATGTAGGTCCACCTGTATATGTTCCACCTATTCCTTACCCTCAGAGGTTCGTAAAAGCATAATTGGAAAGGCACGACATTGCAACTTTTAAGGTAAGAAGCAGCGAGGTAAATCAACCCAAGGTGTTCAAGAAGGTAAAAGATCCTGCAAGTTTTTCAATTCCCTGTCGGATTGGTAAGATCTCAATTGAACATGTTTTATGTGATTTTGCAGCAAATGTAAGTTTGATGCCCCTATCTATTTCAAAGAAGAATGACAGTGGAAACATGAAACTAACAAAACTTTTACTTCAATTTCGTAATGGTTCTGTTCAACAAACTATTGGAATCTTAGATGATGTTTCTGTTAGAATTGGTGACTTCTCTATTTTAACTGATTTTATAATTGTCGATATGGAAGACGACACTAAGTTGCCAATTATCATAGGTAGACCATTTTTAGCTAGCACAAGTGCTATCATAGATATGATGGATGAGAAGCTAACTTTGAATTTTGGAAAAAATAGATTAGTGTTTGATTATTCACTAAAGTCTAAGATGTTTCTTTTGTAGATTCTCACCGACACATCGAAGATGTTGACAAGAATCCCTTGGAGGAATTTTTGAAGCATAAAAAAGACAAAGGGAAAAGAGATGGAACATGTGCGCAATTACAGATGACCAATTTAAGCCCACAAGTCAACACAAGAACGCGTGAAGATGAAAAGTTTCATATCATTCACTACCCCTCGGATCCACCAGAACATTCATAAACTTTGCTAAGGTCAAGCTAATGACCTTAAACAAGCACTTTTTGGGAGGCAACCCAAAGTTTTTGAGTTTTATTGATTTTAGTATTTTCAGTTTTAGTTTTCAATTTTCTTAGAATTTTTAGAAAATGTAAATAGCATGATTTGATGAACTTTAATACATGAAAAGTCTTCTAAATATGTTGTTTTACATGCAAGAATTTTTTGGAAATTTTCTGATAACTTTTTCATCAAGAACAAAGCTTCGGCAAGATGTTCACGGTCACTGCCGTGAGTTTTATTTGTAAAAGGCTAAGTCATAGAGACATTCACGGCCAAAGTCGTGAACGACTCATGGACCGTGAGTTCTTTCGTTTTAAACTTAATAGGAGAAATTAGGGTTTATGCCCACGCTTGTTAAATGCCAATTTTTGACGATTCCTTCCACCACAGGCGATGAATCTTCTCCTCTGACCTTTCTCCACCTCCGGCGAGACTTTTCCGATGATCTCTTAGCCGATTTCAGCTGGATTTCACCAGGAAGCGCCGGAAGTCTGCAGGAACACAAGTTTCACCGCCAACGCCCAATTTCGATTTGATTTTCTCCCAGATTCGTGAGCAAACTTTACCCAGCCTTACTCTTTGGATTCTCTGCTTGATATGCATGCTTTTAGCGCTTATTTGAGGATAGATTACTTGATTCCTGAGGAGTATTTTTGCAAAATCGTGGGTGGCAATTTTTCTGAGTACTGTAACTTTACAATTTTTGGTTAAAATTAGCATATTTGTGTTGATTTGATTGAGATATTATGGCACCGAGGAGGTCAGTGCAGACTAGACCTTATGGGGCCATAATGAAGAGTAGATACATCAGGCCAGCCCCGCGGTTTATGTATAGGATGGTATCTGGAGTGTTACCAGATACTTTTGAGCATATAGTTTATGATGATTCAGAGCCTGAGATTAAGACGCAGATATCAGAGGCTACGAGTACACCTACAGCTCCCAGTGTTTCTACTGGACCCACTACCTCGCAAACTACATATGAGTTAGTCAATTCTCTAGAGTTGGAGATTATCTCAGAGAGGCCTGCTGATAGGCCAGAGAGTAGAGATTAGAGGATCACTAGACGGTATGGTAGAAAGCATACCAGTCACTCTACTTCTACCTGGGAGAGGAGAGTTGCCCAATGCTTATCTCTTGTACCTGAGACCACAAAGACATTAGTGGCACCCCCAGAGCCAGCTCCCGATACAGTTGAGATGGAGCATGCTGACGAGTAGCAGACTACTTCTGTTCCTATGGATGTGGAGGAAGCTACTACCTCTAAGCCTCCTTTCGACTTACCAGAGTCTGTTGCTCACCATTAGTTGTACCAGAGCTATTTGAGGCTCTAGAGGCAGCACCTCCAGCACGTGAGATACCACATATTCTTGAGGTGTCTGTCCCATCTTCAGTGCTACCAGCCCACTCTCCTGAGATACCACACATTCCTCAGTTTTTTGGGACATGAGTTTCGTGTTCAAGGGGTGAAATTGCGGCTAAGTTAAAAAGTTCACATAAACTTTCATGGGTGAGGCCGTGAATCCATCATGGGCCGTGAATATTTTTGTGCACAAAATACTTTACTCACATAAACTTTCATGGCTGCAGCCGTGAATAGTTTACGAGCTGTGAGTTTTTCTGCCCCTTCATGTTTTTCACTCATTTCGACCCCAAATCGAGTCAATTTTAAACCAAACACTCCAGAATTCTTCCTTGAAGGGTTCCGAACCTTTTAAACTATAAAAGAGAAATTTTTGGAGGGCAAAGAGGACTTTTTATGGGTGAACATGATCAGAGGCGGCGGCTAGGGTGAAATCAGCTTCTAAGGCAAAATTCGAACAAAAAATCACGCAAAGAGGAGAATTAGATACTTCATCTTTATCTCCAGTGATGGGAAACCCCGGGGATATTTTACATTTTTTATAGAGATTACAAATATATACAAGTGCACAGCGGAAGAATATCCCCGAAATAGGCCGGTCCCAAAAACCCAGTGAAGATCGTCTTGCGAGGGGTTCGACACGATGAAATAGAAAACACCTTAGGAGCAAGATGAGGCCGATGTCGAGGTAGGCGCCCAAGCGTGCGCCCTCTACAGTCGCACACACACGAATACCTCGAGTTCTCTTCTTCCACGCCCGGTGCTAGCCTTGGGAAGAAGATCCAAGCCTTAGGTGCCATCTACTTCACTTGCGCCACTTCCAACAGAAGATGCGCCAAGAGGAAAGGTAGAAGAAGGAGATGCCGGCAATGCCTTGAAGTCCTTGTGCCAAGAGGGAAGGAGGATCAAGGCTTTGTTGGTGTATATGCCCTAGGACCTAGTTTTGGTCAACTTATGTACTACTTGACATTGATATTTATATATCATTCTGGCATTGTCGTTATCATTGTTTGTCTACACCTGCGATTGTGTACTTACATGATAATGTCCCTGGAGACAGATTGGATCTGTGCTCAAATAATTGTCCCCAGTCGATGTACCTGAGTGGATATGGGACAGCTCTGGTACTTGAGAGACTGGTATGTGGGCTGGTTAGGCATGTGGTGCTAACGCAGACACATGGGTATATCATTGGAGGATATACTAGACCGACCCGCTGTGAGGTTATGACTTGGTGTCATGAGTTATCCTCACAAGTGACAGGAGATGCATTGATCCCTTGACTTGAGGTCATTGACCATTCTATATGGTTAGGGACTTGCTTTGATACAACCTAACACCTCACCGTAGTTGGGAGGTCACAACGGTTGTCATTGAGCATGTCACGACCCATATGAGAAGGTCAATGGACAGACATAGGATTTGCCCCTTCCTAAGGGAAGTATGATATCCATGGAGCTCCTCTATGGTTCTATGACCGAAAGTGTATGGCCATACCCAGGTGAGAACCTGATTTAGTCATAACCATGTGATTGGGTGAAAACAAGTGATGACACACTTGTCCAATCGGATATCAGTTCGGCAAAGAGACTGTAATGCATCTGTACCTTGTTGCAATGATGGGGATGTCGATGTCGATATCCATTCCGATGACTTGGGTAGCAGCGATACACTGCTAGGTGCCACTCACTGCTTGTGGTGACATTTGGTCATCACTGCCAACGTCAGAGGGACCTACAGGGTCGCACACCTTGATACTCGAGTTCTCGTATTGATCGGGAAGCCTTATGATCGAGTTATTTGATAACTCAGATCTATTTTGGAGATTTCATCAGTGCCAATGGGCCTGATGAGATGGAAGGATGTTATTGGAGCCAAACTCCATTTATGGCAGGTTGACCCGAAATTGACCATGGTTGGCCACATTTGGATTAGGGTTGCATTGGATTGGATCCAAGTGCTTAATCAAGCCATGAAATGAAGTTTGGGCTAGCTCATTATCCAATGAGGCCAATAATAAGTTGTCATGAAGAGGCAATAGGCAAAAAGGGTATATTGGGGAGGAAGCCAAGCCCATTGGCGCCTAAGGGGCATAATGGGGTTTGGATGGCAAATTTGCTTCATTAAGGAAGCTTTATGTGCCTAGCCCTCTCCCATTGATAGTGTGAATGCATTAAGGCATTGCTTGGGGTGCAAGGCTAGGCCTTGGCGCACAAGGCAAGGCTTGGTAACTTATGGAAAGGTTGAATAAGGTTTATGGTAAAGTCTTGGAGACTTTCCTTACCTCAAACCTTCTCATCCAAGCCATACACTTGTCATGATCTCAACCCTTGCCCTAACCGCCTCTAGCTCTTTATAAGTGACCCTAGCCGCCCCGTCTTGAGGTAGACAATCCTTAGAGGCGAGACAACAAGAGGAGGGGCGAAAGCAAGGGCTTGAAGGGCGACAACACCAAGAAGTGGCGCATCTTCTTCTTCCTTCCAAACCCTAGCCGCAAGTTTCTTCCTTCTCTCTTGACGCAAGGAACTTGATGCTTGGCGGTTTCCCTCTCCCTCATCCTTCTTCATCTTTGGCGCATCTACCTTGGAGGTGGCGCATACTTTGAAGAAGGAGCACAAGGCTTGGATCTTCTTCCCGAGGCTAGCACCGGGCGTGGAAGAAGAGGACTCGAGGGATCCGTGTGTGTGAGACTGCAGAGGACGCACGCTTGGGCGCCTATCATGACATCGACCTCATCTTGCTCTAAGGTATTTCCTAACTCATCGTGTCAACTCCCTTGCTTGCGATCTTCACTGGGTTTTTGGGACCGGCCTATTTCGGGGACATTCTTCCTCTGCGTAAAATGTATGTCCATGAATCTGAAAATTGTAAAATGTCCCCGGGGTTTCCCAACAGTGGTATCAGAGGGACTTGCAAGACTCGAATGATGTTTTATGCTTTTCTTTCATGCTCACATGCCATGTCTCTATTTTCGTAAATAGCATGATGCATGGCAAACGATTTTTCTAAGTAAGAAAAATTAGGGTTTCTTGTTTCTATCATCCTCTCAATCTCTTTTGGATTTTTTGGACTATTTTTCTTGTTTGATTTAAAGATCAAAGGCGCACGCAATTTTGTCAAGTAGGACGGGCATTGTGTCTTCGGACTGGCCAAGTCTCTTGATCTGACAAAATTGCTAGCCGAAAAGATCTCTGAAATCATCATGAAAAATAAATCACAATAAACCAAAAGATTTGTGAGAAGAAGATGAGAAAAAAGAGACTAGTTTTATGAAAAAGTAAAATTTCAGATTTTATGTTTTTCATGAGCATATAGAATTGCATGAGTAAATACCTTGATTGTGCATGATGTTGTGATCATTAGTCAAGCCCCCCCTTTGCATGCCTGTGATGTATCCTCGTGAGGCCTGCGTGCTGCTTTTCTTTTTGCTTTTAACTAAGGAGAAGATTAGGGTGGCGCATGTACTTGGAACTTGGCGCATGCATACCTTGGATAGTGGCGCAACAAGCATCAAAGAAAGAGGCGCAAGCCTGCTTAGTGGCGCAAGTTAGTCATGGCCGAACCCTTGGGTTTGAGAGCTAGCTAACTTGGCTCCTTGCATAATGGCGCACCTTCCTTGGAGGAAGACCATGGCATTGGCCGAACCTATGGGGAACTTTTAAAGTGTACCTCTAGGGTTTGAGAGCTACACCATGAGAGTGTTGGTGTATATGCCCTAAAGACCAATGTATGGACATGGTCAGGCATTGTTTGAATGTACTTTGATAGAACTATTACTCTTTATATAGGCATGGTCGTTATTATGCAGACTTCTCTACCTGCGTTGATGTATTGAGTTGCATAAATAATGTCCCAGGAGTTTGGATTGGATCCATTCTCATAAGCTATCCCCAGACAAGGTACCTTAGCAGATATGGGACAGCTTCGGTACATGTGAGACTGGTGTATGGGCTGGTTAGGTGCGGGGCACAGTAACGCAGACATACAGGTGCATTGGATGCACTGGAGTGATCCACCGTGAGGATTGACTTGTCTAGTCAACAAGTCAATCTCACATGCAAGAGGTTTGCATTGATCCTTAGACTTGAGGTATTCATGTCTAGATTTGATGATGGGTATGCTTTAATACAGTTTTACGTCTCTCCGTAACTGGGAGATCAAAACGACTGTCATTGGGCATGTCATAAGTCACGTAGAGACATGGATGACCAATAGTAGGATTTGCCCCTTCCTTCCGAGGAAGCATGATATCCACCTCGGGGCGCCCCACCTTATTGGTGCATGACAGGAAAGTGTGGCCACACTTGTTGAGTCATGACCAATGCATTGGATAATAAACTTAAGACTAATCCAATGGCAGGATATCAGCTTAGGCAAAGGGATTTGTAATGCAATGGGAATCCTCGTTGCTTGTTAGGAGTTGTTGCCATAATGACTTAAGTCCTATGACATGGGTAGTAGTGATGTGTTGCTAAATACCCCTCTCTACTTATGATGTTTACATCATTGCCATGGTCATATGGATCCTACGGGGTCACACGCAATAGACTCTTGACGTTGCTTTAATCAGAAGCCTTAGGATCAAGTTATTGGATAACTTGGATCCATTTGGAAGATTTCATCAGCGCCAATGGGCCTGATGAGTTGGAAGAAAGTTATTGGAGCCAAACTTCATTTTTGGCAGATTGACCCGAAATTGACCTAGATTGGTCACATTTGGATTAGGGTTGCATTGGATTGGATCCAATGGCTTAATCAACCCATACCATGAAGTTTGGGCTAGCTCATTATCCAATGTGGCCCAATAATTAGTTGTCATGAAGAGGAATTGGCTTAAAAGGGCATAATGGGGTGAGGGAGGCGCCTTTGCTTCATTATGGAAGTAAAGGGCGCCTAGCCCTTCTTCCTTGGAAGGAATACTTGCCTCTAAGGTAAGTCTTGGGGCTGATATGGCTTGATGGCTCTTTTGGAAAGAGCTTGGGCGCATATGGATAGTAGGGTAAGGTATATGGTAATGTCTTGGAGACTTACCTTACCGAAAATCCTAGTCTCTCTCAAAATTCTTACCCTAGCCGAAACTCCTCATGCTTGTTGCGCCTTGCCCTTCCCTTGGATGGAATGCATGCATCTAAGGCATGTCTTGGGCTGATATGGCCATTGGGCAAATTAGGATAGGTTGAATGAGGTTTATGGTAAAGTCTTGGAGACTTTCCTTACCTCAAGACCCCTTTATCCTAGCCGCCCACTTGGCATGATCTTAGCCATTGTCTTGCCGCCTCTTGTCCTATTTATAGGACCCCTTACCGCCCCTTCCATGGTTGGACTTTAAGGAGGCGTGAACACACATAGAAGGGAGAGAGAGCAAAGCAAAGGGCGACAATAAGGTGGTGCAAACTTCTTCCTTGGAGCCGCAAGTTCTTCCTCTTCCTCTCTTCTTGGCGCAAGGATTCTTTGTGCTTGGTGGCGTCTTCTTGTCACAAGCCCTCATCGTCCCTTGGCCGTAGGCGCACCTTGGAGGTGGCGCAAGCAAAGAAGAAGAGGGAAGTCCTTGGCGGCATCATCTTCCCTATCCCCTCCTTGGCGCAACTTCTCTTGAAGGTGGCGCAAGTGGAAGTGAAGGCTTGATTCTCTTCCCGAGGCTAGCACCGAGCGTGGAAGGGAGCAACGATCAAGGAGTCGACGCGTGGATACTTGTAGAGGGCGAACACATGGGCGCCTTCAACATGGCTTCGACATCTAGACAAGCAAAAGAGGTACATCTCTATCACATCCTAGTGTATACTCACTCGCATGGATCCTTGGGAAAGGAATGTGTTTCGGGTGTAATGCTTCTTCCGCTGCGTCCTGGGACTGCAAAATTTTAAATTACACCCGGCATTCCCCAACAGTGGTATCAGAGCAACTTACGAGAAACACAAGGTGTACGTTTGCTTGTGTGAAAAATTTTTGAAAATTTTTCTTCTATCCATGCGCGTTTCACGTAGAAAGCGTTTTCATCCAATCTTCTCTTCTCAACTCTATGGCCGAAACTTGGATTGTGTTTATGCTTGATTTAAGACCAAAGGCGCACGTAAGTTTTGTCAAGTAGGACCGGCATTGTGTCTTCGGACTGGCCGGGTCTCTTGATCTGACAAAACTACCAGCCGATAGGGTCTATGAAATCATCATGGAACTTGATCTAAATTTTGGCATGGAATTGGTTAAGAGAATGCCTTGGATGATATTGGCGCATAAGGTGCTAAAATTTGATTTTTTCAGATTTTCAAATTTTACATGCGCCACTTGATTCGGTTGATATGGTCATAGCGAGTGCCCTCCTGTGTTGTGATGTGGAAGCATGTTTCCACCTGTGATGAATGCCTGTAAAATCTTTCTACCACCTGCGTGTGGTTCTCCCCCTTTCTTGATGTAAAATTTCATCTTTCCTTAAAATAGATGTAGAATTGTTTACATAAGATAGGTTAAGGTTCATCAAAGACAACAAGGAGCCTTCTTCAATTGGAGTCAGAAGTGGCGACAGCTTTGGAAGCGTGGTGATGGACTTGCGATTGAAGGAAGGACACATGCTTTCGGCTTCTGGCATGGGCTGATTTGCTTCAGGGACTCGCAACCCTTAGATGCACAATAATATGTCACATGGCTCGTGACAAGTTATGTGTATGAAAAGGGCTATGACCATATCGACCAAAATAGCATGCCTGTGATGGTTTATTATTTTGTCCATAGCATGCCTGTGATGTTTTTCCTTTGCTGCCATAACCATAGGAAAACTGCATGCTAGAAAAGAATAAAAACATGCAAAAACTCTCAATACAATATCAAGTCGATAGCCTTCTAACGCGTAGCCCTCATCAAACTATCGATCGGTGGTGTTGTGAACTGTTTCCCACCCTCGTGGGACACACCCACTTATCTTTAGAAGGTGTGAGGTGACAATGATTTCCCCAGTCCAGTTTTAACCTGGGCGTACCTTCGCAAGGAAATTTGTTGGCCCTGGGCATAACGGTTAGGACCAGACTTGACTGGTTTTTCATTGACATGATGAATTACTAGAGGCAGCTGTTGAGAGGATAGGGTTCTGTGTTGTATCCAGCCTTCGCTGGACACAGGACGCCTAGTTTGTCTTAACTAAGAGGAATTGTGCATGGCACAATTGGCTGGCGTGCCTATCTAAGGAAGCATGAGACTCTCTATGCATCTCAACTCACCCTCGTGAGTCGCGGAGACCTTATGTGAAATTAGGATCCTACTCACTTATTTCCATGTTGAGTTAGAGAGTTCTCAACTTGTTTTCGAAGTAGTGGGAGCATAGCATTTAATTTAAAGTCCTTGTTAAATGCTTTATCATAGTACTTATTTTACTTATTTGCTTATTGTAGAAGGCATCTCCTGATCTAAGATTGAAACTTTATAAACATAAACTGGATGGGACAAATTGGACAAAATGGTTCAAGACTTTGTCCAAGATACTGGAACAAGAACAAAAGGTGCATCTTCTTGAAAGACCTCCATCCCAGCCCAGTGTGTATTTCACTAATGACTGGGAGTGGAATGTCTATCTTGAACATTGTGAAGATAACGAACAGTACACTGCTCTTGTCTTAGAGTGCATGACCCCGGAGGTCAAGGTTGAATGTGATGAGATGGGGATCTATGATCTAATCATACATCTCAAAGGTCTCTTCACACCATGCTCTATAGACAATGATCAAGAGAGTTCTGTTGGATCTTCAGAATGTGTGCCTGAATCCAAGAAAGACCATGGTTCTGTATCTTCGAAGCTAATACTTCGGAAGACTGGGAATGCATGGGTATTTCGAAGAGGA
Source organism: Costus lasius (assembly GCA_027563935.2). Lineage (NCBI taxonomy): Eukaryota > Viridiplantae > Streptophyta > Magnoliopsida > Zingiberales > Costaceae > Costus > Costus lasius. Next base: position 77,924,031 of record CM050453.2, on the reverse strand, counting down.
TTGATGGCCAAGAAGAGCATGGCAAAGAAGAAGGGATGTAATCCATCCGCTTCAGGTATTGTGTTACCGAGGTCTTTTGTCTACTTCTTATTCATGGGTACTGGGTACCGTATGTGAGGCTCACATATGTTTTACATGTGCAGGAGCTCAAAAGAAGTAGGACGAAGAGGCTTGATGGGATTGACTCTCGGGTCAGGGACGGAGCATTGGATGCTGCTGTTGATATCATCTCATTGCCTTAAAGACTTTATATAGAACTTTGCTATTATTGTATCAGCTTATGTATTAGAACATCATTCCTTTTGGAAAGGACTTCAGTTTGAAATAATAAATATTTTTCTTTAATCTGAGATGTTCTATTGAAGTGATACAACTGACAATAGTTTGTGGTTCTATATGTAACACAAGATCAGATCTAATGATTCAATAAAGCATCCTCATATAGCATTGTCTCTTGAACCATAGAACAATGGTCACATCCAAAGGTCCATGGGCAATTGGGATCATTGTCCTTTCAGGATTATGATACATGTGAGCCTAGTTGAAAGGAACAATATGACAGATGCTGCTTTCACCAAAAGGGTGGAAAGGAGTAGTGACTTGTTGGATCTATTACACAGTGATGTAAGTGGACCCATGCAAGCAAGCACTAAGAGGAGTTATATACTTCATTGAGTGTGGGTATGCCTTACGCAACCCAAGAACTTTGGAAAATTCCAAGAAGTTCACAAATGAAGTATTGAGTCAAATTGAAGGATCTATCAAAGCACCTTGATTGGATCAAGATGATTAAGTGGAGAATTTGATGACTGTCCTAAGAAGTGTGGAGTTATCTCACAACCTTCTTAGCTCACCACTGTGTGGTGAATTTCAAAGAAAGAAAAGGAACACATTGGATGTGGTTCCATCTTTGAGTAGTCATGCAAATATACTACTATGATGCCATGCAAATAGATGTACTGCTACTCCATAAGAAAATGTCTAAGTTAGCTTTTGAGAACTGCAAATATCCCATTTCTTCAATGGAATTGGGAATGTAATGTGTAGTGATTCAAAAGTATGTATTTGTGGTGCACTATAGAGTGCTAATTCTATCCCATGGAGAACAAAATATTTGTTGCTCAAAATACTGTCTCTCTTGAGAAAGTATTTCTTTTGAAAGAAGCTAGTGGGAGTAGATTTGATTTGGACAAGATCCAGAATCAACCACAATATAATTAGACACACATGGAGAGCAAAATCTCACATACAGATTGAAAGTCAACCTGAGGTTCAAGTAACACAGGAATAACATAAGTCTGGATCGATTCGATATGCTGGGCATGACGAATCTTTCAACAACCATGAACCTAAGACTTATGAGGAAATGGAAGCGGTCGGTGGACTAGATTCCAAGAAATGGCTAAGGGCCATGAGAACCATAATGGACTCCATGTCTGCTAATCAAGTCTGGGACTTGGATAAGCTGCCAAAGGGGTAATTCCCACAGGCTGTAAAATAAATCTTCTGGGAAGATAGACATGGAAGGTAACATTGTTACCTTAAAAGACAAGCTAGTGAACAATAATTTCAGGCAAATCCACTGGGTGGATAATAATGAAATTTTCACCAATAGCTGAGCTTTAAGTCCATTAGGGATCTGCTTGTTGTAATTGCATGATCAATTATGGCATCTTGTTATGATAACTGCTTTTCTTGCAAGGACATCTGAAAAGATATCTATAGGGAAATAGCCAGAAGGTTCTCATATCAAGGCCATATAGATATGCATAATGCAAGCATGGTTGAAAAACCTGTGTTTACAAGAAGATCAGTGGGAGCACCTTATTAATAATATTTCTTGTCTAGATGATTGATGATATTCTCCTCACGAGGAATAACATCTCAGCTCTTCACATGGTGAAGAAAAGATTTGATATGTATTTTGAGAAGAATGATCTAGGGAATGATGCCTACATCCTAGGCATGAGGATCTATAGAGATCCAAGAAAGTCATTGCCCTTTAATCAATCTATGTTCATCCAAGAGTTTCTGGAGAGGATTATATTGGATGATTCCAAATACTGATACCTTCCAGGAAGATATGGTCTAAGTCTCTCAAAGATGTTGTAGCCTATGGCACAGCTAGAGAGTATTAACATGGGTCCAAAGTCCCGATACATTGTATGTAGGATGGATCATGTTTTGAAGACCATTTCTGGCAAATGCTTGGAGCATAGCCAGCAAGTTTCAATCACATCTTAGTGTTTAACACTAGATAACTGTGAAAGCAATCCTTATACATATACTTGGGAAGTATAAAGGATTGGAGTGTAGTCTATGATAGACAGGAAAGAATTTTGTGTACTGGGGTACACTGACACTTCGTTCCAGTCTAGTGACTATTGATCACAGCCAGGATTTGCGCTTTGCCTTGTTATGGTGTTGTGTGCTGAAAGAGCATTATGCAAACCAAAGTGGCAAAATTCTACAAATAAGGCTGAGTACATTGCAGCTCCTTGTGGCAGCCAAGGAGGCAGCTTCATTCATTTGAACTTGATCTAGTTCATAGTTCTTGATGGTCCAGTATAGTTCTTACTGGGACCATAGCATGAGAGAAGGAACTTAATGCTCAAGTATGTACTGCAGCATATCATCTGATCTTAGAGATCATGGATAAGGATGATGATCAAATTTGTTAAAATAAACACAGATAGCAATCTGGAAAAACCCACTGATCCAGCCTCTGGCGCAGCGGAAGGTAAATGGGTCATACTAGAGACATTGGAACTGACTAAACATCAGTTGTCCTTGGTCTTAGTGCAAGTGGGAGATTGTTGGTGTATATGCCCTAAAGACCAATGTATGGACATGGTCAGGCATTGTTTGAATGTACTTTGATAGAACTATTACTCTTTATATAGGCATGGTCGTTATTATGCAGACTTCTCTACCTGCGTTGATGTATTGAGTTGCATAAATAATGTCCCAGGAGTTTGGATTGGATCCATTCACATAAGCTATCCCCAGACAAGGTACCTTAGCAGATATGGGACAGCTTCAGTACATGTGAGACTGGTGTATGGGCTGGTTAGGTGCGGAGCACAGTAATGCAGACATACAGGTGCATTGGATGCACTGGAGTGATCCACCGTGAGGATTGACTTGTCTAGTCAACAAGTCAATCTCACATGCAAGAGGTTTGCATTGATCCTTAGACTTGAGGTATTCATGTCTAGATTTAAAGATGGGTATGCTTTAATACAGTTTTACGTCTCTCCGTAACTGGGAGATCAAAATGACTGTCATTGGGCATGTCATAAGTCACGTAGAGACATGGATGACCAATAGTAGGATTTGCCCCTTCCTTCCGAGGAAGCATGATATCCACCTCGGGGCGCCCCACCTTATTGGTGCATGACAGGAAAGTGTGGCCACACTTGTTGAGTCATGACCAATGCATTGGATAATAAACTTGAGACTAATCCAATGGCAGGATATCAGCTTAGGCAAAGGGATCTGTAATGCAATGGGAATCCTCGTTGCTTGTTAGGAGTTGTTGCCATAATGACTTAAGTCCTATGACATGGGTAGTAGTGATGTGTTGCTAGATACCCCTCACTACTTATGATGTTTACATCATTGCCATGGTCATATGGATCCTACGGGGTCACACGCAATAGACTCTTGACGTTGCTTTAATCAGAAGCCTTAGGATCAAGTTATTGGATAACTTGGATCCATTTGGAAGATTTCATCAGCGCCAATGGGCCTGATGAGTTGTGAAAGTCCCCTTAATCTAGGGGGCCGAAACCCTAAGGGAGGCGCATATAAAAATTCGCATGGGAAGCTAGGGTTTCAAGAGATCTTAATATATCATATGATCAACTTTCGAATGCTAGTATAGAAGAGAAAGATCCATACCATCGCCATCTCTTGGATGGTGTCTTGGAAGTAGAGAGCGAGAGGATCTCCTCCAAAGGATGCGCACACAAGATGAAGAAGCCGCCTACTCCCTTGGTGCTCCTTGTGCTAGCAAGGTTCCAAGAGGTGCTTGTCGTATGGAAGGAAAGAGATGTTTTTTCTTCTTGGCCGAATCCTCTCCTAGAGACTTGAAGTCGTCACCACACAAGAGTGTGTCGAGAGAGAAGGGCGAGAGGCGAGAATAGAGCTTCCCTTTTGCGTGAACGTGAGGCGTGGTCACGTTTAGAGAAGTGCTATCTAAAAATAGCAAAGTCTCCAATTCATGCGACCATGAATTTTCCTTAACGCTATTAGCTCTCCCCTTTGAACCATGCGCTCATATGATGAGCCGGTTCAAGTTGGTTCAGTTTAAGAAACCAAATAAGCCAAGCAATTAGTCTAGATCTCAATTAAACCCTAAGGCTTCAGATCTAACCGTTGATCTCTCGATGCTTCTGATCTCACCGATCTAGCATCCATTCTCTCAATCGAAGCTTACCGATCTCAAGCCCTAATCAATCAAACATGATCAGACCAGATCTCACTTACAATCAGAGACTAAATTCCTTTAAACTGAACTTGAACAATTCAGTCCACACGATCTGACTTAAGTAAGCCATATCATCAAATTGTGCGACCCGGAGGGTTTCCTTTAAATGTCGGTAATGATAACTTACGTTATCACGAACAGTGAGGGGTATCTAGCAACACATCACTGTTTCCCGATATAAAGAAAAGAGTCTTCCAAGACTACACCCAAACAACAGCACAAGTGTGAATCCAACTCACAAGGCATGCATGTTTCCTTTGCCACTGGATGTTCTTATTGGACAAGCGTGTCAAGCTTGTAACTCCAATATGATGAGCATGATTAGATCAGATGAACATAGTCACCTGGGTATGGCCATACACTATTCTCAATCATCTCATCCAGGGGGCCCCATTAGAACATCACACTCCAAATAAGGAGACGGCAATCCTATATCTATCACTAGTGCCCTAACCTGACTCAAGCTCACCATCCAAGATAGTCTATAATCATTATGTTTCAAATGATATTGAACTACCTCAAAACAATGACAATCATCATTTAGAAACACAAGTGATCTCAAGTCAGAGGACATGTGCCACTTGTAGCAAACAAGGATTATTCACATTGTGACAAGCAATTGAATATCCAAATAGGGTCTGTCCAGTACATCCAATGTACCCATGAGTCTACATCTTATTCCATGCTCGAAGCATCCTATAAGATTAGAACACATATTAGTCTTAATCATATCAAGGCTGTCTCATGTTCACCAAGATATATCAACTAAGGACTTAACTGCATGTCAGCCTAGCTGAACAGCTTTGAGACATTATTCAGAAGTACACTTATTGCAGCAGACAATGTAACAACCTGAATAACAACCATTGCCTTTATAAACAAAAGAGTTTATACATGATACTGATAGAATCCCAAGGCCTCAAACATTAGCCTTAAGGGCATACCCCAACAATCTCCCACTTGCACTTAATCTAATGGTTGAGAAATCTCAAACCCATATTATTACAGTGCTTCTCATGCTTCTGCTGCGCCAGAGGCTTGGTAAGCGGGTCAGCCAGATTGTCATCTGTATGAACCTTGCAGACTTTGATCTCGCCACGATCTATGATCTCCCGGATCAAATGAAACCGTCTCTGTATGTGCTTGGACTTCTGGTGCGACCGTGGTTCCTTTGCTTGTGCGATTGCTCCAGTGTTATCACAGAAGATAACCAAAGGATCTTCACTCGAAGGAACAACACCAAGTTCTCTCACGAACTTACGAATCCATACTGCCTCCTTGGATGCTTCCGAGGCTGCAACATACTCGGCTTCTGTTGTGGAATCAGCAACAGTTGACTGTTTGAAACTCTTCCACACTACTGCTCCTCCATTCAAGCTAAAAACATAGCCTGATTGCGATCGGAAATCATCCTGGTCAGACTGGAACGAAGCGTCAGTATATCCTTCAATACTGAGTTCTTCCTGACCACCATATATCAAGAACATATCTTTGGTCCTCCGCAGATATTTTAAAATGTTCTTGACTGCAATCCAGTGTGCCTGACCTGGATTACTTTGGAACCGACTGGTCACGCTTAACCCGTAAGCGACGTCTGGGCGAGTACACAACATCGCATACATAATGGACCCAATAGCCGAAGCATAAGGCGTATTGTCCATTTCATCTTTCTCAGTCTGTGTTTGTGGACACTGACTCTTCGAAAGATTCAGACCATGTCTGACTGGAAGATATCCTCTTTTAGAATTATCTAAATGAAATCTCTCCAGGACTTTATCGATGTAAGTACTCTGGCACAGCCCGAGAAGCCTCTTAGATCTATCCCTGTAGATCTTCACACCTAACACATAGGCTGCTTCTCCTAGATCTTTCATCTGGAAACATTTCTTAACCATGCTTTAACGGCATGCATTTCGGGAATGTCATTTCCAATGATCAAGATATCATCGACGTAGAGGACTAGGAAAGTAATCACGCTCCCACTAAACCTCTTATATACACACGGGTCATCCTCGTTCTTGATAAAACCAAATTCACTGACTGATTCATCAAAACGAATATTCCAGCTTCTTGATGCTTGTTTAAGTCCATAAATAGACTTCTTTAACTTGCATATCTTATGACGATCTGATGGATTAGTGAAACCTTCTGGTTGTGTCATATACACATCCTCATCCAGATTTCCATTCAGGAAAGCTGTCTTCACATCCATTTGCCAAATCTCATAATCATAATATGCTGCTATCGCGAAAAGAATCCGAATAGACTTAAACATGGCTACAGGTGAGAAAGTTTCATCATAATCTATCCCGTAGATTTGTTTGAAACCTTTCGCAACTAGCCTGCCTTTATAGGTAACCACGTTACCATCCATGTCAATCTTCTTCTTGAAGATCCATTTACAGCCTATAGGGATTACTCCCGGAGGCAGATCAACCAAATCCCAAACTTGGTTATCTGACATGGAGTCCATCTCGGCGCGCATAGCTTCAAGCCATCTCGCTGATTCCGGTCCACTGACCGCATCCGCATAAGTGAGGGGTTCATCATTATCAACGATGTAGACTCCGTCATAGCGCACAGGCTGTCGACGGATCCTTCCCGATCTTCGCGGTTCCCGTGATATCAGAGCCTCAGGTTGTTCAATAACCTGATCAACTGGCTCAGGCTCATCCAACTGTGCTTGACTACTTTGTTCTTCCTCTGGATTCTCATCCAGCTTTATTTCTCTCCCACTGGCCTCTTGCAGAAGAAACTCCTTCTCAAGAAATATGGCCGTCCGAGCAACAAATACCTTGTTCTCTTTGGGATCGTAGAAATAATAACCCTTAGTTTCCTTAGGGTAACCGACAAAGATACATTTGTCAGATCTGCTCTCTAGTTTCCCAGAGGCGAGCTTTTTGACATAAGCCTCGCAGCCCCAGATCCTGATAAATGTCAAGCTCGGCTGTTTCCCATACCATAACTCATATGGCGTCTTAGAAACTGCCTTGGATGGCACTCGGTTTAGTACCTTTGCAGCTGTTTCCAGTGCAAATCCCCAAAAGGAGTATGGAAGAGTAGCCTGACTCATCATGGAACGAACCATATCAAGTAACGTTCTATTTCTCCTCTCGGACACACCATTCCATTGCGGTGTTCCTGGCGGAGTGAGCTGTGAAATAATCCCACACTCCTTCAGATAGTCAGTAAACGCATGACTTAGGTATTCTCCACCTCGATCAGAACGAAGTGCCTTGATACTTCGGCCTAGCTGATTCTGTACTTCATTCTTGAACTCTTTGAACTTGTCAAAAGATTCACTTTTATGTCTCATTAAATAGACATACCCATATCTACTGAAATCATCAGTAAAGGTAATGAAGTACTGATAGCCACCTCTGGCATGTTTACTAAATGGCCCACACACATCACTGTGTATAAGGTCAAGTAAACCTGAAGCCCTTTGACCTTTGTTAGGAAAAGGTGACTTTGTCATTTTACCCATTAAACAAGCCTTGCATGTATCAATCTCCTCATAGGAGAATGATCCCAGCAGTCCATGATCATGCAACCGCTTAATGCGTTTCTTGTTAATATGGCCTAAACGACTATGCCATAGCAAGGTGCTGTCATCAGCATACTTGGCTTTCTTAATATCAATATTTTGTATAGAACATTCCATGTCCAACATGAATAACCCATTGTTAATTGAACCAGTAGCATAAACAATATTATCAAAAGTTAAAACACACTTTGAAATATTGCATTCAAAGGAAAATCCCTTCCTGACAAGAGCAGGAATGGAGATAATATTCTTAGTAATGCTGGGAACAAAATAACAACTGTTTAGTTCTAATACAAGCCCAGATGGCAAAGAGATGAAATAGTCTCCTACAGCAACAGCAGCAACCCGTGCCCCGTTTCCAACTCGTAGGTCCACCTCATGCTGTCCCACCTGTCTTCTTCTCTTGAGTTCCTGTACATTTGAACAAATGTGAACTCCACATGCAGTGTCCAACACCCATGATATAGAAGAAGATGAAACCATGACTTCCGTCACGTATATACCTGAGCCAGAAGCGATGCTTCCCCTCTTATCTCCTTGGAGCGCTTTACAGTCCTTTTTCCAGTGACCCAGCTGGCCACAGTGGAAACATCTGTATTCCTTTGACCGCTTGACTTTTTGCTTCAGAGCCTTGCTGTAACTCTTGACAGGGGCCTTGCCCTTCTTCCCCTTCTTCTTGTTGTTCCTTGAAGGAACCATTAAGACAGAGGTTGAAGGCTTTCCCTTCAGAGTCTCCTCAGTGGTCAAGAGCATATTCAGCAGCTCTGCCGGAGTACAATCGATTTTGTTCATATTAAAGTTAATGATGAACGCATCGAAAGAGGGCGGGAGAGACTGCAGAATAATGTCTACAGCAAGCTCCTGGTTGATGGTATGCCCCAGTTTCTCTAGAGCCTCCTTGTGCCCAATCATCTTGAGCACGTGAGCTCCCACTGGGCTCCCTTCAGCCAGTTTGCTCTGAAAGAACAGCTTTGTCAGATTATAGCGTTCTGTCCTCGCCTGTGCAGCATACAGCATCTTGAGGTTTGCTATCATGTCTATAGCAGACATATCCTCATGCTGACGCTGCAGCGGTGGCGTCATAGACGCTAGCATCAGGCAAGCGACATCAATGCTATCATTGACGTGCTTTTCATAAGCTTCCCGAACTGCCCTTGCGGCGTTCGGAGCGGGCTGAGGCGGTATCGCCGTCTCGAGGACATACAGTTTCCTCTCTGCCTTAAGAACAATCTTAAGGTGTCCGAACCAGTCTGAGAAGTTTGGCCCAGCAAACTTCTCTCTTTCCAGTAGGGATTGCACATTGAAGCTCATGGTGTTCGTTGCTGCAGGTATCTACAACAATGCAAGAACAGCAAGGTCAGTATCAATGTTCAGAATCAATCCAGGACTTAAGAAAGATTCTTTTCTCACTATTTTATCTGGCTGAAAAATCCAGCAAAACAGCCCGAAAGAGTAGAACTCTTTTAGTGAGATGGGATCCAGATTTCATACTTGGTCTCCGCGTCCCGCTCAGGCGAGATAAGATGCACAGAGAGTACAAGCACTAATTTCTGGTAGGCTGTCCCAGCTAATTGCCAACCCGTGCGATTCCCCTTCATCTGGGCAATCCAGCAGACTGTGCCAACTGAGTTGGTACAACACAATCTCTGACCCCACAGATGGCTGCCTCCATGCGCTACCATATGCGCCACATATGTAGCCTACATGGTCAAGCTGACCCAACCTACTCCCTGGACCACCACGTGCTATGCTGAGCAACGAGAAGCGATAAATCCCTTCTCTGTAACACGCAGGTGTAATCCCGCACCGTCTGAAGATAGATGGACGTGCCCACTGAGTGGGTACAACACGGCTCCAACGATAATCAGAACAGTGAGGTTTCGCGTCAGAAGGCATACGAGCTTGATATTTTAGCGTTGGATTTTAACGGTCTTTTATCTTCTTCACTATCATGCAATTCCTATGGTGATAGCAGAAGATAAATAAATCATGCTGTTCTACTTATTTAAACAATAAAAGAAAGCATGGATCTTATGTGGTAAAAGCCCATAGCCTAAGTAAGACCTTAAGATACTTAAGTCTTCACTTGCTTTTCTTCTTCATGGGTCTTTTGCTGCTCATCTGGCCCAAACCAAGGCCCAAGCGCCTACTGCAGCTCAGGTGCGCCTACCAGGGAAAGTGCGGCTGGTCCTAGAGTCGAACCCTGGACCTCCCATCTGGTCAAGCCACTGCTGCATGCGCCTCTACCAAGTGTGCTCTGTGCTCTTGTCTGATTAACTTACAAATTAATCTATCTAGACAAGATTGACTCGCAGGTCAATTACATTTTATAAATTAAATACAATGTGATACGCAGATCACAATAATTAATTTACAACTTTAAATTCCAGGCACGCAGGCCCCAGCACAGCACACATTTAACATGGGCAGCCCACATAAGAATTAAATAAACAAACATAGGCATCAAGCAACATGTGATCCAATCATGAAAATTAAATTTCGAAAACCCCATAGGCATCAATTTTAATTTCCTTATTTGCCCTCACTACCTTACAACGGTCCATTACTAGGGATCCACTCATCCAACCTAGTCAGATCCAGTGCCCTTGCATGCACCAAGTCCTAACCGACTTGAGTCGACCAAAAGGTCAACCATGCATGCGCCAGGGCTGAACAACCCTCATGAGTTCTGGCAAGCGGGTGTGACCCCGGGCCTAACTCATGTGTGTTCACTAGTCGTCTCAATCAGACATTTTGGATCTAACCTAGGGGATGACTTCAACCCTAATAACCCGTCTAAGGGTTTACAGTAAGGCCTTAGATCTATAGTGAGTCGCGCATGTCATGAAAGTTTTGAAAACAAAAACTAAAACATGTAAAGCATGCGCCAACAAAAGTTCATCTCATACATGCGCCACAAACAAAATACATCTATCTGGTATTTTCGCATGATGAGAAATATTAGATCTAAACATTCAACATACATGGATCACCATAAGCAATCATATGAATATATAAAAACCTGCCTCTGATACCAATTGAAAGTCCCCTTAATCTAGGGGGCCGAAACCCTAAGGGAGGCGCATATAAAAATTCGCATGGGAAGCTAGGGTTTCAAGAGATCTTAATATATCATATGATCAACTTTCGAATGCTAGTATAGAAGAGAAAGATCCATACCATCGCCATCTCTTGGATGGTGTCTTGGAAGCAGAGAGCGAGAGGATCTCCTCCAAAGGATGCGCACACAAGATGAAGAAGCCGCCTACTCCCTTGGTGCTCCTTGTGCTAGCAAGGTTCCAAGAGGTGCTTGTCGTATGGAAGGAAAGAGATGTTTTTTCTTCTTGGCCGAATCCTCTCCTAGAGACTTGAAGTCGTCACTACACAAGAGTGTGTCGAGAGAGAAGGGCGAGAGGCGAGAATAGAGCTTCCCTTTTGCGTGAACGTGAGGCGTGGTCACGTTTAGAGAAGTGCTATCTAAAAATAGCAAAGTCTCCAATTCATGCGACCATGAATTTTCCTTAACGCTATTAGCTCTCCCCTTTGAACCATGCGCTCATATGATGAGCCGGTTCAAGTTGGTTCAGTTTAAGAAACCAAATAAGCCAAGCAATTAGTCTAGATCTCAATTAAACCCTAAGGCTTCAGATCTAACCGTTGATCTCTCGATGCTTCTGATCTCACCGATCTAGCATCCATTCTCTCAATCGAAGCTTACCGATCTCAAGCCCTAATCAATCAAACATGATCAGACCAGATCTCACTTACAATCAGAGACTAAATTCCTTTAAACTGAACTTGAACAATTCAGTCCACACGATCTGACTTAAGTAAGCCATATCATCAAATTGTGCGACCCTGAGGGTTTCCTTTAAATGTCGGTAACGATAACTTACGTTATCACGAACAGTGAGGGGTATCTAGCAACACATCACTGTCTCCCGATATAAAGAAAAGAGTCTTCCAAGACTACACCCAAACAACAGCACAAGTGTGAATCCAACTCACAAGGCATGCATGTTTTCCTTTGCCACTGGATGTTCTTATTGGACAAGCGTGTCAAGCTTGTAACTCCAATATGATGAGCATGATTAGATCAGATGAACATAGTCACCTGGGTATGGCCATACACTATTCTCAATCATCTCATCCAGGGGGCCCCATTAGAACATCACACTCCAAACAAGGAGACGGCAATCCTATATCTATCACTAGTGCCCTAACCTGACTCAAGCTCACCATCCAAGATAGTCTATAATCATTATGTTTCAAATGATATTGAACTACCTCAAAACAATGACAATCATCATTTAGAAACACAAGTGATCTCAAGTCAGAGGACATGTGCCACTTGTAGCAAACAAGGATTATTCACATTGTGACAAGCAATTGAATATCCAAATAGGGTCTGTCCAGTACATCCAATGTACCCATGAGTCTACATCTTATTCCATGCTCGAAGCATCCTATAAGATTAGAACACATATTAGTCTTAATCATATCAAGGCTGTCTCATGTTCACCAAGATATATCAACTAAGGACTTAACTGCATGTCAGCCTAGCTGAACAGCTTTGAGACATTATTCAGAAGTACACTTATTGCAGCAGACAATGTAACAACCTGAATAACAACCATTGCCTTTATAAATAAAAGAGTTTATACATGATACTGATAGAATCCCAAGGCCTCAAACATTAGCCTTAAGGGCATACCCCAACAAGTTGGAAGAAAGTTATTGGAGCCAAACTTCATTTTTGGCAGATTGACCCGAAATTGACCTAGATTGGTCACATTTGGATTAGGGTTGCATTGGATTGGATCCAATGGCTTAATCAACCCATACCATGAAGTTTGGGCTAGCTCATTATCCAATGAGGCCCAATAATTAGTTGTCATGAAGAGGAATTGGCTTAAAAGGGCATAATGGGGTGAGGGAGGCGCCTTTGCTTCATTATGGAAGTAAAGGGCGCCTAGCCCTTCTTCCTTGGAAGGAATACTTGCCTCTAAGGTAAGTCTTGGGGCTGATATGGCTTGATGGCTCTTTTGGAAAGAGCTTGGGCGCATATGGATAGTAGGGTAAGGTATATGGTAATGTCTTGGAGACTTACCTTACCTAAAACCCTAGTCTCTCTCAAAATTCTTACCCTAGCCGAAACTCCTCATGCTTGTTGCGCCTTGCCCTTCCCTTGGATGGAATGCATGCATCTAAGGCATGTCTTGGGCTGATATGGCCATTGGGCAAATTAGGATAGGTTGAATGAGGTTTATGGTAAAGTCTTGGAGACTTTCCTTACCTCAAGACCCCTTTATCCTAGCCGCCCACTTGGCATGATCTTAGCCATTGTCTTGCCGCCTCTTGTCCTATTTATAGGACCCCTTACCGCCCCTTCCATGGTTGGACTTTAAGGAGGCGTGAACACACATAGAAGGGAGAGAGAGCAAAGCAAAGGGCGACAACAAGGTGGTGCAAACTTCTTCCTTGGAGCCGCAAGTTCTTCCTCTTCCTCTCTTCTTGGCGCAAGGATTCTTTGTGCTTGGTGGCATCTTCTTGTCACAAGCCCTCATCATCCCTTGGCCGTAGGCGCACCTTGGAGGTGGCGCAAGCAAAGAAGAAGAGGGAAGTCCTTGGCGGCATCATCTTCCCTATCCCCTCCTTGGTGCAACTTCTCTTGAAGGTGGCGCAAGTGGAAGTGAAGGCTTGATTCTCTTCCCGAGGCTAGCACCGAGCGTGGAAGGGAGCAACGATCAAGGAGTCGACGCGTGGATACTTGTAGAGGGCGAACACATGGGCGCCTTCAACATGGCTTCGACATCTAGACAAGCAAAAGAGGTACATCTCTATCACATCCTTGTGTATACTCACTCGCATGGATCCTTGGGAAAGGAATGTGTTTCGGGTGTAATGCTTCTTCCGCTGCGTCCTGGGACTGCAAAATTTTAAATTACACCCGGCATTCCCCAACAGAGAGAAGGACCTTGGAGCCAACCTTGAAGTTCAAGCTAGAGGTCGGCTAGGCTAGGTCTAGTTTTTTAGGGCTTGAGTTCTAGGACAAGAGTTGAACCTCTTTCATGGCATGGGTTGGTTCAATGTCTTGAATAGGATATGATCACATCATTCTTTACTGATTTTATTATCTGCAGAAGCATGCCTGTGATATTTTATCATTATGTTATCACCATAGGATTGCATGCCTGTAATGATAGACATAAGATAAAACTGAGATGATGAGACCTTAAACAAAACCCTCAATTAAAATATCAAGTCTAGTAGCCTTCTAACGCGTAGCCCTCACTAAGCTATCGATCAGTGGAGTTGTGAATTGTTTCCCACCCTCGTGGGACACACCCACTTATCTTTAGAAAGTGCGTGGTGACAATGGTTTCCCCAGTCCAGTTTTAACCTGGGCGTGCCTTCGCAAGGAAACTCGTTGGCCCTAGGCATAACGGTTAGGAATGGACTTGACTAGATTTTCATGTGTGCTAGGCACATGATGAAACTCTAGAGGCATCGTTGAGAGGATAGGGTTTCATGTTGTATCCAGCCCTCGCTGGACATGAAATGCCTGGACTGTCTCAATAAGGAGAATTGCTTGGAGCAATCGGTCGGCGCGCCCACCTTAGGAAACATGGGTCACTTTGTGCATCTCATCCCACCCTCGTGGGACGCGAAGCCCTATGTGGAATGAGGATCTCATCTCACTAGGAAATCTTGGATTTCTCGATTGACTTTGTGGGTTGTCAATTCGATTAAAAATAGTGGGAGCCATGGTCATTTAAAACAAGTCCAGTTTAAATGACTCGAAGTAGTACTAAACTGCTGTTTCTTGGTTGTTGTAGAACAATGGCTGTGAACAATGGCAGATGGTCACTGCGATCTATCCTGGAAAGGGATAAGTTGGTTGGATCCAACTTAAAAGAATGGTATATGAACTTAAGAATTGTGCTCAAGCTCGAGAGGAAGCTATATGTCCTTGAGGAGCCAATTCCTGAGCCACTTCCATGCTTGGCCTCAGCGGCTGAGAGGGATGCTTATGATAAGCATCAAGCTGATACTTTGGAGGTTGTACAATTGATGCTAACCAACATGTCGCCCGAGCTTAGAGGGCAATATAAATCTAAGAGTGCCTCTGAAATTATTTCTAATCTAAGGCAGCTCTTTGATGCATTGGTTGACCTCAATCCTCCTAAAGTAGACATTGAGTATGTTGAGCCCAAAGGCTTAACTAATACATTGAAAACAAAGATGGAAAGAGTCAGGAATAATAAGTGCTACTCATGTGGAGGACCACCTCACATGATAAAGGACATAGTACGACTTCAGAATGAGGAGAAGAAAGGCTTGGCCTTAACTTCTGGCTTAGGTATCTATGTTACAGAAGTCAATCTTTCTACTTCTATGTCATGGGTATTGGATACCACATGTGGAGCTCATATTTGTACAAATATGCAGGGCTCAAGAAAAGTAGATCGGTGCGGCTTGGAGAGATTGACCTACACGTTGGAAACGGGGCACAGGTTGCTGCTGTTGCTGTAGGCGTTTTGACTCTCTCCTTGCCTTCTGGACTTCAATTAGAACTAGATAATTGCTTTTGTGTACCTTCACTTATAAAGAACATTGTATCCATTTCTTGCTTAGCAAGGAAAGGATTTAAATTTGAAATAAATAAGAACTCCTGTTCTTTTTCATTTGCAAATATGTTCTATGGGAAGGGTACTTTGTGCAATGGTCTATATATCTTGGATATGGAAAGTTCTATTTGTAACATAAGCAATAAAAGAACCAAACTGAGTGGTTCAGTTGGTGCTTTCCTATGGCACTGTCGATTAGCCCATATAAACAAGAATCACATCCAACAACTCCATGCAAATGGATTGTTAGATTCAAGTTCCTTGGAGGAATTTGATACTTGTGAACCTTGTTTATTAGGGAAAATGACCAAGGCACCCTTCACCAAGATTGGTGAAAGGGCAAAAGGTTTATTGGATCTCATACATACTGATGTGTGTGGGCCTTTCAATAAATAAGCTAGAGGAGGGTACAACTACTTCATTGCGTTTACTGATGACTTCAGTAGATATGGTTATGTCTATCTGATGAGACATAAGTCTGAATCCTTTGAGAAATTTAAGGAGTTTAGACATGAAGTAAGAGAACCAGCTTAGTAGATCCATTAAGGCTCTTCGATCAGATCGTGGTGGAGAGTACCTGAGCGGTGAGTTCTTTGACTATCTGAGAGAGTGTGGGATCATATCCCAACTCACTCCTGCTGGAACACCTCAATAGAATGGTGTGTCTGAAAGGAGAAATCGAACCTTGTTGGACATAGTTTGATCTATGATAAGTCATGCAAACTCTACCTCCCTCATTCTGGAGACATGCACTTAAGACAGCTTCTCTAATACTGAATAATGTTCCATCTAAGAGTGTCTCAAAGATTCCATACGAGGTATGGAATGGGAGACGCCCTAATCTCACTTTTATCAGGATCTGGGGATGTAAGGCTTATGTCAAACGTCAGGATTCTAGCAAGCTAGAACCTAGATCTGATAAGTGTATGTTTGTGGGGTACCCTAAGGACACTAAGGGTTACTACTTCTATGTTCCCACTGAGAACAAAGTTTTTGTTGCTCGGGGTGCTATCTTTCTAGAGAAAGAATTTCTTATGAAAGAAGTTAGTGGGAGGAAGTTTGACTTGGATGAGGACCAAGTGCAACCACAAGACAAAGAGATGGAATCTGAGCCACCTGCACCAGTTGTTGTACAACCTGAGGCTCAGACACAGGTCCCACGTAGGTTTGGGAGGATTCGTCGTGCACCTGAGAGGTATGGCTCACTGCCGACCCAACACGACGAGATCTTCATCATTAAGGATGAACCCAGAACCTATGATGAGGCGGTTAGCGGACCAGACTCCGAGATGGATTCCATGTCGGCTAACCAAGTCTGGGATTTGGTTGAGCTGCCTGATGGGGTAAAACCCATAGGGTGTAAATGGGTCTTCAAGAGGAAGATAGACATGGATGGCAATATAGTTACCTATGAGGGTAGACTAGTGGCTAAAGGATTTAAACAAGTCCACATAGTGGACTATGATGAAACCTTCTCGCCAGTTGTCATGATCAAATCCATTCGGATTTTGCTTGCTATAGCTGCATATCATGATTATGAGATATGGCAGATGGACATGGAAACAACATTCCTTAATGGGAAGCTGACTAAGGATGTGTATATGACACAACCTGATGGCTTCATCCATCCTGCAGATGCTAGTAAGGTCTGCAGGCTAAAGAAATCTATTTATGGATTAAAGCAAGCATCTCGAAGTTGGAATCTTCAGTTTGATGAAGCTGTGAGAGATTATGGCTTTATCAAAAGTGAAGATGACGCCTGTGTATACAGAAAATTCAGTGGGAGCTTGGTGACTTTTCTGGTCATGTATGTTGATGACATACTGCTCATCGGAAACGACATCCCTAGTCTTCAAGCTATGAAGACATAGTTAGGGAAGTGTTTCGAGATGAAGGACTTAGGGGAGGCCGCCTACATTCTGGGCGTAAGGATCTACCGGGATAGATCCAAGAGGCTTCTAGCCCTTAGTCAGAGTACTTACATTGATAAGGTACTGGAGAGGTTCTACATGGAGCAATCCAAGAAAGGATACCTTCCAGTAAGACATGGCCTTACTCTCTCAAAGAGCCAGTGTCCTACAACACAGGCTGAGAGGGATGATATGAGTCGAATTCCTTATGCTTCGGTAGTAGGATCGATCATGTATGCAATATTGTGTACTAGACCAGATGTGGCATATGCTGTGAGTATAACCAGCCGATACCAATCCAATCCAGGTTTGCAGCACTAGGTGGCTATAAAGAATATCCTTGAGTGTCCTGAAAAGGACTAAGGATTTATTCTATATGGTCTACTGGGGACAGGAAGAGCTCAGTGTGCAGGGCTTCACTGATGAGTCGTTCCAGTCTGATCCTGAGGACTTCAGATCGCAGACCAGCTATTATTTTAAGATGGTTGGAGGTGTTGTATGCTGGAAGAGCTTCAAGCAATCCACCATAGCAGATTCTACAACCGAAGCTGAGTATGTGGCTGCTTCTGAGGCAGCCAAGGAAGCTGTTTGGATAAGGAAGTTCTTATGTGATCTTCAGGTGGTACCTAGTGCAATGGATCCCATTGAACTCTACTGTGACAACAATGGAGCAATTTCACAAGCCAAGGAACCACGGTCTCATCAAAGATCCAAACACATACTCAGAAGATTTCACCTAATCAGAGAGATCATTGACAGAGGTGATGTCAAGATTAGCAGAGTAGACACAGAGAACAATCTGGCAGACCCATTGACCAAGGCTTTTGCGTAGCAGAAGCATGATGGTCACGCTAGAGATATGGGGTTGAGATTCCTCAACTTCTAGGTCTTAGTGCAAGTGGGAGATTGTTGGTGTATATGCCCTAGGACCTAGTTTTGGTCAACTTATGTACTACTTGACATTGATATTTATATATCATTCTGGCATTGTCGTTATCATTGTTTGTCTACACCTGCGATTGTGTACTTACATGATAATGTCCCTAGAGACAGATTGGATCTGTGCTCAAATAATTGCCCCCAGTTGATGTACCTAAGTGGATATGGGACAGCTCTGGTACTTGAGAGACTGGTATGTGGGCTGGTTAGGCACGTGATGCTAACGCAGACACATGGGTATATCATTGGAGGATATACTGGACCGACCCGCTGTGAGGCTATGACTTGGTGTCATGAGTTATCCTCACAAGTGACAAGAGATGCATTGATCCCTTGACTTGAGGTCATTGACCATTCTATATGGTTAGGGACTTGCTTTGATACAACCTAACACCTCGCCGTAGTTGGGAGGTCATAACGGTTGTCATTGAGCATGTCACGACCCATATGAGAAGGTCAATGGACAGACATAGGATTTGCCCCTTCCTAAGGGAAGTATGATATCCATGGAGCTCCTCTATGGTTCTATGACTGAAAGTGTATGGCCATACCTAGGTGAGAACCTGATTTAGTCATAACCATGTGATTGGGTGAAAACAAGTGATGACACACTTGTCCAATCAGATATCAGTTCGGCAAAGAGACTGTAATGCATCTGTACCTTGTTGCAATGATGGGGATGTCGATGTCGATATCCATTCCGATGACTTGGGTAGCAGCGATGCACTGCTAGGTGCCACTCACTGCTTGTGGTGACATTTGGTCATCACTGCCAACGTCAGAGGGACCTACAGGGTCGCACACCTTGATACTCGAGTTCTCGTATTGATCGGGAAGCCTTATGATCGAGTTATTGGATAACTCGGATCTATTTTGGAGATTTCATCAGCGCCAATGGGCCTGATGAGATGGAAGGATGTTATTGGAGCCAAACTCCATTTATGGCAGGTTGACCCGAAATTGACCATGGTTGGCCACATTTGGATTAGGGTTGCATTGGATTGGATCCAAGTGCTTAATCAAGCCATGAAATGAAGTTTGGGCTAGCTCATTATCCAATGAGGCCCAATAATAAGTTGTCATGAAGAGGCAATAGGCAAAAAGGGTATAATGGGGAGGAAGAAGCCAAGCTCATTGGCGCCTAAGGGGCATAATGGGGTTTGGATGGCAAATTTGCTTCATTAAGGAAGCTTTATGCGCCTAGCCCTCTCCCATTGATAGTGTGAATGCATTAAGGCATTGCTTGGGGCGCAAGGCTAGGCCTTGCCGCACAAGGCAAGGCTTGGTAACTTATGGAAAGGTTGAATAAGGTTTATGGTAAAGTCTTGGAGACTTTCCTTACCTCAAACTTTCTCATCCAAGCCATACACTTGTCATGATCTCAACCCTTGCCCTAACCGCCTCTAGCTCTTTATAAGTGACCCTAGCCGCCCCCTCTTGAGGTAGACAATCCTTAGAGGCGAGACAACAAGAGGAGGGGTGAAAGCAAGGGCTTGAAGGGCGACAACACCAAGAAGTGGCGCATCTTCTTCTTCCTTCCAAACCCTAGCCGCAAGCTTCTTCCTTCTCTCTTGACGCAAGGAACTTGATGCTTGGCGGTTTCCCTCTCCCTCATCCTTCTTCATCTTTGGCGCAACTACCTTGGAGGTGGCGCATACTTTGAAGAAGGAGCACAAGGCTTGGATCTTCTTCCCGAGGCTAGCACCGGGCGTGGAAGAAGAGGACTCGAGGGATCCATGTGTGTGAGACTGCAGAGGGTGCACGCTTGGGCGCCTTTCACGACATCGACCTCATCTTGTTCTAAGGTATTTCCTAACTCATCGTGTCGACTCCCTTGCTTGCGATCTTCACTGGGTTTTTGGGACCGGCCTGTTTCGGGGACATTCTTCCGCTGCGTAAAATGTATGTCCATGACTCTGAAAATTGTAAAATGTCCCCGGGGTTTCCCAACAAGCTTGTGGCTTGATGGAAGAAGGATGCGCCACCCTTTGTTGCTCTCGCCCTTTTCTATTGCTCACGCCAACTTGATTGCTTTACTAGAGGCTCATGCATACTTCTATTATATAGAAGCAAGAGGCGGCAAGGCAAGAAGGGGGCGGAAACATAAGGGTTAGGCACCAAGCATCAAGAGGGGGCGGCTAGGGTTAAGGGGATGCAATTAGGGTTTATGGCTTTGGAAAGTCTCCAAGACTTTTCCATAAACTCCTTGCAATCACCCAAGACTTACCATAGAAGTCAATCATGCCTTAGATGCCTCAAGCCTTGCCATAGAGTCAAGCTTTCCATCCAAGCACAAAGGGGCAAGGCGCCAATAGCTTCCATAAGAAGCAAAATCGCCCACTCCACCCCATTATGCCCCTTGGCACCAATGCGGTGGAGACTTCTCCCCATTATACCCTTTTAGCCTATTCACTCTTCATGACCACTAGTTATTGGGCCACATTGGATAATGAGCTAGCCCAAACTTCATTGCATGGGTTGATTAAGTAATTGGATCCAATCCAATGCAACCCTAATCCAAATGTGACCAACCATGGTCAATTTTGGGTTGAGCTACCAAAAATGAAGTTTGGCTCCAATAACTCTCTTCCATCTCATCAAGCCCATTGGCACTGATGAATTCTCCTAAATAGATCTGAGTTATCTAATAACTCGATCATAAGGCTTACCGATCAATACGAGAACTCGAGTATCAAGGTGTGCGACCCTGTAGGTTCTTCTGACATTGCAGTGCTGACCTAAGGTCACCACAAGCAGTGAGTGGTACCAAGCAGTGCATGCTGCTACCCAAGTCATCGGAATGGATATCAACATCGACATCCCCATCATCGCAACTAGGTACAGATGCATTACAGTCTCTTTGCCGAACTGATATTCGATTGGACAAGTGTGTCATCACTTGTTTTCACGCAATCTCATGGTTATGACTAAATCAGGTTCTCACCTGGGTATGGCCATACACTTTCATAGAACCATAGATGAGCTCTATGTATATCAAGCTTCCCTTAGGAAGGGGCAAATCCTCTGTCTGTCCATTGACCTTCTCATATGGGTCGTGAAATACTCAATGACAACCATTATTACCTTCCAACTATAGCAAGGTGTTAGGTTGTATCAAAGCATGTCCCTAACCATATAGAATTGTCAATGACCTCAAGTCAAGGGATCAATGCACCTCCTGTCACTTGTGAGGATAACTTATGACACCAAGTCATATCCTCATAGCGGGCATTAGCACCTTGTGTCTAACCAGCCAATATACTAGTCTCACAAGTACCAGAGCTGTCCCATATCCACTCAGGTACATCGATTGGGGACTACCAATTGAGCACAGATCCAATTTGTCTCCAGGGACATTGTCATGTGAGTACACAATCGCAGATGTAGACAAACATTGATAATGACAATGCCATAATGATATAAATATCAGAGTCAAGTAGTACAAAGATGGACCAAAACTAGGTCTCAGGGCATACACACCAACAATCTCCCACTTGCACTAAGACCTAGAGGTGGAGGAATCTCAACTCCATATCTCTAGTGTGACTATCATGCTTCCGCTATGCCAAAGCCTTGGCCAGTGGGTCTGCTAGATTGTTCTCTGTGTCAACTCTGTTAATCTTGACATCACCTCGGTCGATGATTTCTCTGATCAGGTGAAATCTTCTGAGTATGTGTTTAGACCTTTGATGAGATCGTGGTTCTTTAGCTTGTGCAATTGTCCCATTGTTGTCACAGTAGAGCTCAATGGGATCCATTGCACTTGGAACCACCTGAAGTTTAGAAATGAACTTTCTTATCCAAACAGCTTCTTTGGCTACCTCAGAAGTAGCCAAATACTCAGCCTCAGTTGTAGAATCAGCTATGGTGGATTACTTGAAGCTCTTCCAGCATACAGCGCCTCCATTCATCTTGAACACATAGTCGGCCCGTGATCTGAAGTCGTCAGGTTCAGACTGGAATGACGCATTAATGTAGCCCTGAACACTGAGCTCTTCCTATCCCCTGTAGACCAAGAACAGATCCTTAGTTCTTCTCATATACTTAAGGATGTTCTTTATAGCCACCCAGTGCTACAGACCTAGATTGGATTGGTATCGGCTAGTTGTGCTCACAGCTTAAGCCACATCTGGTCTAGTACACAACATTGCATACATGATCGAGCCTACTGCTGAAGTCTAAGGCACTCGACTCATGTCATCCCTCTCAGCCTGTGTGGTGGGACACTGGCCCTTTGAGAGAGTAAGGCCATGTCTGACTGGAAGATACCCTTTCTTAGATTGTTCCATGTTGAACCTCTCCAAAACCTTATCAATGTATGTACTTTGACTCAGGGCCAGGAGTCTCTTGGATCTATCTCGGTAGATCTTCACCCCTAAGATATAGGCGGCCTCCCCTAAGTCCTTCATCTCGAAACACTTCCCCAACCATGTCTTCATAGACTAAAGACTAGGGATGTCATTTCCGATGAGCAGTATGTCATCGACATACAAGACCATAAAAGTCACCAAGCTCCCACAGAATTTTCTGTAGACACAGGTGTCATCTTCGCTTTTGATATAGCCATAATCTCTCATAGCTTCATCAAACCGAAGATTCCAACTTCGAGATGCTTGCTTCAATCCATAAATAGATTTCTTTAGCTTGTAGACCTTACTAGCATCTGCAGGATTGATGAATCCATCAGGCTGTGTCATATACACATCCTCCGTCAGCTTCCGGTTAAGGAAAGCTGTTTTAACATCCATCTGTCATATCTCATAATCATGATATGCAACTATAGCAAGCAGAATCCAAATAGATTTGATCTTGGCAACTGGTGAAAAGGTTTCATCTAAGTCCACCCCGTGGACTTGTCTGAATCCTTTAGCCACAAGTCTACCTTTATAGGTAACTATGTTGCCATCCATGTCGGTCTTCCTCTTAAAGACCCACTTACACCCTATGGGTTTTATCCCATCAGGCAGCTCAACTAAATCCTAGACGTGGTTAGCAGACATGGAATCCATCTCAGATTTCATGGCCTCGAGCCATTTCTCGGAGTCCGGTCCAATGACCGCCTCATCATAATTCTTGGGCTCATCCTCAATGATGAAGATCTCGTTGTGTTGGGTCGGCAGGGACCCATACCTCTCAGGTGTACGACGAATCCTCCTAGACCTACGTGGGACCTATGTCTGAGCCTCAGGTTGCCCAGCAACCGGTGCAGGTGGCTCAGGTTCCATCTGTGTGTTTTGTGGTTGCACTTGGGCATCGTCCAAGTCAAACTTCCTCCCACTAACTTCTTTCATGAGAAATTATTTCTCTAAAAAGACAACACCCCGAGCGACAAAAACTTTATTCTCAGTGGGAACATAGAAATAGTATCCCTTAGTTTCCATAGGATACCTCACAAAAATACATTTATCAGATCTTGGTTCTAGCTTGCTAGAATCCTGATGTTTGACATAAGCCTCACATCCCCAGATCCTAATAAAAGTGAGGTTAGGGCATCTCCCACTCCATACCTCGGAGACACTCACAGATGGAACATTATTCAGTATAAGAGAAGTTGTCTCAAGTGCAAAACCCCAGAACGAGGGAGTTAGAGTTGCATGACTCTTCATAGATCAAACCATGTCCAACAAGGTTCGATTTCTCCTTTCTGACACACCATTCCATTGAGGTGTTCCAGGAGGAGTGAGTTGGGATAGGATCCCACGCTCTCTCAGATAGTCAAAGTACTCACCGCTCAGGTACTCTCCACCACCGATATACTTTTCTTGAGCCCCTGCATATTTGTACAAATATGAGCTCCACATGTAATATCGAATACCCATGACATAGAAGTAGAAAGGTTGACTTCTGTAATATAAATACCTGAGTATAAAGACAAAGCCCTGTTTCTCTTATTCTCATTCTGAAGTCGCACCATGTCCTTTATCATGTGAGGTGGTCCTCTACATGAGTAGCACTTGTTATTCCTGACTCTTTCCATTTTTATCTTTAATGTCTTAGTTAAGCCTTTCGGCTCAACACATTGAACGTCTACTTTAGGAGGGTTGAGCTCAACCAATTCATCAAAAAGCTGTATTAGATTAAAAATAATCTCAGAGGCACTCTTATATTCATATTGCCCTCTTAATTCGGGCAACATGTTAGTTAGCATCAAATTAGCAACCTCCAAAGTATCAACCTGATGCTTATTATAAGTATCCTTCTCAGCCACTGAGGCCAAGCATGGAAATGGCTCAGGAATAGGTTGCTCAAGGACATAGAGCTTCCTCTCGAGCTTGAGCACATTTCTCAAGTTCATATACCAATCCAGTAAGTTGGATCCAACTAACTTATCCCTTTCCAAGGTAGATCGCAGTGACTATCTGCCATTGTTCATAGCCATTGTTATACAACAACCAAGAAATAGCAGATTAGTACTACTTCAAATTATTTAAACTGGACTTGTTTTAAATGATTATGGCTCCCACTATTTTAATCGAATTGACAACCCACAAAGTCAATCGAGAAATTCGAGATTTCCTAATGAGAGGGGATCCTTATTTCACACAGGGCTTTGCATCCCACGAGGGCGGGATGAGATGCACAAAGTGACCCATGCTTCTTAAGGTGGGCACGCTGGCTGATTGCTCTAAGCAACTCCCCTTATTGAGACAGTCTAGGTATTTCATGTCCAGCGAGGGCTAGAAACAACATGAAACCCTAACCTCTCAACGATGCCTCTAGAGTTCCACCATATGCCCAGCACATGTGGAAATCTAGTCAAGTCCATTCCTAACCGTTATGCCTAGGGCCAACGAGTTTTCTTGCGAAGGCACGTCCATGTTAAAACCGGACTGGGGAAACCATTCCCACCACACACCTTCTAACGATAAGTGGGTGTGTCCCACGAGGGTGGAAAATAGTTCACAACACCACTGATCGATAGCTTGGTAAGGGCTAACGTTAGAAGACTACTATACTTGATATTTTGATCGAGGGTTTTTGAGGTCTCATCATATTAGTTTTATCTTATATCTAACAATATAGGCATGCAATCCTATAGTGATAACATAATGATAAAACATCACAGGCATGTTTCAGTAGATATTGAAAGCAGTAAAAGAATAATGTGATCATAGCCCATTCAAGACATTGAACCAACCCATGCCAAAAAGAGGTTCAACTCTTGACCTAGGACTCAAGCCCCTAAAACTAGACCTAGACTAGCCGACCTCTAGCTTGGTCTTCAAGGTTGGCTCCAAGGTCCTTCTCATCATGGTTTAGCTCTCAAACCCTAGAGGTGCCTTTAGGGAAGACCCTAGATGCACACTCATGGGATCGACCAATTCCATGAAGCTCCTCCAAGGGTGAACCGCCACCTTGCAAGGGCCAAGATGGCTAGCACACAAGCCCTAAGGCTCGGCCATGCCATCTTGTGCCAACATGCAAGCATGTGCCACCCAAATATGAAGCTAGATGCGCCACCATGAAAGGAGCGCAAGCTTCATGCATGCACCAAGCATCCATGTCCAATGCGCCCCTAATCTTCATCTTATGTAAAAGCAAAAAGAAAAACGGCACGCAGGCCTCATAAGGATACATCACAGGAATGCTAAGGGGCTTGACTCATGACAACAACATCATGCACAAACAAGGTATTTAAACATTCAATTTTACATGCTCAAGAAAAACTCAAAATATGCAATTTTAGTTTCTCATAAAACAAGTCTCCTTTCCTCATCTTCTTCTCACAAATCTTTTGGTTATTTGCGATTAACTTTTCATGATGATTTCATAGATCCTATCGGCTGGCAATTTTGTCAGATCAAGAGACCCGGCCAATCCCTAGACACAATGCCCATCCTACTTGACAAAACTACGTGCACCTTTGATCTTAAATCAATCAAGAAAAATAACCCAAAATTCCAAAAGAGATTGAAAACATGATAGGAACAAGAAACTATAATTTTTCCTGCTTAGAAAAATCATGCGCCATGTGATCATGCAATTTGCGAAAATTGAAACATGGCATGTGAGCATGGAAAAGCATGAAAGTACATCATTCGAGGCTCGCAAGTCGCTCTGATACCACTGTTGGGAAACCCCGGGGATATTTTACAATTTTTCTTCTATATACGTGTTGTTTTCTTCGAACATGAGTGAGTAAATTTATTTTCGGGATTAAGGATGTTGTCCACTGACATTTATGGATTGAAATTTGTATTTTTATTCTTTGTCAAGATTATTATAGCATTGATTTGATTAGAATTGAGTTTATACCATAAATTATTCTGGCCAAGTATGTTTGCATCTTAGACGTTGCGAGAACTACCGCGAGGTGAAACACAACGTCAGAACTATTCTTTTCAAACCTACGAATCCAATCACGTTTGTAGTTTGGATTCATTTGAAGGATTTTTATATTTTTTTTATTGAACTTAATGGGTCTAGTTGCGTTAATTGTTGTGAGAGTAGGTAGTTAGCGTAGCTAGATACTAGATTATGTTTCGGGAGGAGGTAATTTGTACCTTAGAAAAACCCCTTTCAAAGCTATAATTATTCTGTTTAAAGATTTATATTCATCAATTTCATAAGTGCCAGTGTGGTGAAACCCCGAGTCCCGACTTTCCAAAACTTGATTTTTACCCGAAAACACTACTTCTGTTACTTTTGGTACCTAGAGTTCACATGAAATCTTCATTTGATTCACCTGGATATAAAATAAGTTGTGTAATCGGTATTTGACTGCCAAATCCTGGTTGGGAATAATCTTATTTTTATTACTTCGATAAATCCGTGTACTTGCGAATGCATCAATATTCTGTGTGAGTATTTTATGGTTTTATTTTATCACATCAAGGATGATGTTTATTTTCTTCGTGGTATCTAACTTGCATCTTCCCCTTGATCTAGATCTAATATGTGTTGATTGATGCTGATGAAGCGCACACATTTATTTTCATGATTTGTTATGTGTGTGTGTTGTGATTTAATACTTGCTACATTATGCTGGTTTTGTGAATATGTCACGTTATTGAGATTCTTGATATGGTACTTGATGCATTTGATGTGGTACTGTGTATATTTGATACTTGTGATGCTTATGTGATGATTTGTGATGATGATGATGATGATATAAGTTGTATTTGGATGTTTTTGATATATGGTTTTAGTATTATGCTGAATTTTGATATTAATGATGGTAACATTATTTGAATGATGAAATGTGATAGTAAATGGTGTTTGAAGCTTGATTACATTGTAAAATGATAAAATTTGGGATGTAGAACATTTTTTGGTATTTTTTGATATGTGGATTGATGTGTTGATATAATTGCATAGGGAATCACTATATAATTTAACGGGAACTCTTGCAAATTTTTTTTTTTGAAAATTGCCATAAAATGATTAAATGATTGAGTATATGCAACAATTTAAGTCTAGGGTTTTTTCATGCATTTTGACTTTATTCAAGCTCTATTGATATGTATTTTGAATGTTTACAATTTTTAAGGATATACGAGTTTGTTCTATCTTTGATTTTGTAATTAGAAAGCATTTTGTGTAATTGATTTGATGACTTAGGAATTTTTGAAGTTTCATGTAGAATTAAATTTTTAAGTAAATTCAATTCTAATATGGATAAAATGCATATATGAATTGTTATGCATTCTTTCAAAACAAACTAAGTAGAATTTACTTAAAGTTTAATTTATCTATTTTTGCTTGATAGAGACTTTTTCATGAATGGAAAATTGGTGACATTATTTTTAAAGAGACTTGCTCCAACTCCTCTGGTTGAAGAATCTGAAGTCATGAGAGTTATATTATACCATGAGTTGGTATATTTTAAATTTGTTTCAGTTAATTAACAAAGGGAAAACTTTAAAAATAATTATTTTTCCTTCATGCAAAAAGATCGATAACGATTTAAGTACCACGCCCTTGATCGGCTCTCTCCAAAGAAAGATAAAAATATATTTAAAAAAAGAATAAAAATAGAGAAAAAGAGAGAGTTGTAGGTCAAGTGGACAACTCTGCTGACTTTTCATGATTGAGACTATAAGTTCTATTATACTGCTATGTGGTATACTTTAAACAATGTTATGATACTAACAAGAAAGGGTATATAGCCATTTAAAGACCACTTTGCCTTAAAAGTCTATTTACCTTAAACATCACCCAATTTCTTAATATGAATAATTCACCTGTCGAGTGAAGTGGATTTATTAACGTGAAAGTATTTAATACGTAATAAGTGAAGGTTGAATGACATGACAAGAATTATAATTTTTATCTATCTTGGATTGTAAAATCTTGAGAGTTTGCTTCTATAATGATTTTTCTTAAATTTCTTGAGTTTTGAAAAGTTGGTTGTTGAAACTGTAGACTAAGAACATAATTGGGGGAAAGAATGAGTAAGTGTTTCTTATCGTTACATTCTCTTTATTTATTATAGTATTGCTTGAGGACAAGTAAAATTTTAAGTCTAGGATATTTTGATGAGTTGCATTTACATCATATTTTTTTTCCTGTATTTTATATGATATTTTGTGCTTAATTATATGATTTTATACCAATTTTTATTATTTTTATCTGTTGGGAATCCACGGACCTCATAAAAACTTTAAAACACAGCGGGAGTGGAGGTCCGAAACAGAATTCCAGAAACACCAGGATCACTTATAAGAGAAACCCGAAGGATGTGAAGAGTAATACCTTATCAAGCAATTCCAGGAGCAGCCGATGATGAAGACGCACAGGGGTCCGTCCTCTACAATCGTGCACACACGGACTATCTCGAGATTCCTCCGCTCCACGCACGTGCTAGCTTCGGGAGAGGAGATCCATGCCTATTTATCTTCTCAACTTGCGCCAATGCCAAGGAGAAGAGTGAGCGTTGCGACAAGGAGTGGGTAGCACTACCACTTGTCCCAACCCTTGATGCAAAATCTTTTTATTGTTGTCACCTTGAAAACCTCCACGCCAAGCATCTGAAGGGAGGCGACAATAAGAGACAAGAGAAGAGTCTGGTGCAAAAATCTCCCAGGCAGGCCACTTTATTTATAATAGCAGAGCCAGATACACTTTGGAGATTTTTCCCATGTGAGATAAGTATAGGTGTCTATTCACAATTAACCATATTAGCATCACGGGTTCGAATCCCCGCAGACGCTATTAATTGCAAATTGCGCCCAAGCCTATTAATCAGCCAAGAGAAAAATTCTCTTGCCAATTAATAATTTTATTTTATTCATGTGACTAAAGTGCCAAGTCCAAACTTGCACCAAGACCCTTGTTTGACTCATTTTGACAACACAGGTCAACAGAGGTCAAACATGGTCCACTAGAGTCAACTAGTGGTCAAACATGACCTAAAATAAAACATCATCTCCTCCATAAAAGTCTCAATGCATCAATTCCCCAAAAAGCTCCGAATCACACAATGATTCGATTAGAGGCTAAACGATCAGTATGGAATCTCTGACATCTAGGTGTGTGACTCTATAGGTTCTTCAGACGTTGGCAGTGATGACTAAATCATCACAAGCAATGAGTGGCACCTAGCAGTACATCATTGCTACCCAAGTCATCAGAATGGTGTCATCATCAACATCCCCTAAAACTGCAATAAAGTATAAGTACAGCTTTGTCCTTTTGCCAACTGATGTCCAGATTGGGCAAGTGTGTCACACTTGTTAATCCCAATATTATGGCATGACTAAATCAGGTTCTCACCTGGGTATGGTCATACACTTTCAGTCGTCCATATAGGGGCGCCATGGACAATCAAGCTTCCTTGCAGGGAAGGGGCAAATCCTCTATTGGCACATTCAATCCCTCATGTAGCTTATGACACACCTAATGACAACCGTTATGACTTCCCTTTTATGGCGGAGCATTAGGTTGTATCAAAGTGCGTCACTCACTATATAATGATACCAATGCCCTCAAGTCTAGGACAAGCGTAACTCTGTCACTGTGATATTCATCTCGTGACACCGAGATGAATCCTCACGGCGGTTCGATCTAGTATATCTCCCTTGATATACCCATATGCCTACGTTAGCAACCCTTGCTCAACCAGCGCATATACCAGTCTCAAGTGAATCATAGCTGTCCCATATCCACATTGATTCTCGACCAGGGATAAACATAGAGACTAGATAAAATCTATTTCTTAGGGACATTGTATATGCAAATGTACATGTGCGCAGATGTACAAATTTGCATAACAACGACAATGCCAGGATAACTCATCTATCAAATAGATGTGATACACATATCCCAATGGACCATCCTGAGGTCTTAGGGCATAAACACTAACATTATCTCCTATGGTATGGAATCTTTACTTTTCTTGATCTTTGTAAAAATATAAAAAATATCACAAAAATGATAGATTTAACGAGTTTTGAGGCCATGGCATAGTTCCCAAGGAAAAATGAAGTTACACATCAAATTTAGAGCAAAACAGAGGTTAGATGCAATATTCACGGTCATGGCCGTGAGTCCATCACGAGTCATGAGTTTCACACTGTACAGAGGAACAGTTCCTCACAAAGTCAAGTTTTGCATAGAAACTTTCACGATCGCACCTGTGACAAGTTCATGGGCAGTGAGTTTCTCTATGTACACAGGTTTTTCTTCACTTAAATATTCGTGGCTGCGGTCGTGAACAATCCACAGCCCGTGAGTTTTTCTGCCCAACTCGGTTTTTCACTCGATTTGGCCTCGAATCGAGTTAGAACTCAATCAAACTTTGTAGAAACCTTCCTAGATAGGTTCTAATTTCCGGAGAAAACTGAATTCTCGGAGAAATTCGGAAGCAAGGATCACGCAAAGGAGTGATTTTGCTGCTCGATCTTCGCCTCTTGACCAAAGAGAATGGTTACATCAATTCTCCTCATGTTTCCTTGTATTTTAATTTATTTTTTCATGTTGAAATCATCAAACTATATGCTGTTTTACATGAACATGATTGCTTAAACTCATTTCCGGGATTAGGGGTGTAACCCATTGATGTTTTATGGATCATATTTATTGTTTTGATCTTTGTCATGAATTTCACTCAGTTGATTTGATTAGAATTATGTTCTATTTTGTGGTTTTACTTTATTCAAGTAAATTTACATATTAGATGTCCCGAGAAGGTCCGGGAGGTGAATTGCAATGTCAGATCTATTCTTCCCAAAACTGCGAATCCGATCACGAGAGTAGTTTGGATTTGCTTGAAGGATTTACATGATTTTTCAGATAGCCTAAGGGATCTAATTACTATAATTATCATGAGTATAGGGAATTATCGTGGTTAGGTACCGGATTACACTTCGGAAGAAGGTAATCTGTACACTAGGAAAAATTCATTTCAATGCTTTAATTTTTTGTGCGAAGATTTATTTTAATAAATTCTAAAACATAAGTGTGGTGAAACCTTGATCCCAACTCTCTCCGTATTCATTTTTACCCTGAACGCTCGCTTTTACTTTCTCATACTTAAAAGTTATCAAATAAAACACTAGTCGAATCACCTAGTTATAAATCGACTGTGTAATCATACTTAACCACTAGATCCTCATTGAGAATGATTTTATTTTATTACTTCGATACAACTATACACTTACGGTCACATGAATTACTTCCTCTCGGAGCGTAATCCGATATTTGATGACAATAATTCCCTGCCCTCTTGGTAATTATCATAATTAAGCCCCTTAAGCTCTTAGATGAATCATAAAAATCTTTCAAGTAAACTCAAACTACTCTTGTGATTGAGTTCATAGGTTTAAAAAGAATAAGTTCAACATCACGATTCACCTCTCAGTCCATGTCGCGACATCTCAAACGTAATAATACTTGGCCAGAGTAATTATACGAAATAAGGTATAATTCTAATCAAATCAACATAGTAAAATTATTTAACCAAGGAGAATGCAAGAATTAATTCATAAAATCATCAATAGGCCATGCCTTAAATCCTGAAACAGTGGATTAATCGATCATGTTCATGGTAAACACTATGTAATCTTGTGAATTTAGCATGAAAACTATATCAAAATATAAGAAAACACTAAGAGATTCAAGATAATCCTTGTATTCAATTAGGAGATGAAAATCGAGCAGCAAAATCCCTCATTTTGTGTGATCCTTGTGTTAGAATTTCGCCCATAATTTCATCCAAAGTGTCATTACAATCTAGACCAAAATCTTCTCTTTTATAGTTAAATCCATGTGGGACCTCTTTAGGAAGGTTCCTCCAAGATTTCACTATGTTTTGATTCAATTTGAGGCTGAATTGGGCAGGATCACAAGCCTGGCAGCAACATTCACAGTCCATGAATGCGTGTCCGTTAATAGCTTGGCTCATATATATCTGTTTGGTTGCTATGCACCGAGCCTTACACAGCTCGTGAATGGATTCATGGCGTCGACGGGGAATGTCTCGGCTTGAACTCTAGGCTTAGTGAAACTTCATGTCCTAGTGCAATGACGCATTCACTGCCCGTGAATGGACTCACGGCCATGACTGTGAAAATTTGTCGACATCCATTTCACTCCAAAATTGCTGTGTGGCTTCATCTTTTCATGAGGAATTGCCTCGTGACATCAAAACTCGCTAAATCCATTATTTTTTAACGATATGTTTAGAATTTCTACAAAAAACTAAGAAAAGTGAAGATTCTATACAATATGAGATAGAAACATTATAAATTAGTATAAAATTCTATAAATAAGCACAAAATAGCATATAAAATATAGTGAAAAATATGATATAAATGTAACACATCATGTACTTGAGGGATCTTCAGTCATGCTGAATAATATCCCATCTAAAAATATCTCCAAGATCCAATATAAGTTAAGGGTAGGGAGACACCCCAACCTATCTTTTATTTGAGTCTAAGAAAGAAGCTAGTGGGAGTGAATTTCACTTAGATGAGGTCCAAGGGTAGAAAACTCAGGACAAGGTTTCACCAAACTAATTTTCAATGACAAAATGCAATAAATATCTATCTCAATTGTTCAAGTTCTATTAAATAGAAAATATCCAAAAATAGAGTTACCTGCACTCGGATAGGGCTGTCAATTAACCGGTTCAACCCGATTAACCGACCCGAACCAAACCGAACCAATCAGGTCAGTTCAGTTTTTGAGTCACTCGGGTTGGGTCGGTTTGGGTTGGGCGGGAGCGAAATCCAATCAGTTCAGTTTCGATATTTTCTTTTCAAAAATTGTGTAAACCGAACCGAACCAATCTCCTCTTAATATTAAAAAAAACCTCAAAAACCGAACTAGTCATGCACGCCGCACGCAGTACTCACGCTCACCACTCACGCGGACGTAGTACTCAATTCACTTATCAGTTACGTCGATTTCGCCCTAACCCCAAATTCCCAATCCA
Organism: Costus lasius; assembly: GCA_027563935.2. Classification (NCBI taxonomy): domain Eukaryota; kingdom Viridiplantae; phylum Streptophyta; class Magnoliopsida; order Zingiberales; family Costaceae; genus Costus; species Costus lasius. Next base: position 77,890,133 of record CM050453.2, on the reverse strand, counting down.
TATTTGCCCGCGCCCCGCCGTCGACTTGAGACTCATCTCCTCCCTCAAATCATTGATTGCCCTAGCCCCATTCCGCCATTCGTCCTCTCCAGTCTCCTCCCTCAACAATCGCCATTCGTTCTCTCCAGACTCATGGCGGATATTGACGGACCATTTGGGATAAATAACAGCATAAGGTGCTGGAGCTAGACGCCTAGACAGCTGGACCTGCTGCTGCTGGTGCATTTACATTTTACCGTTATAGAGCAATTCTTGATTGTTCAATAGACAATACTTTATACTTCAATTGATGGCATTTATCAATTATCCATTTACATGATTACATCATTACATATTTACATGTCGCCAAATTGACACGTTCCTAAGAGCAATTCTCCACTTGATTAATTATCAAACATCAATACATCAGCATTCAGTCGTTGTTGCAGTGTTGCCTAACAAAGTTACAGATTATTAGAGTAAAATGGAGTAATGGAATTCAATTCATATTAACAGAGTTACAGTTAAAGATTAACACTTAACAGAGTTACAGTTTATTTGGTTTCCTCGGTTTAAACCGAACCGAACCGAGCTATTCGATTTGGTTTCTTGCTATTGAAATTAAATCCATTCAGTTTGAACTAAACCGGTTCAGTTCGGTTCGGTTCAAACCGAATAAACAGCCCTACTCTCGGATGCCCAACTTGCATTAATCCAACCTTCTCTATAATGACTTGCTATCTTAGTGATTAAGTTCCAAGATAATTTTTAACTCCTAATAAATTAAGGTTCACTCTCATGGCCTAATTAATAGGTTCTACTCTCAAGCGAAACTAAAGTACTCTCATAGTTTAATTCACAGGTTCTACCTAAGGGTTTCTAACAATTTAACACATCTCTTAGTGTAATTAATTTGTGTGAAACAATGTGATCATAAAAACCAAATTAATTTCATGTAGAATAAACTTTGATAATTATAATGCTAAGACATAGCTACTCTCATAATCTAAAGGGGGTCCAAGTGCAATGAATCACTAAGACATGCAACAATCTATGTGTAGATAGTCACAAGTGCAATGAATCACTATGGAAGAATTAACATCACTTTAAAACAACTAACAAAGTAAAATAATCCTTCAAGTCATCCAAAGATCAGAGAGGTTACTTCCTTAGTCCCGAAGAAAAGTTTGTGCTATCGAAGGCATAATTTCATAATTTCTCATAATAGGGAGTTTTACAAATCGAGGAAGTGAAATAAAATTTAAATAGAAAAATTCATTTCAATTCACCATCGTCACAGGGGTATGATGAATTATCACTGCCCTGTGATTGCAAGATAGAACTCTACTTCAGCCGCTGCTTTCCTTTCTCCCAATCCTGAACTTCTTTCATTGTAAAAATTTGTGTATATGTTCTCCGTTTTAATGCTCAACTTCCCTACAGTTTTCATTGTTGGAGATACTCGATACGACACTTGTTGAAAGCATAAACCTGAGTGGTGCTGCCTATATTTCCTCCTCTCCTCTCCTTATAACTCAAAATCCGCTTCAGATTTGGTTAATTGGATCAAACATCTCATGATTCAAACTCAAAAATTGAACTTTAACAAATGGCCGAAGGACTTGGTCAGCTTGCAAGTTTTTGCCCCAATTTTTGGAATCATAGGGCAATGATAGCTACTGTGTAAATGATCACAACCCTGTGATAGTGAGAAATTTTCTGAAATTGCCTTTTTTTTTTATCCGTTTGATCTTTAAATTTTCTCTAACTTTAGTCCTCAGTCCATTGATGTGGCCGCAAGTGCACGACTATATCAAAGTAATAAAATAAGATTATTCTCATGAGGATCTGGCAGTCAATTACTGATTACTTGTTTTGTTTAACCCCGGGAATTTTTAAAACAAAAACATAATGGAAGCAATGTCCAAAATGAGTTTCCTAATTCAGCAAGGACCGGTCTTACGAGAGAACCACTAGATGTGATAGAGCATATACCTTTCTAAGTGGATTAGGAGCGATAGATGACAACATTGATATGGTCAAGTGCATGTCCTCTACACTCGTGCACACACGGGATCCTCGAGATCCCTCTTTCTCCATTCTTGGTGCTAGCTTTGGGAGAAGAGATTCATGCCTCTAAGTTCTCACCACCTTGGTTGAGCCACCAAGGAGATGCGCCAAGGTGTGTGGGTTGGAGTGACTTTTCTTCCAACTTGCGCCACCACAAGAGTTGCGCCAAAGTGGAAGAGTCGTCTTCACCAAGTTGCACCACTACCAAGAGGGATGCCTTCAAGCTCTCCTTGTCGCCACAAGAGGAAGGGTGACAATCTTCAAGGAGTCGTGACAGGAGGAGAGGTTGGCGGCTAGGGTTGAGTGGGGAAGGTTTGTCCTAGGCGACAAGGGTTTAGAAAGATGAGCATGATGATATGCGCCACCTAGCCCCTCCTTATATAAAGTTTAAGTCACGGGTCCCACTCCTTAAGTTGTGAATAAATATATTAAATGTACTCCTATTGATTGAATATAAATATTCAATTATGTGCTTTAAGCTATGGACCCCTCCGGATTACGCTAAAATGAGTCAACAAGCCTTAGAATAAATCTGACGACATTTTACGTCAACTAAGGTCAACTGATCTCCAAGTGTTATCCAACTCTATATGACCATCTCCCACCTCAACACATGCATATGTGATGCATAAGACTTCCAAACATATTCGAATCATCTTGAGATTTGATTTGAGTCTACTCGATCAATACAAGATCTTGAGTGTCTAGGTGTGCAACCTTGTAGGTACCTCCGATGTTGGTAGTGATGACCTCATCATCATAAGCAGTGAGTGGCACGTAGCAGCATATCGCATCTACCCAAGTCATAGGAATGGATGTCATCATCGACAACTCTTAAACCGCAATAAAGTACATGTGCATTCTTACCCCATTGCCAGGCTGATATCTACATTAGACAAATGTGTCATTCTTGTTTCACCCAATCAAATGGTCATGACTAAATCAGGCTTAACCTTGGTGTGGCCACATACTTTTAGTCATGCATCCATATAGGGGGGCCTAAGGACGTCAAGCTTCCACTTAAGAAAGGGGCAAATCCTATATTGGCAAGATGTATCTCTCATATAGCTTATGGCATGCCCAATGACAACTGTTATGACCTCCCTACTACGGTAAGGCGTAAGGTTATATCAAAAAACACCCTTTACCATATAGAGTTATGATACGTTGCATTTACATCATATGTTTCACTATATTGTATATGCTATTTTGTGCTTAATTGTAGGATTTTATACTATTTTATGATATTTTTCTCTCATATGTACTCTCAACTCAAATAATAATCGTTCATTTTGGTCTTCCGTCAAGTCAACATTCACAATAACAGGCAATGTAGAGTTAACTCCCAAGTAGTCATACCTCAAACCATTAGGTAGAGGTTTCAATTCAAATTTTGGTTGAATAAATGCCTCTGGAGTTGTTTCTAGAATTGCTTCGAAATTCACCTTCTTTGGAACAACAGATTTAGTAGAGTTTAGGAGCCGTGTCTAGTGAAGAATTTTTTATTCAGGTTTTGGTTCTCCATCATTCGTGAGGCATACTTTCAACATGTCTTTGGTCTCAAATTGAACATCTAGTCCTTCAATGACATCAATACTAAAACACGAACTGGCAATGGAAGGTCTCTTGATACTGGTAGCCTAATCCAACTCTTTCACCTCTTTCCCAATGTTCAGCGATAGCTTTCTGTTCTTAACATCGATCACTACCCCGACAGTGGCCAAAAAGGGCCTTTCCAGAATAATAGGAAGCCTCGCATCCTCCTCCATTTCGAGGACAACAAAGTTGACTAGAATGAAGAACTCTTTGACCTTGATTGGAACGTCTTCTAGAATTCCCATCGGCTTTCGAACTGATCGATCGGCAAGCTACAAAGAGATGGCCATCTGCCTGATGTCTCCGATGTCCAATTTCTTATAGATGGAGGAATGCACAAGGATGACACTTCTGCCAAGATCACAAAGAGCATTTTCGAAGGACATGTCCCAAATCCTACAGGGGATAGAAAAGCTGCTCGGGTCTTTAAACTTCTGAGGAGCTTGTTCTGAATGATGGTGTTGCACTCCTCTGTGAGCCCGACTATTCTGTGCAGCTCTAGCTTCCTTCTATTGGACAGGATGTCCTTTAGAAATTTTGCATAAGTGGGCATCTATGAAAGAGCTTCTGTGAACCGAATGTCAATGTATAGCTTGTTCAATATAGTCACAGCTTTAGATGAGATAGTGCTCTTGCTGGACCACTGATTGTGATTAAGTGCCATGTCTTCCAGAAGGGTCATGGTGTCGTCCACATTCTTATTCATCAGAACTTCTCCAACTGCTACGTCCACGGTAAGTCTGGTATTGTAATTGAGCCCATTGTAGAATTTATGGACGATGACGCACTTCTCCAAGCCATGGTGTGGACGCAACCTTTGCAGTTCCTTAAATCTCTCCCAAGCTTCATATAAGGATTCCCCATCCTTTTGCACAAAGCTTGTAATCTGACTACGAAGCTAGATGGTCTCAGAAGGAGGGAAGTACTTTGAAAGGAAAGCTTGGGACAGTTGATCCCATGTAGTAATTGCACCTGGCAATAAGGAATGCAGCCACACTCTTGCTCTATCCCTAAAAGAAAAAGGGAAAAGTCGTAAGTGGATTGCATCATTAGTAAGACCATTCAACTTCAAAGTATCACAGTATTCAAGAAAGATAAAGAGATGCATGTTCGAGTCCTCTAGCAGTGAACCGCCGAACTAGTTTTGCTGCACCATCGAAAGAAGCGGTGGCTTAATATCAAAATTGTTCATGTCCATAGTCGGATGCTCTATGCCCGAATTCAGTCCTTGCACATTAGGTGCTGTGAAGTCCCACAGCGTCCTATTGTTGTTGTTATCTATTAGGAGAGGTAGTGGCGCAGTAGGTGTAGAAGAAGCGACCTTAGCTTGCAATTCTCTAAGTCAGACGTCTTTTTTTGAATGTTCGTTTTATTTCTAGGTTGATGTTGTAGAGGACACTTGCTCTTAGACTTATTTGCATAAACATGATTAGTAGTAGGTATAACAAAAGAAGATAAAAATAAATAAAGCAACGTCTAGTCTATCAATAACCAATTCAAATCGATATTGGTCGTCATTCCTCGGCAATGGCGCCAAGAACTTGATGCACACACTATAAGTGCACGGCTTGTCGATGTAGTACTTCAGATGTCGATCCCGTGGGAACGAGTCACAATTACCGATTGAAGTAGTAATCAATAGCTAGACTAACTAAAAATAGTTTGGTAACAAGGAAAGTACAATAAAACTAACAGGAACAATGGTCTTAAATCACAAAACAACAATCACGAGAAATGTAGACAGGAGGAGATTCAGGATTTTGGGTTCATTTCATGCGAGGTTTCTACTAGAACTTAAACACAGCAACGCAAGTTAGCTAAGTAGACAAGGACTTACCTGAAAGTATAGGTTACCCCCTTTCGGTGGTGTAACCCGGTACTAACCTAGATCAATCTCCTACTTTCATGGCTTATCGAACTAGGCTAGTCCAATGAACACAAGGGTAAACAATGTCCTCATGTAAGTTCGACCTACTTACATGGTAGAACTATACGTGTCTAGTCTAGCAGATCCAACATGGTGATTCATCTTTCAGTTCGTCTCACCACGTCCTAAACATGCACAAACTTAGCCGAAGTAAATACAGGCAACAGTTTAGTCAAGACTGGATATGCTAAAATAGTTTATTAGACAAACTATATCAAGAAAAAAAGTAGAAATCCAAGTATGAAACTACACCTAAAACCCTGAATTGGGGCTTAAGCAGCCATTACAAGAAGCTTAGCATAAAACCCTTAGTTTAATTGTCCAAAGGTAAAACAAATAGAAGGAAAAGTGTTCTATATGAGTTAAACAAACTAGATCCGCCAATTAGAGGAGTTTTGCCTAGAAATCTCACCGAAAACACCACTTTCCATTCATCCCCTTGTGCCAATTTCCGCTACCAGTCGATGTCCATGAATGTCGTTTGCTCTTCCCTTTTGCTTGTCGAAGTTGTCCCTTCATCTTCCCCCTCAAATCGGGTGGAAATCTGACCGATCCACCCTGAAATCATGAGGAATCATGATCGGCGAATACTATCACTAGTGTTAGTGGCTTCACTGGCGTGTTGTGATGCTTTATGTAAGGTTTCGGTGAATATAATTATGGCCGTGAAGACGGTCACAGTCCGGCTATGAAGTCTTCTATGAAACATTGGGTTCCTCTTCACAACTATGAAGATGATCATGGCTGGGCTGTGAAGTCTTTTGTGAATTTTTGGTCTTCAGGATTATGAGCATGAAGGCATTCATGGACGAGACGTGAAGTCTTCTGTGGATTTCGGGTCTTTAGTATTACGGGCATGAAGACATTCATGGACGAGCCGTGAAGTCTTTGTGAAAAAATGTTTGTTATGGCCTCCTCCAAGAACATCACAATTTTGATGATAATCATGACTTGGTAGTGAAGTCGTCATCCATTAGGCATCACGTCCGTGAATATAATTATGGCCAGGTCGTGATGTTCTTAGAAAGCTTCGGTTGACTCTAAATTTGTTGTGTTGGCTTGTCTTTTCATCCTAAATCACCTAGTGGTCTTAGAATAATCAAATATGCTCCAGAGATATGTGATTTTACCTAAAAATATATAAAGACAAGGAAAAGTGAATATTCCGAATGAAACAAATAAATAGGCCAGAATTTGACATAAAAATACCAAAGTATGACTTATTTCGAGATAAAATCATATCATAAAATGCAACCAAAATACAAGTCATCACTCTACAAGTCTCATACTATAGGTCTATCCTATGCGTGTGAGGAGAATTAATTCTAATGCATTGCGTCTGTCCCACATATGGAGAAATTAAAATTAGAAGATAGAAATAAGAAGTTAGAAAATACAAACTTAAAATTTTTCTAATCATAAAAACATGGCAAAAGAATTTTTGAAAAGTTTTTATGACATTGGCGCATGTAGAAAAATCGATTACACCGCGTGGGACGAGTAAGATGACTCTGATGTTGGGAAACTCTAGGCAATTTTAAAATAAAAACATAGTGGAAGTGATGCTTGAATTGAGTTTCCTAATTTAACAAAGACTAGTCTTACTAGAGAGCCACCGGATGTGGTAGAGGATATATCTTTATGAGTGGATTAGGAGTGATCGATGACGACTGTTGGGAAACCCCGGGGACATTTTACAATTTTCAGAGTCATGGACATACATTTTTCGCAGCGGATGAATGTCCCCGAAATAGGCCAGTCCCAAAAACCCAGTGAAGATCGCAAGCAAGGGAGTTGACACGATGAGTTAGTAAATACCTTAAGAGCAATGTGGAGCGATGCCGATGTAGGCGTCCAAGTGTGCGCCCTCTGCAGTCTCGCACACACGGATCTCTTGAGTTCTCTTCTTCCACGCCCGGTGCTAGCCTCGGGAAGAAGATCCAAGCCTTAGGGAGATACTCTACCTCACTTGCGCCACCTAGAGAAAAGATGCGCCAAGTGAAGAGGGAAACTATCCAAGCCACCAAGCCCTAGATCTCCTTGAGCCAAGAGGAAAGGAGGAAGAGGCTTGCGGTTATGGAAGAAAGAAGATGCGCCCTTGCTCCAAGCACTCGCCCCTCTTCTTGTGTTCACGCCTTCAAGGGTTGATCACTCACAAGAGGGGGCGACTAGGGTCACATTTATAGGGCAAGAGGGGGTTAGAGTAATGGCTAGGATCATGACAGGTGTAGGGCTAGGATGAGGAGGTTTGAGACAAGGAAAGTCTCCAAGACATTTCCATAATTCTCATTCAACCATTCCTTATTGTGCCCCACGCCTTTCCTTGTGCGCCAAGGCCTTGCCTTGCGCCCCAAGCAATGCCATAGAGGCATGCATTCCATCCTAGGAAGAGAGGGGAGGCGCCCTTTACTTCCATAATGAAGCAAAGGCGCCAACATGACCCCATTATGCCCCTAGGCGCTTAATGGTTCATGTTTCTCCCCATTATACCCTTTTAGCCCCTCATCTCTTCATGAGAACTTGTTATTGGGCCTCATTGAATAATGAGCTAGCCCAAACTTCATTACATGGGTTGATTAAGCACTTGGATTCAATCCAATGCAACCCTAATCCAAATGTGACCAACTATGGTCAAATACGGGTCAACCTGCCAAAAATGAAGTTTGGCTCCAATAACATTCTTCCATCTCATCAGGCCCATTGGCGCTGATGAAATCTCCCAATTAGATCCGAGTTATCCAATAACTCGATCATAAGGCTTCCCGATCAATACGAGAACTCAAGTATCAAGGTGTGCGACCCTGTAGGTTCCTCTGACGCTGGCAGTGCTGACCAAAGGTCATCACAAGCAGTGAGTGGCACCTAGCAGTGCATCGCTGCTACCCAGGTCATTGGAATGGATATCGACATCGACATCCCCATCATCGCAACTAGGTACAGATGCATTACAGTCTCTTTGCCGAACTGATATCCGACTAGACAAGTGTGTCATCACTTGTTTTCATCCAATCACATGGCTATGACTAAAACAGGTTCTCACCTGGGTATGGCCATACACTCTCAGTCATAGAACCATAAGGGAGCTCCATGGATATCATACTTCCCTAGGGAAGGGGCAAATCCTATGTCTGTCCATTGATCTTCTCATATGGGTCGTGACATGCTCAATAACAACCGTTATGACCTCCCAGCTACGGCAAGGTGTTAGGTTGTATCAAAGCATGTCCCTAACCATATAGAATGATCAATGACCTCAAGTCAAGGGATCAATGCATCTCCTGTCACTTATGAGGATAACTCATGACACCAAGTCATAGCCTCATAGCAGGTCTATCCAGTATATCCTCCAATGATATACCCATGTGTCTGCGTTAGCACCACGTGCCTAACCAGCCCACATACCAGTCTCTCTAGTACCAGAGCTGTCCCATATCCACTCAGGTACATCGACTGGGGACAATTATTTGAGCACAGATCCAATCTGTCTCCAGGGACATTATCATGTAAGTACACAATCGCAGGTGTAGACAAACAATGATAACGACAATGCCAGAATGATATATAAATATCAATGTCAAGTAGTACATAAGTTGACCAAAACTAGGTCCTATGGCATATACACCAACAATCTCCCACTTGCACTAAGACCTAGAAGTTGAGGAATCTCAACCCCATATCTCTAGCGTGACCATCATGCTTCTGCTGCGCCAAAGCCTTGGTCAATGGGTCTGCCAGATTGTTCTCTGTGTCTACTCTGCTAATCTTGACATCACCCCTGTCAATGATCTCTCTGATCAGGTGAAATCTTCTGAGTATGTGTTTGGATCTTTGATGAGACCGTGGTTCCTTGGCTTGTGCAATTGCTCCATTGTTGTCACAGTAGAGTTCAATGGGATCCATTGCACTAGGTACCACTTGAAGATCACATAAGAACTTCCTTATCCAAACAGCTTCCTTGGCTGCCTCAGAAGCAGCCACATACTCAGCTTCGGTTGTAGAATCTGCTATGGTGGATTGCTTGAAGCTCTTCCAGCATACAGCACCTCCATTTATCTTGAACACATAGCCGGCCTGCGATCTAAAGTCGTCAGGGTCAGACTGGAATGATGCGTCAGTATAGCCCTGCATACTGAGCTCTTCCTGTCCCCCATAGACCAAGAACAGATCCTTAGTTCTTCTCAGATACTTTAGGATGTTCTTTACAGCCACCCAGTGCTGTAGACCTGGATTGGATTGGTATCGGCTGGTTATGCTCACAGCATATGCCACATCTGGTCTAGTACATAACATTGCATACATGATCGATCCTACTGCCGAAGCATAAGGAATTCGACTCATGTCATCCCTCTCAGCCTATGTTGTAGGACACTGGCTCTTTGAGAGAGTAAGGCCATGTCTCACTGGAAGGTATCCTTTCTTGGATTGCTCCATGTAGAACCTCTCCAGTACCTTATCAATGTAAGTACTTTGACTAAGGGCCAGAAGCCTCTTGGATCTATCTCGGTAGATCCTCACGCCTAGAATATAGGCGGCCTCCCCTAAGTCTTTCATCTCGAAACACTTCCCCAACCATGTCTTCACAGCTTGAAGACTAGGGATGTCGTTTCCGATGAGCAGTATGTCATCAACATACAAGACCAGAAAAATCACCAAGCTCCCATTGAATTTTTTGTATACACAGGCGTCATCTCCACTTTTGATAAAGCCATAATCTCTCACGGCTTCATCAAATTGAAGATTCCAACTTCGAGACGCTTGCTTTAATCCATAAATGGACCTCTTTAGCCTGCAGACCTTATTAGCCTCTGCAGGATGGATGAAGCCATCAGGTTGTGTCATATACACATCCTCAGTCAGCTTCCCATTAAGGAACGCTGTCTTCACATCCATCTGTCATATCTCATAATCATGATATGCAGCTATAGCAAGCAGAATTCGAATGGATTTAATCATGGCAACTGGCAAGAAGGTTTCATCATAGTCCACCCCGTGGACTTGTTTAAATCCTTTAGCCACTAGTCTACCCTTGTAGGTAACTATATTGCCATCCATGTCTGTCTTCCTCTTGAAGACCCATTTACACCCTATGGGTTTTACCCCATCTGGCAGCTCAACCAAATCCCAGACTTGGTTAGCCGACATGGAATCCATCTCGGATCGCATGGCGTCAAGCCATTTCTCAGAGTCCGGTCCACTGACCGCCTCATCATAGGTTCTAGGTTCATCCTCGATGATGAAGATCCCATCGTGTTGGGTCGGTAGCGACCCATACCTTTCAGGTGCACGACGAATTCTCCTAGACCTACGCGGGACCTGTGTCTGAGCCTCAGGTTGCCTAGCAACCGGTGCAGGTGGCTTAGATTCCATCTCTTTGTCTTGTGCTTGCACTTGGACCTCATCCCAAGTCAAACTTCCTCCCACTAACTTCTTTCATAAGAAATTCTTTCTCTAGAAAGACAGCACCCCGAGCAACAAAAACTTTGTTCTCGGTTGGGACATAGAAGTAGTATCCTTTAGTTTCCTTAGGATACCCCACAAATACACACTTATCAGATCTAGGTTCTAGCTTGCTAGAATCCTGACGTTTGACATAAGCCTCACATCCCCAGATCCTGATAAACGCGAGATTAGGGCGTCTCCCACTCCACATCTCGTATGGTATTTTGGAGACACTCTTAGATAGAACATTATTCAGTATCAGAGAAGCTGTTTCTAGTGCATGCCCCCAGAATGAAGAAGGTAGAGTTGCGTGACTCATCATGGATCGAACCATATCCAATAAAGTTCGATTTCTCCTTTCAGACACACCATTCCATTGAGGTGTTCCAGGAGAAGTGAGTTGGGATATGATCCCACACTCTCTCAGATAGTCAAAGAACTCACCGCTCAGGTATTCTCCACCTCGATCTGATCGAAGAGCTTTAGTGGATCTTCCAAGCTGGTTCTCTACTTCATTCTTGAACTCCTTGAATTTCTCTAAGGATTCAGATTTATGTCTCATTAAGTAGACATAGCCATACCTACTGAAGTCATCAGTGAAGGTAATGAAGTAGTTGTACCCTCCTCTAGCTTGTTTATTGAAGGGCCCACACACATCAGTATGTATGAGATCTAATAAACCTTCTGCCCTCTCACCAATCTTGGTGAAGGGCGCCTTTGTCATTTTCCCTAATAAACAAGGTTCACAAGTATCAAATTCCTCCAAGGAACTTGAATCTAACAATCCATTTGCATGGAGTTGTTGGATGCGATTCTTGTTTATATGGGCTAATCGACAGTGCCATAGGAAAGCACCAACTGAACCACTCAATTTGGTCCTCTTATTGCTTATGTTACAAATAGAACTTTCCATATCCAAGATATATAGACCATTGCACAAAGTACCCTTCCCATAGAACATATTTGCAAATGAAAAAGAACAGGAGTTCTTATTTATTTCAAATTTAAATCCTTTCCTTGCCAAGCAAGGAATGGATACAATGTTCTTTGTTAGCGAAGGTACACAAAAGCAATTATCTAGTTCTAATTGAAGTCCAGAAGGCAAGGAGAGAGTCAAAATGCCTACAGCAACGGCAGCAACCTATGCCCCGTTTCCAACGCGTAGGTCAATCTCTCCAAGCCGCACCGATCTACATTTCTTGAGCCCCTGCATATTTGTATAAATATGAGATCCACATGCGGTATCCAATACCCATGACATAGAAGTAGAAAGATTGACTTCTGTAACATAGATACCTGAGCTAGAAGTTAAGCCCAAGTCTTTCTTCTCCTCATTCTGAAGCTGCTTGCAGTCCCTTCTCCAGTGGCCCTGCTTGCCACAGTGAAAACACCTCTGGTCCTTTGACTTCTTCGCCTTTTTCTTCAGTGCTTTGGTAGGACCTCTGGCACTGCTCTTAGCACGTGCCTTACCCTTCTTCTTTGTCTTCTTGGTCGCAGGGACCAAAAGAACAGAATTGGGTTTGGTCTTACCCATCTCTCGCTCGGCTGTTTGGAGCATAGTCATCAATTCCTCCCGTGTGCACTCAATCCGGTTCATGTTGAAGTTAATGATAAACGGACTGAAGCTAGGGGGCAGGGAATGAAGAATAAGATCCACAACCAGCTCGTTGTCTATGGTGTGTCCCAGTCTCCTAAGATGATCCACATTCCCAATGAGTTTGAGAACATGGGGTCTCACTGGTGCACCTTCAGACAACTTGCACCGAAAGACTACTTTGGCGATGTCAAATCTCTCAATTCTAGCCTGAGCCTCGAACATCTGTTTCAGACGAGTAATCATCTGAAAAGCGTTATGCTCCTCATATTGCACCTACAGTTCAGGTGCCATACTGGCTAGCATAAGACATGCAACCTCCAAAGAGTCATCCTGATGCTTTCTATAAGCATCTCTGTTTGCCGTTCCGGCATTAGGCGGAGGAGCCGCAGGAAGAGGCTGTTCAAGGACATACAGCTTCTTCTCGAGCTTGAGGACTATCCTCAAGTTCCGATGCCAGTCCATAAAGTTAGTTCCAACTAACTTATCCTTATCAAGGAGTGATCGCAGTGATAATCCGCCAGTGTTCGTAGCCATTATTCTACAACACCCAAGAAGAACAGATTAGTACTACTTTGAATCATTTATACTGGACTTGTTTTAAATGATTACTGCTCTCATTATTTTAAATTCGCATTGACAACCCACAAAGTCAATCGGGAAGTTCAAGACTTCCTAGTGAGATGGGATCCTTATTTCACATGAGGCTTCGCGTCCCACGAGGGTGGGATGAGATGCACAAAGTAACCCATGTTTCCTAAGGTGGGCGCGCCGGCTGGTTGCTCCAAGCAACTCCCCTTGTTGAGACAGTCTGGGCATTTCATGTCCAGCGAGGGCTGGATACAACATGAAACCTTTACCTCTCAACGATGCCTCTAGACTTTCACCATGTGCCCAGCACATGTGAACTTCTAGTCATGTCCATTCCTAACCGTTATGCCCAGGGCCAACGAGTTTCCTTGTGAAGGCACGCCCAGGTTAAAACTGGACTGGGGAAACCATTGCCACCATGCACTTTCTAAAGAAAAGTGGGTGTGTCCCACGAGGGTGGGAAACAATTCACAACTCCACTGATCGATAGCTTAGTGAGGGCTACGCGTTAGAAGGCTACCAGACTTGATATTTTAATTGAGGGTTTTTGTTTAAGGTCTCATCATCTCAGTTTTATCTTATGTCTATCATTACAGGCATGCAATCCTATAGTGATAACATAACGGTAAAACATTTCAGGCATGCTTCTGCAGATAATAATAAAAGCAGTAAAGGATGATGTGATCATATCCTATACAAGACATTGAACCAATCCATGCCATGAAATAGGTTCAACTCTTGTCCTAGAACTCAAGCCCCAAAAACTAGACCTAGCCTAGCCGACCTCTAGCTTGAACTTCAAGGTTGGCTCCAAGGTCCTTCTCTCATGTTTTAGCTCTCAAACCCTAGAGGTACACTTTAAAAGTTCCCCATAGGTTCGGCCAATGCCATGGTCTTGCGCCACTAAGCAGGTTTGCGCCTCTTGCTTGCTGCATCACCATCCAAGGTATGCGTGCGCTAAGCTCCAAGCACATGCGCCACCCTAATCTTCTTCTTAGTCAAAAGCAAAAAAGAAAAGCGGCATGCAGGCCCCACGAGGATACATCGCAGGCATGCAAAGGGGGGGGGGCTTGATTAATGATCACAACATCATGCGCAATCAAGGTATTTACTCATGCAATTCTACATGCTCATGAAAAACATAAAATCTGTAATTTTACTTTTTCGTAAAATCAGTTTCTTTTTCTCATCTTCTTCTCACAAGTCTTTTGGTTTATTGCGATTTATTTTTCATGATGATTTCAGAGATCCTTTCGGCTGGCAATTTTGTCAGATCAAGAGACTTGGCCAGTCCGAAGACACAATGCCTGTCCTACTTGACAAAATTACGTGCGCCTTTGATCTTTAAATCAAACAAGAAAAATAGTCCAAAAATCCAAAAGAGATTGAGAGGATGATAGAAACAAGAAACCCTAATTTTTCTACTTTTAGAAAAATCGATTGCCATGCATCATGCTATTTACGAAAATAGAGATATGGCATGTGAGCATGGAAGAAAAGCATAAAACATCGTTCGAGTCTTGCAAGTCGCTCGCTCTGATACCACTGTTGGGAAACCCCGGGAACATTTTACAATTTTCAGAGTCATGGACATACATTTTTCGCAGCGGATGAATGTCCCCAAAACAGGCCAGTCCCAAAAACCTAGTGAAGATCGCAAGCAAGGGAGTCGACACGATGAGTTAGTAAATACCTTAAGAGCAATGTGGAGCGATGCCGATGTAGGCGTCCAAGTGTGCGCCCTCTGCAGTCTCGCACACATGGATCTCTTGAGTTCTCTTCTTCCACGCCCGGTGCTAGCCTCGGGAAGACTATCCAAGCCTTAGGGAGATACTCTACCTCACTTGTGCCACCTAGAGAAAAGATGCGCCAAGTGAAGAGGGAAACTATCCAACCCGCCAAGCCCTAGATCTCCTTGCGCCAAGAGGAAAGGAGGAAGAGGCTTGCGGTTATGGAAGAAAGAAGATGCGCCCTTGCTCCAAGCACTCGCCCCTCTTCTTGTGTTCACGCCTTCAAGGGTTGATCACTCACAAGAGGGGGAGACTAGGGTCACATTTATAGGGAAAGAGGCGGTTAGAGTAATGGCTAGGATCATGACAAGTGTAGGGCTAGGATGAGGAGGTTTGAGACAAGGAAAGTCTCCAAGACATTTCCATAATTCTCATTCAACAATTCCTTATTGTGCCCCACGCCTTTCCTTGTGCACCAAGGCCTTGCCTTGCGCCCCAAGCAATGCCATAGAGGCATGCATTCCATCCTAGGAAGAGAGGGGAGGCGCCCTTTACTTCCATAATGAAGCAAAGGCGCCAACATGACCCCATTATGCCCCTAGGCGCTTAATGGTTCATGTTTCTCCCCATTATACCCTTTTAGCCTCTCATCTCTTCATGAGAACTTGTTATTGGGCCTCATTGAATAATGAGCTAGCCCAAACTTCATTACATGGGTTGATTAAGCACTTGGATTCAATCCAATGCAACCCTAATCCAAATGTGACCAACTATGGTCAAATACGGGTCAACCTGCCAAAAATGAAGTTTGGCTCCAATAACATTCTTCCATCTCATCAGGCCCATTGGCGCTGATGAAATCTCCCAATTAGATCCGAGTTATCCAATAACTCGATCATAAGGCTTCCCGATCAATACGAGAACTCAAGTATCAAGGTGTGCGATCCTGTAGGTTCCTCTGACGCTGGCAGTGCTGACCAAAGGTCATCACAAGCAGTGAGTGGCACCTAGCAGTACCTCGCTGCTACCCAGGTCATTGGAATGGATATCGACATCGACATCCCCATCATCGCAACTAGGTACAGATGCATTACAGTCTCTTTGCCGAACTGATATCCGATTGGACAAGTGTGTCACCACTTGTTTTCATCCAATCACATGGCTATGACTAAAACAGGTTCTCACCTGGGTATGGCCATACACTCTCAGTCATAGAACCATAAGGGAGCTCCATGGATATCATACTTCCCTAGGGAAGGGGCAAATCCCATGTCTGTCCATTGATCTTCTCATATGGGTCGTGACATGCTCAATAACAACCGTTATGACCTCCCAGCTACGGCAAGGTGTTAGGTTGTATCAAAGCAAGTCCCTAACCGTATAGAATGATCAATGACCTCAAGTCAAGGGATCAATGCATCTCCTGTCACTTATGAGGATAACTCATGACACCAAGTCATAGCCTCATAGCGGGTCTATCCAGTATATCCTCCAATGATATACCCATGTGTCTGCGTTAGCACCACGTGCCTAACCAGCCCACATACCAGTCTCTCTAGTACCAGAGCTGTCCCATATCCACTCAGGTACATCGACTGGGGACAATTATTTGAGCACAGATCCAATCTGTCTCCAGGGACATTATCATGTAAGTACACAATCGCAAGTGTAGACAAACAATGATAACGACAATGCCAGAATGATATATAAATATCAATGTCAAGTAGTACATAAGTTGACCAAAACTAGGTCCTAGGGCATATACACCAACAATTGAGATGTCCAAGTGCCCATCCTCTCCACTCGTGCTCACATTGGCTCCTTGAGATCCCTCTTTCTCCACGCTTGGTGCTAAACTCGGAAGAAGACATTCATGCCTCTGAGTTGGAGTCACCACCTTGCTTGTGCCACCAAGGAGATGCACCAAGGTGTGAAGGTTGGAGCCACTTTTCTTCCAACTTGTGCCACCACAAGAGTTGTGCCAAAGTGGAAGAATCATCTTCACCAAATTGTGCCACCACTTATGAATGCGCCAATGGTGAAGAGGGAATAAATTCAATATAAATATTCAATTATGTGCTTATGCTGTGGACCCTACCAGATTACGCTAAAATGAGTTAACAAGCCTCCGAATAAATCCGATGACTCTTTACATCACTTGACCCGTTGACTAACTCAATGGTCAACTAAGGTCAACTAATCTCAAAGCACTATCAAACTCTATATGACCTTCTCGCACCTCAACACATGCATACGTGATGCGTAAGACTCCTAAACAGATCCGAATCATCTTGAGATTTGATTTGAGGCTACCCGATCAATACAGGATCTCGAGTGTCTCGGTGTGTGACCCTATAGGTTCCTCTGACGTTAGTAGTGATGACCTCATCATCACAAGCAGTGAGTGACACTTAGTAGTACATTGCTACTACCCAAGTCATAGGAATGGATGTCATCATCGACAACCCCTAAACCGCAATAAAGTATATGTGCATTCTAATCCCATTGCCAGGCTGACATCCAGATTAGACAAGTGTGTCACACTTGTTTAACCCAATCAAATAGGCATAACTAAATCAGGCTTAATCTGGGTGTGGTCACACACTTTTAGTCAAACATCCATATAGGGGAGCCCAATGACGTCAAGCTTCCGCTTATAGTAGGGGATAAATCCTCTATTGGTAAGATGTATGTCTCATATGGCTTATGACATACCCAATGACAACTATTATAACCTCCCTACTACGATGAGATGTTAGGTTGTTTCTAAACACACCCGTAACCTTATAGAGAAATGATCTCTCTCAAGTTGAAGGACAAATGTGTTGGTGCATATGCCCTAGGACCTAGTTTTGGTCAACTTATGTACTACTTGACACTGATATTTATATATCATTCTGGCATTGTCGTTATCAATGTTTGACTACACCTGCGATTGTGTACTTACACGACAATGTCCCTGGAGACAGATTGGATCTGTGCTCGAATTATAATCCCCAGTCGATGTACCTTAGTGGATATGGGACAGCTATGGTACTTGTGAGACTGGTATGTGGGCTGGTTAGGCACGTGGTGCTAACACAGACACATGGGTATATCATTGGGGATATACTGGATAGACCCGCTATGAGGCTATGACTTGGTGTCATGAGTTATCCTCATAAGTGACAGGAGATGCATTGATCCCTTGACTTGAGGTCATTGATCATTCTATATGGTTAGGGACTTGCTTTGATACAACCCAACACCTTGCCGTAGCTGGGAGGTCATAACGGTTGTTATTGAGCATGTCACGACCCATATGAGAAGATCAATGGACAGACATAGGATTTGCCCCTTCCCTAAGGAAGCATGATATCCATGGAGCTCCTTTATGGTTCTATGACTGAGAGTGTATGGCCATACCCAGGTAAGAACATGTTTTAGTCATAGCCATGTGATTGGGTGAAAAACAAGTGGTGACACACTTGTCCAATCGGATATCAGTCCGGCAAAGAGACTGTAATGCATCTGTACCTAGTTGCGATGATGGGGATGTCGATGTCGATATCCATTCCAATGACCTGGGTAGCAGCGATGCACTGCTAGGTGCCACTCACTGCTTGTGATGACCTTTGGTCAGCACTGCCAGCGTCAGAGGAACCTACAGGGTCGCACACCTTGATACTTGAGTTCTCGTATTGATCGGGAAGCCTTATGATCGAGTTATTGGATAACTCGGATCTAATTGGGAGATTTCATCAGCGCCAATGGGCCTGATGAGATGGAAGAATGTTATTGGAGCCAAACTTCATTTTTGGCAGGTTGACCCGTATTTGACCATGGTTGGTCACACTTGGATTAGGGTTGCATTGGATTGGATCCAAATGCTTAATCAACCCATAGGATGAAGTTTGGGCTAGTTCATTATCCAATGAAGCCCAATAACAAGCTCTCATGAAGAGAAGAGAGGCTAAAAGGGTATAATGGGGAGAAACCCAACCCCATTGGCGCCTAAGGGGCATAATGGGGTTAGGGTGGCAAAATTGCTTCATTAGGGAAGCAATTTGCGCCTAGCCCTTCTCCCTTGATGGTATGAATGCCTTTAAGGCATGTCTTGGGCTGATATGGTACTTGGGCAATTATGGAAAGGTTGAATGAAGTTTATGGTAAAGTCTTGGAGACTTTCCTTACATCAAACCTCCTCATCCTAGCCCTACACTTGTCATGATCCTAGCCCTTGCCCTAATCGCCTCTTGCCCTATATATATGTGACCCTAGCCGCCCTCTCTAATAATGATTCATCCTTGGAGGCGTGAACATAAGAAGGGAGCGAGAGCAAGGAGCATTGGCGCAATCTCTTCCTCTTCCATCAAGTGGCCGCAAGCTTCTCCTTCCTTACCTCTTGGCGCATCTTTCTCTCTTGGTGGCGCAAGGTGGTTGGAGCATCTCCCTAAGGCTTGGATCTTCTTCCCGAGGCTAGCACCGGGCGTGGAAGAAGAGGACTCGAGGCATCCGTGTGTGTGAGACTGCAGAGGGCGCACAGTTGGGCGCCTATCACGACATCGACCTCATCTTGCTCTAAGGTATTTTCTAACTCATCGTGTCGACCCCCTTGCATGCGATCTTCACTGGGTTTTTGGGACGGACCTGTTTCGGGGACATTCTTCCGCTGTGCAATGTATGTATGTGTCTCTGAAAAATTGTAAAATGTCCCCGGGGTTTCCCAACAGTGGTATCAGAGCGACTTGCAAGACTCGAACGATGTTTTATGCTTTTCTTTCATGCTCACATGCCATATCTCTATTTTCGAAAATAGCATGATGCATGGCAAACGATTTTTCTAAGTAGGAAAAATTAGGGTTTCTTGTTTCTATCATCCTCTCAATCTCTTTTGGATTTTTGGACTATTTTTCTTGTCTGATTTAAAGATCAAAGGCGCACGTAGTTTTGTCAAGTAGGACGGGCATTGTGTCTTCGGACTGGCCAAGTCTCTTGATCTGACAAAATTGCCAGCCGAAAGGATCTCTGAAATCATCTTGAAAAATAAATCGCAATTAACCAAAAGATTTGTGAGAAGAAGATGAGAAAAAGAGACTGGTTTTAATGAAAAAGTAAAATTTCAGATTTTATGTTTTTCATGAGCATGTAGAATTGCATGAGTAAATACCTTGATTGTGCATAATGTTGTGATCATTAGTCAAGCCCCCCTTTGCATGCCTGTGATGTATCCTCGTGAGGCCTGCGTGCCGCTTTTCTTTTTGCTTTTAAGAAGACTAGGGTAGCGCATGTACTTGGAGCTTGGCGCATGCATGAAGTTGGCGCACCTTGGATGGTGGCGCAACAAGCATCAAGGAAAAGGCGCAACCTTGCTTGATGGCACAAGTTAGGCATGGCCGAACCCTTGGGTTTGAGAGCTAGCTAACTTGGCATCTTTCATTGAGGCGCATTCTCCTTGGAGGAAGACCATGGCATTGGCTGAACCTTTGAGGTCCACCCTTAAGGTTTGAGAGCTAAGCCATGAAGGAAGGACCTTGGAGCCAACCTTGAAGACCAAGATAGAGGGCGGCTAGGATAGGTCTATCATAGGGGCTTGAGTCCTATGTCAAGAGTTGAACCTCCTTTTGGCATGGGTTGGTTCAATGTCTTGAAAGGGCTTTGATCACATCATCTTTTACTGCTTTCCTTATCTGCTAAAAGCATGCCTATGATGTTTTATCATTATGTTATTACTATAGGATTGCATGCCTGTATTGTTAGACATAAGATAAAACTGATGAGACCTTAAAAACCCTCAATTAAAATATCAAGTCTGGTAGCCTTCTAACGCGTAGCCCTCACTAAGCTATCGATTAGTGGAGTTGTGAATTGTTTTCCACCCTCGTGGGACACACCCACTTATCTTTAGAAAGTGCGTGGTGGCAATGGTTTCCCCAGTCCAGTTTTAACCTGGACGTGCCTTCGCAAGGAAACTCGTTGGCCCTGGGCATAACGGTTAGG
Organism: Costus lasius; assembly: GCA_027563935.2. NCBI lineage: Eukaryota > Viridiplantae > Streptophyta > Magnoliopsida > Zingiberales > Costaceae > Costus > Costus lasius. Next base: position 77,869,228 of record CM050453.2, on the reverse strand, counting down.
AATGGACTTGACTAGAAATTCACATGTGCTGGGCACATGGTGAAAGTCTAGAGGCATCGTTGAGAGGTAAAGGTTTCATGTTGTATCCAGCCCTCGCTGGACATGAAATGCCCAGACTGTCTCAACAAGGGGAGTTGCTTGGAGCAACCGGCCGGCGCGCCCACCTTAGGAAGCATGGGTTACTTTGTGCATCTCATCCCACCCTCGTGGGACGCGAAGCCTCATGTGAAATAAGGATCCCATCTCACTAGGAAGTTTTAAACCTCCCGATTGACTTTGTGGGTTGTCAACTCGAATTTAAAATAGTGGGAGCCATGGTCATTTAAAACAAGTCCAGTTTAAATGATTCGAAGTAGTACTAATCTGTTCTTCTTGGGTGTTGTAGAACAATGGCTACAAACACTGGCGGATTATCACTGCGATCCCTCCTTGATAAGGATAAGTTAGTTGGAACTAACTTTATGGACTGGCATCGGAATTTGAGGATAGTCCTCAAGCTCGAGAAGAAGCTGTATGTCCTTGAACAGCCTCTTCCTGCGGCTCCTCCGCCTAATGCCCGAACGGCAGACAGAGATGCTTTTAAAAAGCATCAGGATGACTCTTTGGAGGTTGCATGTCTTATGCTAGCCAGTATGGCACCTGTACTGCAGGTGCAATATGAGGAGCAGAACGCTTTTCAGATGATTACTCGTCTGAAACAGATGTTCGAGGCTCAGGCTAGAACTGAGAGATTTGACACCGCCAAAGCAGTCTTTCGGTGCAAGTTGTCTGAAGGTGCACCAGTGAGACCCCATGTTCTCAAACTCATTGGGAATGTGGATCATCTCAGGAGACTGGGACACACCATAGACAACGAGCTGGTTGTGGATCTTATTCTTCATTCCCTGCCCCCTAGCTTTAGTCCGTTTATCATTAACTTCAACATGAACCGGATTGAGTGCACACGGGAGGAATTGATGAATATGCTCCAAACAGCCGAGCGAGAGATGGGTAAGACCAAACCCAATTCTGTTCTTTTGGTCCCTGCGACCAAGAAGATAAAGAAGAAGGGTAAGGCACGTGCTAAGAGCAGTGCCAGAGGTCCTACCAAAGCACTGAAGAAAAGGGCGAAGAAGTCAAAGGAACAGAGGTGTTTCCACTGTGGCGAGCAGGGCCACTGGAGAAAGGACTGCAGGCAACTTCAGAATGAGGAGAAGAAAGGCTTGGCCTTAACTTCTAGCTCAGGTATTTATGTTACAGAAGTCAACCTTTCTACTTATATGTCATGGGTATTGGATACCGCATGTGGAGCTCATATTTGTACAAATATGCAGGGGCTCAAGAAAAGTAGATCGGTGCGGCCTGGAGAGATTGACCTACGCGTTGGAAACGGGGCACAGGTTGCTGCTATTGCTGTAGGCGTTTTGACTCTCTCCTTGCCTTCTGGACTTCAATTAGAACTAGATAATTGCTTTTGTGTACCTTCACTTACTAAGAACATTGTATCCATTCCTTGCTTAGCAAAGAAGGGATTTAAGTTTGAAATAAATAAGAACTCTTGTTCTTTTTCATTTGCAAATATGTTCTATGGGAAGGGTACTTTGTGCAATGGTCTATATATCTTGGATATGGAAAGTTCTATCTGTAACATAAGTAATAAAAGGACTAAACTGAGTGGTTCAGTTGGTGCTTTCCTATGGCACTGTCGATTAGCCCATATAAACAAGAATCGCATCCAACAACTCCATGCAAATGGATTGTTAGATTCAAGTTCCTTGGAGGAATTTGATACCTGTGAACCTTGTTTATTAGGGAAAATGACAAAGGCACCCTTCACCAAGATTGGTGAGAGGGCAGGAGGTTTATTGGATCTCATACATACTGATGTATGTGGGCCTTTCAATAAACAAGCCAGAGGAGGGTACAACTACTTCATCACCTTCACTGATGACTTCAGTAGGTATGGATATGTCTACTTAATGAGACATAAATCTGAATCCTTTGAGAAATTCAAGGAGTTCAAGAATGAAGTAGAGAACCAGCTTGGAAGATCCATTAAAGCTCTTCGATCAGATCGAGGTGGAGAATACCTGAGTGGAGAGTTCTTTGACTATCTGAGAGAGTCTGGGATCATATCCCAACTCACTCCTCCTGGAACACCTCAATGGAATGGTGTGTCTGAAAGGAGAAATCGAACTTTATTGGATATGGTTCGATCTATGATGAGTCATGCAACTCTACCTCCCTCATTCTGGGGGCATGCACTTGAGACAGCTTCTCTGATACTGAATAATGTTCCATCTAAGAGTGTCTCCAAAATACCAAACGAGGTATGGAGTGGGAGACGCCCTAATCTCACGTTTATCAGGATCTGGGGATGTGAGGCTTATGTCAAACGTCAGGATTCTAGCAAGCTAGAACCTAGATCTGATAAGTGTGTATTTGTGGGGTATCCTAAGGAAACTAAAGGATACTACTTCTATGTCCCAACCGAGAACAAAGTTTTTGTTGCTCGGGGTGCTGTCTTTCTAGAGAAAGAATTTCTTATGAAAGAAGTAAGTGGGAGGGAGTTTGACTTGGATGAGGTCCAAGTGCAACCACAAGACAAAGAGATGGAATCTGAGCCATCTGCACCGGTTGTTATACAACCTGAGGCTCAGACACAGGTCCCACGTAGGTCTGGGAGGATTCGTCGTGCACCTGAGAGGTACGGGTCGCTGCCGACTCAACACGATGGAATTTTCATCATTGAGGATGAACCCAGAACCTATGATGACGCGGTCAGTGGACCGGACTCCGAGAGATGGCTTGACGCCATGCGATCCGAGACGGACTCCATGTCGGCTAACCAAGTCTGGGATTTGGTTGAGCTGCCTGATGGGGTAAAACCCATAGGGTGTAAATGGGTCTTCAAGAAGAAGACAGACATGGATGGCAATATAGTTACCTATAAGGGTAGACTAGTGGCTAAAGGATTTAAACAAGTCCACGGGGTGGATTATGATGAAACCTTCTCGCCAGTTGCCATGATCAAGTCCATTCAAATTCTGCTTGCTATAGCTGCATATCATGACTATGAGATATGGCAGATGGATGTGAAGACAGCGTTCCTTAACGGGAAGCTGACTGAGGATGTGTACATGACACAACCTGATGGTTTCATCCATCCTGCAGAGGCTAATAAGGTCTGCAGGCTAAAGAGATCCATTTATGGATTAAAGCAAGCATCTCGAAGTTGGAATCTTCGATTTGATGAAGCTGTGAGAGATTATGGCTTTATCAAAAGCGAAGATGACGCCTGTGTATATAGAAAATTCAGTGGGAGCTTGGTGATTTTTCTGGTCTTGTATGTCGATGACATACTGCTCATCAGAAACGACATCCCTAGTCTTCAAGCTGTGAAGACATGGTTGGGGAAGTGTTTTGAGATGAAAGACTTAGGGGAGGCCGTCTATATTCTAGGCGTGAGGATTTACCGAGATAGATCCAAGAGGCTCCTGGCCCTTAGTCAGAGTACCTACATTGATAAGGTCCTGGAGAGGTTTAACTTGGAGCAATCCAGAAAGGATACCTTCCAGTAAGACATGGCCTTACTCTCTCAAAGAGCCAGTGTCCTACAACACAAGCTGAGCGGGATGACATGAGTCGAATTCCTTATGCTTCAGCAGTAGGATCGATCATGTATGCAATGTTGTGTACTAGACCAGACGTGGCATATGCTGTAAGCATAACCAGCCGATACCAATCCAATCCAGGTCTGCAGCACTGGGTGGCTGTAAAGAACATCCTAAAGTATCTGAGGAGAACTAAGGATTTGTTCTTGGTCTATGGGGGACAGGAAGAGCTCAGTATGCAGGGCTATACTGATGCATCATTCCAGTCTGACCCTGACGACTTTAGATCGCAGGCCGGCTATGTGTTCAAGATAAATGGAGGCGCTGTATGTTGGAAGAGCTTCAAGCAATCCACCATAGCAGATTCTACAACCGAAGCTGAGTATGTGGCTGCTTCTGAGGCAGCCAAGGAAGCTGTTTGGATAAGGAAGTTCATATCTGATCTTCAGGTGGTTCCTAGTGCAGTGGATCCCATTGAGCTCTATTGTGACAACAATGGAGCAATTGCACAAGCCAAGGAACCACGGTCTCATCAAAGATCCAAACACATACTCAGAAGATTTCACCTGATCAGAGAGATCATTGACAGAGGTCATGTCAAGATTAGCAGAGTAGACACAGAAAACAATCTGGCAGACCCATTGACCAAGGCTTTGGCGCAGCAGAAGCATGATGGTCACGCTAGAGATATGGGGTTGAGATTCCTCAACTTCTAGGTCTTAGTGCAAGTGGGAGATTGTTGGTGTATATGCCCTAGGACCTAGTTTTGGTCAACTTATGTACTACTTGACACTGATATTTATATATCATTCTGGCATTGTCGTTATCAATGTTTGACTACACCTGCGATTGTGTACTTACATGATAATGTCCCTGGAGACAGATTGGATCTGTGCTCGAATTATAATCCCCAGTCGATGTACCTTAGTGGATATGGGACAGCTATGGTACTTGTGAGACTGGTATGTGGGCTGGTTAGGCACGTGGTGCTAACGCAGACACATGGGTATATCATTGGGGATATACTGGATAGACCCGCTATGAGGCTATGACTTGGTGTCATGAGTTATCCTCATAAGTGACAGGAGATGCATTGATCCCTTGACTTGAGGTCATTGATCATTCTATATGGTTAGGGACTTGCTTTGATACAACCCAACACCTTGCCGTAGCTGGGAGGTCATAACGGTTGTTATTGAGCATGTCACTACCCATATGAGAAGATCAATGGACAGACATAGGATTTGCCCCTTCCCTAAGGAAGCATGATATCCATGGAGCTCCATTATGGTTCTATGACTGAGAGTGTATGGCCATACCCAGGTAAGAACCTGTTTTAGTCATAGCCATGTAATTGGGTGAAAAACAAGTGGTGACACACTTGTCCAATCGGATATCAGTCCGGCAAAGAGACTGTAATGCATCTGTACCTAGTTGCGATGATGGGGATGTCGATGTCGATATCCATTCCAATGACCTGGGTAGCAGCGATGCACTGCTAGGTGCCACTCACTGCTTGTGATGACCTTTGGTCAGCACTGCCAGCGTCAGAGGAACCTACAGGGTCGCACACCTTGATACTTGAGTTCTCGTATTGATCGGGAAGCCTTATGATCGAGTTATTGGATAACTCGGATCTAATTGGGAGATTTCATCAGCGCCAATGGGCCTGATGAGATGGAAGAATGTTATTGGAGCCAAACTTCATTTTTGGCAGGTTGACCCGTATTTGACCATGGTTGGTCACACTTGGATTAGGGTTACATTGGATTGGATCCAAATGCTTAATCAACCCATAGGATGAAGTTTGGGCTAGTTCATTATCCAATGAAACCCAATAACAAGCTCTCATGAAGAGAAGAGAGGCTAAAAGGGTATAATGGGGAGAAACCCAACCCCATTGGCGCCTAAGGGGCATAATGGGGTTAGGGTGGCAAAATTGCTTCATTAAGGAAGCAATTTGCGCCTAGCCCTTCTCCCTTGATGGTATGAATGCCTTTAAGGCATGTCTTGGGCTGATATGGTACTTGGGCAATTATGGAAAGGTTGAATAAAGTTTATGGTAAAGTCTTGGAGACTTTCCTTACATCAAACCTCCTCATCCTAGCCCTACACTTGTCATGATCCTAGCCCTTGCCCTAATCGCCTCTTGCCCTATATATATGTGACCCTAGCCGCCCTCTCTAATAATGATTCATCCTTGGAGGCGTGAACATAAGAAGGGAGCGAGAGCAAGGAGCATTGGCTCAATCTCTTCCTCTTCCATCAAGTGGCCGCAAGCTTCTCCTTCCTTACCTCTTGGCGCATCTTTCTCTCTTGGTGGCGCAAGGTGGTTGGAGCATCTCCCTAAGGCTTGGATCTTCTTCCCGAGGCTAGCACCGGGCGTGGAAGAAGAGGACTCGAGGCATCCGTGTGTGTGAGACTGCAGAGGGCGCACAGTTGGGCGCCTATCACGACATCGACCTCATCTTGCTCTGAGGTATTTTCTAACTCATCGTGTCGACCCCCTTGCATGCGATCTTCACTGGGTTTTTGGGACGGACCTGTTTCGGGGACATTCTTCCGCTGTGCAATGTATGTATGTGTCTCTGAAAAATTGTAAAATGTCCCCGGGGTTTCCCAACAAAATGCACCTCTGTCACTGTGAATTTCAACATGAGACACCAAGTCAAAACTTCATGGTAATTCAATCCAGTATATGTGCCTTGATATACTCATATGTCTGTGTTTAGGACCCCATGCTTAACTAGCACATACACTAGTTTCACCTGCACCATAGCAGTCCTGATGAAGCTATTATGGGTGGGTTGCTACTTAGTGTCGTACTCTGCGGTGTTTACACAATGCGCAGAAAATGAGAGAGGGTCTTGAGACGAGGGAAGTTAAAATGCTCAGAAAATACAGTAAGAAAACACGAGAAAATCAGCGACGAACTCGTTTCGGGGCAACACGGATGCACGAGATACCAACGGCACTCAGAACTATGAAATTTCACACTATCCTCTTGGCAAATTTTAAGCACAGGACGTTTTAGGGGCAGCGATTTCGCGGGGTTCAGCTTGCATGCCTATGAGCCTGAAATACTCCAAAGAGCAAGAAAAACTACTCCATGACTCCGATGTATGAATGCTCGTGGGGAAAGGCAAGGGAAGAAGATGAAAACCACAGTGAAAAAACATAATGGAATTCTGAAAAAAAAAATAGGCGAACCTGACCCACCGGAGGTGGTGGGATTTACTTCTTATAAAGCTAGAAACGAACTTCCGAGTCGAGGCACCGACCACGACTCTTACAAACTCTGGAATTGCAGCACCGACTACGACTCCACAAACCGGAGCACTCTGCTCACTATGAGAACTCTACTCCACTAGAGAACTAAAGATAAAACTAGCCCATCCTCCTCTTTTATAGAATAAGAGGGGAGGGAACAAGACAAAACAAGAATCTCAACTAATACCAACTCTTGCAGCCACAAAAGTGGTCAAGCTGCAACTACAAGACAAGATAAAACAAACTCCTACCAACTAAAGTGAAGCTTCTGTGCATGTCCTTGAGTCCATGGAGGGTGGGTAGCCGTCAAACCAACTCGGAGAATGCCACGATGAAACAACAGAATTTGGAGATGGTGGGCTGGTTCATCACGATTGAGGCTTGTTCTTATGCCGTGTTTTTGAGATGGTTGTGGTACCCATCTTGGGCAGAGCCTTCAGAGGGTCGAGTTGCGAGGCCCATGGGCTAAAGTACCTCAGTGTGGACCGATAGTGAGCTAATAATTCCCATGTAGCGATCCGGTGGTTGACTTGAGAGTTGGGAATGCTGGATTACTACCTTGTTGGGCTCTTTCAGGTCGTCTTGTGATGGAGGAATGTGGTACGAAGATCGATGTACATCAAAATGGGGGTCATTGGACCAGATTTACAGCTTCAGGGGTGATCATGGCCTGCCCGTGATGCTGCTCATGGCCGTGATCAGGTGTGTCAGAATCTGCCAAGGTGTTCACGGCCTGGCCGTGATGGTGTTCACGGCCATGACCGCGTTCACATCTAGAATCACTACTTTTTTTATTTTTTGCCGAGGTGATCATGGCCTGCCCATGATCATGTTTACGGATGTGATCGGGGTCGCAGGATTTCGCCGAGCTGTTCATGGCCTACCCATGATGGCACTCATTGCCATGCTTGTGTCCTATATTTTTCGCTGAGCTTGTCACGGCTTGGCCCTCCTGGCCGTGATGGGGGGCATGCCCATGCTTGTGTCTGCTGGAGACCATCACGCTAGCGACGGTGGTCACGGCCTACCCGTGACTGTCTCGCAGGGAAAATTTTAGTGGTACTTTTGCATCCTAATTTTTCCCCTCTTCAGTGTTGTCTTGTCCTACATCAACTCCCCCCTGGTTTGAAGAGTTTTCCTCTAGAGAACTAGTGGGATGAGGCTCATCGGGGTCCAAGGCCCCTCCAACAGGCTGTGTAAGGGAAGGATGTCCGCCACATTGAAGACGGGGTGGATCCCCATGCTCTCGGGCAAGTCCAGAACATAGGCGTTGGAGCCGATCCGCCGCACCACCGCATAGGGCCCCCATGTAACATGGCTAGAGCTTAAAATGTGTCCGCTCGGGGTGGATATGCACCCTCACCAATAGAGAAATGATGTGACCTACGGTGCTCATTTGTCTTTAGTGCATTGCGAGTGTTGCCCGAAAAGATACGGTGCCGAACTTCATCATGCAAGCTAGCTACATGTTGGGCAAAAGAATATGCATGCTCGGAGAGGTGGGACGCCATGGGGAGGTCTTGCAAGTCAATGGGTTTATGCGGTTGATGGCCCAAGACGAGTTGGAAGGGACTAAGACACATAGACCTATTGGCTGCACTATTGTACGTGAATTCCTTCATGGGGAGGACTGTGTCCCAAGACTTTGGGTGATCGCCGATGAGGCACTGGAGCAAATTACCCAAGCTACGGTTAACCACCTCAGTTTGCCCATCGGTTTGGGGGGCGGTAGGCTGTGGAAAACTTCAGGGTGGTGCCCAAGAAGGCCCAAACTGAGAGCCAGAAGTGGCTCATAAATCGTGTGTCATGGTCGGACACGATGGTCAAAGGGAGACCATGGAGACAGACAATCTCCTTGACAAAAAGGTGCGCCACGTGGGATGCATCCGCAGTCCATGAACAGGGGATGAAGTGGGCCATCTTCAAAAAACAGTCTATAACCACAAAGATGGAATCGAAGCGGGAGGCAGTTCGGGGCAACCCAAGGATGAAGTCCATGTTGAGCTCACACCAAAGGCCTTCGGCCACATGCAGTGGGGTGTAGAGACTCGTGTTCGGGGTTGGGGGGGGGGGTTTGGCTAGTTGCCATGTGCCATAGTGGCGTACGATGCACTCGATGTCCTTGCGAATGGTGGGCCAAAACAGGTGCTCCTCCACTGTCTCAAGGGTCTTGTCCCAGCCATGGTGGCCGGTGACACAACCCGCGTGCAGCTCGAGCAAAAGATGATCTCAAAGGAATGACCGGGGAATGCACAAGCGGTTCCCCAAGAAAAGGTACCCCTCGCAGAGTTGGTACGAGGACTCAGGGTCAGAGGACTCAGTCAAGGCAACGTAGGGAATGCCGAAGTCAGGGCAAGTGGTGTATTCCTCCTTGACATGGTCAAAGGTGTTGACACGGGTGCGCATCACGCACAAGAGGGTCCGGGCACGACTCAAAGCATCCGTAACCACATTTTCCTTACTCGCCTTATGTTTAATCATAAAGGAGTACTATTGCAAGTACTTGACCCACTTGGCATGGCGGGCGCCTAATTTCTTTTGGGCACTAAGAAAGGATAAGGCCTGATGGTCACTATACAAAACAAACTCGCGGTCAAGGAGGTAGTGCCTCCACTAATGGAGCGACTAGATAATAGCATAGAACTCCTTATCGTAAATCGAGTAACGCTGCCGGACTGCATTCAATTTCTCACTGAAGAAGGCTATAGGGTGGCCTTCTTGGCTAAGGTAACCTCCAATACTGGTACCGGAGGCGTCACATGTGACTTCAAAAACTTTCGAGAAGTTAGAGAATAGGAGCAATTGTAATGGCATCCTTAAGGGTGTCGAAGGCGCGTTGAGTGGCAGGTGTCCACTCGAATTCCTCCTTGGATAGTTGTTGGGTTAGTGGGGTCACCATCGTGCTAAAACCCGAATGAAACAGCAGTAAAAGCCCGCGAGGCCCATAAAGCTTCAGACCTCAGACATGGTGCGAGGTTCGGGCCAATGCCAGATGGCCTCAACCTTGGCGGGGTCAACAGAAAGACTTTCATCAGACATGATGTACCCGAGGAAATGGACTCGGTTGGTCATGAAGGCACACTTCTTCGTGTTAAGGAAGAGGCGCTCCTTGTGCAGGAGGACAAACGTAGAGCGAAGTTGCTCTGAGTGCTCATCTCGGGTCCGACTATAAATCAAGATGTCGTTAAAGTAGATGATTAGAAACTTGCCCATGTAGGGCTTGAGAACCTGACTCATCAGCCTCATGAACGTGGATGGGGAGTTGGAGATCCCGAATGGCATGACAAGCCACTCATAGAGACTATCTTTGGTCTTGAATGCGGTTTTCCACTCATCCCCCTTGCGAATGCGGACTTGGTGGTATCCGCTACGTAGGTTGAGCTTGGAGAACCAAGACGCTCTAGAAACAAGTCCAACATATCATTGAGTCTAGGTATGGGAAACCTATACTTGATGGTAATCTAGTTAATGGCACGGTTGTCGATGCACATGCGCCACGACCCATCCTTCTTGGGCGTGAGCAAGGCGGGGACAGCACAAGGAGTTAGACTGTCACGGATGTAACCCTTGGTGAGGAGTTCATCCACTTGATGCTACAGTTCAGCGTGCTCGGTAGGGTTAAGTCGATGATGGGGCTAGTTGGGGAGGGGTGCTCCCAGAACAAGGTCAATCGCATGCTGGATCTCCCTATCCGGAGGGAGTCCATGGGGTAAGTCCTCTTAGCTATGTCGCTATACTCGATCAAGAGGGCGGAGACCTCTGGTGGAGGTGCCACTTCTATGGAAGGCAAGGGGTCCTGTGCCTCGTGCACCATCAAGGCGTAGACAATCTTGGACTCGGTGACATAAGAGACCCAACGGCTGGTGCCGGAGGGGCAGACTAGGGAGGGATAATCAAGCCCTTAGAAGTGGATGCATGCAGCTCCTTGGGTGGAGCCAGAATCAAGCGAATCTTATGGTCGTTGTAGTCAAACACATAAGTGTTCAATCAGCCATAGTGGACCACATCTCTATCGTATAACCAAGGGCATCCTAACAGGATGTGGGTGCCACCCATAGCCACTATGTCCCACCACACTTTCTTAAGGTAGTCCCCGAAAGCAATGAAGACTTGGCACAGGTGGGTGACCAGAAGACTTGACGTGTTAACCCATGCAATCGAATAAGGCTTCGGGTGGGGCTCAAGGGGAAGCCCAGGTCGCGTGATCACAGTTCGAGAAACCTTGTTTAGACTACTTCCCCTATCAATGACAATCTTACATGAGTGTCCATTGCACTTCATGTAAGTCATGAAAAATACTTGTGCACCTCCAAACTTCGGAGGGTGGGGTTTGGACAAGGGTGCACAGCACAACCGCGAGTGTGGGGTGACCCGGCTCATCACCACTCGTGTAACACTCAACCTCAACATCATGCTCCATGCGGTCGCGAGTAATGGCGGCTACACGGGTGTGACTCTAGTCTGTAGAGGCAGACTTCTTCGGACAATCCGTAGAGTAGTGACCCGGTAGAAGACAATTGTAACAGTGTACTCGGTTGGACGACCCAACGATGGGGGCCTTGCCCTTCTCCTCCCACGTGGGGTGAGAGGCGAAGGCCTCCGGGGCTATCCCGGGCAAAGCGGCGAAAGTCATTGTTTGCTCGGGTGCGCTCATAACAGGGTTGGGCTGGGGGCCTTTATGCGGCGCAAACATCATCCTCATCAAAAGGCTCATCCTCGTAAGCCGGGCCTCCATGGGCCATGTAGGGTCTACAACGGTCGAGTTCAGTATCAAAGGGGAGGCACCTACCAGGCATGACTAGCAGGGATAACTCCCTAGTTGGGGCAGGTTGGGTGGATGGGGGAGGTTGAACTGGGTTTGGGTGTCTATGTTCCAATGCATCTAGACGATCGACGAGGTCCCAGATTCCAGCCATGAGTTGCTGGACGGTGGTCTTCGTCGTGCCCACATAGGCATCAAAGCACGCTGTTAGCACGTGGACTTGCATCGCAAGCGCAGCTATAGACTCTAATGGGGGTGCTAGTCCCTTCCGAGGGTTGAACTGACTCTTGTGTTTCAGGAATGGTGTCAGGGAATTGGAACGACATGACTTGTGATCTCGTGCTCACCATGCATAAACAAGGGGAAAATATACTAAGTGCATAACGCTAAAAATACAGAAATCGCGCTGAAATATGCCATTGCAGCAGAGTTGGAACATGCAAACAATAAGAATTGAACACGCAACTCCTCTGATACCAGAAATGATGAAGCTACGATGAGTGGGTTGGTCCTTAGTGCCATACTCTATGGTGTTTACACAATGCACAGAAAATGAGAGAGGGTCTTGAGACGAGGGAAGTTAAGATGCTCGAAAAATGCAACAAGAAAACATGAGGAAACTGGCGACGAACTCGTTCTGGGGCAGCACGGATGCACGAGAAACCAATGGCGCTCAGAACTATGAAATTTCACACTAACCTCTTGGCAAATCTTCAGCACAGAATATTTTAGAAGCAACAATTTCACGGGGTTTATCTCGTTCGCCTATGAACCTGAAATACACCAAAGAGCAGGAAAAACTACTCCATGCCTCCGATGTACGAATACTCGTGGGGAAAGGCAAGGGAAGAAGATGAAACCACAGTCAAAAAATACAAGGGAATTCTGAAAAAAAAAGAAGGTAAACCTGACCCATTGGAGGCGGTGGGATTTACTTCTTATAAAGTAAGAAATGAACTTCCGAGTCGAGGCACCAACCACGACTCTTACAAACCCTGGAATCGCAGCATTGACTACGACTCCACAAACCGGAGCACTCTGCTCACTATGAGAACTCTACTCCACTATAGAACTGAAAATAAAACTAGCCCATCCTCCTCTTTAATAGAATAACAGGGGAGGGAACAAGACAAAACAAGAATCTCAACTAATACTAACTCTTGCAGCCACAAAAGTGGTCAAGTTGCAGCTACAAGACAAGATAAAACAAACTCCTACCAACTAAAGTGAAGCTTCTGCGCATGTCCTTGAGTCTGCGGAGGGTGGGTAGCCTTCAAACCAACTCGGAGCACGCCGCGATTAAACAGTAGAATTTGGAAATGGTGGGCTAGTTCATCATGATTGAGGCTTGTTCTTGGGCCGTGTTGTTGAGATGGTTGTGGTACCCGTCTTGGGCGGGGCCTTCAGAGGGTCGGGTTGCGAGGCCCATGGGCTGAAGTACCTTGGTATGGACCGATAGCGGGCTAATAATTCCCATGTAGCGATCCGGTGGTTGACTTGAGCATTGGGATCGCCGGATTACTACCTTGTTGGGCTCTTTCAGGTCGTCTTTGAAGTGACCCCTAGACAAGGGGGTCGAAACCCTAATAGGTGGCGCAACAATGTCTCTAGCGGAATCTAGGGCTTCTAATAGATCTTTATATGTCATATAATCAACTTTAGTATGATTGAATAGAAGAAACGAATTCATACCATAGCCATTTCAAGATGGCGCCTTGGAAGCAAAAGTTGCAAGCGCCTCTTCTCCAAAGTCTCGCACACAAGATGAACAATGTGCTTCTTCCTTGGTGCTCCTTGTGCTAGCAAGGTTCCAAGGTTGTCTTGCCGAATGGAAAGGAAAGGAGATGATGATTTCTTCTCTTGGCCGAATCCTCCTCAACGTCAAAGCGTTGCCACACACGAAAAACGTTAAGAGGAATAATCCCGAGTGGCGAGAATAGAGAGCACTCTATTCGGTCGTGAACCATCTCCAAGTGGAGATCATGGTTACTAAAAATAGCAACCACGCATCGCCCCAACGTTCACGCCAAGTGAACATGTCGCCACACCTTGAACCATGCGCTCATTTCATGAGCCGGTTCAATTTTGGTTCGGTTTAAGAACCAATCAAGCCAAGCAATCAAGTCTAGATCTCAAATAAACCCTAAGGCTCCAGATCTAACCGTTCATCTCTTGATGCTTCTGATCTGACCAATCTAGCATCCATTCTCTCGATCGAAGCTTACCGATCTCAAGCCCTAATCAATCAAACATGATCAGACTAGATCTCACTTACAATCAGAGATAAAAACCTTTTAAACTGAACCTAACCAATTCAGTCCACTCGATCTGACTTAAGTAAGCCATATCATCAAATTGTGCGACCTTGAGGGTTTCCTTTAAATGTCGGTAACGATAACTCACGTTATCACGATCAGTGAGGGGTATCTAGCAACACATCACCGTCTCCCGATATAAAAGAAATAAGTCTTCCAAGACTACACCCAAAAACAACACAAGTGTGAATTAACTCACAAGGCATGCATACTTCCTTTGCCACTGGATTGTTCTTATTGGACAAGCGTGTCAAGCTTGTAATTCCAATATGATGAGCATGATTAGATCAGATGAACACTGTCATCTGGGTATGGCCATACACTTTCTCAATCATCTCATCCAGGGGGCCCCTTTAGAACATCACACTCCTTAAACAAGGAGACGGCAATCCTATGTCTATCACTAGTGCCCTAACCTGACTCAAGCTCATTATCCAAGATAGTCTATAATCATTATGTTTCAAATGACATTGAACTACCTCAAAACAATGACAATCATCATTTAGAAAACACAAGTGATCTCAAGTCAGAGGAAATGTGCCACTTGTCATATACAAGGAATATTCACATTGTGACAAGCAATTGAATATCCTAGTAGGGTCTGTCCAGCACATCCAATGTACCCATGAGTCTACATCTTATTCCATGCTCGAAGCATCCTATAAGATTAGAACACATATTAGTCTTAACCATATCAAGGCTGTCTCATGTTCACCAAGATACATCGACTAAGGACTTAATAGCATGTCAGCCCAGCTGAACAGCTTTGAGACATTATTCAGAAGAACATATATTGCAGCAGACAATGTAGCTAACTGAATAATAACCATGCCTTTATAAACATAAACGTTTATTACACGATACTGTTACAATCCCAAGGCCTCAAACATTAGGCTTAAGGGCATACCCCAACAATCTCCCACTTGCACTTAATCTAATGGTTGAGAACTCTCAAACCCATATTATTACAGTGCTTCTCATGCTTCTGCTGCGCCAGAGGCTTAGTAAGCGGGTCTACCAGATTGTCATCTGTATGAACCTTGCAGACTTTGATCTCGCCACGATCTATGATCTCCCTGATCAAATGAAACCGTCTCTGTATGTGCTTGGACTTCTGGTGCGACCGTGGTTCCTTTGCTTGTGCGATTGCTCCAGTGTTATCACAGAAGATAACCAAAGGATCTGCACTCGAAGGAACAACACCAAGTTCTCTCACGAACTTACGAATCCACACTGCCTCCTTGGATGCTTCCGAGGCTGCAACATACTCGGCTTCTGTTGTAGAATCAGCAACAGTTGACTGTTCGAAACTCTTCCACACCACTGCTCCTCCATTCAAGCTAAAAACATAGCCTGATTGCGATCGAAAATCATCCTGGTCAGACTGGAACGAAGCGTCAGTATATCCTTCTATACTGAGTTCTTCCTGACCACCATATATCAAGAACATATCTTTGGTCCTCCGCAGATATTTTAAGATGTTCTTGACTGCAATCCAGTGTGCCTGACCTGGATTACTTTGGAAACGACTGGTCACGCTTAACCCGTAAGCAACGTCTGGGCGAGTACACAACATCGCATACATAATGGATCCAATAGCCGAAGCATAAGGCGTATTGTCCATTTCATCTTTCTCAGTCTGTGTTTGTGGACACTGACTCTTCGAAAGACTCAGACCATGTCTGACTGGAAGATATCCTCGTTTAGAATTCTCTAAATGAAATCTCTCCAGGACTTTATCGATGTAAGTACTCTGGCACAGCCCGAGAAGCCTCTTAGATCTATCCCTGTAGATCTTCACACCTAATACATAGGCTGCTTCTCCTAGATCTTTCATTTGGAAACATTTCCTTAACCATGCCTTCACAGCATGCATTTCAGGAATGTCATTTCCAATGATCAAGATATCATCGACGTAGAGGACTAGGAAAGTAATTACGCTCCCACTAAACCTCTTATATACACACGGGTCATCTTCGTTCTTGATGAAACCAAATTCAGTGACTGATTCATCAAAACGAATATTCCAGCTTCTCGATGCTTGTTTAAGTCCATAAATAGACTTCTTTAACTTGCATATCTTATGACGATCTGATGGATTAGTGAAACCCTCTGGTTGTGTCATATACACATCCTCATCCAGATTTCCATTAAGGAAAGCTGTCTTCACATCCATTTGCCAAATCTCATAATCGTAATATGCAGCTATCGCGAAAAGAATCCGAATAGACTTGAACATAGCTACAGGTGAGAAAGTTTCATCATAATCTATCCCGTAGATTTGTTTGAAACCTTTCGCAACTAGCCTGCCTTTATAGGTAACCACGTTACCATCCATGTCAATCTTCTTCTTGAAGATCCACTTACAGCCTATAGGGATAACTCCCGGAGGCGGATCAACCAAATCCCAAACTTGGTTATCTGACATGGAGTCCATCTCGGCGCGCATAGCTTCAAGCCATCTCGCTGACTCCGGTCCACTGACCGCATCCGCATAAGTGAGGGGTTCATCATTATCAATGATGTAGACTCCGTCATAGCGCTCAGGCTGTCGACGAATCCTTCCCGATCTTCGCGGTTCCCGTGATATCTGAGCCTCAGGTTGTTCAATAACCTGATCTACTGGCTCAGGCTCATCCAACTGTGCTTGAGCACTTTGTCCTTCCTCTGGATTCTCATCCAGTTTTATTTCTCTCCCACTAGCCTCTTGCAGAAGAAACTCCTTCTCAAGAAAAATGGCCGTCCGAGCAACAAATACCTTGTTCTCTTTGGGATCGTAGAAATAATAACCCTTAGTTTCCTTAGGGTAACCGACAAAGATGCATTTGTCAGACCTGCTCTCTAGTTTCCCAGAGGCGAGCTTTTTGACATAAGCCTCGCAGCCCCAGATCCTGATAAATGTCAAGCCTGGCTGTTTCCCATACCATAATTCATATGGCGTCTTTGAAACGGCCTTGGATGGCACTCGGTTTAGTACTTTTGCAGCTGTTTCCAGTGCAAAACCCCAAAAGGAGTATGGAAGAGTAGCCTGACTCATCATAGAACGAACCATATCAAGTAACGTTCTATTTCTCCTCTCGGACACACCATTCCATTGCGGTGTTCCTGGCGGAGTGAGCTGTGAGATAATCCCACACTCCTTCAGATAGTCAGTAAACGTATGACTCAAGTATTCTCCACCTCGATCTGAGCGAAGTGCCTTGATATTTCGGCCTAGCTGATTCTGTACTTCATTCTTGAACTCTTTGAACTTGTCAAAAGATTCACTCTTATGTCTCATCAGATAGACATAGCCATACCTACTGAAATCATCAGTAAAGGTAATGAAGTACTGATAGCCACCTCTGGCATGTTTACTAAATGGCCCACACACATCACTGTGTATAAGGTCAAGTAAACCTGAAGCCCTTTGTCCTTTGTTAGGAAAATGTGACTTCGTCATTTTGCCCATCAAACAAGCTTTGCATGTATCAATCTCCTTGTAAGAGAATGATCCCAGCAGTCCATGATCATGCAACCGCTTAATGCGTTTCTCGTTAATATGGCCTAAACGACTATGCCATAGCAAGGTGCTGTCATCAGCATTCTTGGCTTTCTTAATATCAATTTTCTGTATAGAACATTCCATGTCCAACATGTATAACCCATTGTTAATTGAACCAGTTGCATAAACAATATTATCATAAGATAAGACACACTTTGAAGTATTGCATTCAAAGGAAAATCCCTTCCTGACAAGAGCAGGAATGGAGATAATATTTTTTAGTAATACTGGGAACAAAATAACAATTGTCTAGTTCTAATACAATTCCAGATGGTAAAGAAATGAAATAGTCTCCTACAGCAACAGCAGCAACCCGTGCCCCGTTTCCAACTCGTAGGTCCACCTCATGCTGTCCCACCTGCCTTCTTCTCTTGAGTTCCTGTACATTTGAACAAATGTGAACTCCACATGCAGTGTCCAACACCCATGATATAGAAGAAGAAAACATGACCTCAGTCACATAGATACCTGAGCCAGAAGCGAAGCTTCCCCTCTTATCTCCTTGGAGCGCTTTACAGTCCTTTTTCCAGTGACCCAGCTGGCCACAGTGGAAACACCTGTATTCCTTGGACCGCTTCACCTTCTGCTTCAGAGCTTTGCTGTAGCTCTTGATAGGGGCTTTGCCCTTCTTCCCCTTCTTCTTGTTCCTGGAAGGAACCATTAAGACAGAGGTCGAAGGCTTTCCCTTCAGAGTCTCCTCTGTAGTGAGGAGCATATTCAGCAGCTCTGCCGGAGTACAATCGATTTTGTTCATATTAAAGTTAATAATGAACGCGTCGAATGAAGGCGGGAGAGACTGCAGAATAATATCCACAGCAAGCTCCTGGTTGATGGTATGCCCCAGTTTCTCTAGAGCCTCCTTGTGCCCAATCATCTTGAGCACGTGAGCTCCCACTGGGCTCCCTTCAGCCAGTTTGCTCTGAAAGAACAGCTTAGTCAAATTATAGCGTTCTGTCCTCGCCTGTGCAGCATACAGCATCTTGAGGTTCGCTATAATCTCTATAGCCGACATATCCTCATGCTGACGCTGCAGCGGTGGCGTCATAGACGCTAGCATCAGGCAAGCGACATCAATGCTATCATTGACGTGCTTTTCATAGGCTTCCCGAACCGCCCTTGCGGCGTTCGGAGCGGGCTGAGGCGGTATCGCCGTCTCGAGGACATACAGTTTCCTCTCTGCCTTAAGAACAATCTTAAGGTGTCCAAACCAGTCAGAGAAGTTCGGCCCAGCAAACTTCTCCCTTTCCAGTAGGGATCGCACATTGAAGTTCATGGTGTTCGTTGCTGCAGGTATCTACAACAATGCAAGAACAGCAAGGTCAGTATCAATGTTAAGAATCAATCAGGACTTAAGAAAGATTCTTTTTCTCACTATTTTATCTGACTGAAAAATCCATTAAACAGTCCGAAAGAGTAAACACTCTTTTAGTGAGATGGGATCCAGATTTCATACTTGGTCTCCGCGTCCCGCTCAGGCGAGATAAGATGCACAGAGAGTACAAGCACTAATCTCTGGTAGGCTGTCCCAGCCAATCGCCAACCCGTGCGATTCCCCTTCATCTGGGCAATCCAGCAGACTGTGCCAACTGAGTTGGTACAACACAGTCTCTGATCCCACAGATGGCTGCCTCCATGTGCTACCATATGCGCCACATATGTAGCCTACATGGTCAAGCTGACCCGACCTACTCCCTGGACCACCATGTGCTATGCTGAGCAACGAGAAGGGATAAATCCCTACTCTGTAACACACAGGTGTAATCCCACACCGTCTGAAGATAGATGGACGTGCCCACTGAGTGGGTACAACACGGCTCCAACGATAGTCAGAACAGTGAGGTTTCGCGTCAGAAGGCTTATGAGCTTGATATTTTAGCGTTGGATTTTAACGGTCTTTTATCTTCCTTACTATCAAGCAATTCCTATGGTGATAGCAGAAGATAAACTAATCATGCAATTCTAATATTTAAACAATAAATAAAAGAAAGCATGAATCTTATGTGGTAAAAGCCCATAGCCCTAAGTAAGACCTTAAATTAAACTTAAGTCTTCACTTGCTTTTCTTCATGGGTCTTTTGCTGCTCATCTGGCCCAAACCAGGGCCTAAGCGCCAACTGCAGTACAGGTGCGCCCACCAGGTAAACGCGCCTGGTCCCAGAGTCGAACCCTGGACCTCCCACCTGGTCTAGCCACTGCTGCATGCGCCTCTGCCAAGTGTGCTCTGTGCTCTTGTCTAATTAAATTACAAATTTAACTATCTAGACAAGATTGACACGCAGGTCAATTACACATTATAAATTAATTAAACTGTGATTCGCAGATCACAAAAATAAAAATTAATTTACAATTAATTCCCAGGCACGCAGGCCCCAGCACAGCACACATTAAACTTGGGCAGCCCACATAAGATTAAATAAACATACAGATGGCATCAATCATCATGTGATCCAGTCATTAAAATAAAATTTTCGAAAAACCCCATGGGCATCAATTTTATTTTGCTTATATGCCCTACAACCTTACAACGGTCCATTACTAGGGATCCACTCATCCAACCTAGTCAGATCCACTGCCCTTACATGCACCAAGTCCTAACTGACTTGAGTCGACCATAAGGTCAACCATGCATGCGCCAGGGGCTGAACAACCACAATGAGGTCTGGCAAGCGGGTGTGACCCCGGGCCTAACTCATGTGCGTTCATGGGTTGCCTCAATCAGACATCGCTACACGCCTGTCTGCAGCCGACCTGTAGCCACCACGTGCTTGCGCACAGGTGCTACCTGGTCAACCCATCAAGGCTATCAGATGGTCTGATCAGACTTTTGGATCCAACCTAGGGGGTGACTTCAACCCTAATAACCCGTCTAAGGGTTTACTGCAAGGCCTTAGATCTAATAAGGTCGCGCAAGTGAAATGGTTTTTAAAACATAACATCATGCGCCAACAACATGCGCCAAGGAAACATACATATAGTTTCGGATATGCAAACTTAACATGTAAGTTTTCGCATGGTGAAGATCTAAGCATACAAATGAATACATGGATCACACAGCAATCATATGATCATATAAAACTCAGCTCTGATACCAATTGAAGTGACCCCTAGACAAGGGGGTCGAAACCCTAATAGGTGGCGCAACAATGTCTCTAGCGGAATCTAGGGCTTCTAATAGATCTTTATATGTCATATAATCAACTTTAGTATGATTGAATAGAAGAAACGAATTCATACCATAGCCATTTCAAGATGGCGCCTTGGAAGCAAAAGTTGCAAGCGCCTCTTCTCCAAAGTCTCGCACACAAGATGAACAATGTGCTTCTTCCTTGGTGCTCCTTGTGCTAGCAAGGTTCCAAGGTTGTCTTGCCGAATGGAAAGGAAAGGAGATGATGATTTCTTCTCTTGGCCGAATCCTCCTCAACGTCAAAGCGTCGCCACACACGAAAAACGTTAAGAGGAATAATCCCGAGTGGCGAGAATAGAGAGCACTCTATTCGGTCGTGAACCATCTCCAAGTGGAGATCATGGTTACTAAAAATAGCAACCACGCATCGCCCCAACGTTCACGCCAAGTGAACATGTCGCCACACCTTGAACCATGCGCTCATTTCATGAGCCGGTTCAATTTTGGTTCGGTTTAAGAACCAATCAAGCCAAGCAATCAAGTCTAGATCTCAAATAAACCCTAAGGCTCCAGATCTAACCGTTCATCTCTTGATGCTTCTGATCTGACCAATCTAGCATCCATTCTCTCGATCGAAGCTTACCGATCTCAAGCCCTAATCAATCAAACATGATCAGACTAGATCTCACTTACAATCAGAGATAAAAACCTTTTAAACTGAACCTAACCAATTCAGTCCACTCGATCTGACTTAAGTAAGCCATATCATCAAATTGTGCGACCCTGAGGGTTTCCTTTAAATGTCGGTAACGATAACTCACGTTATCACGATCAGTGAGGGGTATCTAGCAACACATCACCGTCTCCCGATATAAAAGAAATAAGTCTTCCAAGACTACACCCAAAAACAACACAAGTGTGAATTAACTCACAAGGCATGCATACTTCCTTTGCCACTGGATTGTTCTTATTGGACAAGCGTGTCAAGCTTGTAATTCCAATATGATGAGCATGATTAGATCAGATGAACACTGTCATCTGGGTATGGCCATACACTTTCTCAATCATCTCATCCAGGGGGCCCCTTTAGAACATCACACTCCTTAAACAAGGAGACGGCAATCCTATGTCTATCACTAGTGCCCTAACCTGACTCAAGCTCATTATCCAAGATAGTCTATAATCATTATGTTTCAAATGACATTGAACTACCTCAAAACAATGACAATCATCATTTAGAAAACACAAGTGATCTCAAGTCAGAGGAAATGTGCCACTTGTCATATACAAGGAATATTCACATTGTGACAAGCAATTGAATATCCTAGTAGGGTCTGTCCAGCACATCCAATGTACCCATGAGTCTACATCTTATTCCATGCTCGAAGCATCCTATAAGATTAGAACACATATTAGTCTTAACCATATCAAGGCTGTCTCATGTTCACCAAGATACATCGACTAAGGACTTAATAGCATGTCAGCCCAGCTGAACAGCTTTGAGACATTATTCAGAAGAACATATATTGCAGCAGACAATGTAGCTAACTGAATAATAACCATGCCTTTATAAACATAAACGTTTATTACACGATACTGTTACAATCCCAAGGCCTCAAACATTAGGCTTAAGGGCATACCCCAACAGTCTTGTGATGGAGGGATGTGGTATGGAGGTTGATGTACATCAAAATAGGGTCGTCGGGGCAAACTTGCAGCTTCAGGGGTGATCACGGCCTAGCCGTTATGCTGCTCACGGCCGTGATCAAGTGTGCCAGAATCTGCCGAGGTGTTTATGGCCTGGTCGTGATGGTGTTCATAGCCGTGACCATGTTCGTGTCTGGAATCACCGATTTTTTCATTTTTGTCGAGGTGATCACGGCCTGCCCATTATCATGTTCACAGCCGTGATCAAGGTCACAGGATTTCACCGAGCTATTCATGACCTACCCGTGATGGCACTCACGGCCATGCTTGCGTCCTGTATTTTTCGCTGAGCTGGTCATGGCTTGGCCCTCCTGGCCGTGATGGGGGGCACGGTCGTGCCTGTGTCTGCTAGAGCCCGTCACGCCTGTGACGGTGGTGACGGCCTGCACATGACTGTCTCACCGGGAAAATTTTAGGGGTGCTTTTGCATCTATATTTTCCCCCTCTTTGTTAGTGTTTATGCCCTAGGACCTCAGGATGGTCCATGGGATATGTGCATCACATCTAGTTGATTGATGAGTTATCCTGGCATTGTCGTTGTTATGCAGATTTGTACATCTGCGCATATGTACATTTCCATATACAATGTCCCTAAGAGATGGATTTTATCTAGTCTCTGTGTTTATCCCTAGTCGAGAATCATGGTGGATATGGGACAGCTATGATTCGCTTGAGACTAGTATATGCGCTAGTTGAGCACTGGTTGCTAACGCAGGCATATGAGTATATCAAGAGAGATATACTGGATCGACCCCCCATGAGGATTCATCTCAGTGTCACGAGATGAATATCACAGTGACAAAGTTGTGCTTGTCCTAGACTTGAGCGCATTGGTATCTTTATATAGTGATTGATGTACTTTGATGCAACCTAACACTTCGCCATAAAAGGGAAGTCATAACGGTTGTCATTGGGTATGTCATGAGAGATTCAATGTGCCAATAGAGGATTTGCCCCTTTCTTATGGGGAAGCTTGATTGTCCATGGCGCCCCCTATATGGATGACTAAAAGTGTATGGCCATACCCAGGTTTGAACCTGATTTAGTCATGCCATATTATTGGGATTAACAAGTGTGACACACTTGCCCAATTTGGACATCAGTTGGCAAAAGGACAAAGCTGCACTTGTATTTATCGCAGTTCTAGGGGATGTCGATGATGACACCATTCTAATGACTTGGGTAGCAATGATGTACTGCTATGTGCCACTCATTGCTTGTGATTATTTAGTCATCACTGCCAACGTCTGAAGAACCTAAAGGGTCGCACACCTTGACACTTGAGTTCTCATACTGATCGTTTAGCCTCTGATCGAATCATTGTTTGATTCGGATCTTTTTGGGGAACTAATGCATTGAGACTTTTATAGAGGAGATGATATTTTATTTTAGTTCATGGTTGACCACAGTTGACTCTAGTGGACCACGTTTGACCTCTGTTGACCTGTGTTGTCAAAATGAGTCAAACAAGGGTCTAGGTGCAAGTTTGGGCTTGGCACTTTAGTCACATGAATAAAATCAAATTATCAATTGGCAAGACAATTTTTCTCTTGGCTAATTAATAAGCTTGGGCGCAATTTACAATTAATTGCGTCTGTGGGGATTCGAACCCATGATACTTAATTGTGAATAGGCACCTATGCTCATTATCCCACATGGGAAAGATCTCCAGTGTGCGTCTGGCTCTGCTATTATAAATAGAGAGGCCCACCTGGGAGATTTTTTGTACCAGACTCTTCTCTTGTCTCTAGTTGTCGCCTCCCCTCTTCTCCTTGGCATGACGGTCTAGGAGGTGACAACAAATAAAAGTTTTTCGGCATCAAAGGTTGGGACAAGTGGTAGTGCTACCCACTCCTTGTCGTCAACACCCCTTCTTCTCCTTGGCGTTGGTGCAAGTTGAGAAGGCTAGAGGCATGGATCTCATCTTCCGTGGCTAGCATCCAGCACGGAGATTGGAGAGGACTTGAGGAGTCCGTGTGTGTGTGATTGCAAAGGACGGGCCCTTGCGCGTCTTCATCATCGGCTGCTCCTAAAAGTTGATTGATAAGGTACTGCCCTCTTCACATCCTTTGTATTCTTCTTAAGATGGTCCTTATTGTTGAATTAGGAATCTCGTTTCGGGCTCACTTCCGTTGTTATCGTTTTCTTTTATGCCATGTTTTATGTGTAGAAAAATAGTAGGTTTGTTATTTCTCGCTGTTATGAAATTCATGATTTTCGGTTTCTACACATGGGGATAGACCCTATGTGTGAGAAATTATTTCTCCTCATATTCATGGGAAAGACCCACGATGTGAGACTTGTATCTAGATTTCGGGGCATGGACTGGGTGATTGCCCTAATCCGTACAAGTTAGGGATTGCAAGTGTCATCAATAATCGGGGCATATATATGGCCACTTGTAGACTCCTGAGAGAAAACGAAAGATCTGAATTTTCAATAAGATCATGGAGATTTAACGAACATGTTTTCTAATGAAAAAATAAAATCTGGTTCTATAGTTTTTCATTACATATAGAAGAGCATGTCTTAAGTGTTTTTCCTTATGCATTTGATATGATCAAAGTCAAGCCCTATTGCCATGCCTGTGATGTATCAATGTGAGGCTTGCGTGCCACTTTCAATTTTGTATTTTCAATTCTACATTGTAAATCAAATCGAAGGCCTTGATGACATTTTGTGGCATTTTCCTCTCTCTCTCCCTTGCGCATCTCTCAAGGTGGTGCAACTCTCACCTAGCCGAACCCTAGGGTGGCTTCTAGGGTTAAACCTAGGGGCGCATCTAAGGGGGTGGCGGCTAGGGTTAGGGTTGGCGCACCCCACCTCCTAAGGTGGCGCATCCCCTTATTTGACCTACCTTGAGTGGCTTCTTGGGTTACCTAGTTGGTTCACTTAAGGGATGATGGATGGATAAGGTGATGGTGCAACCTAATCAAGTAAGGGGGCTGACCTTCATCCTCAACCGAACCCTCATGGCTTATAGGTCTCCTAGTGGCGCATGCATGAGTACAAGGGCTGATGATGAAGGAAAAGCAACCTAAGGGGGCTGATCTTATTCCTTGACTAAACCATGGTGCATCCTAGTTTTCCTAGGTGGCGCAAATTGGGTTCATGGGTTGAGGAAGACGATTGCGCTCCAAGCTTGCAGAGGGGCTAATCTTCTATCATTAGCCAAGAACTTGAAGGTCTTTTGGATGCTTCTTAAGTTCATGGGCTGATGAAGGAAGATTGAGCCCCAAGGATGCTTGATGGCACATCCAAGCAAAGGGGGCGCACTGATGCATTGCATTTATATAGTGTTTTTGCCTATGTTTTAGATCATATTTTGGGCTTATTTGCATGATTTTGTGCTACTTTTAGTGTTTTTATCTTACTTTGCACAGAATCTTCACTTTTCTTGGTTTTTGTGAAAATGTAGGTAAAATGGCCTAAAAATGATGGATTTTGAGGGTTTTGAAGCCAAAGCATGATTCCCGAGGAAATCACGAACTCACACGTCCAATTTGGGGCGAAAACGGTGAAGAACGAGACATTTACGGCCTTGGCCGTAATTGTGGATTCGGCCGTAAACACGACGACGAGCGGGAGATGAAAATCGGCTAAGTCTAAAAGTCCACCGAAACTTTCATGGGTGAAGCCGTAATTCCATCACGGGCCGTAACAGTTTCTGTGACCAAAAGCATTATACACCGAAATAATTACGGCCGAAGTCGTAAACTCATCACCGACTGTAAAAGTTTCCGCCCCTTCGTGTTTCTCACTCGGTTCGACTCCAAATTAAACCAGAATTGAACCAAATGTTGGGAAACCCCGGGGACATTTTACAATTTACAGAGTTATGGACATACATTTTTCGCAGCGGAAGAATGTCCCCGAAACAGGTGTTGGGGTATGCCCTTAAGGCTAATGTTTGAGGCCTTTGGGATTGCAATAAGTATCATGTAATAAACTCTTGTGTTTATAAAGGCATGGTTATTATTCAGGTTGTTACCTTGTCTGCTGTAATAAGTGTACTTCTGAATAATGTCTCAAAGCTGTTCAGCTAGGCTGACAGGCTATATGTCCTTAGTCGAGATATCTTGGTGAACCTGAGACAGCCTTGATATGATTGAGACTAATATGTGTGCTAATCTTATAGGATGCTTCGAGCATGGAATAAGATGTAGACTCATGGGTACATTGGATGTACTGGACAGACCCTACTGGGATATTCCATTGCTTGTCACAATGTGAATGATCCTTGTAAGCAGCAAGTGGCACATGTCCTTTGACTTGAGATCACTTGTGTTTCTAAATGATGATTGTCATTGTTTTGAGGTAGTTCAATATCATTTGAAACATAATGGTTATAGACTATCTTGGATGGTGAGCTTGAGTCAGGTTAGGGCACTTGTGATAGATAAAGGATTGCCGTCTCCTTGTTTAAGGAGTGTGATGTTCTAAAGGGCCCCCCCTTTATGAGATGATTGAGATAGTGTATGGCCATACCCAGATGACTGTGTTCATCTGATCTAATCATGCTCATCGTATTGGAGTTACAGGCTTGACATGCTTGTCCAATAAGAACATCCAGTGGCAAAGGAAACATGCATGCCTCGTGAGTTTGATTCACACTTGTGCCATGGTTTGGGTGTAGTCTTGGAAGACTCTTTCCTTTATATCGGGAGACAGTGATGTGTTGCTAGATACCCCTCACTGATCGTGATAACGAAAGTTATCGTTACCGACATTTAAAGGAAACCCTTAGGGTCGCACAATTTGGTGATATGGCTTGCTTAAGTCAGATCGTGTGGACTGAATTGTTTCGGTTCAGTTTAAAGGGATTTAATCTCTGATTGTAAGTGAGATCTAGTCTGATCATGTTTGATTGATTAGGGCTTTAGATCGGTAAGCTTCGATCGAGAGAGATGATGCTAGATCGATGCGATCAGAAGCGTCAGATGATGAATGGTCAGATCTTGGACTTTGGGGTCTAATTTGATCTAGACTTAATGCTTGGGCTGATTTGGTTTCGCTATTGAACCAAGAGTATTGAACCGGCTCATGGGTTGAGCGCATGGTTCAAGAGGGAGAAGGAGTTGCGTTTGGTTCATGGAGACATGAACGCATGAACGCATACTCTTAATGGTTGCCATTTTTGGAAAGTTCCAAAATGAAAACGCATATGCGTTCATGGCTTGAAGTCTCCCTAATGTTTTTCGGTTACACCTCTCTCTTGTTGCTTGGTGGAAACGATTTTTGCTCTCGAGCAAGTGAGGGTGTTGACGAGAAGTGGAGGAACCGGCCAAGCAAAAGGAAGTCTTCATCTCTTCCCTACACTCGATCATTGACATCTTGGCACTTTTGCTAGCACAAGAGGTGCGCAAGTTGGGAGTCTTCATCGCCTTTGTGTGTGAACTTTTGGAGGAGATCAAAGTTGCTCTCTTCTTCCAAGCCGACCTCCAATCTATGGCTATGGTATAGATCTAAACTCATAGCTTCAAGTTGATCATATGGTTGTCATATACGATCTTTCGAAACCCTCTTTCCGTCATGCTTGCTAGATGCGCATGTTTAGGGTTTCACCCCCTTAATAAGGGTCTCTTTCAATTGGTATCAAAGCTAGGCTTTCGATATGATCTATATGATTGCTTTGAAGTGTTTGTGATCCATACATGTTGCGCTTACTTGATGCTTTGTTTTCATGATGCATGGTTTACATTGGCTATGTTTGCGCTTGTATCATGGTTACATGAAGTTTGCGCTCCCCCTTGAAGGGGACCCCCTAAAGTTTGCGCTCCCCCTTGAAGGGGACTCCCCTTAGATCTAAGGGTTATCAATATGCTAGATATGAGATATATCTTATGTTCTCAAGTGAAGCATGTTGTTTTGTTTGTTTGCGCATGTTCTAGATGTTTTATAAAACTTACATCTTGCGCGCCTACTTAGATCTAAGGTGCCCCTACTATAAATCCTTAGATGGGTTGATGGGGTTGAAAGCATCTTCTAGGTTAGATCCAACTAGTCTGATCAGACCATCTGACAGCCTAGATGGGTTGACCAGATAGCACCTGTGCGCAAGCACGAGGTGGCTATAGGTCGACTGCATCCAGGGCGTGTAGCGAGGTCTGGTTGAGACAACTACTGAACACACATGAGTTAGGCCCGGGGTCACACCCGCTTGCCAAAACTCATGAGGGTGGTTCAGCCCTTGGCGCATGCATGGTTGACCATTAGGTCAACACGGGTCAGTTAGGACTCGGTGCATGCAAGGGCAGAGGATCTGACTAGATGGATGAGTGGATCCCTATCAATGGACCATTGTAAGGTTGTAGAGCACATAAGGAAATTAAAATTGATACCATGGGGTTTTTCAAAATTTAATTTCATGAATGGATCACATGTTGTTTTGATACCATATGCTTGTTTATTTAATCTTATGTGGGTTGCCCTAATGTGTGCTGTGCTGGGGCCTGCGTGCCTGGTAAATTACAAGTTAATATTATTGTGATCTGCGAATCACATTTTTTATTAATTTATTGTATAATTGACCTGTGAGTCAAAGCTTGTCTAGATAGATCAAAATGTTTTTGATTAGACAAGAGCATAAAGGCACACATCCTTGAGGGGCATTCACCTGGTGGCGCACCTGAGGTGCTCTTGGCGCTAGGGCCCTGGGTTGGACCAGATGAGATGCAAAAGAGCTCAAGTGAAGACTTAAGTAAAATTAAGGTCTTTCTAGGGTTCATGGGCTTTTACCACATAAGATCATGCTTTCTATTTATTGCTTATATAATTAGAATTGCATGTGTTTATCTTCTGCTATAGCCATAGGATATGCCTGATAGTAAGAAGATAAAAGACCGTTAAAATCCAACGCTAATATATCAAGCACGTAATGCCTTCTGACGCGAAACCTCACTGTTCTGACTATCGTTGGAGCCGTGTTGAACCCACTCAGTGGGCACGTCCATCTATCTTCAGACGGTGCGGGATTACACCTGCGTGTTACAGAGTAGGGATTTATCCCTTCTCGTTGCTCAGCATAGCACGTGGTGGTCCAGGGAGTAGGTCAGGTCAGCTTGACCATGTAGGCTACATATGTAGCGCATATGGTAGCACATGGAGGCAGCCATCTGAGGGATCAGAGACTGTGTTGTACCAACTCAGTTGGCACAGTCTGCTGGATTGCCCAGATGAAGGGGAATCGCACGGGTTGGCGATTGGCTGGGACAGCCTACCAGAAATTAGTGCTTGTCATCTCTGTGCATCTTATCTCGCCTGAGCGGGACGCGGAGACCAAGTATGAAATCTGGATCCCATCTCACTAAAAGAGTGTTACTCTTTCGGACTGTTTACTGGATTTTTCAGTCAGACAAAATAGTGAGAAAAGAATCTTTCTTAAGTCCTGGATTGATTCTGAACATTGATACTAACCTTGCTGTTCTTGCATTGTTGTAGATAACTGCAGCAACGAACACCATGAGCTTCAATGTGCGATCCCTACTGGAAAGGGAGAAGTTTGCTGGGCCGAACTTCTCTGACTGGTTCGGACACCTTAAGATCGTTCTTAAGGCAGAGAGGAAACTGTATGTCCTCGAGACGGCGATACCGCCGCAGCCCGCTCCGAACGCCGCAAGGGCGGTTCGGGATGCCTATGAAAAGCACGTCAATGATAGCATTGATGTCGCTTGCCTGATGCTTGCGTCTATGACGCCACCGCTGCAGCGTCAGCATGAGGATATGTCGGCTATAGAGATTATAGCGAACCTCAAGATGTTGTATGCTGCACAGGCGAGGACAGAACGCTATAATCTGACAAAGCTCTTCTTTCAGAGCAAACTGGCTGAGGGGAGCCCAGTGGGAGCTCACGTGCTCAAGATGATTGGGCACAAGGAGGCTCTGGAGAAACTGGGGCATACCGTCAACCAGGAGCTTGCTGTTGATATTATTCTGCAGTCTCTCCCGCCCTCTTTCGATGCGTTCATCATTAATTTTAATATGAACAAAATCGATTGCACGCCGGCAGAGCTGCTGAATATGCTCTTGACAACTGAGGAAACTCTGAAGGGTAAGCCTTCCACCTCTGTCTTGATGGTTCCTTCTAGGAACAAGAAGAAGGGGAAGAAGGGCAAGGCCCCTGTCAAGAATTACAGCAAGGCTCTGAAACAGAAGGTGAAGCGGTCGAAGGATAACAGGTGTTTCCACTGTGGCCAGCTGGGTCACTGGAAAAAGGACTGTAAAGCGCTCCAAGGAGATAAGAGGGGAAGCATCGCTTCTGGCTCAGGTATATATGTGACTGAGGTCATGTTATCTTCTTCTTCTATTTCATGGGTGTTGGACACTGCATGTGGAGTTCACATTTGTTCAAATGTACAGGAACTCAAGAGAAGAAGGCAGGTGGGACAGCATGAGGTAGACCTACGAGTTGGAAACGGGGCACGGGTTGCTGCTGTTGCTGTAGGAGACTATTTCATTTCTTTACCATCTGGCATTGTATTGGAATTAAACAATTGTTATTTTGTACCCAGTATTACCAAGAATATTATCTCTATTCCTGCTCTTGTCAGGAAAGGATTTGCCTTTGAATGCAAAATTTCAAAGTGTGTTTTATCTTATGATAATATTGTGTATGCAACTGGTTCAATCAACAATGGGTTATTCATGTTGGACATGGAATATTCTATACAAAACATTGATAATAAGAAAGCCAAGTATGCTGATGACAGCACCTTGCTATGGCACAGTCGTTTAGGCCATATAAACGAGAAGCGCATTAAGCGGTTGCATGATAATGGACTGCTGGGATCATTCTCCTATAAGGAGATTGATACATGCAAAGCTTGTTTAATGGGTAAAATGACGAAGTCACCTTTTTCTAAGAAAGGTCAAAGGGCTTCAGGTTTACTTGACCTTATACACAGTGATGTGTGTGGGCCGTTTAGTAAACATGCCAGAGGTGGCTATCAGTACTTCATTACCTTTACTGATGATTTCAGTAGGTATGGGTATGTCTATCTGATGAGACATAAAAGTGAATCTTTTGACAAGTTCAAAGAGTTCAAGAATGAAGTACAAAATCAGCTAGGCCGAAATATCAAGGCACTTCGCTCAGATCGAGGTGGAGAATACCTAAGTCATGCATTTACTGACTATCTGAAGGAGTGTGGGATTATCTCACAGCTCACTCCGCCAGGAACACCGCAATGGAATGGTGTGTCCGAGAGGAGAAATAGAACGTTACTTGATATGGTTCGTTCTATGATGAGT
Organism: Costus lasius; assembly: GCA_027563935.2. Lineage (NCBI taxonomy): Eukaryota > Viridiplantae > Streptophyta > Magnoliopsida > Zingiberales > Costaceae > Costus > Costus lasius. Next base: position 77,837,664 of record CM050453.2, on the reverse strand, counting down.
CAGGCCACTCTTCCATACTCCTTTTGGGGTTTTGCACTGGAAACAGCTGCAAAGGTACTAAACCGAGTGCCATCTAAGGCAGTTTCAATGACGCCATATGAATTATGGTATGGGAAACAGCCAAGCTTGACATTTATCAGGATCTGGGGTTGCGAGGCTTATGTCAAAAAGCTCGCCTCTGGGAAACTAGAGAGCAGATCTGACAAATGCATCTTTGTCGGTTACCCTAAGGAAACTAAGGGTTATTATTTCTACGATCCCAAGGAGAACAAAGTTTTTGTTGCTCGGACGGCCATATTTCTTGAGAAGGAGTTTCTTCTGCAAGAGGCCAGTGGGAGAGAAATAAAGCTGGATGAAAATCCAGAGGAAGGACAAAGTAGTCAAGCTCAGTTGGATGAGCCTGAGCCAGTGGATCAGGTTATTGAACAACCTGAGGCTCAGATAACACGGGAACCGCGAAGATCGGGAAGGATCCGTCGACAGCCTGAGCGCTATGACGGAGTCTACATCATTGATAATGATGAACCCCTAACTTATGTGGATGCGGTCAGTGGACCGGAGTCAGCTAGATGGCTTGATGCTATGCGAGCCGAGATGGACTCCATGTCAGATAACCAAGTCTGGGATTTGGTTGATCCGCCTCCGGGAGTAATCCCTATAGGCTGTAAATGGATCTTCAAGAAGAAGATTGACATGGATGGTAACGTGGTTACCTATAAAGGCAGGCTAGTTGCGAAAGGTTTCAAACAAATCTACGGGATAGATTATGATGAAACTTTCTCACCTGTAGCTATGTTCAAGTCTATTCAGATTCTTTTCGCGATAGCAGCATATTATGATTATGAGATCTGGCAGATGGATGTGAAGACAGCTTTCCTTAATGGAAATCTGGATGAGGATGTGTATATGACACAACCTGAGGGTTTCACTAATCCAGCAGATCGTCATAAAATATGCAAGTTAAAGAAATCCATTTATGGATTGAAACAAGCATCTAGGAGCTGGAATATTCGTTTTGATGAATCAATCTCTGAGTTTGGTTTCATCAAGAACGAAGATGACCCGTGTGTTTATAAGAGGTTTAGTGGGAGCGTAATTACATTCCTAATCCTCTACGTCGATGATATCTTAATCATTGGAAATGATATTCCTGAACTGCATGCTGTTAAAGCATGGTTAGGAAAATGTTTCCAGATGAAAGATCTAGGAGAAGCAGCCTATGTGTTAGGTGTAAAGATCTATAGGGATAGATCTAAGAGGCTTCTCGGGCTGTGCCAGAGTACTTACATCGATAAAGTCCTGGAGAGATTCCATTTAGAGAATTCTAAACGTGGATATCTTCCAGTCAGACATGGTCTGAATCTTTCGAAGAGTCAGTGTCCACAAACACAGACTGAGAAAGATGAAATGGACAATACGCCTTATGCTTCGGCTATTGGGTCCATCATGTATGCGATGTTATGTACTCGCCCAGACGTCGCTTACGGGTTAAGCGTGACCAGTCGATTCCAAAGTAATCCAGGTTTGGCGCACTGGATTGCAGTCAAGAACATTATAAAATATCTGCGGAGGACCAAAGATATGTTCTTGATATATGGTGGTCAGGAAGAACTCAGTATAGAGGGATATACTGACGCTTCGTTCCAGTCGGACCAGGATGATTTCCGATCGCAATCAGGCTATGTTTTTAGCTTGAATGGAGGTGCTGTGGTGTGGAAGAGTTTCAAACAGTCAACTGTTGCTGATTCCACAACAGAAGCCGAGTATGTTGCAGCCTCGGAAGCATCCAAGGAGGCAGTGTGGATTCGTAAGTTCGTGAGAGAACTTGGTGTCGTTCCTTCGAGTGCTGATCCTTTGGTTATCTTCTGTGATAACACTGGAGCAATCGCACAAGCAAAGGAATCACGGTCGCACCAGAAGTCCAAGCACATACAGAGACGGTTTCACTTGATCCGGGAGATCATTGATCGAGGCGAGATCAAAATATGCAAGGTTCATACAGATGACAATCTAGCAGACCCGCTTACCAAGCCTCTGGCGCAGCAGAAGCATGAGCAGCACTGTAATAATATGGGTTTGAGATTTCTCAACCATTAGATTAAGTGCAAGTGGGAGATTGTTGGGGTATGCCCTTAAGGCTAATGTTTGAGGCCTTTGGGATTGCAATAAGTATCATGTAATAAACTCTTGTGTTTATAAAGGCATGGTTATTATTCAGGTTGTTACCTTGTCTGCTGTAATAAGTGTACTTCTGAATAATGTCTCAAAGCTGTTCAGCTAGGCTGACAGGCTATATGTCCTTAGTCGAGATATCTTGGTGAACCTGAGACAGCCTTGATATGATTGAGACTAATATGTGTGCTAATCTTATAGGATGCTTCGAGCATGGAATAAGATGTAGACTCATGGGTACATTGGATGTACTGGACAGACCCTACTGGGATATTCCATTGCTTGTCACAATGTGAATGATCCTTGTAAGCAGCAAGTGGCACATGTCCTTTGACTTGAGATCACTTGTGTTTCTAAATGATGATTGTCATTGTTTTGAGGTAGTTCAATATCATTTGAAACATAATGGTTATAGACTATCTTGGATGGTGAGCTTGAGTCAGGTTAGGGCACTTGTGATAGATAAAGGATTGCCGTCTCCTTGTTTAAGGAGTGTGATGTTCTAAAGGGCCCCCCCTATATGAGATGATTGAGATAGTGTATGGCCATACCCAGATGACTGTGTTCATCTGATCTAATCATGCTCATCGTATTGGAGTTACAGGCTTGACATGCTTGTCCAATAAGAACATCCAGTGGCAAAGGAAACATGCATGCCTCGTGAGTTTGATTCACACTTGTGCCATGGTTTGGGTGTAGTCTTGGAAGACTCTTTCCTTTATATCGGGAGACAGTGATGTGTTGCTAGATACCCCTCACTGATCGTGATAACGAAAGTTATCGTTACCGACATTTAAAGGAAACCCTTAGGGTCGCACAATTTGGTGATATGGCTTGCTTAAGTCAGATCGTGTGGACTGAATTGTTTCGGTTCAGTTTAAAGGGATTTAATCTCTGATTGTAAGTGAGATCTGGTCTGATCATGTTTGATTGATTAGGGCTTTAGATCAGTAAGCTTCGATCGAGAGAGATGATGCTAGATCGATGCGATCAGAAGCGTCAGATGATGAATGGTCAGATCTTGGACTTTGGGGTCTAATTTGATCTAGACTTAATGCTTGGGCTGATTTGGTTTCGCTATTGAACCAAGAGTATTGAACCGGCTCATGGGTTGAGCGCATGGTTCAAGAGGGAGAAGGAGTTGCGTTTGGTTCATGGAGACATGAACGCATGAACGCATACTCTTAATGGTTGCCATTTTTGGAAAGTTCCAAAATGAAAACGCATATGCGTTCATGGCTTGAAGTCTCCCTAATGTTTTTCGGTTACACCTCTCTCTTGTTGCTTGGTGGAAACGATTTTTGCTCTCGAGCAAGTGAGGGTGTTGACGAGAAGTGGAGGAACCGGCCAAGCAAAAGGAAGTCTTCATCTCTTCCCTACACTCGATCATTGACATCTTGGCACTTTTGCTAGCACAAGAGGTGCGCAAGTTGGGAGTCTTCATCGCCTTTGTGTGTGAACTTTTGGAGGAGATCAAAGTTGCTCTCTTCTTCCAAGCCGACCTCCAATCTATGGCTATGGTATAGATCTAAACTCATAGCTTCAAGTTGATCATATGGTTGTCATATACGATCTTTCGAAACCCTCTTTCCGTCATGCTTGCTAGATGCGCATGTTTAGGGTTTCACCCCCTTAATAAGGGTTTCTTTCAACAGGCCAGTCCCAAAAACCCAGTGAAGATCGCAAGCAAGGGAGTCGACACGATGAGTTAGGAAATACCTTAAGAGCAATATGGAGCGATGCCGATGTAGGCGTCCAAGTGTGCGCCCTCTGCAGTCTCGCACACACGGATCTCTTGAGTTCTCTTCTTCCACGCCCGGTGCTAGCCTCGGGAAGAAGATCCAAGCCTTAGGGAGATGTTTTACTTCTCTTGCGCCACTCAGAGAAAAGATGCGCCAAGTGAAGAGGGAAAACCGCCCAAGCCGCCAAGCCCTAGATCTCCTTGCGCCAAGAGGAAAGGAGGAAGAGGGTTGCGGTTATGGAAGATGCGCCCTTGCTCCAAGCACTCACTCCTCTCCTTGTGTTCACGCCTTCAAGGATTAATTGCACACAAGAGGGGGGGCGACTAGGGTCATATTTATAGGGCAAGAGGCGGTTAGGGTAATGGCTAGGATCATGACAAGTGTAGGGCTAGGATGAGGAGGTTTGAGATAAGGAAAGTCTCCAAGACATTTCCATAATTCTCATTCAACCTTACCTTTTGTTCCCACGCCTTTCCTTGTGCGCCAAGGCCTTGCCTTGCGCCTCAAGCAATGCCATAGAGGCATGCATTCCATCATAGGAAGAGAGGGGGAGGCGCCCTTTACTTCCATAATGAAGCAAAGGCGCCAACATGACCCCATTATGCCCCTAGGCGCCAAATGGTTCATGTTTCTCCCCATTATACCCTTTTAGCCTCTCATCTCTTCATGAGAACTTGTTATTGGGCCTCATTGGATAATGAGCTAGCCCAAACATCATTGCATAGGTTGATTAAGCATTTGGATCCAATCCAATGCAACCCTAATCCAAATGTGACCAACCATGGTCAAATACGGGTCAACTTGCCAAAAATGAAGTTTGGCTCCAATAACATTCTTCCATCTCATCAGGCCCATTGGCGCTGATGAAATCTCCCAATTAGATCCGCGTTATCCAATAACTCGATCATAAGGCTTCCCGATCAATACGATAACTCAAGTATCAAGGTGTGCGACCCTGTAGGTTCCTCTGACGCTGGCAGTGCTGACCAAAGGTCATCACAAGCAGTGAGTGGCACCTAGCAGTGCATCGCTGCTACCCAGGTCGTTGGAATGGATATCGACATCGACATCCCCATCATCGCAACTAGGTACAGATGCATTACAGTCTCTTTGCCGTACTGATATCCGATTGGACAAGTGTGTCACCACTTGTTTTCATCCAATCACATGGCTATGACTAAAACAGGTTCTCACCTAGGTATGGCCATACACTCTCAGTCATAGAACCATAAAGGAGCTCCATGGATATCATACTTCCTTAGGGAAGGGGCAAATCCTATGTCTGTCCATTGATCTTCTCATATGGGTCGTGACATGCTCAATAACAACTGTTATGACCTCCCAGCTACGGCAAGGTGTTAGGTTGTATCAAAGCAAGTCCCTAACCATATAGAATGATTAATGACCTCAAGTCAAGGGATCAATGCATCTCCTGTCACTTATGAGGATAACTCATGACACCAAGTCATAGCCTCATAGCGGGTCTATCCAGTATATCCCCAATGATATACCCATGAGTCTGCGTTAGCACCACGTGCCTAACCAGCCCACATACCAGTCTCTCAAGTACCATAGCTGTCCCATATCCACTAAGGTACATCGACTGGGGATTATAATTCGAGCACAGATCCAATCTGTCTCCAGGGACATTATCATGTAAGTACACAATCGCAGGTGTAGTCAAACAATGATAATGACAATGCCAGAATGATATATAAACATCAGTGTCAAGTAGTACATAAGTTGACCAAAACTAGGTCCTAGGGCATATACACCAACAATCTCCCACTTGCACTAAGACCTAGAAGTTGAGGAATCTCAACCCCATATCTCTAGCGTGACCATCATGCTTCTGCTGCGCCAAAGCCTTGGTCAATGGGTCTGCCAGATTGTTCTCTGTGTCTACTCTGCTAATCTTGACATCACCTCTGTCAATGATCTCTCTGATCAGGTGAAATCTTCTGAGTATGTGTTTGGATCTTTGATGAGACCGTGGTTCCTTGGCTTGTGCAATTGCTCCATTGTTGTCACAATAGAGTTCAATGGGATCCATTGCACTAGGTACCACTTGAAGATCACATAAGAACTTCCTTATCCAAACAGCTTCCTTGGCTGCCTCAGAAGCAGCCACATACTCAGCTTCGGTTGTAGAATCTGCTATGGTGGATTGCTTGAAGCTCTTCCAACATACAACGCCTCCATTTATCTTGAACACATAGCCGGCCTGCGATCTAAAGTCGTCAGGGTCAGACTGGAACGATGCGTCAGTATAGCCCTGCATACTGAGCTCTTCCTGTCCCCCATAGACCAAGAACAAATCCTTAGTTCTTCTCAGATACTTTAGGATGTTCTTTACAGCCACCCAGTGCTGTAGACCTGGATTGGATTGGTATCGGCTGGTTATGCTCACAGCATATCCCACATCTGGTCTAGTACATAACATTGCATACATGATCGATCCTACTGCCGAAGCATAAGGAATTCGACTCATGTCATCCCTCTCAGCCTGTGTTGTAGGACACTGGCTCTTTGAGAGAGTAAGGCCATGTCTCACTGGAAGGTATCCTTTCTTGGATTGCTCCATGTAGAACCTCTCCAGTACCTTATCAATGTAAGTACTTTGACTAAGGGCCAAGAGCCTCTTGGATCTATCCCAGTAGATCCTCACGCCTAGAATATAGGCGGCCTCCCCTAAGTCTTTCATCTCGAAACACTTCCCCAACCATGTCTTCATAGCTTGAAGACTAGGGATGTCGTTTCCGATGAGCAGTATGTCATCAACATACAAGACCAGAAAAATCACCAAGCTCCCACTGAATTTTCTGTATACACAGGCGTCATCTTCGCTTTTGATAAAGCCATAATCTCTCACGGCCTCATCAAATCGAAGATTCCAACTTTGAGATGCTTGCTTTAATCCATAAATGGACCTCTTTAGCCTGCAGACCTTATTAGCCTCTACAGGATGGATGAAGCCATCAGGTTGTGTCATATACACATCCTCAGTCAGCTTCCCGTTAAGGAACGCTGTTTTCACATCCATCTGCCATATCTCATAGTCATGATATGCAGCTATAGCAAGCAGAATCCGAATGGATTTAATCATGGCAACTGGCGAGAAGGTTTCATCATAGTCCACCCCGTGGACTTGTTTAAATCCTTTAGCCACTAGTCTACCCTTATAGGTAACTATTTTGCCATCCATGTCTGTCTTCTTCTTGAAGACCCATTTACACCCTATGGGTTTTACCCCATCAGGTAGCTCAACCAAATCCCAGACTTGGTTAGCCGACATGGAATCCATCTCAGATCTCATGGCGTCAAGCCATTTCTCGGAGTCCGGTCCACTGACCGCCTCATCATAGGTTCTAGGTTCATCCTCAATGATGAAGATCCCATCGTGTTGGGTCGGTAGCGACCCATACCTTTCAGGTGCACGACGAATTCTCCCAGACCTACGCGGGACCTGTGTCTGAGCCTCAGGTTGCCTAGCAACCGGTGCAGGTGGCTCAGATTCCATCTCTTTGTCTTGTGCTTGCACTTGGACCTCATCCAAGTCAAACTTCCTCCCATTAACTTCTTTCATAAGAAATTCTTTCTCTAGAAAGACAGCACCCCGAGCAACAAAAACTTTGTTCTCGGTTGGGACATAGAAGTAGTATCCTTTAGTTTCCTTAGGATACCCCATAAACACACACTTATCAGATCTAGGTTCTAGTTTGCTAGAATCCTGACGTTTGACATAAGCCTCACATCCCCAGATCCTGATAAACGTGAGATTAGGGCGTCTTCCACTCCATACCTCGTATGGTATTTTGGAGACACTCTTAGATGGAACATTATTCAGTATCAGAGAAGCTGTTTCTAGTGCATGCCCCCAGAATGATGAAGGTAGAGTTGCATGACTCATCATGGATCGAACCATATCCAATAAAGTTCGATTTCTCCTTTCAGACACACCATTCCATTGAGGTGTTCCAGGAGGAGTGAGTTGGGATATGATCCCACACTCTCTCAGATAGTCAAAGAACTCACCACTCAGGTATTCTCCACCTCGATCTGATCGAAGAGCTTTAATGGATCTTCCAAGCTGGTTCTCTACTTCATTCTTGAACTCCTTGAATTTCTCAAAGGATTCAGATTTATGTCTCATTAAGTAGACATAACCATACCTACTAAAGTCATCAGTGAAGGTAATGAAGTAGTTGTACCCTCCTCTGGCTTGTTTATTGAAGGGCCCACACACATCAGTATGTATGAGATCCAATAAACCTTTTGCCCTCTCACCAATCTTGGTGAAGGGTGCCTTTGTCATCTTCCCTAATAAACAAGGTTCACAAGTATCAAATTCCTCCAAGGAACTTGAATCTAACAATCCATTTGCATGGAGTTGTTGGATGCGATTCTTGTTTATATGGGCTAATCGACAGTGCCATAGGAAAGCACCAACTGAACCACTCAGTTTGGTCCAGTTTGGTCCTTTTATTGCTTATGTTACAAATAGAACTTTCCATATCCAAGATATATAGACCATTGCACAAAGTACCCTTCCCATAGAACATATTTGCAAATGAAAAAGAACAGGAGTTCTTATTTATTTCAAATTTAAATCCTTTCCTCGCCAAGCAAGGAATGGATACAATGTTCTTTGTTAGCGAAGGTACACAAAAGCAATTGTCTAGTTCTAATTGAAGTCCAGAAGGCAAGGAGAGAGTCAAAACGCCTACAGCAACAGCAGCAACCTGTGCCCCGTTTCCAACGCGTAGGTCAATCTCTCCAAGCCGCACCGATCTACTTTTCTTGAGCCCCTGCATATTTGTACAAATATGAGCTCCACATGCGGTATCCAATACCCATGACATAGAAGTAGAAAGGTTGACTTCTATAACATAAATACCTGAGCTAGAAGTTAAGGCCAAGCCTTTCTTCTCCTCATTCTGAAGTTGCCTGTAGTCCCTTCTCCAGTGGCCCTGCTCGCCACAGTGGAAACACCTTTGTTCCTTTGACTTCTTCGCCATTTTCTTCAGTGCTTTTGGTAGGACCTCTGACACTGCTTTTAGCACGTGCCTTACCCTTCTTCTTTATCTTCTTGGTCGCAGGGACCAAAAGAATAGAATTGGGTTTGGTCTTACCCATCTCTCGCTCGGCTGTTTGGAGCATATTCATCAATTCCTCCCGTGTGCACTCAATCCGGTTCATGTTGAAGTTGATGATAAACGGACTGAAGCTAGGGGGCAGGGAATGAAGAATAAGATCCACAACCAGCTCGTTGTCTATGGTGTGTCCCAGTCTCCTGAGATGATCCACATTCCCAATGAGTTTGAGAACATGGGGTCTCACTAGTGCACCTTCAGATAACTTGCACCGAAAGACTGCTTTGGCGGTGTCAAATCTCTCAGTTCTAGCCTGAGCCTCGAACATCTGTTTCAGACGAGTAATCATCTGAAAAGCGTTCTGCTCCTCATATTGCACCTACAGTTCAGGTGCCATACTGGCTAGCATAAGATATGCAACCTCCAAAGAGTCATCCTGATGCTTTCTATAAGCATCTCTGTCTGCCGTTCGGGCATTAGGCGGAGGAGCCGCAGGAAGAGGCTGTTCAAGGACATACAGCTTCTTCTCGAGCTTGAGGACTATCCTCAAATTCCGATGCCAGTCCATAAAGTTAGTTCCAACTAACTTGTCCTTATCAAGGAGTGATCGCAGTGATAATCCGCCAGTGTTCGTAGCCATTGTTCTACAACACCCAAGAAAAACAGATTAGTACTACTTTGAATCATTTAAACTGGACTTGTTTTAAATGACCATGGCTCCCACTATTTTATATTCGAATTGACAACCCACAAAGTCAATCGGGAAGTTTAAAACTTCCTAGTGAGATGGGATCCTTATTTCACATGAGGCTTTGCGTCCCACGAGGGTGGGATGAGATGCACAAAGAAACCCATGCTTCCTAAGGTGGGCGCGCCGGCCGGTTGCTCCAAGCGACTCCCCTTGTTGAGATAGTCTGGGCATTTCATGTCCAGCGAGGGCTGGATACAACATGAAACCTTTACCTCTCAATGATGCCTCTAGACTTTCACCATGTGCCCAGCACATGTGAACTTCTAGTCAAGTCCATTCCTAACCGTTATGCCCAGGGCCAACGAGTTTCCTTACGAAGGCACGCCCAGGTTAAAACTGGACTGGGGAAACCATTGCCACCACGCACTTTCTAAAGATAAGTGGGTGTGTCCCACGAGGGTGGGAAACAATTCACAACTCCACTGATCGATAGCTTAGTGAGGGCTACGCGTTAGAAGGCTACCAGACTTGATATTTTAATTGAGGGTTTTTGTTTAAGGTCTCATCATCTCAGTTTTATCTTATGTCTATCATTACAGGCATGCAATCCTATAGTGATAACATAACGGTAAAATATTTCAGGCATGCTTCTGCAGATAATAATAAAAGCAGTAAAGGATGATGTGATCATATCCTATACAAGACATTGAACCAACCCATGCCATGAAATAGGTTCAACTCTTGTCCTAGAACTCAAGCCCCAAAAACTAGACCTAACCTACCCGACCTCTAGCTTGAACTTCAAGGTTGGCTCCAAGGTCCTTCTCTCATGGTTTAGCTCTCAAACCCTAGAGGTACACTTTAAAAGTTCCCCATAGGTTCGGCCAATGCCATGGTCTTTCTCCAAGGAAGGTGCGCCACCATGCAAGGGGCCAAGATTTCTTGCGCCACCAAGCAACCAAGCACCAGCTTGCATGCACCACCTTGCATGCATCTGCCATCAAGCAAGATGCGAGCATCAAGGTCCAAGAAGGATGCGCCTAGCCCTTAATCTTCCTCTTAATAATAAAAAGATGGCACGCAGGCCGCACAAGGATACATCACAGGCATGCAAGAGGGGCTTGACTCATGATCACAACATTATGCACAATCAAGGTATTTACTCATGTAATTCTACATGCTCATGAAAAATATAAAATCTGAAATTTTACTTTTTCATAAAACCAGTTTCTTTTTCTCATCTTCTTCTCACAAGTCTTTTGGTTTATTGCGATTTATTTTTCATGATGATTTCAGAGATCCTATCGGCTGGCAACTTTGTCAGATCAAGAGACTTGGCTAGTCCGAAGACACAATGCCCGTCCTACTTGACAAAATTACGTGCGCCTTTGATCTTTAAATCAAACAAGAAAAATAGTCCAAAAATTCCAAAAGAGATTGAGAGGATGATAGAAACAAGAAACCCTAATTTTTCTACTTTTAGAAAAATCGATTGCCATGCATCATGCTATTTACGAAAATAGAAATATGGCATGTGAGCATGGAAGAAAAGCATAAAACATCGTTCGAGTCTTGCAACTTGGCTCTGATACCACTGTTGGGAAACCCCGGGGACATTTTACAATTTTCAGAGTTATGGACATACATTTTTCGCAGCGGAAGAATGTCCCCGAAACAGGCCAGTCCCAAAAAACCAGTGAAGATCGCAAGCAAGGGAGTCGACACGATGAGTTAGGAAATACCTTAAGAGCAATATGGAGTGATGCCGATGTAGGCGTCCAAGTGTGCGCCCTCTGCAGTCTCGCACACACGGATCTCTTGAGTTCTCTTCTTCCACGCCCGGTGCTAGCCTCGGGAAGAAGATCCAAGCCTTAGGGAGATGTTTTACTTCTCTTGCGCCACTCAGAGAAAAGATGCGCCAAGTGAAGAGGGAAAACCGCCCAAGCCGCCAAGCCCTAGATCTCCTTGCGCCAAGAGGAAAGGAGGAAGAGGGTTGCGGTTATGGAAGATACGCCCTCGCTCCAAGCACTCGCCCCTCTCCTTGTGTTCACGCCTTCAAGGATTAATTGCACACAAGAGGGGGCGACTAGGGTCATATTTATAGGGCAAGAGGCGGTTAGGGTAATGGCTAGGATCATGACAAGTGTAGGGCTAGGATGAGGAGGTTTGAGATAAGGAAAGTCTCCAAGACATTTCCATAATTATCATTCAACCTTACCTTTTGTTCCCACGCCTTTCCTTGTGCGCCAAGGCCTTGCCTTGCGCCTCAAGCAATGCCATAGAGGCATGCATTCCATCCTAGGAAGAGAGGGGGAGGCGCCCTTTACTTCCATAATGAAGCAAAGGCGCCAACATGACCCCATTATGCCCCTAGGCGCCTAATGGTTCATGTTTCTCCCCATTATACCCTTTTAGCCTCTCATCTCTTCATGAGAACTTGTTATTGGGCCTCATTGGATAATGAGCTAGCCCAAACATCATTGCATAGGTTGATTAAGCATTTGGATCCAATCCAATGCAACCCTAATCCAAATGTGACCAACCATGGTCAAATACGGGTCAACCTGCCAAAAATGAAGTTTGGCTCCAATAACATTCTTCCATCTCATCAGGCCCATTGGCGCTGATGAAATCTCCCAATTAGATCCGAGTTATCCAATAACTCGATCATAAGGCTTCCCGATCAATACGATAACTGAAGTATCAAGGTGTGCGACCCTGTAGGTTCCTCTGACGCTGGCAGTGCTGACCAAAGGTCATCACAAGCAGTGAGTGGCACCTAGCAGTGCATCGCTGCTACCCAGGTCGTTGGAATGGATATCGACATCGACATCCCCATCATCGCAACTAGGTACAGATGCATTACAGTCTCTTTGCCGTACTGATATCCGATTGGACAAGTGTGTCACCACTTGTTTTCATCCAATCACATGGCTATGACTAAAACAGGTTCTCACCTGGGTATGGCCATACACTCTCAGTCATAGAACCATAAAGGAGCTCCATGGATATCATACTTCCTTAGGGAAGGGGCAAATCCTATGTCTGTCCATTGATCTTCTCATATGGGTCGTGACATACTCAATAACAACTGTTATGACCTCCCAGCTACGGCAAGGTGTTAGGTTGTATCAAAGCAAGTCCCTAACCATATAGAATGATTAATGACCTCAAGTCAAGGGATCAATGCATCTCCTGTCACTTATGAGGATAACTCATGACACCAAGTCATAGCCTCATAGCGGGTCTATCCAGTATATCCCCAATGATATACCCATGTGTCTGCGTTAGCACCACGTGCCTAACCAGCCCACATACCAGTCTCTCAAGTACCATAGCTGTCCCATATCCACTAAGGTACATCGACTGGGGATTATAATTCGAGCACAGATCCAATCTGTCTCCAGGGACATTATCATGTAAGTACACAATCGCAGGTGTAGTCAAACAATGATAATGACAATGCCAGAATGATATATAAACATCAGTGTCAAGTAGTACATAAGTTGACCAAAACTAGGTCCTAGGGCATATACACCAACACCAAACTCTCCAGAAACCTTCCTACATGGGTTCTATACTGATTAGACTATAAAGGGAAGGGTTTTGGAAGGGTTTCGGGGGCTTCTGGGCACGAAAACGAAGGGCTATAGCAGCGGCGGCGGAAATCAACTCCAGGGCAGAATTCGATCAGGAAAGCCACGCAAGGGAAGAATTGGATGCTTCATCTTCTTCTCCACATCAAGGGGAAGCTTTTCTAATTACTTGTCTAGCGATTTCCTATAATCTTCTAGGGTTTCCATTCGATTTTCATTGATGAACATGCTGTTTATTATGAACATGAATGTGTAACCTTAATTTTGGGATTTGGGGAATAGCTCGTTGAATAATTTATGGATTGAATTAGTTATTTGAATCCTTGACACGATTTTTATAGATTTGATTTGATTAGTATTGTGCTTATTCCGTAAATTACCCTGATCAAGTAATTTTGCGTCTAAGACGTTGCGAGATGGACCGGGAGGTGAATCGCAACGTCGAAACTATTCTTTTCAAACCTACGAATCCGATCACGGGAGTAGTTCGGATTTGTTTAAAGGATTTATATGGTTTTTCATAGAACTTAAAGGGTCTAACTATGTTAATTGTCACGAGAGTAGAGAGTTAGCATAGTTAGATACCGGATTATGCTTCAGGAGGAGGTAATATGTACCTTAGGAAAAATCTCATTCAAAACTATAATTTTCTATTCAAAGAATTTATTTTGCTATAATTCATATTTGTCAGCGTGGTGAAACCCCGAATCCTGAATTTATCCAAATTGATTTTTGCCAAAACGCTATATCTGTTTCTTTTTATCGTACTTAGAAGTTTTCAAAAACAAAAACCATCATTTGAATCGTCTAGATATAGATCAAACGTGTAATCGGTACTTGACCGCCTGATCCTCGTTGGATCGATAATCTTTTATTACTTTGATAAAATCCGTGCACTTGCGGATGCTATCAAGTTTTTGGCGCCGTTGCCGGGGATCAGGCCAGTCAATATTGATTTAATCGTGAGATTTATAGAATAGACATTTTTTTATTTATTTATTTTTATTGTTGTTTTTATTCTTTTTATTCTTTTTATTTTTTATTTTTTTATTCTTGTTTTCATTTTTGTTTTGTTTGTTTTTTGCATTCTTTTATATTTCTGAATTTTATTGAAAAAAAATGATGTTTAATCAATGTCAATGGTCAAGTCAGATGTATGTGCCACCTGTAAAGACTAGAGAATTATGTGCCGCCCGTTGCATTTCAATCACCTGCAGCAAGGGTAAATTGTTTTTCTCAACACACTGAATATATAAGAATGAAATCTTATGTTACTTGTGATATTTGTGGAAGTTATTATTGTAACATCCCACATTCTTAACCCCAAACAAATGGCACAATTCACAAATGATACAGGATGTTTCATATAAGATCGATCATATGCTAGGTAAAACCGAGTTCAAGAAAACACGATCTGAAAAATTTCCATAAATCCATACATACAAATTCACAAAACTCAAATCTCATAAATCTCATAAGGGTACCTGCCACCACGCAATCCTTGCACTAGACATATGCAAGGCAATAGTTATATCAAAACCGATTCAAATTCATAAAATCCATAAAGGTACCTGCCACCAGGCAATACTTGCACTAGACATATGCAAGTTACAGGGTATATCAAAACCGATTGCACAGAATATACAACAAGACGAAATTCAAAACAAAATCACAAAATCGATTTTATAAACTCATACCAAACACCGAAACCAGGCTGAAGCCCGCGGTGACTCAAAAATCAAACTCATAAGACTACCATAACCGGCAACATAATTCACATAGTTCACATAGTCTCATGATTCACATAGTTCATATAATTTATGTTAAGGCCACAACCGGCCCCAAGAATTAAGCATAAAAATTCTTAAAACAGCAAACAGCATAATTATCCACGCCAATGCACTCAAGACATGCGCCCCTGCTCTATGCCTGAAAATAGTGAGGGGTGAGCTACACAGCCCAGTGAGTGGATAGTCTAAATCGACCATCCAGAACATACATTCAAAAATATAGGCAGATTATTTAAAAAATCTTTAACAGGAACATTATGTCAACATATAACAAAATAAAGAAACAGAAGTCATATAGACAGTTAAATGTACACACTAGCATATAACAAATTCAGGTTCTAGAGTTTTACTCTAAACCAATTAAACACATATATTCTAAACCAACTAAACACACCATACTTAATTAACCTAGTTGTCCAGCATAATCAGTAGTGACCAATATGGTCTAACCCGGCTTGGCCAAAGCACTGGGAGCTGCAAAATCTCGTGCAACACATAAACATGGATAGTGAGTAGAATCAAGAGGTGGCCCCCACCAGGTCACGACGTGGCACTTTGCTCTCTCACCCCATAACACATCGATGGATTGTGTGTAGATTCAAGAGGTGGCCCCCGCCGAGTCACGGCGTGGCACTTTGCTCCACACACCCAACATCATAAACCGAGTGATGACATCAAGAGGTGGCCCCTGTCTGATCAAGACATGGCACTTTGCGTCTTATATCACCCCAACACATAAAAGAGTAATGACATCAAGAGGTGGCCCCTGTCCGACCAAGACATGGCACTTTGCGTCAAAACCCGTTCTCCCAAAAGGTTCCTACTGGACAACAGACACACCTTATTTCATATTTCACATAGGTGAACATATTTCACAAAGGTGGACTCCTAAGTGTCAACTAGACTCTAGGATAGTCATCACAAAAATCATATCGGGCAGGCTGAACATCAACCCCCATCACAATAATCATAATAGGCAGGCTGAACATCAACCTCCTCACATATCACAATACAGGGCTGAAATTCAAACCCTTAACATAACACATAAGGACTATCCCCTTGAGTTCATAGTTACACCTAGCCTTAGTCCTAACCATCACATAATCACATAATTTTCCAAATTTACATAACCCATAATTTTCCAAATTCACATAATCACACATATTGTTCAAAATTCACATAACATAACACATAATATTTTATATTCGAATATCACCGAATATAGTGTAGTCCTTAAATTTCATGCTGATTAGTTTAATCAAATTTTGCTATGTTATCACCCAAATTTTTTCAAACAAAATACATGACCATAAACATATAATATGTTACACACATAAAGAAATAACTAAGGTAGCGTTAACAGCATTTATAAAGCATCCATAAAATCAACATAAATTGTAAAACATGTATTCTTATAAATCACATGTTAATTACCACAAATTACCACATGTAAACATGTTAACTACAACTATAAAAATTTCGGTTTAACTACAATTATAAAGGTTTCGGTTTTCATACATGCTATAAAAATCATTGATCTAATGTTACCAAAATTCCCTATAAAATACCTAGTTAACAAGAATTTCATGCTCAAAATTCAATGATCTAAAGCTACCAAAAATCCCTATAAAAATACCTTAAATTTCATGCCACAATTTTCGGTTTTCATGAGATACATACCTTTTACAAAATTTCGGTTTTCATTAAAATACAAGAAGATCTTAAATTCGGTTTCATGAATAATAAGGATATATAAATATTCGGTTTCCATGACAATTATACCATTATAACTTTCGGTTATCACAAGAAGAAGTCTTGAATTTTCGGTTTTTAACATTGCAAATCTCTAATCAATCTCATGCATCAATAACACAACCCAATTGTTAGGAATCAATTAAGACAACCCACTCACCTTGAAACTTAGGTTAAAATCTCCCCAACAAAAATCGTCCAAAGCCTTTGAAGTCACCCAAAGGATCTCCAAGAAATCGCCAAGAAAGTTTCACCTCAAGGGAAATTCGCCAAGGGAAGAAGATGGAGAAAAATCGCCTCAAAACTCTTCAATAATCGCCACTTCTTCAAGCCGCCACCCTAATTTTTTCTCAAGACTCCAAAAATCGCCAATAATCTCACCCTAGTCGATATTACCACTTAAACTTTGGGTTTTTAAATTTTAAACCCATTAACCAATTAATTCCAATAGGGTTTAACCCATATAATTCATAATTTCGAATTTTCAAACCCAATAACCCATAGTTAACCAATTAATTTAATTAACTTACAAATAACCAATCACTTAACCGAAATCCAATAAGGATTTAATTAATATCCAATAAGGATTTAATTAACCAATAAGGTCTAATTAATTAACCAATAAGGTCTAATTAATTAACCAACAAACTGTAATTAATTAACTTACAATTTACAACCCATAAATCCTAATTAATTTATTATGAACAACCAATAATAATTCATCATAAATTAACAGCCAATAATCAAATAAATAATCTCTAATTAATTTACAATAAATTAACAACCAAATAAACTCAAATCAAATAATCACAAATTAACAATCAATAAGCCAGTTAATTAGCATCCAATAATTTTATTTAAATCATAATAAAATATCACAGCTAATGATTTTATTTAAATCCAAATAATGCTTACCAGGACTTAAGATCCTTGGATCTTACAATTATCATTATCCTTCTGAGTGTCAATTTGGAATTCCTGCCAGACCTGCCAGTTCTAATTTTTCATGGTACCAAGATGATGAGTATAATTCTAGATGGAAAAATCAGCAAACTTCTTTTTATGAGGATTTCTCAAATAATATTTTAGAACCACACTTTGAGGAATCTGAAGAAGCCATGCTAGAATCCATGCTTGAAAAAATTATGATAAATCAAAGTAAGAAACTTGAAGATCTTAGTGAGATGATTGCTCAGCTTACTTCTCAAGTAGAATCTATATGTGCTAATACTAAAATGTTAGAAACCCAGATAGCACAACAAAATTGTATACTTGAGTTTGATTTGGAAAGTGAGGATATTCATAGTATGATTAATGGCACTGATAAAAATGACATAAAGGAAGAATCCATGATGAATATAAGAATTTTGTAGAGTTAGATCAATCATTATTCATGACTCCTGATTGTGATTTACCTTCTTCAAATTTTGATGATTTTAAAAATTTTGATGATTGTGATTTACCTTCCTCAAATTTTGATGATTTGGATGACTGTGATTTATTTTCTTCAAAAATTCACCAGCCATCTAGTCCCTTCTCACATAATGAAGTGTCTTGCAACACAAATACTTGGGACATGTTTGAAGAGATATATGAATTTTTTGAGTTTTGTGAGAAGAAGGATGATGAATTTAAAGATCCTCAAGAAAGAACTAATGATATAGATGGGGATGAAATTGACAGTGTTAAGATGAAATGCCCCATTGAAGAGAAAGAAATTGAGGAAAATTATGAGGAAGAGGATCTTATGCATATTGTACCATCAATTCCTATTCTCCAAGAAAATTCATTGAAAATTGACATGATAGATGATAAAGGAGATGATTTTAAGGATAATGCTGATGAAGTGATTGAAATATTTTTTGAATCAAATTCAAGCACAGGTGGTACTGAAAAGATGATAACACATGAGATTCTTGATTACATTGGCATTGAGGTAACTGAAAAACCAAAAATAAAATTTGAAAACTTCTTAATAAATCCAGGGCATGAAATTTTTGATTTTAATTCCAGTCCTCTTCCAATTGCTAATATAAATTTAAAGGAGAAATTCATGATTTTACTCTTGGATAAATATAGAAAAATTATTGATTATTCTTTGCATGATTTTAATTCTTGTTTTTCTTTGCATGTACTGATCACTGCAACATTGCTCCACCTGCTTAACTGGATAAATACTTTGGTGGACACACTCTTGAGGAGAAGGAAAAGTAGAAGACTATATGCTCTCTACTATGGCACAGACTCACCAACTCCACCATGACATGAAGCTATGGTCAAGCTAATGACCTTAAACAAGCGCTTTTTGGGAGGCAACCCAAAAGTGTTTGAGTTTTATTCACTTTAATATTTTCAGTTTTAGTTTTTTATTTTCTTAGAATTTTTAGGAATTTTTACAGCATGTCTTGATTAATTTTTACTAATAGAAAATCTTTTAATAAGTTGTTTTATGTGCAGGAATTTTTGGAAAATTTTTACATGAAGAAAAGGTATCCGACGAGACATTCACAGGCGTGGCCGTGAGTCACTCACGGCCGTAAATTTAATTTTTGCAGATGGATTTATTGTTGGGGTATGCCCTTAAGGCTAATGTTTGAGGCCTAAGGATTGTATTAGTATCATGTAATAAACTCTTATGTTTATAAAGGCATGGTTATTATTCAGTTTGTTATATTATCTGCTGCAATAGATATACTTCTGAATAATGTCTCAATGCTGTTCAGCTAGGCTGACATGCTATATGTCCTTAGTCGATGTATCTTGGTGAACATGAGACAGCCTTGATATGGTTAAGACTAGTATGTGTTCTAATCTTATAGGATGCTTCGAGCATGGAATAAGATGTAGACTCATGGGTACATTGGATGTACTGGACAGACCCTACTAGGATATTCAATTGCTTGTCACAATGTGAATATTCCTTGATTGTATCAAGTGGCACATTTCCTCTGACTTGAGATCACTTGTGTTTCTAAATGATGATTGTCATTGTTTTGAGATAGTTTAATATCATTTGAAATATAATGATTATAGACTATCTTGGATGGTGAGCTTGAGTCAGGTTAGGGCACTAGTGATAGACATAGGATTGCCGTCTCCTTGTTTAAGGAGTGTGATGTTCTAAAGGGGCCCCCTGGATGAGATGATGAGAAAGTGTATGGCCATACCCAGATGACTGTGTTCATCTGATCTAATCATGCTCATCATATTGGAGCTACAAGCTTGACACGCTTGTCCAATAAGAACATCCAGTGGCAAAGGAAATATGTATGCTTAGTGAAGTTGATTCACACTTGTGCTGTTTTTGGGTGTAGTCTTGGAAGACTCTTTCCTTTATATCGGGAGACAGTGATGTGTTGCTAGATACCCCTCACTGATCGTGATGACGTGAGTTATCGTTACCGACATTTAAAGGAAACCCTCAGGGTCGCACAATTTGATGAAATGGCTTACTTAAGTCAGATCGTGTGGACTGAATTGTTCAGGTTCAGTTTAAAGGGATTTAATCTCTGATTGTAAGTGAGATCTGGTCTGATCATGTCTGATTGATTAGGGCTTAAGATCGGTAAGCTTCGATTGAGAGAATGGATGCTGGATCGGTCAGATCAGGAGCATCGAGAGATTGACGGTCAGATCAAGAGCCTTTGGGTTTAATTGAGATCTAGACCATATTGCTTGGTTTATTTGGTCTTGGGCCAAACCGAAATGAACCAGCTCATTACATGAGCGCATGGTTCAATTGAAGAGGAATTTGCGTTGAGGGAAAAATTCATGGTCGCATGAATTGTTGGCTTTCTATTTTTAGAAAGCATGTCACAACGTGACCACCTCTCTCTCACGTCGCCTTTTCACGCCTTTGTCGCCCTCTCTTGGTTTGGACGAGTAGAGACATCTCGTGTAGAGAAGTTGAGACGACAAGAGGAAAGTTTTTTGCCAAGCAAGGAGTTGCTCTCTCCCTTTCCTTTCGATCAAAGACACCTTGGACGATCCTTGCTAGCACAAGGGACGACAAGAAGCAAGCCGTCGCTCATCTTGTGTGTGACGATTTGGAGGAGACCTTCGTTGTTCTCTTGCTTCCAAGGCGCCATCTAGAAATGGCCATGGTATGAATCGCATCTTCTCTATTCATGCTTCAAAAGTTGATCATATAATGCATGCTCATCGATCCTATGAAACCCTTGAATCCGCTGCCCATTTTTGTTTGCGCCACTTTAGGGTTTCGCCCCCTATGTGGGAACCTCTCAATTGGTATCAGAGCGAGGTTACATGCATATTTATATGATTGCTTTGATTTTGTGTTCCATGAATGCTTAGATCTATATCATGCGTAAATTTATCATGTTAACTTGTATCATGCCGAAACCTATTTTATGTTTCATTTGCGCATGTATGTTGGCATGTAGGCGCATCTTTGTTTTATCAAAACTATATGACATGCGCGACTCACTATAGATCTAAGGCCTTACTGTAAACCCTTAGACGGGTTATTAGGGTTGAAGTCATCCCCTAGGTTAGATCCAATAGTCTGATCAGACCATCTGACAGCCTTGATGGGTTGACCAGATAGCACCTGTGCGCGAGCATCTGGTGGCTACAGGTCGACTGCAGACAGGCGTGTAGCGATGTCTGATTCAGACGAATAGTGAACACACATGAGTTAGGCCCGGGGTCACACCCGCTTGCCAGATCTCATGAGGGTTGTTCAGCCCTGGCGCATGCATGGTTGACCTTTTGGTCGACTCAAGTCAGTTAGGACTTGGTGCATGCAAGGGCAGTGGATCTGACTAGGTTGGATGAGTGGATCCCTAGTAATGGACCGTTGTAAGGTTGTAGGGCAAATAAGGAAAAATAAAATTAATCTCAATGGGGTTTTTTCAAAATTTTATTTTTCATGATTGGATCACATGCTGATTGGATGCCATATGTATGTTTATTTAATCTTATGTGGGCTGCCCGTTTAATGTGTGCTGTGCTGGGGCCTGCGTGCCTGGAATTTTATTGTAAATTAATTCTTATTTTTGTGATCTGCGAATCACAGTTTAATTAATTTATAAAATGTAATTGACCTGCGAGTCAATCTTGTCTAGATAGATTAATTTGTAAATTAATCAGACAAGAGCACAGAGCACACTTGGCATAGGCGCATGCAGCAGTGGCTTGACCAGGTGGGAGGTCCAGGGTTCGACTCTGGGACCAGGCGCATTTTCCCTGGTGGGCGCACCTCAGCTGCAAATGGCGCTTGGGCCCTGGTTTGGGCCAGATGAGCAGCTAAAGTCCCATGAAGAAAAGCAAGTGAAGACTTAAGTATCTTAAGGTCTTACTTAGGCTATGGGCTTTTACCACATAAGATCCATGCTTTCTTTTATTGTTTAAATAAGTAGAACAGCATGATTTATTTATCTTCTGCTATCACCATAGGAATTGCATGATAGTGAAGAAGATAAAAGACCGTTAAAATCCAACGCTAAAATATCAAGCTCGTTAGCCTTCTGACGCGAAACCTCACTGTTCTGATTATCGTTGGAGCCGTGTTGTACCCACTCAGTGGGCACGTCCATCTATCTTCAGACGGTGCGGGATTACACCTGCGTGTTACAGAGAAGGGATTTATCGCTTCTCGTTGCTCAGCATAGCACGTGGTGGTCCAGGGAGTAGGTCGGGTCAGCTTGACCATGTAGCCTACATATGTGGCGCATATGGTAGCACATGGAGGCAGCCATCTGTGGGGTCAGAGATTGTGTTGTACCAACTCAGTTGGCACAGTCTGCTGGATTGCCCAGATGAAGGGGAATCGCACGGGTTGGCGATTGGCAGGGACTGCCTACCAGAGATTAGTGCTTGTACTCTCTGTGCATCTTATCTCGCCTGAGCGGGACGCGGAGACCAAGTATGAAATCTGGATCCCATCTCACTAAAAGAGTTCTACTCTTTCGGGCTGTTTTGCTGGATTTTTCAGCCAGATAAAATAGTGAGAAAAAGAATCTTTCTTAAGTCCTGATTGATTCTTAACATTGATACTGACCTTGTTGTTCTTGCATTGTTGTAGATACCTGCAGCAACGAACACCATGAGCTTCAATGTGCGATCCCTACTGGAAAGGGAGAAGTTTGCTGGGCCGAACTTCTCAGACTGGTACGGACACCTTAAGATCGTTCTTAAGGCAGAGAGGAAACTGTATGTCCTCGAGACGGCGATACCGCCTCAGCCCGCCCCGAACGCCGCAAGGGCGGTTCGGGAAGCCTATGAAAAGCACGTCAATGATAGCATTGATGTCGCTTGCCTGATGCTAGCGTCTATGACGCCACCGCTGCAGCGTCAGCATGAGGATATGTCTGCTATAGACATGATAGCAAACCTCAAGATGCTGTATGCTGCACAGGCGAGGACAGAACGCTATAATCTGACAAAGCTTTTCTTTCAGAGCAAACTGGCTGAAGGGAGCCCAGTGGGAGCTCATGTGCTCAAGATGATTGGGCACAAGGAAGCTCTAGAGAAACAGGGGCATACCATCAATCAGGAGCTTGCTGTAGACATTATTCTGCAGTCTCTCCCGCCTTCATTCGACGCGTTCATCATTAACTTTAATATGAACAAAATCGATTGTACTCCGGCAGAGCTGCTGAATATGCTCTTGACTACTGAGGAAACTCTGAAGGGAAAGCCTTCGACCTCTGTCTTAATGGTTCCTTCTAGGAACAAGAAGAAGGGGAAGAAGGGCAAGACCCCTGTCAAGAATTACAGCAAGGCTCTGAAGCAAAAGGTGAAGCGGTCCAAGGAATACAGATGTTTCCACTGTGGCCAGCTGGGTCACTGGAAAAAGGACTATAAAGCGCTCCAAGGAGATAAGAGGGGAAGCTTCGCTTCTGGCTCAGGTATTTTTGTGACTGAGGTCATGTTTTCTTCTTCTATATCATGGGTGTTGGACACTGCATGTGGAGTTCACATTTGTTCAAATGTACAGGAACTCAAGAGAAGAAGGCAGGTGGGACAGCATGAGGTGGACCTACGCGTTGGAAACGGGGCACGGGTTGCTGCTGTTGCTGTAGGAGACTATTTCATTTCTTTACCATCTGGACTTGTATTGGAACTAGACAATTGTTACTTTGTTCCCAGTATTACTAAAAATATTATCTCTATTCCTACTCTTGTCAGGAAGGGATTTTCCTTTGAATGCAATATTTCAAAGTGTGTTTTATCTTTAGATAATATTGTTTATGCAACTGGTTCAATTAACAATGGGTTATTCATGTTGGACATGGAATGTTCTATACAAAATATTGATATTAAGAAAGCCAAGTATGCTGATGACAGCACCTTGCTATGGCATAGTCGTTTAGGCCATATTAACAAGAAACGCATTAAGCGGTTGCATGATCATGGACTGCTAGGATCATTCTCCTATGAGGAGATTGATACATGCAAGGCTTGTTTAATGGGTAAAATGACGAAGTCACCTTTTCCTCACAAAGGTCAAAGGGCTTCAGGTTTACTTGACCTTATACACAGTGATGTGTGTGGGCCATTTAGTAAACATGCCAGAGGTGGCTATCAGTACTTCATTACCTTTACTGATGATTTCAGTAGATACGGGTATGTCTATTTAATGAGACATAAAAGTGAATCTTTTGACAAGTTCAAAGAGTTCAAGAATGAAGTACAGAATCAGCTAGGCCGAAATATCAAGGCACTTCGTTCTGATCGAGGTGGAGAATACCTAAGTCATGCGTTTACTAACTATCTGAAGGAGTGTGGGATTATCTCACAGCTCACTCCGCCAGGAACACCCCAATGGAATGGTGTGTCCGAGAGGAGAAATAGAACGTTACTTGATATGGTTCGTTCTATGATGAGTCAGGCTACTCTTCCATACTCCTTTTGGGGATTTGCACTGGAAACAGCTGCAAAGGTACTAAACCGAGTGCCATCCAAGGCCGTTTCAAAGACGCCATATGAGTTATGGTATGGGAAACAGCCAAGCTTGACATTTATCAGGATCTGGGGCTGCGAGGCTTATGTCAAAAAGCTCGCCTCTGGGAAACTAGAGAGCAGATCTGACAAATGTATCTTTGTCGGTTACCCTAAGGAAACTAAGGGTTATTATTTCTTCGATCCCAAAGAGAACAAGGTGTTTGTTGCTCGGACGGCCATATTTCTTGAGAAGGAGTTTCTTCTACAAGAGGCCAGTGGGAGAGAAATAAAGTTGGATGAGAATCCAGAAGAAGGACAAAGTGCTCAAGCACAGTTGGATGAGCCTGAGCCGGTAGAACAGGTTATTGAACAACCTAAGGCTCAGATATCACGGGAACCGCGAAGATCGGGAAGGATCCGTCGACAGCCTGAGCGCTATGACGGAGTCTACATCATTGATCATGATGAACCCCTCACTTATGCGGATGCGGTCAGTGGACCGGAGTCAGCGAGATGGCTTGAAGCTATGCGAGCCGAGATGGACTCCATGTCAGATAACCAAGTCTGGGATTTGGTTGATCCGCCTCCGGGAGTTATCCCTATAGGCTGTAAATGGATCTTCAAGAAGAAGATTGACATGGATGGTAACGTAGTTACCTATAAAGGCAGGCTAGTTGCGAAAGGTTTCAAACAAATCTACGGGATAGATTATGATGAAACTTTCTCACCAGTAGCTATGTTTAAGTCTATTCGGATTCTTTTCGCGATAGCAGCATATTATGATTATGAGATCTGGCAAATGGATGTGAAAACAGCTTTCCTGAATGGAAATTTGGATGAGGATGTGTATATGACACAACCAGAAGGTTTCACTAATCCATCAGATCGTCATAAGATATGCAAGTTAAAGAAGTCTATTTATGGACTTAAACAAGCATCAAGAAGCTGGAATATTCATTTTGATGAATCAGTCACTGAATTTGGTTTCATCAAGAACGAAGATGACCCGTGTGTATATAAGAGGTTTAGTGGGAGCGTGATTACTTTCCTAGTCCTCTACGTCGATGATATCTTGATCATTGGAAATGACATTCCTGAAATGCATGCGGTTAAGGCATGGTTAAGGAAATGTTTCCAGATGAAAGATCTAGGAGAAGCAGCCTATGTGTTAGGTGTGAAGATCTACAGGGATAGATCTAAGAGGCTTCTCGGGCTGTGCCAGAGTACTTACATCGATAAAGTCCTGGAGAGATTTCATTTAGAGAATTCTAAAAGAGGATATCTTCCAGTCAGACATGGTCTGAATCTTTCAAAGAGTCAGTGTCCACAAACACAGACTGAGAAAGATGAAATGGACAATACGCCTTATGCTTCGGCTATTGGGTCCATAATGTATGCGATGTTGTGTACTCGCCCAGACGTCGCTTACGGGTTAAGCGTGACCAGTCGGTTCCAAAGTAATCCAGGTCAGGCACACTGGATTGCGGTCAAGAACATCTTAAAATATCTGCGGAGAACCAAAGATATGTTCTTGATATATGGTGGTCAGGAAGAACTCAGTATTGAAGGATATACTGACGCTTCGTTCCAGTCTGACCAGGATGATTTCCGATCGCAATCAGGCTATGTTTTTAGCTTGAATGGAGGAGCAGTGGTGTGGAAGAGTTTCAAACAGTCAACTGTTGCTGATTCCACAACAGAAGCCGAGTATGTTGCAGCCTCGGAAGCATCCAAGGAGGCAGTGTGGATTCGTAAGTTCGTGAGAGAACTTGGTGTTGTTCCTTCGAGTGCAGATCCTTTAGTTATCTTCTGTGATAACACTGGAGCAATCGCACAGGCAAAGGAACCACGGTCGCACCAGAAGTCCAAGCACATACAGAGACGGTTTCATTTGATCAGGGAGATCATTGATCGTGGCGAGATCAAAGTCTGCAAGGTACATACAGATGACAATCTGGCAGACCCGCTTACTAAGCCTCTGGCGCAGCAGAAGCATGAGAAGCACTGTAATAATATGGGTTTGAGATTTCTCAACCATTAGATTAAGTGCAAGTGGGAGATTGTTGGGGTATGCCCTTAAGGCTAATGTTTGAGGCCTAAGGATTGTATCAGTATCATGTAATAAACTCTTATGTTTATAAAGGCATGGTTATTATTCAGTTTGTTATATTATCTGCTGCAATAGATATACTTCTGAATAATGTCTCAATGCTGTTCAGCTAGGCTGACATGCTATATGTCCTTAGTCGATGTATCTTGGTGAACATGAGACAGCCTTGATATGGTTAAGACTAGTATGTGTTCTAATCTTATAGGATGCTTCGAGCATGGAATAAGATGTAGACTCATGGGTACATTGGATGTACTGGACAGACCCTACTAGGATATTCAATTGCTTGTCACAATGTGAATATTCCTTGATTGTATCAAGTGGCACATTTCCTCTGACTTGAGATCACTTGTGTTTCTAAATGATGATTGTCATTGTTTTGAGATAGTTTAATATCATTTGAAATATAATGATTATAGACTATCTTGGATGGTGAGCTTGAGTCAGGTTAGGGCACTAGTGATAGACATAGGATTGCCGTCTCCTTGTTTAAGGAGTGTGATGTTCTAAAGGGGCCCCCTGGATGAGATGATGAGAAAGTGTATGGCCATACCCAGATGACTGTGTTCATCTGATCTAATCATGCTCATCATATTGGAGCTACAAGCTTGACACGCTTGTCCAATAAGAACATCCAGTGGCAAAGGAAATATGTATGCTTAGTGAAGTTGATTCACACTTGTGCTGTTTTTGGGTGTAGTCTTGGAAGACTCTTTCCTTTATATCGGGAGACAGTGATGTGTTGCTAGATACCCCTCACTGATCGTGATGACGTGAGTTATCGTTACCGACATTTAAAGGAAACCCTCAGGGTCGCACAATTTGATGAAATGGCTTACTTAAGTCAGATCGTGTGGACTGAATTGTTCAGGTTCAGTTTAAAGGGATTTAATCTCTGATTGTAAGTGAGATCTGGTCTGATCATGTCTGATTGATTAGGGCTTAAGATCGGTAAGCTTCGATTGAGAGAATGGATGCTGGATCGGTCAGATCAGGAGCATCGAGAGATTGACGGTCAGATCAAGAGCCTTTGGGTTTAATTGAGATCTAGACCATATTGCTTGGTTTATTTGGTCTTGGGCCAAACCGAAATGAACCAGCTCATTACATGAGCGCATGGTTCAATTGAAGAGGAATTTGCGTTGAGGGAAAAATTCATGGTCGCATGAATTGTTGGCTTTCTATTTTTAGAAAGCATGTCACAACGTGACCACCTCTCTCTCACGTCGCCTTTTCACGCCTTTGTCGCCCTCTCTTGGTTTGGACGAGTAGAGACATCTCGTGTAGAGAAGTTGAGACGACAAGAGGAAAGTTTTTTGCCAAGCAAGGAGTTGCTCTCTCCCTTTCCTTTCGATCAAAGACACCTTGGACGATCCTTGCTAGCACAAGGGACGACAAGAAGCAAGCCGTCGCTCATCTTGTGTGTGACGATTTGGAGGAGACCTTCGTTGTTCTCTTGCTTCCAAGGCGCCATCTAGAAATGGCCATGGTATGAATCGCATCTTCTCTATTCATGCTTCAAAAGTTGATCATATAATGCATGCTCATCGATCCTATGAAACCCTTGAATCCGCTGCCCATTTTTGTTTGCGCCACTTTAGGGTTTCGCCCCCTATGTGGGAACCTTCATTTATGTCACAAAAACATTTACAGCTGCAGCCGTGAATGGCTCACGAACCATAAAAACCTTATCTCTCGTCGATTCCTTCCACCTCAAGTGACGGACCTCTACTCCCGACCTTCCTTCATCGCCGATGACCCTTTTCGTTGATCCTCCAACGAGATTTCAGCTGGAATTTCTTGGAAATCGCCGGACGACCACGGGAGCACAACTTTACCGTCGACGCTCAACTCTAGCCTGATTTCTTCACGATTTTTGACAAATCTTTGCTCTGCTTTAGTCATTTTACTTCTCTATCAGATTGTTAGGCTTTTGTTTCAATTTTGAAACTGATTTTCATTGATTTACAGAGATTTCTTCTGACTCTTGGACGAGTTCCTTCCTACTGCAACTGTTCATTCGAGTTTTCAAGTGAAAATTTTGAAAATTTGTGTATTTTACAAAATCATGGCTCTAAAAAGAACGATGAGAACTGGAGCATATAGGACCATTAGAAAATAATTGGAAGACCCTTTCCTCCATGGTATCCGAGCTACTACACCAAGATCGATTGATATTCTTTGTGAGTATTGTCATTATTTTATATCTTTTTATACATTGAGTATGATTCCTCTCACTTTCTCGTGATATCTCATATGCATCTTCCCTTTTGAGCAGAAGCTGATAGTTGTTTGATGTTGATTCCAACGAACATATATTTTTTTTTTTGTGTTTTATTCGTCTGCGTGCATTGTATTTTAGTACTCTATGATGTATTTCTAGATTTGTACTTGATATTGGATATTTTGAGTTAGTATTAAGATTTTAGATGTGGTACATGGTTAAGCGTGATGGTATTGTATATATTAGATGCCTATCATGTACCTGTAATATTCTGTGATGATTTTGTGATGCTGTGATGATGATTTGGAAAATTTTTTAGAAGATTTTGATACTAGTTTTGATATTAAGATGAATAGAGCTTTTTTTGAAATGGTAAATGTTTATTTCACAGTGAAACATGACGGTATTTGATGTTTGAAACTTGTATACATTGTAAAAAATTGATTATTATTAATGTGATACATTTTCTAGATTTTTCTAGGTCATGTTCTCATATTTTGATATAATTGCATAGGGAATCATTATATATTTTAAAGGGAACTCTTGCAACAATTTTTTTCTAAAATCTATCATTCATTGATTTTAATATCTATGTATATGCATCAATTTAAGTCTAGGGTGTCTCCATGTATTTTGCTTTATTTCAAGCTTTATGGACATGTATCTTGAAAGTTTATGATTGTTAAGGATAATCAAATTTGTTTTATCCTTAATTTTAAACTCAGGAAACATTTTGAGTGATTGATTTGATGACTTGAAATTTTTGAGATTTTATGTGGATTTAAATTGTTGAGTAAATTCAATTCTGGTATTGATAACATACATTTGTGAATTGTTATATGTTCATGCGACACGTGCATAGTATCTTTATACTTGAAGTTTAATTTATCTATTTTTTGCTTGATGAAAATTTTTATGAATAGAAATTTGGTGATTTATCTTTTTAAATTGAGATTTGCTCCAACTCCTCTAGTTGAGAAATCTTAAGTCATGAGTTATATTATACCATCGTTTGGTATACTTTAAATCTGTTGTGATCAAGTAATAAAAGGAGAACTTATAAAACAAATATTTAACCCTCTTGCAGAAGTATCAACAACGATTTAAGTACCATGCCACTGACCGGCTTTCTCCAGAAAAAGAAAAAAAAAGGGGGGGAAAGACTCCTCTACTTGGCACTATTAAATTTGACAGTGGTACCTAAGACATGAGTTGAAGTCTAATAAAAAAAAAGAGAGGATGAAAATGGAGAAAAAGAGAAAGCTGTAGGTTAAGTGGACAACTCCGCTGACTTTAAGATTGAGACTATGAGTTACATTATACTACTTTGTGGTATACTTTAAATAATATTATGACACATAACAGTTTAAAGACCAAATTGCTTTAAAAATCTCTTATCTTTAACATCACCAAGATTCATAAAATAAATTTTTATCTGTTAAGTGAAATGGATTTATTAAATTGAAAGTATCTGATATTTAGTATGTGAAGAATGAATATTATGACATGAATTATGAATTTTATCTTTCTTGGATTGTAACCTCTTGGGAGTTTATTTCTATTATGACTTTTCTTGAATTACTTGAGTTAGAAAGATTGATTGCTTAAATTGTGAACTGAGGATATTACTAGGGGCAAAAACAATTGAAAAATCCTTATCTTTACATTCTTTATACATATCAAGGTATTGCTTGAGGACAAGCAAAATTCTAAGTCTAGGGTATTTTGATGTATTGCATTTATATAGTGTTTTTGCCTATGTTTTAGATCATATTTTGGGCTTATTTGCATGATTTTGTGCTACTTTTAGTGTTTTTACACAGAATCTTCACTTTTCTTGGTTTTTGTGAAAATGTAGGTAAAATGGCCTAAAAATGATGGATTTTGAGGGTTTTGAAGCCAAAGCATGATTCCTGAGGAGATCACGAGCTCACACGTCCAATTTGGGGCGAAAACGATGAAGAACGAGACATTTACGACCTTGGCAGTAATTGTGGATTCGGCCGTAAACACGACGACAAGCGGGATATGAAAATCGGCTAAGTCTAAAAGTCCACCGAAACATTCACAGGTGAAGCCGTAATTCCATCACGGGCCGTAATAGTTTCTGTGACCAAAAGCATTATACACCGAAATAATTACGGCTGAAGTCGTAAACTCATCACCGACCGTAAAAGTTTCCGCTCCTTCGTGTTTCTCACTCGGTTCGACTCCAAATTAAACCAGAATTGAACCAAACTCTCCAGAAACCTTCCTACATGGGTTCTATACTGATTAGCCTATAAAAGGAAGGGTTTTGGAAGGGTTTCGGGGGCTTCTGGGCACGAAAACGAAGGGCTATAGCGGCGGCGACGGAAATCAACTCCAGGGCAGAATTCGATCAGGAAAGCCGTGCAAGGGAAGAATTGGATGCTTCATCTTCGTCTCCACATCGAGGGGAAGCTTTTCTAATTACTTGTCTAGCGATTTACTATAATCTTCTAGGGTTTCCATTCGATTTTCATTGATGAACATGCTATTTATTATGAACATGAACGTGTAACCTTAATTTTGGGATTTGGGGAATAGCCTGTTGAATAATTTATGGATTGAATTAGTTATTTGAATCCTTGACATGATTTTTATAGATTTGATTTGATTAGTATTGTGCTTATTCCGTAAATTACCCTAATCAAGTAATTTTGCGTCTAAGACGTTACGAGAAGGACCGGGAGGTGAATCGCAACGTCGAAACTATTCTTTTCAAACCTACGAATCCGATCATGGGAGTAGTTCAGATTTGTTTGAAGGATTTATATGGTTTTTCATAGAACTTAAAGGGTCTAACTATGTTAACTATCACGAGAGTAGGGAGTTAGCATAGTTAGATACCGGATTACGCTTCGGGAGGAGGTAATATGTACCTTAGGAAAAATCTCTTTCAAAACTATAATTTTCTGTTCAAAGAATTTATTTTGCTATAATTCATATTTGTCAGCGTGGTGAAACCCAAATCCTGAATTTATCCAAATTGATTTTTGCGAAAACGCTATATCAGTTTCTTTTTATCGTACTTAGAAGTTTTCAAAAACAAAAACCATCATTTGAATCGTCTAGATATAGATCAAACGTGTAATCGGTACTTGACCGCCTGATCCTTGTGGGATCGATAATCTTTTATTACTTTGATAAAATTCGTGCACTTGTGGATGCTATCAAGTTTTTGGCGTCATTGCCGGGGATCAGGCTAGTCAATATTGATTTAATCGTGAGATTTATAGACTAGACATTTTTTTATTTATTTATTTTTGTTTTTGTTTTTATTCTTTTTATTTTTTATTTTTTTATTCTTGTTTTCATTTTTGTTTTGTTTGTTTTTCGCATTCTTTTATATTTCTGAATTTTATTGAAAAAAAATGATGTTTAATCAATGTCAATGGTCAAGTCAGAAGTATGTGCCACCTATAAAGACTATAGAATATGTGCCGCCAGTTGCATTTCAATCACCTGCAGCAAGGGTAAATTCTTTTTCTCAACACACTGAATATATGAGAATGAAATCTTATGTTACTTGTGATATTTGTGCAAGGGATGATTCGTATCAAGCATTGAGGTGAGATACCGAGCATAGAGATGGCAAATGGATGTTTGGCCGAACCTTAGGAGGAGCCTAGGGTTTGCGAGCTATCTTCCAGGAAGAGATATGAGTTGGCCAAATCCTAGGAGGAGCCTAGGGTTTGCGACCTGTGATGCAGGGTGGAGACACGGAATATGATACTAATTAAAGTCCGATTATTATTATTTTTTTTTTTTTTAATTTTCAAAATAAAGTGTAAAATTCAGAAAACAGCTAGAAAATAGCAAATAGACTTTAGTGCTACAAAATATTATTTACGAGGAGTTGTCATGTCTTTCGGACTGATCCATTGTAGCTTCAGTTGGATCAACTCGTCCTCTCGCAGAGCAAAGTGAGTTCTTCCTCATGACGCCAAAGATCAAGATTTTGGTGGCGCCGATTGCTAAAAATACCTGCGCAAACAAACAGATTCAGATTAGCGAACAGAAAGTTGAGGCAGGAAATTCATGGAGATCAGAAACAGGGAACGCAAGGTTTGCGTCGTTCATCGACGCTCGAGCGTGGATTGCTCGTCGGAGTATTTGGAAGCAAGGAGGAGACGAGGCGGCGTCGGTATCGTCGGAACACCGACGGCTGGTGGTGGGGCGAGGCGAGGGTGGCAATGTAGGCGGAGGTGGGGACGCGCAGTTCAGCAGAACAGGGGAGACTGCAAAGAGTGGCGGCTGTTCGAACAGAACAGGGGAAGTTGGCGGGCATAGCAGGGGAGGTCGCCGGTCGGCAGGTGATGGACCAAACCCAAACCTGCTATTACTGGAGGTTGGTATGGTTGGCGTGACGACGTGGCCGGAGTTTCGGGGCGGACGGTGGCCTGTCGGAGGAGAACGACGCTGAAAGGCGGAAGTTGGGCGGAATCAAGGCGAGAGCAGGGGATCGACAGGAAGTTTCGATTCTGCTGATCGGAGTGGCGGATGGATGGATCCTGTCGGCTGGAGATTGCACAAGGGTAGGAACAGTGATATCCAAAGTATTGTGGAGATCTGGCCGGGGGATCGCCGGCGGCGAGGTTGCAAAATCTCGAGATCTGGGTGAAGTTGCAGGCGAAACAGGGGACGTGTGGCGGAAGCTGAGCGTGACGGTGATTCTTCTGATTTCGGTGATCGGAGAGGTGGATGGGCAGATCCCGGCGGCTGAAGCTTTGTCAGGGAAAGAAGGAGTGGTGGCCGGAGTTTCGTGGAGATCCGGCCGGTGGATCGTCGGTGGCGAGCTTTCGAAGTTTCGAAATTGGGTGTGGTTGTCGTGTGCGGGTGTTTGCAGCGAAGTGGAGAGTTTGAGGGAGAAGAGGAGATTAGAGGCAAAGGAGAAGAAGACTTGGTGACACATGCACCTAGAGAAGGGGGGAGGAAGACATCCGATAGAGGAAGAAAACTATTTCCATCAATTCATTCAAAAATTCTCTAGCGATTACAAGATGCATGCGGATACATATAGAGAAGCTTGGAGACTTGTTGCTGAACGTTGCAACTTCCATTCTTGAGCAGCAGCGAGACGTTGAGGCTTCCTTGTGAGGCGTTGACGATTCCTTGGTTGAAGATGATCGTTGGCTGCAAGGGGACGTTGAAGAATTTCCTTTGTTGGCTGTAAGTGTACGTTGCTGTTTCCATCTTAAGCTTGCACGTTATTGGGGTTTTAATGTTTTGCTGGACAAGATATCCCATGATGAGTGTTGCCGTTGGATGAGATCCAAGATTTGATTAAATCCTTTGTTTCCTCTTATGCTCGATGTAGGTCTCGGTTGTGGATTTGTTATGCAGCAACTTGTTATTTGGAATGTGACTTGAGCTTCACTTGCTGTTATTTATTGAGCTAGCTTTTGATTAAGCATGCTAGCTTATTTGTGACCTCACGAGTCTTTGTCTATGGCACCTTTAGGCTCCACTTGTATCTTCGTGGCTTGTGGTTCCTGTCCGCATCATTCTCCCCGGGTGAAAAAAAAATTCTTCTCCGAAGAATGGTTATTGCGGCAATGGAGAAGTTTTGGAGAGGCAAGAGCAAATTGTTCCTCCAGGATTTGAATCTTCAAATTGTTGTCAGCATCACAGCATATTGTCTTGTTGCTCTTTGTCCACGGTCCAAGCTGCATATCAATGGTACCTGCATTGAATTCCCTTTCTCGACCATACTCATTAGTAAAGTTGTCATAGAAAATCATAGGATTTAGCAAAGAACAAGGAATGACAAAATCAATATATTCAACTTCAATAAGTGCAGAGTGCAAAGCATGTTTAAGTTCATTGTGTTTTGTTGGTTCCAAAGGTGGCTTAAGGGTGTGGGTAGAAGGACCTAATAGACAAGATTCAAGGATCATAGGGTCCTGGAAGAGATTTTCTAAGTTTAGGGGTTGACCTAAAGGTTGAGGATTAGGATCCAGGTCAAGCTCAAAAGGATCTGACTTAGGTTCCATGTGAGGTTCAAGAAGACCTATGGGTTTGGGTTCAACTGGATTTTTAGGCAAGTCATCTTTAGGTTTGCTAGAGGTAGTGCTAAGGTCAAGTTGAGAACCTGTGGGTATGGGCCCTAAAATTGAAGGTAATGGTTCTATTTGACACTTAGGTTGAGACAAGTCTACAGTGGGCAACTCAGGGGTAGTTTGACTCTCAGACAAGTCAACTATGGGTTCTTTAGCTAGATTGCTAGACTCAAGTTGAGGACCTGTGGGTATGGGCCCTAAAATTGAAGGTTGAGGTATGGGTTCTATCTCATGGTTTGCCTCTTGAGTTTCACATGTCTCTTCTTGACTCGTTTTAGTTCCTAAGGTAGACTTTGAGGTTTGAACAAGTTTTTGTTGGAGTGGTTGGCTTTGTGTTCTAGGTTGGTCAAGTCCTTTCCTATTTGTTGCCTTAATATGTTGTTCTACCATACTAGCTATTTGGAAAGCTTCTTCTATTGTGTGTATGGGGTAGTAGGTGAGACCTCTCTTAATCTCAAAGTTAAGACCATCTATAAACCGGTTACGCACAACCCAAGGATGTTCTCTAGCTCTACTCCTATGGTTGAGGGTCTTAAACTTTAGAATGTATTCAGCTACAGTCATGTTCTTTTGTGTAAGAAATCTTTCAGGGAGAGAGGAAGGATCATATTTTTCTCTGAGTTTATGAAGCATGTCATCCCATCTCTCAATGGGTAGCAGATTGTCTCTTTCCAAGGTTTGTTCAACAGTGGTCCAGTAATATCTAGCAGATTTTTGTAAAAGTAACTTGGTGAACCTAACTTTGCAATGTTCAGGCATGGCAGTAAAATAGAAATAATGCTCAAGTTTTGTTGACCAGTCATTAAAATCCTTAGGGTTAAGAGACCCACTAAAGGTAGGGGGTTGGAGTCTAGTGGCCATGGAATATTTGAAAACACAATATAGTCCTTTGAAAATAGAGCTCCCTAAGATGGTTGAAATGATTTGGGCTAGTATGAGAGGATAAATCTATGAATAAACAAACTAGCATGCATATGTAATGAACAACTAAGAATGGAAGCACGTAATAAGTTTTTTTTTTTTTTTTTTTTATCAAATAGCAAAAATATGCAATCTAAAATAATATGAACAATGAAACATGTAATAATTTTTTTTTTTTTATCAATTGCAAGTAAATAGCAAATACTTAACTATCATGCAAACTAATTATAAAGAACATTGAAGGAAATTTTTTTTTTTTTTGACATGCAAGTAATTTGCAAAAGATGCAAAAGCAATAAGCAATAAAACATGAAATCAAGAACTAACAATTTTTTTTTTTTTATGCAAAGAACAAAGCAAGGATTGTGTGGGCAGACAAGAGTTGCTCACAACCTTTCCTCTGATACCAAACTGATGCAGGGTGGAGACACGGAATATGATACTAATTAAAGTCCGATTATTATTATTATTATTTTTTTTAATTTTCAAAATAAAGTGTAAAATTCAGAAAACAGCTAGAAAATAGCAAATAGACTTTAGTGCTACAAAATATTATTTACGAGGAGTTGTCATGTCTTTCGGACTGATCCATTGTAGCTTCAGTTGGATCAACTCGTCCTCTCGCAGAGCAAAGTGAGTTCTTCCTCATGACGCCAAAGATCAAGATTTTGGTGGCGCCGATTGCTAAAAATACCTGCGCAAACAAACAGATTCAGATTAGCGAACAGAAAGTTGAGGCAGGAAATTCATGGAGATCAGAAACAGGGAACGCAAGGTTTGCGTCGTTCATCGACACTCGAGCGTGGATTGCTCGTCGGAGTATTTGGAAGCAAGGAGGAGACGAGGCGGCGTCGGTATCGTCGGAACACCGACGGCTGGTGGTGGGGCGAGGCCAGGGTGGCAACGTAGGCGGAGGCGGGGACGCGCAGTTCAGCAGAACAGGGGAGACTGCAAAGAGTGGCAGCTGTTCGAACAGAACAGGGGAAGTTGGCGGGCATAGCAGGGGAGGTCGCCGGTCGGCCGGTGATGGACCAAACCCAAACCTGCTATTACTGGAGGTTGGTATGGTTGGCGTGACGACGTGGCCATAGTTTCGGGGCGGACGGTGGCCTGTCGGAGGAGAACGACGCTGAAAGGCGGAAGTTGGGCAGAATCAAGGCGAGAGCAGGGGATCAATAGGAAGTTTCGATTCTGCTGATCGGAGTGGCGGATGGATGGATCCTATCGGCTGGAGATTGCACAAGGGTAGGAACGGTGATAGCCAAAGTATTGTGGAGATCTGGCCAGGGGATCGCCGGCGGCGAGGTTGCAAAATCTTGAGATCTAGGTGAAGTTGCAGGCGAAACAGGGGACGTGTGGCGGAAGCTGAGCGTGACGGTGATTCTTCTGATTTCGGCGATCGGAGAGGTGGATGGGCAGATCCCGGCGGCTGAAGCTTTGTCAGGGAAAGGAGGAGTGGTGGCCGGAGTTTCGTGGAGATCCGGCCGGTGGATCGTCGGTGGCGAGCTTTCGAAGTTTTGAAATTGGGTGTGGTTGTCGTGTGCGGGTGTTTGCAGCGAAGTGGAGAGTTTGAGGGAGAAGAGGAGATTAGAGGGAAAGGAGAAGAAGACTTGGTGACACATGCACCTAGAGAAGGGGGGAGGAAGACATCCGATAGAGGAAGAAAACTATTTCCATCAATTCATTCAAAAATTCTCTAGCGATTACAAGATTCATGCGTATACATATAGAGAAGCTTGGAGACTTGTTGCTGAACGTTGCAACTTCCATTCTTGAGCAGCAGCGAGACGTTGAGGCTTCCTTGTGAGGCGTTGACGATTCCTTGGTTGAAGATGATCGTTGGCTGCAAGGGGACGTTGAAGAATTTCCTTTGTTGGCTGTAAGTGTACGTTGCTGTTTCCATCTTAAGCTTGCACGTTATTGGGGTTTTAATGTTTTGCTGGACAAGATATCCCATGATGAGTGTTGCCGTTGGATGAGATCCAAGATTTGATTAAATCCTTTGTTTCCTCTTGTGCTCGATGTAGGTCTCGGTTGTGGATTTGTTATGCAGCAACTTGTTATTTGGAATGTGACTTGAGCTTCACTTGCTGTTATTTATTGAGCTAGCTTTTGATTAAGCATGCTAGCTTATTTGTGACCTCACGAGTCTTTGTCTATGGGCACCTTTAGGCTCCACTTGTATCTTCGTGGCTTGTGGTTCCTGTCCGCATCAACCTGGCTCACAGAGAAGACTCGGGCTGGCCGAACCTAAAGGGGATCTAGGGTTTTCTTGGATGGTGCCTTTAGGGTTCGCAAGCTGACCCTTGGAACGGAAGACCTAGGTGGCGCACCATGGGGCCTTGGAGCAGAGCCCTTAGGGCACTCAAGGATGAGCTAAAGACTTGTTGGCATGGATCCATGGCTCATAGCCCTTGGTAGTGCTAGGTGGCTAGGACTAGGTTTAGGGGCTTGTTACCCATGTTTTGGGCTTTGATCACATCATATTTACTGTTTCTGATCCAGCATGCCTTTACTGCTTTGTTTTATTCCACCATAGGATTGCATGCCTATATTGGTAGAATAAGATAAAAAACTGTGGTGCCGAGACCACAAAAATCCTCGATAAATTATATCAAGTCCCGTTACTTAGCCTTCTGACGCGTAACCCTCATCAAACTGTCGATCGATGGTGCTGTGCACTATTTTCCACCCTCGTGGGACACACCCATCTATCTTCAGGAGGCGTGTGGTGACAATAATTTCCCCAGCCTGGTTAAAACTCTAGACGCGCCTTTCACAAGGAAATTGTTGGCCCTGGGTATAACGGTCAGGTCGGACTTGACTAGGATTTTTCATATGTGGTGGTTCACATGATGAAATTTCTAGAGGCAGCCTCAAGAGGTTAGGACTTTGTGCTGTATCCAGCCCTCGCTGGACACAAAGTGCCTGAACGGTCTTGAGAAGGGGAATTGTGGAGTAGCAATTGGCCGGCGAGCCTACCTCAGGAAGCATGCGTCACCTTGTACAGTACATCCCACCCTCGTGGGACGCAAGCCCGTGTACGAAATGAGGATCCCATCTCACTAAGGAAGTCGGGCAACTTCTCGATCGATTTTGAGGATTATCTATTCGAATAAAATAGAGAGAGACAGTCATTTATAAAAGGCCAGAATAAATGATTGAAATGTGATACTGATCTACTCTTGTTTGTATTGTAGATGGCTTTTACAAGCAATAACAACAGCGGACTGTCATTCCGTTCCTTCCTTGATAGGGAGAAGTTAACTGGAGTTAACTTCATGGACTGGTACCGGCACTTGAGGATAATCCTCAAGCAGGAGAAGAAGCTGTATGTCTTAGAGCAAGCACTTCCTCCTCAACCGTCATCCTCAGCCCGCACGGCTGAACGGGAAGCTTTTCGCAAGCATCAGGATGACACCTTGATGTTGGCTGCCTTATGTTAGCCACGATGTCGTCCAAGTTGCAGATGCAGTATGAGGATCAAAATTCATTTTAGATCATCACGCATCTAAAGCAACTGTTCGAGTCGCAGGCTAGAACAGAAAAGTTTGAAACATCCAAGGCTGCTTTTCAGTGCAAGATGCCTGAAGGTGCTCTAGTGGGACCACATGTACTCAAGTTGCTTGGGTACTTGTCGCGTCTCACTAGACTAGGACACCCGATGGATCAGGATGTGGCTACGGACCTTATCCTGCAGTCGCTGCCTCCGAGTCATAGCACTTTTATCATTAACTTCAATATGAACAAAATAGCTTGTACTCACGAGTAGCTACTAAAACTGCTGGAAGCGACCGAGAAGGAAATGGTCAGGTCCAAACCCAAGTCCGCTCTTATAGTCTCCAAGGACAGTACGAAGCGGGAAAGGGGTAAGGGCAAGTCCATTGCCAAGGCACTGAAAAAAGGCAGGGTGAGAGAGAACAAGTGCTTCAACTGTGGCCAGGAGGGCCATTGGCGCAAAGACTGCATGCATCCTCAGAAAGAGATGAAGAGAAGTAACCCTTCGTCTTCAGGCTCAGGTAATTTTATTACCAAATCCTATATTATCTATTTCCGTACATGGGTATTCTATACCACATGGTGAGACTGATATTTGCAAAAATATGCAGGAGCTCCAGAGAAATAGGACATGGATGATAGTAAGAAAATCTTGCTGGAGCATTGATGTTGCCGAGCTATTTTTCATTTGTCATTGATAGGATTGTTTTATTTTTGCAAACATGTAATTAACATTGTATCTATTCCTTTGGAGTAGAGTTTTTGGAATAAAAGGAATTTGACATTCTTTTCATTTGCAAATATCTTGTCATTACATTATGCAAAATAATGAGGTAATAAAACAACTTGAATTTAATAAGTGGTTCAAACTGAATGCCAATCTTCTGACTCAGAGATTTTATCATAAACAAGTGATGCATCCACTGTCTTCATGCACATGAATTCTTGGATTCGAACTCCTTCTAGGAGATTGACTATCTTAACCTCTTTCAAGATGTGATAGATGGGCAAAGACTTATTTTCTGATAAATGTTTTTCACCAAGTGAGGTGAAGTGGAAAGGTCAAAAGATAGGAATTCATGAAATTACCAAAATATTTGTGGAACCAGCTTATCAAAATTCATAAGTGATCTTCAGTCCAGGTTGGATGAAGAGTACTTGAGCCACAGGTGACTATCATATTGAGTATGAAGTCTACTCATAGTTCATAACTCCTGAAGAACACATTGGAAGGTGGTTTTAGTGGGAGGAATTGAAAGTCAACCATATCTCTGCTGAGGTTATGCTGATAGTTTCTTCGACACTGAACTATTTCATCTTAAATATATCTCCAGGTAATGAGATGACATGACTAATTATCAGGATCTATAGATGTGAGACTTTGTGGGTCATACATCTGAATCTAGTGACATAGATTCAAGATCTGATAAGTGTAGGTGGAGTATCCTAAGATGACTTAGGGATACTAATTTCCATAGACCCACAGGAGAACAAGCGATTATTGCTCTTGATGCTAGTTTTCTTGGAAATGTATTTCCTTGAAAATGGCAAGTGGGAGGAAATTGTGACTTGGATTCAGTCCAAGTTCAGCCAACCTAGCACAGATGGTCAAAGATGAAATATGAGCCTCGTATATAGGTTGTGGGGCAACCTAGGTTTAGAAAGTGTGGGAAAAAGGCTGAATCGATTCATGTGTTTCAGTGTTATGGGTAACTCCTAACTTGGACAAAGAATCTTCACCTTATAATACCTAAGTTCGGTGGGAGCTTGATAACATCTCTGGTCTTGTATGTTGGGGACATACAGATCATCAAAGACGATATCCCGATCCTTCACTTGGTGAAGAGATGATTGGGAAATGTCTTGTGATGAATGACTTAATGGACATCACCTATGGGGTAGGTGTGTGAGTTTTTGGATAAGTCCAAGAAACTCCAAGTGCCAAGTCAAATAACATACATCGATGATGGTATGTTATAGACCAGATGTGGTTTGTGCCGAGAGGATAACCATTTGATACTAGGTCCAATCCAGGTGCATGGCACTGGATAAGGAATGAAGAACACACTTAGGTTCTATATAGAACTAAGGGGTGGTTCTTGGTCAGTAATGATAGGAAAAGCTCAGTGTATTCACTTGGTAGCTTGTTCCAGTCAAACCAGTGACAGTCTAGCTGTTCCTATAGTGGTGCTAGAAGCTTTGGGAGCTTCAGAGCAGACTACTTGAAAGCAGAGTATGCAAATTCTTTTGGGAAGCAATGGGAGTTCTTTGATGAACTTCGCAGGCGTACTCAGATGCTTATACCTTGTCTTGGGGATAGAGGTACTTAAGATATAGCAGATATGAACACTAATACAATCATGGTAGGCCCATAGACCAATGCTCTGGCGCAGCAGGAGCGTGGCAGGTCGTGCTTAGGACATGGTGTTGAGATTGCTCAATGTAGAGTCCTAGTGCAAGTGGGAGATTGTTAGTGTTTATGCCCTAGGACCTCAGGATGGTCCATGGGATATGTGCATCACATCTAGT
This sequence comes from Costus lasius, assembly GCA_027563935.2. NCBI lineage: Eukaryota > Viridiplantae > Streptophyta > Magnoliopsida > Zingiberales > Costaceae > Costus > Costus lasius. The sequence goes on along the minus strand of CM050453.2, from coordinate 77,795,555 downwards.
TGATAGATGAGTTATCCTGGCATTGTCGTTGTTATGCAGATTTGTACATCTGCGCATATGTACATTTGCATATACGTCCCTAAGAGATAGATTTTATCTAGTCTCTGTGTTTATCCCTGGTCGAGAATCATGGTGGATATGGGACAGCTATGATTCGCTTGAGACTAGTATATGCGCTGGTTGAGCGCGGGTTGCTAACGCAGGCACATTGGTATATCAAGGGAGATATATTGGATCGACCCGCCGAGAGGATTAATCTCAGTGTCACGAGATGAATATCACAGTGACAGAGTTGCGCTTGTCCTAGACTTGAGGGCATTGGTATCTCTATATAGTGATTGATGTACTTTGATGCAACCTAACACTTCGCCATAAAAGGGAAGTCATAACGGTTGTCATTGGGTATGTCATAAGCCGTATGAGAGATTCAATGTGCCAATAGAGGATTTGCCCCTTTCTTATGGGGAAGCTTGATTGTCCATGGCGCCCCCTATATGGATGACTAAAAGTGTATGGCCATACCCAGGTTTGAACCTGATTTAGTCATGCCATATTATTGGGATTAACAAGTGTGACACACTTGCCCAATCTGGACATCAGTTGGCAAAAGGACAAAGCTGCACTTGTACTTTGTCGCAGTTTTAGGGGATGTCGATGATGACACCATTCTGATGACTTGGGTAGCAATGATATACTGCTAGGTGTCACTCATTGCTTGTGATGATTTAGTCATCATTGCCAATGTCTGAAGAACCTACAAGGTCACACACCTTGACACTCAAGTTCTCATACTGATCGTTTAGCTTCTGATCGAATCATTATGTAATTCGGATCTTTTTGGGAAATGATGCATTGAGACTTTTATAGAGGAGATGATATTTTATTTTAGTTCATGGTTGACCACTAGTTGACTCTAGTGGACCACGTTTGACCTCTGTTAACCTGTGTTGTCAAAATGAGTCAAACAAGGGTCTAGGTGCAAGTTTGGGCTTGACACTTTAGTCACATGAATAAAATAAAATTATTAATTGACAAGAGAATTTTTCTCTTGGCTAATTAATAAGCTTGGGCACAATTTACAATTAATTGCATCTGCGGGGATTTGAACCCATGACACTTAATTGTGAATAGGCGCCTATGCTCATTATCCCACATGGGAAAGATCTCCAGTGTGCGTGTGGCTCTACTATTATAAATAGAGAGGCCCACCTAGGAGACTTTTTGTGCTAGACTCTTCTCTTGTCTCTAGTTGTCGCCTCCCCTCTGCTCCTTGGCGTGAGAGTCTAGGAGGTGACAACAAATAAAAGTTTTTCAGCATCAAAGGTTGGGACAAGTGGCAGTGCTACCCACTCCTTGTCGCCAACACCCCTTCTTCTCCTTGGCGTTGACGCAAGTTGAGAAGGCTAGAGGCATGGATCTCATCTTCCGGGGCTAGCACCCAGCGCGGAGATTGGAGAGGACTCGAGGAGTCCGTGTGTGCGTAATTGCAGAGGACTGGCCCTTGCGCGTCTTCATCATCGGCCGCTCCTAAAAGTTGCTTGATAAGGTACTGCCCTCTTCACATCCTTTGTATTCTTCGTAAGACATTCCATATTGTTGAATTAGGAATCTCATTTCTGGCTCGCTTCTGCTGTTTTCGGTTTCTTTTAGCCTGGGGATTCCCAACACTCTTCAGTGTTATCTTCTCCTGCATCATGTCCCTTATCCACTATAATACTCGACTATGAACATAACATTTGAGATACGATCTCCAGGGAATATACATATGCGTAGATGTAGAGAAAATCATGACAATGACAATGCAAGGATATGTATAAATATCAAAGAGTTAAATGTAGAACAATCTTCAGACCCACAATTAGTCCTAGGGCATAACACTAACAACACGTTAAAAATATAGCTAAACAATTTAAAATTCATTTTTATCTAAAACTTTAAGAAGAATTTAGAACAAAAGTGAAGGTTCCAGTATAAAACTGAAAGTGTCGAAACCTAAGTCACATGCTCTTCTAAAATTTTTTCGCATGGGCGGAAACTTGGTTTCATGAAGATCGCATAGCTTATAATATAATCAACTATGAAACAAGAGGGGATGTTACCATGGCCATTGCTTGAATGGCGACTTGGAAGAAGATAGAGGGCGAGCGGCTCTCCTCCAAAGAAGTTGCACACAAGACGTTGAAGGGTTACTCCCTTGTGCTCTTTGTGCTAGCAAAGATCCAAGGAGTCCCCTGATCGTGCAAGAGAAGATGTGTTTCTCTACTCGCTGGCTGAATTTTCTCCTTGGCGTGAAGTAGCTTCACCACGAGAGGAGCAAGAGGAGAAGATGGGGTGAGCGGCGTTACAACGTGGAGGCATTTTTCCAATTTGGAAAACTGACTTCCAAATATAGTAAGTGCTCAATGTCTCATGCGTTCACTCCAAGTGAACCATCGAAACCTTCCTTCTCCCTTTGAACCAAGTGTTCACATAGTGAACCGGTTCTATTTCATTCGGTTCAATTGTATTTGGTTCAAAGACCAAATCAAACCAAGCCATGGTCTAGATCTCATATGAACCAGATGGCTCAAGATCTAACCACACATCTCTTGATGCTCTTGATCTCATCGATCAAGCATCAATTCTCCCGATCGAAGCTTACCGATCTCAAGCCCTAATCAATCAAACATGATCAGACCAGATCTCACTTCCAATCAGAGTTTAAACTCTTTTAAACTGAACTAGAACAATTCAGTCCACACGATCTGACATAAGTAAGCCATATCATCAAATTGTGCGACCCTAAGGGTTTCCTTCAACGTCGGTAACGATAACTTACGTTATCACGATCAGAGAGGGGTATCTAGCAACACTTCACTGTCTCCCGATATGAAGGAAAGAGTCTTCCAAGACTACACCCAAACCATAGCACAAGTGTGAATCCAATTCACTTGACATACATGTTTCCTTTGCCACTGGATGTTCTCGTTGGACAAGCGTGTCAAGCCTGTAACTCCAACATGATGAGAGTGGTTAGATCAGATGAACATAGTCATCTGGGTATGGCCATACACTTTCTCAACCATCTCATCCAGGGGGCCCCAATAGAACATCACACTCCAACAAGGAGAGGCAATCCTATATCTATCACTAATGCCCTAACATGACTCATGCCCATTATCCAAGATAATCTATAACCATTATATTTCAAATGATATTGAACTACCTCAAGACAATGCCAATCATCATTTAGAACCATAAGTGATCTCAAGTTAGAGGAAATATGCCACTTGCTTGCATATAAGGATTATTCACATTGTGACAAACAATTGAACATCCTAAGTAGGGTCTGTCCAGTACATTCAATGCACCTATGAGTCTACATCTTATTCCATGCTCGAAGCACCCTATAAGATTAGAAACATATTAGTCTCAATCATATCAAGGCTGTCTCATGTTCACCAAGATATCTCGACTAAGGACAATGTTAATGTCAGCCAAGCTGAACACCATTGAGACATTATTCAGAAGTATACATAACAGCAGCAGATAATGTAACAACCTGAATAACAACCATTGCCTTTATAAACATAGTTTATACATGATACTGAAACAATCCCAAAGGCCTCAAACATTAGCCTTAAGGGCATACCCCAACAATCTCCCACTTGCACTTAATCTAATGGTTGAGAAATCTCAAACCCATATTATTACAGTGCTTCTCATGCTTCTGCTGCGCCAGAGGCTTAGTAAGCGGGTCAGCTAGATTGTCATCTGTATGAACCTTGGAGATCTTGATCTCTCCACGATCTATGATCTCACGGATCAAATGAAACCTTCTCTGTATGTGCTTGGACTTCTGGTGTGACCGTGGTTCCTTTGCTTGTGCTATTGCTCCAGTGTTATCACAGAAGATAACCAATGGATCAGCACTCGAAGGAACAACACCAAGTTCCTGAACGAACTTACGAATCCACACTGCCTCCTTTGATGCTTCTGAGGCTGCAACATACTCGGCTTCTATTGTGGAATCAGCAACAATTGATTGTTTGAAACTCTTCCACACCACTGCTCCTCCATTCAAGCTAAAAACATAGCCTGATTGCGATCGGAAATCATCCTGGTCAGATTGGAACGAAGTGTCAGTATATCCTTCAATACTGAGTTCTTCCTGACCTCCATAAATCAAGAATATATCTTTGGTCCTCCGAAGATATTTCAAAATGTTCTTGACTGCAATCCAGTGTGCCTTCCCTGGATTACTTTGGAATCGACTGGTCACGCTTAACCCGTAAGCGACGTCTGGGTGAGTACACAACATCGCATACATAATGGATCCAATAGCCGAAGCATAAGGCGTATTGTCCATTTCATCTTTCTCAGACTGTGTTTGAGGACACTGGCTCTTAGAAAGATTCAGACCATGTCTGACTGGAAGATATCCTCTTTTAGAATTTTCTAAATGGAATCTATCCAGGACTTTATCGATGTAAGTACTCTGGCATAACCCGAGAAGCCTATTAGATCTATCTCTATAGATCTGCACACCTAATACATAGGCTGCTTCTCCTAAATCTTTCATCTAGAAACATTTTCTTAACCATGCTTTGACCGCATGCAGTTCAGGAATATCGTTTCCAATGATCAAGATATCATCGACGTAGAGGACCAGGAAAGTAATTACACTCCCACTAAACCTCTTGTATACACACGGGTCATCTTCATTTTTGATGAAACCAAATTCACAAACTGATTCATCAAAGCGAATATTCCAGCTTCTAGATGCTTGTTTTAGTCCATAAATGGACTTCTTTAACTTGCATATTTTATGACGATCTGATGGATTGATGAAACCTTCAGGCTGTGTCATATACACATCCTCTTCTAGTTTTCCATTAAGGAAAGCGGTCTTCACATCCATTTGCCAGATCTCATAATCATAATATGCTGCTATCGCGAGAATAATTCGAATGGACTTAAACATGGCTACAGGAGAGAAAGTTTCATCATAATCTATCCCATAGATTTGTTTGAAACCTTTCGCAACTAGCCTGCCCTTATAGGTAACTACGTTACCATCCATGTCAATCTTCTTCTTGAAGATCCACTTACAGCCTATAGGGATTACTCCCGGAGGCGGATCAACCAAATCCCAGACTTGGTTATCCGACATGGAGTCCATCTCGGCTCGCATAGCTTCAAGCCATCTTGCTGATTCCGGTCCACTGACCGCATCCGCATAGGTGAGGGGTTCATCATTAATGATGTAGACTCCGTCATAGCGTTCAGGCTGACGACGGATCCTTCCCAATCTACACGGTTCCCGTGATATCTGAGCCTCAGGTTGAACATCAACCTGTTCTATTCGCTCAGGCTCATCCAACTGAGCTTGACTACTTTGTGAAAGTGTCGAAACCTAAGTCACATGCTCTTCTAAAATTTTTCGCATGGGCGGAAACTTGGTTTCATGAAGATCGCATGGCTTATAATATAATCAACTATGAAACAAGAGGGGATGTTACCATGGCCATTGCTTGAATGGCGACTTGGAAGAAGATAGAGGGCGAGCAGCTCTCCTCCAAAGAAGTTGCACACAAGACGTTGAAGGCTTACTCCCTTGTGCTCTTTGTGCTAGCAAAGATCCAAGGAGTCCCCTGATCGTGCAAGAGAAGATATGTTTCTCTACTCGCTGGCTGAATTTTCTCCTTGGCGTGAAGACGCTTCACCACGAGAGGAGCAAGAGGAGAAGATGGGGTGAGCGGCGTTACAACGTGGAGGCGTTTTTCCAATTTGTAAAACCGACTTCCAAATATAGTAAGTGCTCAATGTCTCATGCGTTCACTCCAAGTGAACCATCGAAACCTTCCTTCTCCCTTTGAACCAAGCGTTCACATAGTGAACCAGTTCTATTTCATTCAGTTCAATTGTATTTGGTTCAAAGACCAAATCAAACCAAGCCATGGTCTAGATCTCATATGAACCAGATGGCTCAAGATCTAACCACACATCTCTTGATGCTCTTGATCTCATCGATCAAGCATCAATTCTCCCGATCGAAGCTTACCGATCTCAAGCCCTAATCAATCAAACATGATCAGACCAGATCTCACTTCCAATCAGAGTTTAAACTCTTTTAAACTGAACTAGAACAATTCAGTCCACACGATCTGACATAAGTAAGCCATATCATCAAATTGTGCGACCCTAAGGGTTTCCTTCAACGTCGGTAACGATAACTTACGTTATCACGATCAGAGAGGGGTATCTAGCAACACTTCACTGTCTCCCGATATGAAGGAAAGAGTCTTCCAAGACTACACCCAAACCATAGCACAAGTGTGAATCCAATTCACTTGACATACATGTTTCCTTTGCCACTGGATGTTCTCGTTGGACAAGCGTGTCAAGCCTGTAACTCCAACATGATGAGAGTGGTTAGATCAGATGAACATAGTCATCTGGGTATGGCCATACACTTTCTCAACCATCTCATCCAGGGGGCCCCAATAGAATATCACACTCCAACAAGGAGAGGCAATCCTATATCTATCACTAATGCCCTAACATGACTCATGCCCATTATCCAAGATAATCTATAACCATTATATTTCAAATGATATTGAACTACCTCAAGACAATGCCAATCATCATTTAGAACCACAAGTGATCTCAAGTCAGAGGAAATATGCCACTTGCTTGCATATAAGGATTATTCACATTGTAACAAACAATTGAACATCCTAAGTAGGGTCTGTCCAGTACATTCAATGCACCTATGAGTCTACATCTTATTCCATGCTCGAAGCACCCTATAAGATTAGAAACGTATTAGTCTCAATCATATCAAGGCTGTCTCATGTTCACCAAGATATCTCGACTAAGGACAATGTTAATGTCAGCCAAGCTGAACACCATTGAGACATTATTCAGAAGTATTCATAACTGTTGGGGTCCCCTTCTAGGGGGAGCGAGAAACCCTAAGGTGAGTACCCCTTTCAAGAGGGGGGCGCAAGTGACCTTTCTTTGTTTTAGCAGCGGAATTAGGGTTTCACATTTGATCGCATGCTATACATTCATATGATCAACTTAAACATCAAGTGAAAGATGCGTTACCATGGCCATGAGAAGGAGGCGGCTTGGAAGCAAAGACCAAGAGAGATCTTCTCCACAAGTGACGCACACAAGAAGAGAGATGGCTTCTTCTTGTTGATCTTTGTGCTAGCAAAGATCTTCAAGTGTCCTTGCCGAATGGAAGGGATGGGAGACGAGATCTTGCTTGGGCGAGAGCTCCATACGTTCGTCCACCTCTTCTCCACACGCTAATTGCAAGAAGCCAAGCGAAGTGAAGTCAAGTGGTGAACGGCTTGGCGTTAGGCGTTTTGAAGAAGAGGCCTTGATGACTTACCATAAATGGAAGCATGCACTCATAAACGACCAAAACGCCTTCACCCTTTCGAACCATGCGTTCACATAAGTGAGCCGGTTCTCTTTTGGTTCAATTGCATTTGGTTCAACAAACCAAATCAAATAAGCCCAAGCCCCCTTTGGTCTAGATCATATCAAACCCTAAGGTTCAAGATCTAACCGTTCATCTCCTGATGCTCCTGATCTCACCGATCTAGCATCACCTCTCTCGATCGAAGCTTACCGATCTCAAGCCCTAATCAATCAAACATGATCAGACCAGATCTCACTTACAATCAGAGATTAAATCCCTTTAAACTGAACACAAACAATTCAGTCCACACGATCTGACTCAAGTAAGCCATATCATCAAATTGTGCGACCCTGAGGGTTTCCTTTAAATGTCGGTAACGATAACTTTCGTTATCACGATCAGTGAGGGGCATCTAGCAACACATCACTGTCTCCCGATATAAAGGAAAGAGTCTTCCAAGACTACTCCCAAAACACAGCACAAGGGTGAATGCACTTCACTAGGCATACATGTTTCCTTTGCCACTGGATGTTCTTATTGGACAAGCGTATCAAGCCTGTGACTCCAATATGATGAGCATGATTAGATCAGATGAACATAGTCACCTGGGTATGGCCATACACTTTCTCAATCATCTCATTCAGGGGGGCCCCTTTAGAACACCACACTCCTTGAACAAGGAGACGGCAATCCTTTATCTATCACTAGTGTCCTAACCTGACTCATGATCATTATCCAAGATAGTCTATAATCATTATGTTTCAAATGATATTGAACTACCTCAAAACAATGACAATCATCATCTAGAAACACAAGTGATCTCAAGTCAGAGGACATGTGCCACTTGATGCAAACAAGGATTATTCACATTGTGACAAGCAATTGAATATCCTAGTAGGGTCTGTCCAGTACATCCAATGTACCCATGAGTCTACATCTTATTCCATGCTCGAAGCATCCTATAAGATTAGAACACATATTAGTCTCAATCATATCAAGGCTGTCTCATGTTCACCAAGATATCTCGACTAAGGACATATGCATGTCAGCCTAGCTGAACAGCATTGAGACATTATTCAGAAGCACAGTTATTGCAGCAGACAATGTAACAAACTGAATAATAACCATTGCCTTTATAAACACAAGAGTTTATTACATGATACTTTTACAATCCCAAGGCCTCAAACATTAGCCTTAAGGGCATACCCTAACAATAACAACAGCAGATAATGTAACAACCTGAATAACAACCATTGCCTTTATAAACATAGTTTATACATGATACTGAAACAATCCCAAAGGCCTCAAACATTAGCCTTAAGGGCACACCCCAACAATCTCCCACTTGCACTTAATCTAATGGTTGAGAAATCTCAAACCCATATTATTACAGTGCTTCTCATGCTTCTACTGCGCCAGAGGCTTAGTAAGCGGGTCAGCTAGATTGTCATCTGTATGAACCTTGGAGATCTTGATCTCTCCACGATCTATGATCTCACAGATCAAATGAAACCTTCTCTGTATGTGCTTGGACTTCTGGTGTGACCGTGGTTCCTTTGCTTGTGCTATTGCTCCAGTGTTATCACAGAAGATAACCAATAGATCAGCACTCGAAGGAACAACACTAAGTTCCTGAACGAACTTACGAATCCACACTGCCTCCTTTGATGCTTCTGAGGCTGCAACATACTCGGCTTCTGTTGTGGAATCAGCAACAATTGATTGTTTGAAACTCTTCCACACCACTGCTCCTCCATTCAAGCTAAAAACATAGCCTGATTGCGATCGAAAATCATCCTGGTCAGATTGGAATGAAGCGTCAGTATATCCTTCAATACTGAGTTCTTCCTGACCTCCATAAATCAAGAATATATCTTTGGTCCTCCGAAGATATTTCAAAATGTTCTTGACTGCAATCCAGTGTGCCTTCCCTGGATTACTTTGGAATCGACTAGTCACGCTTAACCCGTAAGCGACGTCTGGGCGAGTACACAACATCGCATACATAATGGATCCAATAGCCGAAGCATAAGGCGTATTGTCCGTTTCATCTTTCTCAGACTGTGTTTGAGGACACTGGCTCTTAGAAAGCTTCAGACCATGTCTGACTGGAAGATATCCTCTTTTAGAATTTTCTAAATGGAATCTCTCCAGGACTTTATCGATGTAAGTACTCTGGCATAACCCGAGAAGCCTATTAGATCTATCTCTATAGATCTGCACACCTAATACATAGGCTGCTTCTCCTTAATCTTTCATCTGGAAACATTTTCTTAACCATGCTTTGACCGCATGCAGTTCAGGAATATCATTTCCAATGATCAAGATATCATCGACGTAGAGGACCAGGAAAGTAATCACGCTCCCACTAAACCTCTTGTATACACACGGGTCATCTTCATTTTTGATGAAACCAAATTCACAAACTGATTCATCAAAGCGAATATTCCAGCTTCTAGATGCTTGTTTTAGTCCATAAATGGACTTCTTTAACTTGCATATTTTATGACGATCTGATGGATTGATGAAACCTTCAGGCTATGTCATATACACATCCTCTTCTAGTTTTCCATTAAGGAAAGCGGTCTTCACATCCATTTGCCAGATCTCATAATCATAATATGCTGCTATCGCGAGAATAATTCGAATGGACTTAAACATGGCTACAGGAGAGAAAGTTTCATCATAATCTATCCCATAGATTTGTTTGAAACCTTTCGCAACTAGCCTGCCCTTATAGGTAACTACGTTACCATCCATGTCAATCTTCTTCTTGAAGATCCACTTACAGCCTATAGGGATTACTCCCGGAGGCGGATCAACCAAATCCCAGACTTGGTTATCCGACATGGAGTCCATCTCGGCTCGCATAGCTTCAAGCCATCTTGCTGATTCCGGTCCACTGACCGCATCCGCATAGGTGAGGGGTTCATCATTAATGATGTAGACTCCGTCATAGCGTTCAGGCTGACGACGGATCCTTCCCAATCTACGCGGTTCCCGTGATATCTGAGCCTCAGGTTGAACATCAACCTGTTCTATTCGCTCAGGCTCATCCAACTGAGCTTGACTACTTTGTCCCTCTTCTGGACTTTCATCCAGTTTTATTTCTCTTACACTAGCTTCTTGCAGAAGAAATTCCTTCTCAAGAAAAATAGCCGTTCGAGCAACAAATATTTTGTTCTCTTTGGGATCGTAGAAATAATAACCCTTAGTTTCTTTAGGGTAACCGACAAAGATACATTTATCTGATCTGCTCTCCAGTTTCCCAGAGGCGAGCTTTTTGACATAAGCCTCGCAACCCCAGATTTTGATAAATGTCAAGCTTGGCTGTTTCCCATACCATAACTCATATGGAGTCTTTGAAACGGCCTTGGATGGCACTCGGTTTAGCACCTTTGCAGCTGTTTCCAGTGCAAATCCCCAAAAGGAGTAAGGTAGAGTAGCCTGACTCATCATCGAACGAACCATATCCAATAAGGTTCTATTTCTCCTCTCGGACACACCATTCCATTGCGGTGTTCCTGGCGGAGTGAGCTGTGAGATAATCCCACACTCCTTCAGATAGTCAGTAAACTCTCGACTCAAGTATTCTCCACCTCGATCGGATCGAAGTGCCTTGATATTCCGGCCTAGCTGATTTTGTACTTCATTTTTGAATTCTTTGAACTTGTCAAAAGATTCACTCTTATGTCTCATAAGATAGACATAACCATATCTACTGAAATCATCAGTAAAAGTTATGAAGTATGTATAGCCACCTCTGGCATGTTTACTAAATGGCCCACACACATCACTGTGAATAAGGTCAAGTAAACCTGAGGCCCTTTGACCTTTATTAGAAAAAGGAGTCTTCGTCATTTTACCCATTAGACAAGCTTTGCATGTATCAAGCTCCTCATAGGAGAATGATCCCAGCAGTCCATGGTCATGCAACCGCTTAATGCGCTTCTTGTTAATATGGCCTAAACGACTACGCCATAGCAAGGTGCTATCATCAGCATACTTGGCTTTCTTATTATCAATTTGTTGTACAGAACATTCCATGTCCAACATGTATAACCCATTGTTAATCGACCCAGTAGCATAAACAATATTATCAAATGAAATACAACACTTTAAAGTTTTGCATTCAAAAGAAAATCCTTTCCTGACAAGAGCAGGAATAGAGATAATATTCTTAGTTATGCTCGGTACAAAATAACAATTGTCAAGTTCTAATACAAAACCAGATGGTAAAGAGATGTTATATTGTCCTACAGCAACAGCAGCAACCCGTGCCCCGTTTCCAACTCGTAGGTCCACCTCATGCTGTCCTACCTGTCTTCTTCTCTTCAGTTCCTGTACATTTGAACAAATGTGAACTCCACATGCAGTGTCCAACACCCATGAAATAGAAGAAGCTACCATGACTTCAGTCACAAAAATACCTGAGCTAGAAGTGAAAGGCTTGCTTCCCTTCTTGTCTCCTTGGAGCGCTTTACAGTCCTTCTTCCAGTGACCCAGCTGGCCACAATGGAAGCACCTGTTGTCCTTTGACAGCTTGATCTTTTGTTTCAGAGCCTTGTTGTAGCTCTTGATAGGGGCTTTCCCCTTCTTCTTGTTCCTTGAAGGAACCATCAAGACAGAGGATGAAGGCTTTCCCTTCTCAAGAGTCTGCTCTGTGGTGCATAGCATGTTCAGTAACTCTGCCGGAGTACAGTCGATCTTGTTCATATTAAAGTTAATAATGAACAGATCGAAAGAAGCCGGGAGAGACTGCAGGATAATGTCTACAACAAGTTCTTGATTGATGGTGTGTCCTAGTTTCTCTAGAGCTTCCTTGTACCCAATCATCTTGAGCACATGAGCTCCCACTGGACTCCCTTCAGTCAGTTTGCTCTGAAAGAAAAGTTTCGTCAAGTTATAGCGTTCAGTCCTTGCCTGTGCAGCAAACAGCATCTTGAGATTTGCTATAATTTCAATAGCAGATAAATCTTCATGCTGACGCTGTAACTCTGGCGTCATAGACGCAAGCATAAGGCAAGCAACATCAGTGCTATCACTGACATGCTTTTCATAAGCATCCCGAACCGCCCTTGCGGCGTTCGCAGCGGGTTGAGCCGGTATTGCCGTCTCAAGGACATACAGTTTCCTCTCAGCCTTAAGAACAATCTTAAGCTGTCTGTACCAGTCTGAGAAGTTTGGCCCAGCAAATTTCTCCTTTTCCAGTATGGATCGCAAATTGAGCCCTGTGGTGTTCGTTGCTGCAGGAATCTACAACATTGCAAGAACAACAAGGTCAGTATCCATGTTAGAATCAATCCAGGACTTAAGAGTGATTCTTTTCTCACTATTTTATCTGACTGAAAAAATCCAATAAAACAGCCCGAAAGAGTGAAACTCTTTTAGTGAGATGGGATCCAGATTTCATACTTGGTCTCCGCGTCCCGCTCAGGCGAGATAAGATGCACAGAGAGTCCAAGCACTAATCACTGGTAGGCTATCCATGCCAATCGCCAACCCGTGCGATTCCCCTTCATCTGGGCAATCCAGTAGACTGTGCCAACTGAGTTGGTACAACACAGTCTCTAATTCCACAGATGGCTGCCTCCATATAGCTAACATATGCTCAATATGTAGCCCACATGGTCAAGCTGACCCGACCTACTCCCTGGACCACCACGTGCTATGCTGAGCAACGAGAAGCGATAAATCCCTTCTCTGTAACACGGAGGTGTAATCTCACACCGTCTGAAGATAGATGGGCGTGCCCACTGAGTGGGTACAACACGGCCCCAACGATAGTCAGAACAGTGAGGTTTCGTGTCAGAAGGCTTTCGTGCTTGATATTTAACGTTGGATTTTAACGGTCCTTTTATCTTCTTACTATCATGTAATTCTTATGGTGATAGCAGAAGGATAAATCATGCAGGTGCTAATATTACTTAAACAGTAAATAGAAAGCACAATGATCTTATGTGGTAAACGCCCATAAAAGCCTAAGAAAAACCCTAGTTTTACACAAGTCTTCACTTGATCTCTTTATGGGTCTCTTGCACTTCATCTGGCCCAAACCGGGCCTAAGCGCCTGTGCTAGAGTCGAACTCTAGACCTCCCACCTGGTGAAGCCACTTGCTGCAAGCGCCTCTGCCATGTGTGCTCTGTGCTCATGTCTGATTAAAATACATTTTAATCTATCTAGACATGATTTGACGCGCAGGTCAAATATACATTATCATAAATTAAAATGTGATTTGCAGATCACAATAAAATTTACTTTTAATTAATTCTAGGCACGCAGGCCCCAGCACAGCACACAAAAAGGGGCAACCCACATAAGATTAAATAAACATCCATGCATGTTATAACATACAAACATGTGATCCAAACAGAAAATAAAATTTTTGAAAAAACCCCATGGGATCAATTTTATTTCCTTATGTGCCCTACTACCTTACAACGGTCCATTAATAGGTATCCACTCATCAGGCCAAGTCAGACCCACTGCCCTTGTATGCACCCAGTCATAACTGACTTGCGTCGACCATGTGGTCAACTATGCATGCCTTAAGGGCTGAACGTCCCACATGATTTCTGGCAAACGGGTGTGACCCCGGGCCTTAATCATGATCGTTCACTTGGCGCCTCAATCAGACATCGCTACACGCCCTTCTGCAGTCGACCTATAGCCACCTGTATGCTTGCGAATAGGTGCTATCTGGCCGACCCATCTAGGCTGTCAGATGGTCTGATCAGGCTGTTGGGTCCAGACTTGATTGACGACTTCAAACCTATTAACCCGTCTAAGGATTTAAAGTAGGCGCCGATAGATCTATGTGAGGGGCGCGCATGATGTTATGTTTTGATTGAAAAAACTATGATAAGCGCAAACAAACACATAACATGCGCAAGCTACCTAAGATACATGCAAATCTAACACATAGCATGTAGTCATTTTTCGCATGAGAACTAAAGCATGCGATTCTTATAGATCTATCAAAAACTTAAAACAACCATGGATCACATAAAGATAGTGATTATATGCATCAAGCCAAAACCTCGCTCTGATACCAATTGAAAGTGTCGAAACCTAAGTCACATGCTCTTCTAAAATTTTTTGCATGGGCGGAAACTTGGTTTCATGAAGATCGCATGGCTTATAATATAATCAACTATGAAACAAGAGGGGATGTTACCATGGCCATTGCTTAAATGGCGACTTGGAAGAAGATAGAGGGCGAGCGGCTCTCCTCCAAAGAAGTTGCACACAAGACGTTGAAGGCTTACTCCCTTGTGTTCTTTGTGCTAGCAAAGATCCAAGGAGTCCCCTGATCGTGCAAGAGAAGATGTGTTTCTCTACTCGCTGGCTGAATTTTCTCCTTGGCGTGAAGACGCTTCACCACGAGAGGAGCAAGAGGAGAAGATGGGGTGAGTGGCGTTACAACGTGGAGGCGTTTTTCCAATTTGGAAAACCGACTTCCAAATATAGTAAGTGCTCAATGTCTCATGCGTTCACTCCAAGTGAACCATCGAAACCTTCCTTCTCCCTTTGAACCAAGCGTTCACATAGTGAACCGGTTCTATTTCATTCGGTTCAATTGTATTTGGTTCAAAGACCAAATCAAACCAAGCCATGGTCTAGATCTCATATGAACCAGATGGCTCAAGATCTAACCACACATCTCTTGATGCTCTTGATCTCATCGATCAAGCATCAATTCTCCCGATCGAAGCTTACCGATCTCAAGCCCTAATCAATCAAACATGATCAGACCAGATCTCACTTCCAATCAGAGTTTAAACTCTTTTAAACTGAACTAGAACAATTCAGTCCACACGATCTGACATAAGTAAGCCATATCATCAAATTGTGCGACCCTAAGGGTTTCCTTCAACGTCGGTAACGATAACTTACGTTATCACGATCAGAGAGGGGTATCTAGCAACACTTCACTGTCTCCCGATATGAAGGAAAGAGTCTTCCAAGACTACACCCAAACCATAGCACAAGTGTGAATCCAATTCACTTGACATACATGTTTCCTTTGCCACTGGATGTTCTCGTTGGACAAGCATGTCAAGCCTGTAACTCCAACATGATGAGAGTGGTTAGATCAGATGAACATAGTCATCTAGGTATGGCCATACACTTTCTCAACCATCTCATCCAGGGGGGCCCCAATAGAATATCACACTCCAACAAGGAGAGGCAATCCTATATCTATCACTAATGCCCTAACATGACTCATGCCCATTATCCAAGATAATCTATAACCATTATATTTCAAATGATATTGAACTACCTCAAGACAATGCCAATCATCATTTAGAACCACAAGTGATCTCAAGTCAGAGGAAATATGCCACTTGCTTGCATATAAGGATTATTCACATTGTGACAAACAATTGAACATCCTAAGTAGGGTCTGTCCAGTACATTCAATGCACCTATGAGTCTACATCTTATTCCATGCTCGAAGCACCCTATAAGATTAGAAACATATTAGTCTCAATCATATCAAGGTTGTCTCATGTTCACCAAGATATCTCGACTAAGGACAATGTTAATGTCAGCCAAGCTGAACACCATTGAGACATTCAGAAGTATACATAACAGCAGCAGATAATGTAACAACCTGAATAACAACCATTGCCTTTATAAACATAGTTTATACATGATACTGAAACAATCCCAAAGGCCTCAAACATTAGCCTTAAGGGCATACCCCAACACTTTGTCCCTCTTCGGGACTTTCATCCAGTTTTATTTCTCTCCCACTGGCTTCTTGCAGAAGAAATTCCTTCTCAAGAAAAATAGCCGTTCGAGCAACAAATATTTTGTTCTCTTTGGGATCGTAGAAATAATAACCCTTAGTTTCTTTAGGGTAACCGACAAAGATACATTTATCTGATCTGCTCTCCAGTTTCCCAGAGGCGAGCTTTTTGACATAAGCCTCGCAACCCCAGATTTTGATAAATGTCAAGCTTGGCTGTTTCCCATACCATAACTCATATGGAGTCTTTGAAACGGCCTTGGATGGCACTCGGTTTAGCACCTTTGCAGCTGTTTCCAGTGCAAATCCCCAAAAGGAGTAAGGTAGAGTAGCCTGACTCATCATCGAACGAACCATATCCAATAAGGTTCTATTTCTCCTCTCGGACACACCATTCCATTGCGGTGTTCCTGGCGGAGTGAGCTGTGAGATAATCCCACACTCCTTCAGATAGTCAGTAAACTCTCGACTCAAGTATTCTCCACCTCGATCGGATCGAAGTGCCTTGATATTCCGGCCTAGCTGATTTTGTACTTCATTTTTGAATTCTTTGAACTTGTCAAAAGATTCACTCTTATGTCTCATAAGATAGACATAACCATATCTACTGAAATCATCAGTAAAAGTTATGAAGTATGTATAGCCACCTCTGGCATGTTTACTAAATGGCCCACACACATCACTGTGAATAAGGTCAAGTAAACCTGAGGCCCTTTGACCTTTATTAGAAAAAGGAGTCTTCGTCATTTTACCCATTAGACAAGCTTTGCATGTATCAAGCTCCTCATAGGAGAATGATCCCAGCAGTCCATGGTCATGCAACCGCTTAATGCGCTTCTTGTTAATATGGCCTAAACGACTACGCCATAGCAAGGTGCTATCATCAGCATACTTGGCTTTCTTATTATCAATTTGTTGTACAGAACATTCCATGTCCAACATGTATAACCCATTGTTAATCGACCCAGTAGCATAAACAATATTATCAAATGAAATACAACACTTTAAAGTTTTGCATTCAAAAGAAAATCCTTTCCTGACAAGAGCAGGAATAGAGATAATATTCTTAGTTATGCTCGGTACAAAATAACAATTGTCAAGTTCTAATACAAAACCAGATGGTAAAGAGATGTTATATTGTCCTACAGCAACAGCAGCAACCCGTGCCCCGTTTCCAACTCGTAGGTCCACCTCATGCTGTCCTACCTGTCTTCTTCTCTTCAGTTCCTGTACATTTGAACAAATGTGAACTCCACATGCAGTGTCCAACACCCATGAAATAGAAGAAGCTACCATGACTTCAGTCACAAAAATACCTGAGCTAGAAGTGAAAGGCTTGCTTCCCTTCTTGTCTCCTTGGAGCGCTTTACAGTCCTTCTTCCAGTGACCCAGCTGGCCACAATGGAAGCACCTGTTGTCCTTTGACAGCTTGATCTTTTGTTTCAGAGCCTTGTTGTAGCTCTTGATAGGGGCTTTCCCCTTCTTCTTGTTCCTTGAAGGAACCATCAAGACAGAGGATGAAGGCTTTCCCTTCTCAAGAGTCTGCTCTGTGGTGCATAGCATGTTCAGTAACTCTGCCGGAGTACAGTCGATCTTGTTCATATTAAAGTTAATAATGAACAGATCGAAAGAAGCCGGGAGAGACTGCAGGATAATGTCTACAACAAGTTCTTGATTGATGGTGTGTCCTAGTTTCTCTAGAGCTTCCTTGTACCCAATCATCTTGAGCACATGAGCTCCCACTGGACTCCCTTCAGTCAGTTTGCTCTGAAAGAAAAGTTTCGTCAAGTTATAGCGTTCAGTCCTTGCCTGTGCAGCAAACAGCATCTTGAGATTTGCTATAATTTCAATAGCAGATAAATCTTCATGCTGACGCTGTAACTCTGGTGTCATAGACGCAAGCATAAGGCAAGCAACATCAGTGCTATCACTGACATGCTTTTCATAAGCATCCCGAACCGCCCTTGCGGCGTTCGCAGCGGGTTGAGCCGGTATTGCCGTCTCAAGGACATACAGTTTCCTCTCAGCCTTAAGAACAATCTTAAGCTGTCTGTACCAGTCTGAGAAGTTTGGCCCAGCAAATTTCTCCTTTTCCAGTATGGATCGCAAATTGAGCCCTGTGGTGTTCGTTGCTGCAGGAATCTACAACATTGCAAGAACAACAAGGTCAGTATCCATGTTAGAATCAATCCAGGACTTAAGAGTGATTCTTTTCTCACTATTTTATCTGACTGAAAAAATCCAATAAAACAGCCCGAAAGAGTGAAACTCTTTTAGTGAGATGGGATCCAGATTTCATACTTGGTCTCCGCGTCCCGCTCAGGCGAGATAAGATGCACAGAGAGTCCAAGCACTAATCACTGGTAGGCTATCCATGCCAATCGCCAACCCGTGCGATTCCCCTTCATCTGGGCAATCCAGTAGACTGTGCCAACTGAGTTGGTACAACACAGTCTCTAATTCCACAGATGGCTGCCTCCATATAGCTAACATATGCTCAATATGTAGCCCACATGGTCAAGCTGACCCGACCTACTCCCTGGACCACCACGTGCTATGCTGAGCAACGAGAAGCGATAAATCCCTTCTCTGTAACACGGAGGTGTAATCTCACACCGTCTGAAGATAGATGGGCGTGCCCACTGAGTGGGTACAACACGGCCCCAACGATAGTCAGAACAGTGAGGTTTCGTGTCAGAAGGCTTTCGTGCTTGATATTTAACGTTGGATTTTAACGGTCCTTTTATCTTCTTACTATCATGTAATTCTTATGGTGATAGCAGAAGGATAAATCATGCAGGTGCTAATATTACTTAAACAGTAAATAGAAAGCACAATGATCTTATGTGGTAAACGCCCATAAAAGCCTAAGAAAAACCCTAGTTTTACACAAGTCTTCACTTGATCTCTTTATGGGTCTCTTGCACTTCATCTGGCCCAAACCGGGCCTAAGCGCCTGTGCTAGAGTCGAACTCTAGACCTCCCACCTGGTGAAGCCACTTGCTGCAAGCGCCTCTGCCATGTGTGCTCTGTGCTCATGTCTGATTAAAATACATTTTAATCTATCTAGACATGATTTGACGCGCAAGTCAAATATACATTATCATAAATTAAAATGTGATTCGCAGATCACAATAAAATTTACTTTTAATTAATTCTAGGCACGCAGGCCCCAGCACAGCACACAAAAAGGGGCAACCCACATAAGATTAAATAAACATCCATGCATGTTATAACATACAAACATGTGATCCAAACAGAAAATAAAATTTTTGAAAAAACCCCATGGGATCAATTTTATTTCCTTATGTGCCCTACTACCTTACAACGGTCCATTAATAGGTATCCACTCATCAGGCCAAGTCAGACCCACTGCCCTTGTATGCACCCAGTCATAACTGACTTGCGTCGACCATGTGGTCAACTATGCATGCCTTAAGGGCTGAACGTCCCACATGATTTCTGGCAAACGGGTGTGACCCCGGGCCTTAATCATGATCGTTCACTTGGCGCCTCAATCAGACATCGCTACACGCCCTTCTGCAGTCGACCTATAGCCACCTGTATGCTTGCGAATAGGTGCTATCTGGCCGACCCATCTAGGCTGTCAGATGGTCTGATCAGGCTGTTGGGTCCAGACTTGACTGACGACTTCAAACCTATTAACCCGTCTAAGGATTTAAAGTAGGCGCCGATAGATCTATGTGAGGGGCGCGCATGATGTTATGTTTTGATTGAAAAAACTATGATAAGCGCAAACAAACACATAACATGCGCAAGCTACCTAAGATACATGCAAATCTAACACATAGCATGTAGTCATTTTTCGCATGAGAACTAAAGCATGCGATTCTTATAGATCTATCAAAAACTTAAAACAACCATGGATCACATAAAGATAGTGATTATATGCATCAAGCCAAAACCTCGCTCTGATACCAATTGAAAGTGTCGAAACCTAAGTCACATGCTCTTCTAAAATTTTTTGCATGGGCGGAAACTTGGTTTCATGAAGATCGCATGGCTTATAATATAATCAACTATGAAACAAGAGGGGATGTTACCATGGCCATTGCTTAAATGGCGACTTGGAAGAAGATAGAGGGCGAGCGGCTCTCCTCCAAAGAAGTTGCACACAAGACGTTGAAGGCTTACTCCCTTGTGCTCTTTGTGCTAGCAAAGATCCAAGGAGTCCCCTGATCGTGCAAGAGAAGATGTGTTTCTCTACTCGCTGGCTGAATTTTCTCCTTGGCGTGAAGACGCTTCACCACGAGAGGAGCAAGAGGAGAAGATGGGGTGAGTGGCGTTACAACGTGGAGGCGTTTTTCCAATTTGGAAAACCGACTTCCAAATATAGTAATTGCTCAATGTCTCATGCGTTCACTCCAAGTGAACCATCGAAACCTTCCTTCTCCCTTTGAACCAAGCGTTCACATAGTGAACCGGTTCTATTTCATTCGGTTCAATTGTATTTGGTTCAAAGACCAAATCAAACCAAGCCATGGTCTAGATCTCATATGAACCAGATGGCTCAAGATCTAACCACACATCTCTTGATGCTCTTGATCTCATCGATCAAGCATCAATTCTCCCGATCGAAGCTTACCGATCTCAAGCCCTAATCAATCAAACATGATCAGACCAGATCTCACTTCCAATCAGAGTTTAAACTCTTTTAAACTGAACTAGAACAATTCAGTCCACACGATCTGACATAAGTAAGCCATATCATCAAATTGTGCGACCCTAAGGGTTTCCTTCAACGTCGGTAACGATAACTTACGTTATCACGATCAGAGAGGGGTATCTAGCAACACTTCACTGTCTCCCGATATGAAGGAAAGAGTCTTCCAAGACTACACCCAAACCATAGCACAAGTGTGAATCCAATTCACTTGACATACATGTTTCCTTTGCCACTGGATGTTCTCGTTGGACAAGCATGTCAAGCCTGTAACTCCAACATGATGAGAGTGGTTAGATCAGATGAACATAGTCATCTAGGTATGGCCATACACTTTCTCAACCATCTCATCCAGGGGGGCCCCAATAGAATATCACACTCCAACAAGGAGAGGCAATCCTATATCTATCACTAATGCCCTAACATGACTCATGCCCATTATCCAAGATAATCTATAACCATTATATTTCAAATGATATTGAACTACCTCAAGACAATGCCAATCATCATTTAGAACCACAAGTGATCTCAAGTCAGAGGAAATATGCCACTTGCTTGCATATAAGGATTATTCACATTGTGACAAACAATTGAACATCCTAAGTAGGGTCTGTCCAGTACATTCAATGCACCTATGAGTCTACATCTTATTCCATGCTCGAAGCACCCTATAAGATTAGAAACATATTAGTCTCAATCATATCAAGGTTGTCTCATGTTCACCAAGATATCTCGACTAAGGACAATGTTAATGTCAGCCAAGCTGAACACCATTGAGACATTATTCAGAAGTATACATAACAGCAGCAGATAATGTAACAACCTGAATAACAACCATTGCCTTTATAAACATAGTTTATACATGATACTGAAACAATCCCAAAGGCCTCAAACATTAGCCTTAAGGGCATACCCCAACACTTTGTCCCTCTTCTGGACTTTCATCCAGTTTTATTTCTCTCCCACTGGCTTCTTGCAGAAGAAATTCCTTCTCAAGAAAAATAGCCGTTCGAGCAACAAATATTTTGTTCTCTTTGGGATCGTAGAAATAATAACCCTTAGTTTCTTTAGGGTAACCGACAAAGATACATTTATCTGATCTGCTCTCCAGTTTCCCAGAGGTGAGCTTTTTGACATAAGCCTCGCAACCCCAGATTTTGATAAATGTCAAGCTTGGCTGTTTCCCATACCATAACTCATATGGAGTCTTTGAAACGGCCTTGGATGGCACTCGGTTTAGCACCTTTGCAGCTGTTTCCAGTGCAAATCCCCAAAAGGAGTAAGGTAGAGTAGCCTGACTCATCATCGAACGAACCATATCCAATAAGGTTCTATTTCTCCTCTCGGACACACCATTCCATTGCGGTGTTCCTGGCGGAGTGAGCTGTGAGATAATCCCACACTCCTTCAGATAGTCAGTAAACTCTCGACTCAAGTATTCTCCACCTCGATCGGATCGAAGTGCCTTGATATTCCGGCCTAGCTGATTTTGTACTTCATTTTTGAATTCTTTGAACTTGTCAAAAGATTCACTCTTATGTCTCATAAGATAGACATAACCATATCTACTGAAATCATCAGTAAAAGTTATGAAGTATGTATAGCCACCTCTGGCATGTTTACTAAATGGCCCACACACATCACTGTGAATAAGGTCAAGTAAACCTGAAGCCCTTTGACCTTTATTAGAAAAAGGAGTCTTCGTCATTTTACCCATTAGACAAGCTTTGCACGTATCAAGCTCCTCATAGGAGAATGATCCCAGCAGTCCATGGTCATGCAACCGCTTAATGCACTTCTTGTTAATATGGCCTAAACGACTATGCCATAGCAAGGTGCTATCATCAGCATACTTGGCTTTCTTATTATCAATTTGTTGTACAGAACATTCCATGTCCAACATGTATAACCCATTGTTAATCGACCCAGTAGCATAAAACAATATTATCAAATGAAATACAACACTTTAAAGTTTTGCATTCAAAAGAAAATCCTTTCCTGACAAGAGCAGGAATAGAGATAATATTCTTAGTTATGCTCGGTACAAAATAACAATTGTCAAGTTCTAATACAAAACCAGATAGTAAAGAGATGTTATATTGTCCTACAGCAACAGCAACAACCCGTGCCCCGTTTCCAACTCGTAGGTCCACCTCATGCTGTCCCACCTGTCTTCTTCTCTTGAGTTCCTGTACATTTGAACAAATGTGAACTCCACATGCAGTGTCCAACACCCATGAAATAGAAGAAGCTACCATGACTTCAGTCACAAAAATACCTGAGCCAGAAGTGAAAGGCTTGCTTCCCTTCTTGTCTCCTTGGAGCGCTTTACAGTCCTTCTTCTAGTGACCCAGCTGGCCACAATGGAAGCACCTGTTGTCCTTTGACCGCTTGATCTTTTGTTTCAGAGTCTTGTTGTAGCTCTTGATAGGGGCTTTGCCCTTCTTCCCCTTCTTCTTGTTCCTTGAAGGAACCATCAAGACAGAGGATGAAGGCTTTCCCTTCTCAAGAGTCTGCTCTGTGGTGCAGAGCATGTTCAGTAACTCTGCCGGAGTACAGTCGATCTTGTTCATATTAAAGTTAATAATGAACAGATCGAAAGAAGCCGGGAGAGACTACAGGATAATGTCTACAACAAGTTCTTGATTGATGGTGTGTCCCAGTTTCTCTAGAGCCTCCTTGTACCCAATCATCTTGAGCACATGAGCTCCCACTGGACTCCCTTCAGTCAGTTTGCTCTGAAAGAAAAGTTTCGTCAAGTTATAGCGTTCAGTCCTTGCCTGTGCATCATACAGCATCTTGAGATTTGCTATAATTTCAATAGCAGATAAATCTTCATGCTGACGCTGTAACTCTGGCGTCATAGACGCAAGCATAAGGCAAGCAACATCAGTGCTATCACTGACATGCTTTTCATAAGCATCCCGAACCGCCCTTGCGGCGTTCGCAGCGGGTTGAGCCGGTATTGCCGTCTCAAGGACATACAGTTTCCTCTCAGCCTTAAGAACAATCTTAAGCTGTCTGTACCAGTCTGAGAAGTTTGGCCCAGCAAACTTCTCTTTTCCAGTATGGATCGCAAATTGAGCCCTGTGGTGTTCGTTGCTGCAGGAATCTACAACATTGTAAGAACAACAAGGTCAGTATCCATGTTAGAATCAATCCAGGACTTAAGAGTGATTCTTTTCTCACTATTTTATCTGACTGAAAAAATCCAATAAAATAGTCCGAAAGAGTGAAACTCTTTTAGTGAGATGGGATCCAGATTTCATACTTGGTCTCCGCGTCCCACTCAGGCGAGATAAGATGCACAGAGAGTCCAAGCACTAGTCACTGGTAGGCTATCCATGCCAATCGCCAACCCGTGCGATTCCCCTTCATCTGGGCAATCCAGTAGACTGTGCCAACTGAGTTGGTACAACACAGTCTCTGATTCCACAGATGGCTGCCTCCATATAGCTAACATATGCTCAATATGTAGCCCACATGGTCAAGCTAACCCGACCTACTCGCTGGACCACCACGTGCTATGCTGAGCAACGAGAAGCGATAAATCCCTTCTCTGTAACACGGAGGTGTAATCTCATACCGTCTGAAGATAGATGGGCGTGCCCACTGAGTGGGTACAACACGGCCCCAACGATAGTCAGAACAGTGAGGTTTCGCGTCAGAAGGATTTCGTGCTTGATATTTAACGTTGGATTTTAACGGTCCTTTTATCTTCTTACTATCATGTAATTCTTATGGTGATAGCAGAAGGATAAATCACGCAGGTGCTAATATTACTTAAACAGTAAATAGAAAGCACAATGATCTTATGTGGTAAGCGCCCATAAAAGCCTAAGAAAAACCCTAGTTTTACACAAGTCTTCACTTGATCTCTTTATGGGTCTCTTGCACTTCATCTGGCCCAGACCGGGCCTAAGCGCCCTCTGCAGCTCAAATGTGCCCATCAGATAGCATGCGCCTGTGCTAGAGTCGAACTCTACACCTCCCACCTGGTGAAGCCACTTGCTGCAAGCGCCTCTGCCATGTGTGCTCTGTGCTCATGTCTGATTAAAATACATTTTAATCTATCTAGACATGATTTGACGCGCAGGTCAAAATATACATTATCATAAATTAAAATGTGATTCGCAGATCACAATAAAATTTACTTTTAATTAATTCCAGGCACGCAGGCCCCAGCACAGCACACAAAAAGGGGCAACCCACATAAGATTAAATAAACATCCATGCATGTTATAACATACAAACATGTGATCCAAACAGAAAATAAAATTTTTGAAAAAAACCCCATGGGATCAATTTTATTTCCTTATGTGCCCTACTACCTTACAACGGTCCATTAATAGGTATCCACTCATCAGGCCAAGTCAGACCCACTGCCCTTGCATGCACCCAGTCATAACTGACTTGCGTCGACCATGTGGTCAACTATGCATGCCTTAAGGGCTGAACGTCCCACATGATTTCTGGCAAACGGGTGTGACCCCGGGCCTTAATCATGATCGTTCACTTGGCGCCTCAATCAGACATCGCTACACGCCCTTCTGCAGTCGACCTATAGCCACCTATATGCTTGCGCATAGGTGCTATCTGGCCGACCCATCTAGGCTGTCAGATGGTCTGATCAGGCTGTTGGGTCCAGACTTGACTGACGACTTCAAACCTATTAACCCGTCTAAGTATTTAAAGTAGGCGCCGATAGATCTATGTGAGGGGCGCGCATGATGTTATGTTTTGATTGAAAAACTATGATAAGCGCAAACAAACACATAACATGCGCAAGCTACCTAAGATACATGCAAATCTAACACATAGCATGTAGTCATTTTTCGCATGAGAACTAAAGCATGCGATTCTTATAGATCTATCAAAAACTTAAAACAACCATGGATCACATCAAGATAGTGATTATATGCATCAAGCCAAAACTCTGGCTCTGATACCAATTGAAAGTGTCGAAACCTAAGTCACATGCTCTTCTAAAATTTTTTCGCATGGGCGGAAACTTGGTTTCATGAAGATCGCATGGCTTATAATATAATCAACTATGAAACAAGAGGGGATGTTACCATGGCCATTGCTTGAATGGCGACTTGGAAGAAGATAGAGGGCGAGCGGCTCTCCTCCAAAGAAGTTGCACACAAGACATTGAAGGCTTACTCCCTTGTGCTCTTTGTGCTAGCAACGATCCAAGGAGTCCCCTGATCGTGCAAGAGAAGATGTGTTTCTCTACTCGCTGGCTGAATTTTCTCCTTGGCGTGAAGTAGCTTCACCACGAGAGGAGCAAGAGGAGAAGATGGGGTGAGCGGCGTTACAACGTGGAGGCGTTTTTCCAATTTAGAAAACCGACTTCCAAATATAGTAAGTGCTCAATGTCTCATGCGTTCACTCCAAGTGAACCATCGAAACCTTCCTTCTCCCTTTGAACCAAGCGTTCACATAGTGAACCGGTTCTATTTCATTCGGTTCAATTGTATTTGGTTCAAAGACCAAATCAAACCAAGCCATGGTCTAGATCTCATATGAACCAGATGGCTCAAGATCTAACCACACATCTCTTGATGCTCTTGATCTCATCGATCAAGCATCAATTCTCCCGATCGAAGCTTACCGATCTCAAGCCCTAATCAATCAAACATGATCAGACCAGATCTCACTTCCAATCAGAGTTTAAACTCTTTTAAACTGAACTAGAACAATTCAGTCCACACGATCTGACATAAGTAAGCCATATCATCAAATTGTGCGACCCTAAGGGTTTCCTTCAACGTCGGTAACGATAACTTACGTTATCACGATCAGAGAGGGGTATCTAGCAACACTTCACTGTCTCCCGATATGAAGGAAAGAGTCTTCCAAGACTACACCCAAACCATAGCACAAGTGTGAATCCAATTCACTTGACATACATGTTTCCTTTGCCACTGGATGTTCTCGTTGGACAAGCGTGTCAAGCCTGTAACTCCAACATGATGAGAGTGGTTAGATCAGATGAACATAGTCATCTGGGTATGGCCATACACTTTCTCAACCATCTCATCCAGGGGGCCCCAATAGAACATCACACTCCAACAAGGAGAGGCAATCCTATATCTATCACTAATGCCCTAACTTGACTCATGCCCATTATCCAAGATAATCTATAACCATTATATTTCAAATGATATTGAACTACCTCAAGACAATGCCAATCATCATTTAGAACCACAAGTGATCTCAAGTCAGAGGAAATATGCCACTTGCTTGCATATAAGGATTATTCACATTGTGACAAACAATTGAACATCCTAAGTAGGGTCTGTCCAGTACATTCAATGCACCTATGAGTCTACATCTTATTCCATGCTCGAAGCACCCTATAAGATTAGAAACATATTAGTCTCAATCATATCAAGGCTGTCTCATGTTCACCAAGATATCTCGACTAAGGACAATGTTAATGTCAGCCAAGCTGAACACCATTGAGACATTATTCAGAAGTATACATAACAGCAGCAGATAATGTAACAACCTGAATAACAACCATTGCCTTTATAAACATAGTTTATACATGATACTGAAACAATCCCAAAGGCCTCAAACATTAGCCTTAAGGGCATACCCCAACAAAAACTATATGGATAAATTCAAGACTAGGGGTTTCATCATATTGATGATCTAGAATTTTGATAAAAATAAATCTAGGCATAGATAATCATTCCGTCAAAAGGGATTTATCTGCATGTACAAATCGTCTACTCTCGGAGTGGTACTTAATCACAATAATTCCTAGTCTCGTGACAATTATCATAATTAAGTCTTTTAAGCTCTGTGATAAAACATAAAAAAAATCCTTCGAGTGAATCAACCTACTCTTGTGATTGAAAACACAAGTTTGAAAAGAGTAGTTCTGATGTCGCGATTCACCTCTCAGTTCATCTCGTGATCTCTAAAACACATAAACACTTGGCCAGAGTAAGTATATGAAAAAAATATATAATTCTGATCAAATCGACACACTAAAATTCTTAAATAAAGATGGATTTCATAATTCAATTCATAGAATTGTCAATTGGCTATACTCGAGTCCTGAACTAAGAGTTTAAGCTAGCATGTTTGTGAAGAAGAGCATGTAATCTCTTGATTTTAGCATAAAAACTTCAAACAATTCACAAGGAAACATAAAGAGGTTAAGGATCACTATGCTTTTCGGTTAGGAGATAAAGATCACACTAATTCCCCAACCTCTTTGCATGATGCCTACTTCATAAATTGACTAAAACTCTATTTTCTACCGTAGTCGTCGCCTCTGCAAGATTCATCCAAAAGATCTCTCCTCCTTTTACCCAAAATCTTTCTTTTTATAGTTCATTCCCTCTTGAACCCTTTTTGGAAGGTTCTTCTAAGATTTCACTAAGTTCTGATATATTCTGAGGCCGAATCGAGTGAAAATATGAGTCTAGCAGTAATATTCATGGCCCGTGAGTGGATTCATGGGCGTGTCTGTGAGCATCTTAGTTCATATGTTTGTCTCTTGCACACGATTCTGCTTCTATATAAAGAGATATTCACTATCGGTGAGTGGACTCACAGCTGCATCCATGAACGTCTCGATATACAAGTCTACTTCTAGTGCATAAGTCTAATTTCTATTAGTGACACATTCACGGCTTGTGAGTGGATTCACAGCTGTGTCTGTGAACATATTGCTCTTAACTCCATTTTGCTTCAAATTTTATATACCGCTTCATCTTTTCATCAGAAATCACCCCATGACATTAAAACGCATTAAAACCTTCAATTTTGAGTGAAAATATCTACAATCACATAAAAACTAAGAAAAGTGAAGATTCTATATAATATGAGAGAAAAACATCATAAAATGGTGTAAAATCCAATAATCAAGCTCAACTATGCATATAAAATGTAGTGGAAATACTATGTATATGCAACTCATCATCCATCTAGCCCGAAAATCCACAAAATATTCATATTTTGTCTAAAAAATTAGAAAATAGAAGAATCTATAGATTCTAAGCCAAATGACCGATTTGACTTAAACAACAAGCAAAAGTGCATAAAAATGAGTCAAAATGGTAATTTAAATATGTGAAATTACAATGCTTAGTGCTAAGTTTAGAGTTAAGCTCTTCCTGATCACTCTCATCTTCATTTCTACCCCTAGGCTTTTCTAATTAATTTCAACTAAGGTAGTGATGGCATTATAATGCTCTCTAGGATTCAATTTAGGTTTAGCAAGTAATTTTCCTAGGGTTCTGCATGATGTTCTAGCTTGTTGTGCTAATTGATTTTCTAGCATTTTATTGTGGGTAGATAAAGTGTCTACCTTATAAGTTGTTTAATCATGCCTTTTTGTTGCTTAATCATTTCCCTAAAGTATTCATTTTTCTTACTTTGGTTTGCTAGAAGTTTTTCTAAATGGACTCTAGGTATGATTTTTGAGATTGATTAAATTGTGTTTGTTTATACCCTCAATTTTCTACTTGCCTCCTTGAATTTGGGTTATTTTTCCAAGACAAAGTATGGTGATTCCTCCATCTAGAATTATGAGTGCTAGAGTAAGGGTCATGAGTTTAATTTTGATTGTAATTACTTAAAGCATTACCTTGTTCAGAACCTTACTCCGATTGGTTAGCAATACTCTACAATCTTCAGAATAATATCCAATGTTTCCACAAATATCAATGTAACAGCAGAATAGGCTAGAATGCATATTAAAAGAATCTAGTTTATTGGCCAAAGAATCTATATGTTCAACAAGGGTGCACAATGTATCATTCTCAAAATTACCTTGTGGTTTGACCACTATATCTCTTTCAGTTGGCCATTGATTGTGATTAAGTGGCATTTCTTCGATTAATGTGTAAGTGTCATCTATGCTTTTGTTCATCAAGGCTCCTCTTACAACTGCATCAACTATTAAATGAGTATTGTAAAGAAAACATTATAAAATATATAAATCATATCCCATCTCTCTAAGCCAAGGTGTGGGCATTTTTATTGTAATTCATTGAAGCATTGTCATTCCTCATTAAGCAGCTCGCCATCTTTTTGAGCAGAATTGGTGATCTAGTTTCCCAGCTAAATGGTTTTTCTGAGTGGGAAATACTTGGATAGGAAACCATGTGATAATTGATCCCAAGTAGTAAATGTTCTAGAATGTTGGGATTGATGCCAGTCACGTGTCTTGTCCTTGAGAGAAAAAATAAACGATCTCAATTTAAGGGTGTCCTCATATACACCATTTAATTTAATAGTATCACAATATTCAAGAAATAGAGATAAGTGCTTATTAGGTTCCTCAAGTAGGGATTCTCCAAATTTGTTCAACTAAATCATAGATAGCAAAGCTGGCTTGATTTCATAGTTATTTTCTTCGATCCTGGTCTGGCAATGCTAGAATGTATTTCTTGTGGGTACGGTGCTGTATAAACTCTAAGTGATCTTCATCCTGAATTGTTGGTTCTTTTTCTTTTCTTTCCTCAAATCATAGCTTCATGCACATTCTGAAAGTTATCTCAATTTCAAGATTTATAGAAAGAAGTTGTCTCAACCTAAGATTCTTGTGCATAAATAGAGATAAGTGCTTAGGTGAACTCAAAATATTGTGAAGAAACTAAAAAATTTTTGGTAACCGCAATCACAGAGGCCTATGACAAATCGTCACAAGGGTGTGAAATTAGACAAAAAAAATAGAAAAACTCATATTGTTAATATTTTCAGAACTTGCAAAATATGATCAACATAATTTTTATGATTTTAAAAAGAACAAAAAAAAAAAGAAATAGAATTCAAGAAAAATCAGTTGAGTTATAGGGGTGTGATTGTGATCATTGCCCTATGATAGAATAGAAAAAGAAAAATCTATGAATAGAAATAATAAATAGAGAATAAAATAAAAAAAACTTAGTCTAGTACTCTAACAATTTAATTTGATATTAACAACACTTAAGTCCTTAGCATCTCTGCCAAAACTTGATATATCCACAAATGCATAGATACATCAATGTAATAAAAAATATCGATCTCATAGAGACCAATGTGTTAAGTTCCAGTAAATTATATTTATACTAGCTAATCAAATTTAGTTTTTGAAATAATTCTAGACAAATCAAAATCAAGTAATAATTTGAGAAAATTCAATGGGAAAAATCTAGGACAAGGTTTCACTACTCTGATACTTGATATAAAACTATAATAAAATTCTATGTCAATTTCTTGAGTGTTGCTAAAGACAAATTACCCTAAGGTTAAAGTTATCTCTTCTTGGATGCTCAACTTTATACTAAACCAATGTTCGCTCTTGTGACCTATTGTTCTAGTTTTAAGTTCTATTGTAATTTTATTTAAGTCCCTAATGAATTAAGATTCACTCTCGTGGCTTCATTTATTGGTTGTTCTCTTAAGGGATTTTAAGATATTCTCGCAGCTTAAATCACAGGTCCAATTAAAGATTATCCAATGTTATAATTCTCTTCTTAGTGTAACTATAACATTTAAAACTATGCAATTATTTGTATAAGACTTATCATATACAAAATCAACATCAATAATTAAGATACTATGACTTAGCTACTCTCATAGTCTAATTTTATAGGCTTAATTAAAGAGTTTTGGGATTATAAGTCAATACATGTTATAACCCTTAAGACATGCAATAATTTAAATTCAAATAAATAAAAGTGCAATAAACTCACAATAATTGAACTAGTAAACTCAAACAATAAAACATGATAAATTATAATAGTTTAGATCATCAAGTAATGAGAAGGTTACTCCCTTAACCTCGAGATAACATTTATGCTACTAGAAGCATGATTATACTACAAAAGTTCATATAATTAAGTTATTACATATTAGGGATGCGAGTGAAAAATTAAATAAAAAATTTAATTTCAACTTCACCTTTGTCACAAAGGTGTTACAATTGTAGATTAATTAATCACAACCCTATGATTGCAAGATGGTTTTTCTACTCCAACACAGCTTCAATTCTTCTTCGAATCTTCATACCACCAACCTTAATTTCCACTAGTCTTGATTTCCTCTAGATATGAAACTTTGTGAGTATCTTCTCCTCTCATTGATGTAACTTCCTCTCAAATTTGATGGCTAAAAGTGCTCGGGAGGCATCTCAGCAAATGTTGAATCCTAATTTAGCCACTTTCTACTCTCTTTGCATTATCACAGACCTGTGACAATTTATCATAGACCTATGACAATTTATCACAGGGTTGTGATGACAACTCCCTTTAGATTTTGAATTTCTTATTTAGTAAAAAAAAAATCCATTACAACTTTGGTCTTGCCCATCTTCACATTTTGATTTGATTGACTTAGAAATCTATCAGATTGTGCATATTTTACATGAAAAAATGAAAGAACAAAAAAAATATGTAGATTACGAACCAAATAACTAATTTGAATCAAATAACATGAAAAGTGGATAAAATGACTCTAATAGATGATATAAGTAAGTAAAATTTACTATTACTTTTGAGTCATTAGTTAGCAATAATGTGTTGCTAGATATCTCTCTCTACTTATTATGATCTGTTTGACGATAATCATTGCTAACGTCATATGAATCCTATTGGGTCACACATACATACAATTGAGATCATAGTTTAATAAGTAGTCTTGGATTGAATTACATATTAATTCTGGTTAAACAGGGAGATTTTGAGATTTATATTATGACACACTTAGGAGATCTTCTTATTGATTGCACTAATTTTTATAGTATTCTTCATGCATATTCATTATTAAATTATATCTTATTTTTTCTAATTGTATTAAAATTAGCAAAAAAATTATTATATATTGTTCAAAACCCTTATTTTTTAATTTTTATATATTTACAAAAAAGGGCTAAAAATATGTAAAATTGAATAGATTTTATCATAAAGATGTTCAAAGTATATAAGGGATCTTCACTAGAAATTTGAAGCCCAATGCTGAACAAAAGTTTTTACTAGTGATTACAATCACTGGTGGTGATTTTTGACTAATGAAAGATTTGGCAAGAATTATTGATAAAATAATATTTCCCAAGGAAAGATGAGGCCACACCATCATTTTTAAAGCAAAATGATCAATTTAAAAATCACGACCCGTGATTACAGCTATTAAGCCCAATTTTGACAAAGGAATAGGCAAATGATGCTTCCCTAATTCTCCTTTGTTAACCTATAGAAGAAGATCTCAAACCCTAGGCTTTGTGAGAGCACGCCCAAGGTGACAATTCCACCAAATTTGAGTCGCTTCTATTGCTTTATCGGGTCAAATTGTAGCTGCGAAGTTGAGATCGGCATCTGAACCTTAGTTGCTCCTTCTAACACTTGTTTCCAAAAGGATACGTCAAATTGGATCGTGCAAATCGCACATTGGAAAGCTTGGAGTGTGAGTCCTAGTTCTAGCTTTAAATTTCATCAAAATCCATCAAGATTTGAGGTTGACTTGGGCCATAACACTTGCCACCATGAGAAGGAAGAAGTAGCACTCACAGCCATAATCACAACCATGATTGCAATCACAGTTAGGAGAGAGAGAGTTCCAAATTTGAGTTATCATACTATTATTTTCTTCTTTCTTGTGTTGACTCTAAATTTTGATTCATGTTTAAGATAATTTATATGATGATTATTGTATCTTAAACATATTTTAGGCTATGGGGGAGCAACTCTTTAATTTTCCTTCTTGTAATGCATGTTTAACATGAATTGTTATTTTACTTAGGGTTTGTTAAGTTGACTATAGGTGATATTGTGCTCTTAATTATTTGTGTTTAATTTATTACATGTTATGGGGGTTGTGGCATAGACTGAAAGGTGACTCATAGCCCTGGAACCATTAGTTGAACCTACAAGGGCTAGACTACGAAAGTAGCTATATTATAGAATTCAACTAGTGATGATAATTTTATGTGTATTATTTCAAATATCCAGATTATATTGCTTTGGAAACTTGGACAAGGACTGAAAGGTGATTTTTAGTTTTGTAACCCTATAATCAACCTTATAATTGCTAGACTATGAAAGTAGCTAGATTATTTGAGGACTAAAATTCATGCTTAATAATGTCAAATAGATTGGTAGACAAACTGACAGCTAGTTATTGATCTAATTAAATATTTTTTTAACATAGGCAAATTAATTAATGAGAGCAGGGATTGACCCCAAGATCTTGTTATCAAAATCTAGTTAAATACTAGGATGAGCTAATAAAAGGGGACATCCTATACGTCAAAATAGATTTTCCTTTAACATCCTTAGGTAATTTAACTAATGTTGTTAACATTATTTCACTTTTGGAGAATCATT
Source organism: Costus lasius (assembly GCA_027563935.2). NCBI lineage: Eukaryota > Viridiplantae > Streptophyta > Magnoliopsida > Zingiberales > Costaceae > Costus > Costus lasius. The sequence goes on along the minus strand of CM050453.2, from coordinate 77,761,370 downwards.
GTGGTGAAACCCTATACCCAAAACTTTCTTGATTTGAATTACAAGTTGCTATATAATTTGCTCTCTATACGTTGCTTCCTAATGATCGAATTTGCCATGATTTTGAGATCACAATAAATTGATACTTAATTTTAGAGTTTCTATGTGATTAATATTTTTATTACTACAACTAAATATACACTTGCGGTGTGTGTTACCTACTTTATGCCATTATTTTGGCAGTGATATAAAAGTAGATTTGGCACCAAGTGTGGGAATGTCATACATACAATTGAGGTCATAGTTTGATCGTGTAATCTTGGATCGAATTATATATTAATTTTAATTGATTTGGGAGATTCTGGGATCCAAATTATGGCATGCTTTGGATATCCATTTATGTATCAAAAGAAGTATCTTGTAATTGTATTTATGTTGATGAAGTGGTCAAGGAATTTGGCTTTATCAAGAATGAAGATGATGCATATGTTTATAAAAAGCTCTTGTGGGAGTATTATAGTTTTCCTAGTTTTGTATATCAATGATATACTACTCATCAGAAATGATATCCTAGCTCTTGACATAGCCAAGACATAGCTTGGAAAGTGTTTCAAAATAAAGAACTTAGGGATTACCACCTATATTCTACTGTAGAGACAAATACAAGAAGTGCATTGCCCTAAGTCATATACATATCTCAAGAATATGTTGAAAAAGTTGAACATGAAAAAATTCCAAGAAGAGATTTCTTCCTAATTAGGCATGGCCTCATTCTCTCTAAAAGTAAATATCCTTTGACACAAACTAAGAAAAATGACATTGAGTATAATTCCTTATGCCTCAACAATAGAATCAATCATGTACTCTATGGTATGCATAAAATTGGATGTGGCTTATGCTTTGATCATAACTACTAATAACTAGTCTAATTCATGTATTTAGCTTTAAATGGCAGTAAATATAATCCTAAAGTACTTGAGAAGTACTAAAGATTTGCTTGTTATATATAGGGACAAGAAAAGTTCAATGTGCATAGCTACATTGATGCATCATTCCAATATGACTCTAATAATTATTTATTGCATTTAGGTTGTGTCATGCTTGAATGGAGGTGCTATAAGTTGTTAAAGCTTCAAAAAGTTCACTAAAGCAAATTTTGTGAAGCCGAGTATATAGTAACTTCTAAGGCATCCAAAGAAGCAATGTGAATAAAATGATTTATCAATGAACTTTGAGTGATTTCTAATTCAATAGGTCATGTTCAACTCTTTTGTTATAATAATAGAGCAATATCACAAGCTAAAGAATCAAGGTCTCACCAATAAGTCAAGCACATACTATGACGGTATTAATTTATCGTGAGAATAATCAATAGAGGTGATGTGCAAATTTAAAAAGTGCACACAAATAACAATTTAACAAGCCCACTAATAAAGCCTTTGGCGTAGCAGATGCTTGAAAGTCATACTAGAGACATAGGATTGAGATATCTCAATAACAATTATTTTTTTATTCAAGTGAAAATTTGTTAATGTATATGCCTTGATGACTAAACGACTGATAGTCTTACTTATACATTGTTCCATGTTCATATTTATAAGAAAGGCATTGTTATTAGTATGTATTGCTACTTATGTGTTCATTTATATAATAGCATAGTAATGTCCCTAGAGATTGGATTCATCAAATCCTACTCATTAGTCCCTATCAAGGCACCTTTGTAGATAAGGGACAACTTTATTGTATATGAGACTAGTATATGGGTTGGTTGCATGATTGGTACATCGGTAGTGGGTGTATTAGATTGACTCACAATGAATCTATGAGTTGAGTGTCATAAATCAAGATCACATGCGACATAATTAAATTGATCCTTCATGAGGTTATTGATATTACTATATGGGGAATGATACACATTTGTTACAATCTAAGATCTCACCATAGTTGGGAGGTAATAATAGTTATTATTGAGTAAGTCATATGTCATATGAGTAGTATGAGTTACCAATAGAAGATTTGTCTCTTCATTATAGAAGTCTAACATCTAAATGCCCTTTTTATTGGAGTATAACTGAGAGTGTATGGTCAAACCAAGGGATTATGTGCTCTTGCATCAATAGTAGATGTACTAGACTGACGCTGTGATTATATGACTTGACTATCAAAATGTGATATAATTGAATTGGTCATTCGAGTTATCAGTATTACTATATGTGGAGTGGCATAATTTGTTTGGCTGCTAAGAAATTTATGAACGCCATTACGATAACATGAATGGAAGGTGGAGTGTATAGATGAGCAAGCAACGCACTTATAGTGGAGGAAGATAGATTGTCTTGATGTCCAAAATTTATTGTAAAAAAGGTTGTCCTTCTATAACGATCTGGTGCGTTCAATTTTATTGACCAATGTAAAACTTGAACTCAAGGTGAGCGTGTAATGGTTCAGCACTCAACTTCTAAGTATAAAAAGTATATGAATGGAACTGTGCACATCACGAGAAACTCTCTAAGATATGTATTTATTTGAGATCAAGCTAAATAACCTATTTATTGATGATTATTCAATCTGACAAATGACGTTTTTTTTTGGAAAAAAAGAAAAAGAAAGAGAAAAAAAAAAGTTGGTGATATATGTGGTTGCAGTTGGAATGAGCACATTAGTGCCTAGCTTACTCGAATTCTACTCATCAAAAGTATGCATAAATAGCGTAGGTCTTTATCCAAACTATTTTTCTCTACATGTATACTTAATGTGACTTGTACAGATGGATTTAATTAAAAGTTTGGATGAAACATTAAGGCTAGACAAGGAAGCTAATTACCTATTCATCACACATAAAAACAAGTTTATATTGTCTTACTTCTAACCCCACCACAAACCCACCTAATTGATTACACCCCTATACTTTCTCTCTTTCACCAACCCTTCCTTTCCTCTTCCTCTCTCTTCCACTATGCACACAATATGATGTAGAGCAGCACAAGACAATCAGTAATTCTATGGACTCAGCCTCCGGCACCCACGACGCACCTCCTCCTCCACCTCCCCCTCCCCCTCCACCATCTCAACCCCAGCACCTACAACGCCCGCAATTAGGCGACCCGCAGAAACCAAGCCGGTACGAGTCGCAAAAGCGCCGCGACTGGAACACCTTCCTCCAGTTCCTGGCAAACCAAAAGCCGCCTCTGACGCTGGCGAGGTGCGCCGGCGCGCAAGTGGTGGAGTTCCTTGAGTACCTCGACCAGTTCGGGAAGACCAAAGTGCACGCGCCCGAGTGCAGCTTCTATGGCCACGCGCGACCGGCGGGACCTTGCCAGTGCCCCACCAAACAAGCCTGGGGCTCGCTCGACGCGCTCATCGGCCGTCTCCGGGCTGCATACGAGGAGAACGGCGGCCGTCCCGAGTCCAACCCCTTCGGCGACAGGACCGTCAAGTCGCACCTCCGGGAGGTCAGGGAGAGCCAGGCCAAGGCTCGCGGCGTCCCCTACGAGAAGAAGCGGAAGCGCCGTACGCCCGCTGCTGCAGCTAACGCAGGGGGCTCAACGGATGCGAGTGCATCTACTGCGGCGGTCGGCGCTGGCACTAGTTCTGCGGTGAGAGATCCGCCGGCGGGGAGTTTAACGTCGGCTTCGTGACGTGCACATCATATTCGGCGGCCGAAGAAGGTGCGGAAAGATTTCAGGAGTAATTAGTCAGTCCCTCTTTCTTGATTCTTCACGAGAAAAGAGATAAAATTAATTGCAAAAGATTGCAATTCATCAATAGATAGATTTTTGTTTGTTTGTCCTATTGAAACATGTACAGAAGATCTTAATTAATATATATATTCCAGTTAATTAGATGCTTCACCAGATATGTCCTAAATTTCAATAGACTGTTGCAGATCGCTTTGCCATTACTGTACATGGAATCTAAATTTTGCTTCTGTTCACATGCCTACCAGAATCTACACTTTGAAGAGTCTGTTCTAGAATTTGATTCATACATGTTTTTTTTTTCTACCTTCCATATCATAATTTCAACACCTGTAGCAGACTAGCTGCTGCTTCTTGATTCATTCTTTCACTTTCTTCATCCATCTGTTCTGTATAATTCACCATCATTAGGGTTTCCATGTTACACTTGATCTTTATTTATGTTACGTTTGATCTTGTTTGAAGAGATCAACGCTATAATGCATACATATGTAGATCATACATACATAAACATGAAAATTAGGGGGAAAAAAGAAAGATTCAGTAGCACTTATAGGTTAGTGAAGGAACAACATTGTTTTCTTGCTGAAGCCTGTTGCCTATCAATTAAAAGTCTATAATTAGTAGCTATCACTCGGTGGGAGATACAGACAGTAATGTTTATCTTAATTCCCTAGTCCACCTCATTATTAATTGCCAATTATTCATTCATTTTCATTGGGAGAAAAAGGTTTGTTTTTTTGCTTATAATTCTCATAAAAATGGTGCCATTAATTCTCTAATGTAGATTATTTTTTAGCTGCCATAGTTTAAAATGGCAATTAAATCTGACTTAATGTGAGATCTTGAAAGAATAGTTAGCTATGAATAAATATTAAAAATAGAGGTAGCTAGTAATTGCATAAGTGAGCTCTCTTTTGAAAAGGAAAGCACATCAGCAGGCGGCGTATGTTGTTGTAGTTAATGGAAGGTCCTGTGTAAGGTTTGAAAGGTGCGGTGTTCTTTAAATAAGACAAGTGCATTTGGCTCCAGACAACGTGCCACCTTCAATTAAAAATGGATCTACCTTTCAATCATTCATAGCTTTAATTAATGAATTGATTAATAGATCAATTAGTTTAAGCTATATATGTATAATAGGGGGATCTTCAGAAATTTCAAGTGGCCAAGCTAGAAAGACAGAAAGAACAAAAATAGAGTAGATTGATGGGAAATCAATTTCTTGATCGAGAGGAAGAAAAAAAAGTGATTGTTCAACCATCTGCTTTATTCCTCTCTTGTTATTCTGGACATTAAATTGGACAAGAAGGTTGTTCAAGTGTGAAAGAAAATTCAGTTGAATTGCCCCTTAAGTTGCCGCTTTCTTTTCCAACAAGAGTAGAATATATTGATATAAAAAAGATGATACAATCCACTGAAACACGTTACAAGAACTCACCATCGATCGCTTCTCAATCACAATTCAGAAATCCGAATGAAGAAAATCTTCACAACCGCACTCACTTTAGCAAACTCAAATACAAATTCAACTTTTACTAAAAGTACTGCACTTCTATTTCTCAAATTGATTGAGACTAAAGTCTATTTTCTACTCTCTTTCTCTCTTCTTGATCAAATGCCAAACTTACTAAAGGCATATGTACAATGTGACCCAGGATTCGCGATAATATGATTTCATTTTATTACAACTATACCTAATTTTTAATTTAATTCATCGTAAAACTAAAAACTTGACTAATGTGTCGGCAAATAATGATTTTTTTTCTTTTATTTTATTATAATATATATTTAATTTACACGTGGGCCTTAGATTTCTACATTCCGACCTCACCAAATCTTAGTATGCAATAAATTAAAAAACAAAAATTATCACATTGTTCTCATGCACAAATTAAGAATTATTAGCGCCTGATTGAGATTTTTTTTTTCAAAACCCATAAGCACCCGCCTTTGTTAAACTCCCTCACACAATAAACAAATTATGTTTTCTTAAATTAATATTCTCATAATACTTATTGCAGTATTATAAACTGATATCTTGTATTTATATTATATTATTAGAACATTTTTATTATAAAATATCTCTTTTATTTATTATTTTCATACCTAATTAGATTTTAATACTTCTAATTATTTAAAATCTTCGCTTCTACTAACTTTAATATTATTTCAGAGAAAAATGACTAAATTTTAAAAGAATTTAAAAGATCTAATGGTGCATAAGGATTTCAGATGTTAAGACGGAGCTATCTATTAAATTTTTGACCGATTGAAGCTTTGCAAAAATTATGGCCTACTCATAAAATTCATCACGACCATAATCTTCCTAACAACATAGAGAAAATCATAGTCAAATCTACATGGTCATAAAGTCCTTAGTTTCAGAAATTACAAAATCAAAACAGTAGAAATCATGGCTCAATCATAATTATCATTATGGTCATAATCTTCTTTGGATGCCTTCTCATATTTACATAAAAAAAATTAAGACCTACTTGTGAAATTTATCACAGTCATGATTTGTCTGACCAACTTTATAGAAGCCCATAGAAAGAATTATGGCATACCTCTGAAATTGGTCATTGCCGTGATTTCTTCTACTAGTCGTGACCGATCTTTATTTTATTGCCCGATTTAGCTCATTTTTGAACCAAACTTTGGGAAAAGCATATAGAAGTTCCCCTAGAGTCAACTAGTGGTCAAACATGAACTAAAATAAAATATCATCCTCTCTATAAAAGTCTCAATGCATCAGTTCCCCAAAAGATCCAAATCACACAATGATTCGATTAGAGGCTAAACGATTAGTATGAGAACACGAGTGTCAAGGTGTGCGACCCTATAGGTTCTTCAGACATTGGCAGTGATGACTAAATCATCACAAGCAATGAGTGGCACCTAGCAGTACATCATTATTACCCAAGTCATCAGAATGGTGTCATCATCGACATCCTGTTACGCCCATGATGAAAGAGGACAAGGGAGGGTGATTTTTTTTAAAATAAAATAATAATAAAATTTAAAGTTGATGTGACACTTACCATATGCGCGTGATGGAGCCGTCCCATCATCCCTCCTCCGTCCCGTTCCCCTATTCCTCCCCCGCCTTCACGTCTTCTTCACCGAACGAAAGAAGCTGCCGCTTCTTCCTTCGGTTTCACCCCTTCCCGTGCGCCTCCACCCGTGTCCGGCCACTCCTCCGGCGAGCTTCCGCCGCCTCCTCTCGCAGCTCCGGTGGCTGAGAACGACGGACGAGCCGTCTTCCTCCCCTCTCCGCACGAGCTCCTCTCCGGCGGCACCTGGCTGCCCTCCTTGCGCCGGCGAGCCCTCGTCCCTCTCCCTCCGGCCTCGGTGGACGTTTCCGCCACCAGCCAACGCCTCCCTGGCCGTCTTCGTCTCCGGCGCCGGCGAGATTTCGAATGCCGCCGCCGACCGATTTTTCTCAGATCTCCGGCGATCCCGACCTCCGTTTGCAACGCCGACCGTACGACCGGAATCCCCTCGCCATCAGCTTTCTTTCCCCTCTGTTTCCGGCAAGATTCGTGTTCCGGCGACACTGTTCCGATGGTGAATAGTAACTCCAGTGAGCTTTCCGGCGAACTTCGATTTTCATGCTGACGACTCGGTTACGCGCGCGTGGTTGGTTCTCGCGTATCCCGACTTCCGGTGGTGATTATTGCGTTCGCACGTGGCTGCGAACTAGGTTAGTACCCGTACTCCGTCTCCGTACACGTATTATACGAACGCATGCAAACATAACCCTGGACTCACGTATACCTGTCAAACTTGATTTAATAATTTGGTACGACCTGATTAACATAATGAAATCGGATTAGCATGTTAATTGTTGTTAAATGGATTAAAATAGAATGGTGTGACTTATACATGATTTACCTTGTTAGGACTTGTTGATTGATACTTGACACTGTGTTGGTTGGATCTGTACTGTTCGGCTACTGTTGAGGTAGGGATTCTACCTCCGTTCTTTGTTACGATGCCAACCGCATGTGTAGTTAGCGGCACCTCCCTTATTGCTTCTTAGCACTATTGATTACTGCTCTAATTCCCATTCTACTCTGCGTACATTCCTGTTGACATAAACTATTGCATGAAACATGGTATGAGTATCTTCGGTTCTTGCATGTTTACTTGTAGTTGGTAGATGGTATGAGTCTGTATATGTACATTGAGGATTGACTGTCTAGCGATAGACATGTCAATATACCTCAGATACTGCCTGTGAGATTTCTGTCGAGACTGTATGATCGTCTCTGGCCGAGAGAGTCCGACGTTATGGGCTTGAGGTCTGTTATCAACCCAATGAGGGGTTCTACTGAGTGTAGGACGCTACACTAGCGGGCTGTCGACGGACAGTCGTCTCTACTGTTCGGGGAGCCATCAGTAGGGACCACTCTTTTATAGAGTTGCGGGTCATGGACCACTGCTGTACCAGCTCCCAGATTTTATCTGTGTATGAGGATACATATATATTGGTATGTATATTGAGATTTGATTATACTCTATATGGTCATATAGAGTCTTGGTGTATTCTGGTAATTCCCTGTATCTGATCATGCACCATTTCATTGTAATATCCCTACTTAGCCTCCAACTAACCCCCTTCGGTTTGCCTCCAGGTTCAGGCGCGGCTCCATCTGGAGCAGAGTAGATAGTTAGTAGTTGGCCACCAGTCTGGGTGGGTTGTGATGCATTTTGATCTGTTGCTATTTTATGTTATGTTGTTGGACTCTGTCGACCGCTGCGCCGGTCATGTTATCTGTTGGTTTGTCGACCGCTGCGCCGGTCCTGTTATTGTTATTTCTGTTGACCGCTGCGCCGGTCTATATTTTGTATCTATCGGTGTTGTATTTGGATATTTAAGGCCGGGCTGGCCTCTGTTTAGATTATTTTATTTCAGTCTGTACCTTTCGGTTGTCAGGAGTGATTGACAAGTACAGTGTTGTGCGTCCCGAGGTCCGAGATTCCTGGCGTGGGATCCGGGTGGATTTTTGGGGCGTAACAATTATGGTATCAGAGGTTAGGTTCAGGATCTTCCATGGGACATAAGGACTTAGGATCAAATCTTAGGATTTAAGATCCGCGTTAGTGTTAACCGTATTCTGTGATTGTAATTAACGTGACCCTTGCCGTTGTTGGTGCGTCATAGGAAATGACACCCAAGAAAAGCTCTCGTTTCGGTTGGATGACTGAATTAGCCTGTGGAGCATTGAGTGCACCACTCAGTTTGATGCGGAAGGATTCTAGTTCTGGAAATGAACAAAGGGAAGAGCCATCGGTAGCCACTCCGCGTGTTCCTTATGATGACGATGTTAACGAAGCGGGAAGTAGACACCATGCACCAGAACCTCCGGTCCGAGAACCTCCACGACGTAGAGCGCGTGAAACTCCCTCGACTGCAGCGTTGGAGTTAGCGTCCTGCTTTACTGTCATGTGGTTTTAAGGCTGGCATGTCCAGTAAGTTTGATTGGTCGCATCTCAAGGGTGGATTCTTTAGGCCTGGCCCGCCTGAGTGTTCTCTCTGGGTCGTGACGATCTACGTGTTGGACGTGCGAACGTATAAATTCCTATCGAATGAAAGTTCTTATAAGAACAATGATTATCATTAAGGAAAGGTGTAATAGGTTGGACCCCTTAGATGAGAAACAATCGCATTAGATATCCTTTTTAATGGGCTTCCTTAGAGCTTGTAGTGTTCGCAAGAGAGCACACTGCTATTTTTTCTGATGATTCACATAATTTTAGCATCAATATTTTGGACCTTAAGTTATAAACAAATTTGGGAAGCACACAATTACTTGAAAAGGGTAAGTAAGATTCCATAAAAGGAATTCGTTATAGAATGTTGGATTTGTTACCTTGCAATTAATTTGTGGACAAACTACGGCACAATAAACAAATTGTCACTGTTGGCTTTGGTGGGGCCCATAACTCATAGGCTAACCAGACTAAGCAAGTTAGTACCACTAGCTATGTTGACAAGTGCGTATTTTCCAAGTAATGGATCTGCAAGGCATAGTGTTTGGAAGTGATGGATACACTTTATTGACTTTGTTATAGGGACGGGCATTCACATCAACTTTGAGCACATCACCGGAAAGGAAAATACTGTGGCTGACGCCCTGTCAAGATTGGCATCCTATGTGATTTGTTCGCCATAAAATAAATACCCTGCTGAGACATAAATCATTGATGAGACTATAAACGAGACCAGATAGCCAACCCTTTCCATAACTTGCAGCAAATTGGTGAAATCATCCTTGGAACGACGACTCCACCAATCAAGGTCATGTCTACCTTACTTCAGGGAGAATGCTCAAGGGCTGAGAAACAAAGACAAGAGGAAGAGCATGAAAAGTTCAAAGCAAAGATCATACTCTCCCCGACGTTCAGAGAGAAATTCCTCAACTCACTACTAGAAGAGATTAGTAGGGATATCAGGGTCCTCGCACACCAAAGGACTTTTCAAAAGATGGTCTCCCTCCAAGAGCAACTGATGGCGTTTACTCCAAAACGGGGAATACATATATTCCAGGAAAAGGGTAAAAGTCTTTTAACCGCTTGGATTTTATATTATCAACTGAATCCTCGGTACTATCACTTCGTTCGAGAATTATGAAACTATGGTATGATTCGAGAATGGTCTCTGCTAAGAAACCGCCCAGCCTTTATTCCAGATTTCTTCCCGAAGAAGTTGAAAGAAGCTTGCAGAACTCACCTTGAGATAGAAGTGAGAGTACACAACCAGATGCCACGTGTTAGTACATGGACGTCCCAATATGAACCAAGAAGACAGGTCTGCATCGTCTACACTGAGCCGATCGTCGCGCATGATTTGGAAGAGCCAAACCGGCACTCCCTTGATATATACAACGAAGCGCATTACCTGGAACATATATCTTTAAGGCCGGAATACTACGATATAGATCCTAACGAGGGCTGTTACTACAAATTTAGTGAAACACCAAACATGGTTATTTGGAAACAAGCCATCAACTCGTCCTCATCTGATGAAGAGATTAGTGATTATTCCATATTACCCGAAACAGAAGGCTCCAGTGACGAAGAAAATCTGGGAGAGTAGGGTTACAAAGCCTAGGGTGAGCCCCAGTTGTGCCATGATAAGGGAATCAGTTACTTTGTGTATTAGTTAGTTTTACTGCGTATCCTGTATTCTACATATTAAAGATGTTTCTATTATGCATCCAGCGGTGGGGATGTCTTTTCTTGCATCTATGTAAACGCCTTAGTGCAAGGCTACGAGACAAGTCGAGTGTCAAATAATCTTATTCTCATAAGGGTGGTAAAATGTAACTCTCTTAGCGATGTTATTGGATGGATATGTGTAGTAGTTAAAGACCAATGTGATACTAATTCTTGTAGCATATGCTTGACAAAGAAGACCAATAAGGCTCTTTTTAAGATAATGCTTGCGAAGCATTAAATTAATTAACATAGCAATAGTAGAAAGTTAGCAATGGATGTTATTAAACGAGAAGTGTTTACCTAAGATGAAGAATGTGTGACAGTCGAAATCTATTATTAAATGAGAAGTGTTTACCCAAGATGAAGAATGTGACATTCGAAATCTTCGCGGATCACCAAAGCCTGAAGTACTTGTTTTTCTCCGAAGGAATTAAATATAAGACAGCGAAGACGGGTGAAATTTCACAAAGACTATGACTATACGTTTAATTACCGCCTGGGTAAGGCTAATGTTATCGTAGACGCCCTAAGTAGGAAGACTGCATGGGTGTTAGCCCACTTGCGAGTAACACCGACTGAATTAGCACAACAGATGGCAGATTTATATGTTGAGATTGTGTGCCCCACTGAGCGTGGTTGTTCGGCCGTGATGATGGCACAGTCCCCTATGATGTAGAAGATTATTGAGGCGCAACCAAATAATTGGTACCTGCAGTCTATCATCACAAAGGGCAAGAGAGAAGAATTTACCTAGGATGATCAAGGAGTAATTAGGTGCTGGAATAGGTTATGTGTACCCGAGGTAGTTAAGGAAGAATTACTAGCAGAAGCACACAAGTCAAGATTCGCGGTACATCCTGGTGCCACGAAAATGTATAATGACCTTCGGAAGTCTTATTGGTGGGAAGGCATGAAGAGAGATGTTACAGAGTATGTCGGGCAGTATATGGTATGCCACCAAGTGAAAATCGAGCATAAGAAACCTTCTGGGCTCCTACAGTGTATTCCTATTCCAGAGTGGAAGTGGGAACATATTACCATGGACTTCGTGACGGATCTTCCTAAGTCGCGTACAAGCCATGACTCGGTTTGGGTGATCGTTGATCGTTTGACCAAATCTGCCCATTTCCTCCCTATCAGAAAGAATTACTCCATGGACAAGCTGGCAAGGCTTTATTGTCAAGAGATTGTACGGCTACATGGGGTTCCTGCCAGTATTATTTCTGACAGAGACCCACGAGTTACATCTCGGTTCTGGGTTAGTTTACAGAAGGCCTTGGGAACTGAACTGCGGTTCAGTACGGCTTATCACCCGCAGACTGATGGACAGTCTGAGAGGACCATTCAGACCCTAGAGGACATGCTTCGAGCCATCACATTGGACTTCACGGATGGTTGGGAGTGCTACCTGCACTTAGTGGAATTCGCCTATAATAATAGTTATCATTCGACGATCCAGATGGCACCTTTCGAGGCTTTGTATGGTAGGAAATGTAGATCTCCGGTGCTATGGGACGAAGCAGGTGAAAGCCGTGTGTTGGGACCGGCTATGTTAGCACTTGATGCCGAGAGAGTTCAGATTATTAGACGGAGATTATTAGCTGCCCCAAAGTCGACAAAAGAGTTACGCAGACAAGAGACGGCGTCTGCTTGAATTTGATGTCGGTGACCACGTGTTCCCATGGATTTCTCCGAAGAAGGGTACGACTAGATTCGGGTATGCTGGTGAGTTAGCCCCGAGGTACAGGGGTATACTCTCATATTCATCCGGTGTTCCATGTGTCCATGTTGCATAAATACATCGCGGATCCATCTCATGTGTTGGGCCATGGTACGGTTCATGTCCAAGAAGATACCACATATGCCGAGATGCCTGTAGAGATCTTAGAGCGCAAAGAGCACAAGCTGAGAAAGAAGGTAATTAGCCTGATTAAAGTCAAATGGAGACACCACCCTGAGAGTGAGGCTACCTGGGAACACGAGGACGAATTCAGGAAGAAACATCCGGATCTGTTTCTGGAGATAGAGTTAAACGAGTGAATTCTGTACGAGTGACTGTCGCATTACTACTTTTGTAATTCTATTTAAGTACCGTTAATGAATTTGTTTTGGAATTTGGGGACCAAATTCTTTGAAGGTGGAAATAATGTTACGCCCATGATGAAAGAGGACAAGGGAGGGTGATTTTTTTTAAAATAAAATAATAATAAAATTTAAAGTTGATGTGACACTTACCATATGCGCGTGATGGAGCCGTCCCATCATCCCTCCTCCGTCCCGTTCCCCTATTCCTCCCCCGCCTTCACGTCTTCTTCACCGAACGAAAGAAGTTGTCGCTTCTTCCTTCGGTTTCACCCCTTCCCGTGCGCCTCCACCCGTGTCCGGCGACTCCTCCGGCGAGCTTCCGCCGCCTCCTCTCGCAGCTCCGGTGGCTGAGAACGACGGACGAGCCATTTTCCTCCCCTCTCCGCGCGAGCTCCTCTCCGGCGGCACCTGGCTGCCCTCCTTGCGCCGGCGAGCCCTCGTCCCTCTCCCTCCGGCCTCGGCGGACGTTTTCGCCACCAGCCAACGCCTCCCTGGCCGTCTTCGTCTCCGGCGCCGGCGAGATTTCGAACGCCGCCGCCGACCGGTTTTTCTCAGATCTCCGGCGATCCCAACCTCCGTTTGCAACGCCGACCGTACGATCGGAATCCCCTCGCCATCAGCTTTCTTTCCCCTCTGTTTTCGGCAAGATTCGTGTTCCGGCGACACTGTTCCGACGGTGAACAGTAACTCTGGTGAACTTTCCAGCGAACTTCGATTTCTGTGCTGACGACTCGGTTACGCGCGCGTGGTTGGTTCTCGCGTATCCCGACTTCCGGTGGTGATTATTGCGTTCGCACGTGGCTGCGAACTAGGTTAGTACCCGTACTCCGTCTCCGTACACGTATTATACGAACGCATGCGAACATAACCCTGGACTCACGTATACCTATCAAACTTGATTTAATAACTTGGTACGACCTGATTAACATAATGAAATCGGATTAGCATGTTAATTGTTGTTAAATGGATTAAAATAGAATGGTGTGACTTATACATGATTTACCCTGTTAGGTCTTGTTGATTGATACTTGACACTGTGTTGGTTGGATCTGTACTGTTCGGCTACTGTTGAGGTAGGGATTCTACCTCCGTTCTTTGTTACGGTGCCAACCGCATGTGTAGTTAGCGGCACCTCCCTTATTGCTTCTTAGCACTATTGATTACTGCTCTAATTCTCGTTCTACTCTGCGTACATTCCTGTTGACATAAACTATTGCATGAAACATGGTATGAGTATCTTCGGTTCTTGCATGTTTACTTGTAGTTGGTAGATGGTATGAGTCTGTATATATACATTGAGGATTGACTGTCTAGCGATAGACATGTCAATATACCTCAGATACTGCCTGTGAGATTTCTGTCGAGACTGTATGATCGTCTCTGGCCGAGAGAGTCCGACGTTATGAGCTTGAGGTCTGTTATCAACCCAATGAGGGGTTGTACTGAGTGTAGGACGCTACACTAGCGGGCTGTCGACGGACAGTCGTCTCTACTGTTCGGGGAGCCATCAGTAGGGACCACTCTTTTATAGAGTTGCGGGTCGTGGACCACTGCTGTACCAGCTCCCAGATTTTATCTGTGTATGAGGATACATATATATTGGTATGTATATTGAGATTTGATTATACTCTATATGGTCATATAGAGTCTTGGTGTATTCTGGTAATTCCCTGTATCTGATCATGCACTATTTCATTGTAATATCCCTACTTAGCCTCCGGCTAACCCCCTTCGGTTTGCCTCCAGTTTCAGGCGCGGCTCCATCTGGAGCAGAGTAGATAGTTAGTAGTTGGCCACCAGTCTGGGTGGGTTGTGATGCATTTTGATCTGTTGCTATTTTATGTTATGTTGTTGGACTCTGTCGACCGCTGCGCCGGTCATGTTATCTGTTGGTTTGTCCACCGCTGCGCCGGTCCTATTATTGTTATTTCTGTTGACCGCTGCGCCGGTCTATATTTCGTATCTGTCGGTGTTGTATTTGGATATTTAAGGCCGGGCTGGCCTCTGTTTAGACTATTTTATTTCAGTCTGTACCTTTCGATTGTCAGGAGTGATTGACAGGTACAGTGTTGTGCGTCCCGAGGTCCGAGATTCCCGGCGTGGGATCCGGGTGGATTTTTAGGGCGTAATAGATGCCTAAAACTGCGACAAAGTACAAGTGCAGCCTTGTCCTTTTGCCAACTGATGTCCAGATTGGGCAAGTGTGTCACACTTGTTAATCCCAATAATATGGCATGACTAAATCAGGTTCTCACCTGGGTATGACCATACACTTTCAGTCATCCATATAGGGGCGCCATGGACAATCAAGCTTCCCTGTAAGGAAGGGGTAAATCCTCTATTAGCACATTGAATCTCTCATGTAGGTTATGACATACCCAATGACAACCGTTATGACTTTCCTTTTACGGCGAAGCATTAGGTTGCATCAAAGTACATCAATCACTATATAGAGATACCAATGCCCTCAAGTCTAGGACAAGCGCAACTCTGTCACTGTGATATTCATCTCGTGACACTGAGATGAATCCTCATGGCGGGTCGATCTAGTATATCTCCCTTGATATACCCATATGCTTGCGTTAGCAACCCGTGCTCAACCAGCGCATATACTAGTCTCAAGCGAATCATAGCTGTCCCATATCCACCATGATTCTCGACTAGGGATAAATACAGAGACTAGATAAAATCTATCTCTTAGGGACATTGTATATGCAAATGTACATATGTGCAGATGTACAAACTTGCATGACAACGACAATGCTAGGATAACTCATCTATCAACTAGATGTGATACACATATCCCAATGGACCATCCTGAGGTCCTAGGGCATAAACACTAACAATCATATTTTCATAACTAAATCAGCTTTCACCTGGGTATGGCCATACACTTTCAGTTATGCACCCATATAGAGCCCATGCATATCAAGCTTCCCTTAGTAAAGGGCAAATCTTATGTCTATTAATTGATCTTCTAATATGAGTCGTGACATATCCAATGATAACTATTATAACCTATCAACTACGGTAAAGTGTTAGGTTGTATCAAAGTATGTCTCTAAGCATATAGAAGAGTCAATGACCTCAAGTCATGGGATGAATGCATCTCTTGTCACTTGTGTGGTTAATTTGTGACACCAAGTTAGAGCCACATAGTAGGTTGATCCAATATATCCATAACTGATATACCCATACGTCTGCGTTAATACCACATGCCAGACCAGCACATATAACAGTCTCACATATACCAGAGCTACTTTTATCCACTCAAGTACTTGACTGGGGATATAAGTTCAAGCCCAGATGAAATCTATCTCTAGGGACATTATCATGCAAATGTACAAAATACGCAGATGTAAACATAGCATAATAATGACAAATGCTAGAAAAGATATATAAATATCACTGTCAAGTAGTACAAAGATGGACCAACAATAGGTCCAAGGGTATAATACACCAATAGTGAGCGCACGGTGACCAGGTGATCGGAGCGGACGCATGTGAGGGTGCAGCTCTAGGCGACCGGAGCAGATGAGAGTGCAGGCTAGTTCTAGGAGAGCAAGGTGGACGCGCGGGCGACTGCCTCCCTGTGCCATGCTCACTTTCCTCTCACCTCCGGCTATATCTGACGGACTGTGGCAGTAAAGTCCAGTGAGTTATGGTGGTTAAGAGTGCTAGGAGGTCTATCCCTCCACTCCGACAATCAATGGAGATTGCCAGTGGACTCTAACAACCAGTGGTGTAGTGAGGGCAGTTTGACATCAATGAGTCCACCCCGTTCTCCCTCATTAGTCTGGAGTAGTTATAGCGACAATTTCCTACGGACTCCAGCGATCGGTGGCGAACTCCGTACAATGACCGATGTTGTGTGGTGGGCAATTCGACATTGAAGAGTTCAAGTCAGTTTTTCCATCAATCTGTTGTGCAATGGAGGAGCCGGTGGGTTCGAGTCCTGCCGAGGTATTCTCTAAACCTCTCCTTTTGGTTTTCCATTGCTTTTGCTTTCTGGCATCACCATGTTTTTCGGTGACATCATGTTCTGTTGCTTGTGTGTACGCATTCCGTGTTCGACCCCGCGTTTAGGCACGTGCGGTCCCTTGCTCCTCTTGTGATCTCCCCTGCTTATCCGAGCGAGGCGGCTTCTCTCTTCTTCCTAGCGTGTGCGACCTTGTCGCTTCTGTGTTTGTGTGGCTATGCTGTACTTGTATTCCATCGCCTACGTGTGATTGGCCCTTCCTCTATGCCCTACGTGGTGTCTGATGTTCGCACATGTGCGCCATCATCTGCGTACAGTATTGGTTATTTGTTGGTTTAGGCTGAGACGTACGTGTTCACGTTTGCTGGTTGCCCCCTTGTGCTATTTTTGTCCCTTGTGTAGAACTATTTTCTTTCGAAGTCCTACGTGGCTTTCTTTGTTGGTATAAAATAAAAATATATTAGCACTAATTCTTGGAGTGACACTAGGAAACATGATATAATGAATGTTAGAGAATCCTAAACATATACAGGTGAGACAGCCAAATTTAATGAATAAGAGAACTTTTTTTACACTGTGTATAGTAGGGTGGATAGAAAGTGGAGAGGATGGAATATTAATTTTTTTTTTTTTGTGTTTAATAGGACAGATGGAAAATGGAAGAGGGGAACACACCCCGAATTGTATTCTAACCATCATCCCTCACGAAACCCTCTGTTTCGCCCAAATTATTTCGCCACCGTCGATCTTCACTAGAGTTGTTATCGCCATCGATCTTCATCACTCTAATTGTTGTGTCGATCTTCGTCACTTGAGTTGTCGTTGCTTGCTATTCTCACTGTTGCCTTCATCATCATTGTTAACAAGGTTAGAATTTTCCTTCATTGGTTTCTTCCTTCAGCGTCGCCTTCATCTTCTGCCACCCGCTCGTCTCTTTGGTGGTCTTCATCTTCCGTTGATCCTCTTTGCTATTTTAATGCACATTTCCTTCCGCCGTCTGCTCCTCTCTATTGTTTTCTTCCGCCGATCCTCTTTGCTTGATGTGAATCTGTAATACCTTGTCAACTAATAGTGATGTGCTTGATTATTCATCTCAATCATGATTAGGATAAACAAATTGGTATTCCCCTTCCTAACAACGTTTCATAACTAAATTTGTGCCCTTCCAGCCGTTCAATGTGTATGTCATCTGTAGTACGTTGTTTGATGCAAAATGGTGTGTAGGCATGTTAATAGGGTTGCTATTATATGTTGTGCTCACTCTCATCAGGCGACGGTAATGTGCATACTTAGCAATTTGTGCTTCATTTACTTTGATAATTGTTTTAGAAAGTTTTTGCCTTACTAGTGTTCTATAGTTAAAATAACATACTCTAGTATGTGACACTAGTCTATGTTATTTTGATGTTATTTATTGTGATGCTATCATATTTTTTATATGGATATTTGATGTTATTTGTATTATGTGATATTAGACTATGTTATTTGAGACTAGGCTATGTGATATTTAATTTTTTTACTATTTTTTATAATATTTAATGATATTTAATAAATTTTAATTAATTTTATAATATTTAATTATATTAAATAGTTATTTTGTATATTTTTTGATAATATTTATATAATATAAAATGAGTAAAAAATAAAAAAGAAAGATATATATATATATAAATTTTTTAAATATTTTTTTCGTAACTAAACATAAACATAGAGAGAGAAATTTTTTTTTACTTTTTATTTGTTCAACTAAACATAGTATTAACAGATGCTAGAAATTATGTACTAAATTAACTTTTTTTATTTTATTTTTTTAACGCTACACAGCCTAATTTAAAAGCAAGACGCTTTTTCTTCCACGCGAGACGGCGGAGGCGCTGACTTGTGCCAGATGTTGAGTGGAAGTCAAAAGGATGTGTTAAAATGTCTTTATTGCGGTCTTTTCTGTCTTATTTAATGAATAATAGTGGACCGACTTTTAAAAGAAGAAAATGAGAAAACATTTCATTTGTCAGTTTGTCAATTATCCTGGACTATCCTGGACTGGTAGTGAGTGACATTTTATTCAACGGAGAATCCAGGTGCTTTGCCATGTTTTAACCGGAAAATATTTTTAGGAATTTCAGAATTCCTAAAAGATTATGCATCCTAGAATCAGAGTCGTTTAATGTGCATTGTAATGTACACACAGGACGTATAATCACGCAACCAATTTTGCACATAAACCGAGATATAAAAATTCCGACTATCACGAATCAAACAGTGTGATAGAGGGTTTCTTATAGTTCTAGAAATATACGGATTCCTAAAAAATGTGCTCGTTTAACCCTCCTTTGTATCTCGGATACGTTTTCTTGGGGACTGTTTCTTTTACATGTTTTCCTTGTTCAAGTGGAAGGAATATAACTGTTTGTTAAATAGCAGAACTAATTTTTCTATTAATTATTATAAATGAATAAATTAATTAAAAAGAAAATTAAAACTCAAAACCTCACCTTAACTAGTCATGGATTCGCTCTTCTCTTCCAGGATTTACCTATGAAAATCACTAAATATTAACGTATATTGTAACATTTAATTTAAAATTAAAACAAGACAATATTGTTTCTTTTAGTTTGAGATGATAAACTAATTGATGTTTTGAGCTAAATTTAAACTCACGAGTACAATTTTTAAGCCAAATTGTTTACTTCATTTCTTTTGATAAACAACATCTTGGGATTATATATATATAAATATATATAAACCTCCATGCCATCATAAATATAATTTATATCATGAGGTTTTTTGGGCCACACTGTGACACTTTAGGCCCAAATTCTCCTCCACATCGGGCTTCAATCTTAAGAATAATGAAGTGGCCTGTGTACTCGGCTTCAATCTTCATCGTCCGGCTTTCGGAACGGCAGCAGCGGGCGCCGGCTCTCTTTGTCTTTGGGATCGATAAGCACTAACTGAGGCAAAATAAGGTACAGCTTGGAGCTTTGATCCTAATCCTAGGCATAGGATCCTTATCTTCCGACTTGGCATCCATTTCGCAGGGCGCTTTCGGCGAGATCGGCAACATGTCGAGCACTGTCGACGCCTCCGGGGAACCGATCCCGACGTCGGCCGTCCTTATGGTAGCATCCAAGCACATTGCTACGCGTTGCAGATCGGAGAATGTGGCCTTCGTCAAGTGCAAGAAGAAAGACGCTAACCCGGAGAAATGCCTAGATAAGGGTCGCCAGGTCACCAACTGCGTCCTAAATCTGTAAGCATCTCAGTGCATTTTTCATTTGGAAATTTCTATCTCCAATTGTTCGATCTCGTAATTTATTTTGGTTCCTAGTTTCTTCAGACACGTTAGTTAATGATTGCGAACGTCGAGTTTTTGTTTCGTTGATATTCACTTCCGCACTTTACTATTATCTGTTTTTTCAACTTGTAATTCATATGAATAACTAAAGGCTGCTAGACCCACCTCACGATACCTTTCTTGATCACATATTTATTAGTAAGCAAGGCTTTGGTTGTTTTATGTGTCGCGATACCTTTTGAGAAAAGAAGGATAAGCCTAATAAGTTATTGATAAATTGCTTTTTAACATATTATTTATTCAAAATTTCATAGCGTATATTTTGTTATAATTTTTTGGATATCAATTAAGATTGCATCAAATTCATGTAGATTGCCCCAGTAGCTCATGATCCCCCTCATATAATCTCTCAAATGGTGATACTCTTTTTCTCCTTGTCAACCGCATCTGCAAAAAAAGTTGCATTACTTTTTAATTCGTGTTTTAGAAATAAGTAGAAATTACTCATTGTTGTTGGTCTCATCCAGCTGTAACTGTTGATGCCTTATTCTATTTTGCCTTGATGGATTAGCTTCAAGTATGTCATTTCTTTACTTTGTTATCAGGTTTGGATATTTTATATGGTGTTAGAGGTTGTATGCCGTCCTTTAAGTAGATATTGTAGATAATGCTCTGATAAATATTATAGATGCATGTAATGAAGAATTCAATCATTTAGAGTTTTCTTGGGTATCCCTTTCTTAGTTTCATGGTAAACTATGTCTATATGAAATTGTTTATTTGTGTGGGAGGGGAATATCCTTTTGTAAAGACAAGGTTTAAAATAGCATTATGAGCACTTATCTTGTCCTCATATTGAACTAGTTTCAAATCACATTATCATTCTTTAAGGTTGAAAATTTTATTGCCTATCTTATATAGGTTCTAGATCGGCTCTACTCCTTCAATTATATCCTAGAAAGTAAATAACCTATAAATATATTACATTATTAAGTTTTACTATCATTTATGACAAAATATGATTGAAAATTAAACCTCATTGGAAAGAAAATAATACAAGTATGTTGATTATGATATTTTGGCATGTTAAGCTTCTATTAAGATTAACCTAGTAGAAACCTTAATGCATCCAAAATAAGTGGTGTTTGCTGGTAAAACATTGTAGAAGATAAATGGTTCTAGTTGATGTCATAGTTATGAAATGACACATCTAAAACTCCACTAACATATGGCATTTGTACATTAATTCCTACAAGCTTAGGAGCCTATGTGATTATAACTTAGATAGGGGTGGCTTAGACTGCCATGAGGACTAGAACAAATACAACAACTATATCAAGTATGCATAAACATACAAAGAGTATGCATAAACATGCATGAGTGAATTTGATTTGGCATATCTGTAACTCAGTCCTTTGTTAAGTTGAGGGGATATAAATCTTTCTATTGCCACTCCATGTCTGTTGGTACTTCATCTATGATTGCACTTATGCTAACATTATTGAATCATTGAAGACTTCAAGATGATGAGGTGTATCAAAAAGGGAGGTGTTTTTATTATCTCTATGTTATTTAACAGAAACTTGAGCTTTCTCTTTCCTTTACACCTAGCCAGAGTATTTTTCTTTGTCACAGATTTTCACCTTCAACCTTGTTATGGTTGATTTATTGTGCCAACGTTTGCCCAGATTGAGATTAATCATAACTCAGAAGATTTGGAGGGTTACTGCTATTATGGGTAGGTATGAGTTAGGTGGGTTAACTTTTCTCTCTTTATAATAACAATTTCATCGTCTTCATCTTGCATTTGCTAAATTGGTTTGTTGTCTGAACCTTCGTAATATTAGATATTCTAGTTGTTCATACCATGGATTGAAGTTTCGGTCCAGTACCGGCCGGTACGGCCAGTGAGGGACCGGCACCGGACCTAGCTTCGGAGCACGGCACTGGCGAGGCGACAGCGGGCAGAGCACAGGCTGCGGTTGAAGGCAGCGGAAGCTTCCGCCGCCGCTCTCCCTCGTGCCGCCACTCTTCCGCTCCCGCTACTGCTGCCGGTTTTCGCTCGGCTTGCCGGTACGGTACCGGTACCGTCGAGCCACCGGACCGAGTTTTCAAACCATGGTTCATACTATAGTTTTAAATCTCAACTAATAGTGGTATATTGGTCTAATATTAGATATTCTAGTTGTTCATACTATAGTTTTAAATCTCAACGAATAGTGGTATATCGGTCTAATCTCCAGTAACATATTGAACTTACCAATATTGTAATGTACCAAGTATATGACCATCGTACATCTATATTGGTTATGTCTTAAACTAGTACATCAATATTGTCCAGTATATACCAGCTTTTAAAAACTTGGTTCAACTAGGTATCAAGGCCAACTTGTTCTTGGCACCTTGATGGCTATGAGCTTGAGAGAGTTGTGCCATCATTTGAGGGTCCTCATCATCTTCAAAAAGAGTAAGGCCCAAGGATCTACGTGGCACCGCCCCTCCAACGTTCAAGTCTAGTTGAGATTGTTGAATAGTGAATTAAAAAAATGTGTGATATAAATATATCGGTGGTTTGTGTAGGAGGTGGAGAAGACCATGGTTTCAAATCTCGGTCCGGTGACTTGGCCGGACCGGTATTGTACCGGGATCATACCAGCGAACCGGGCGGTAGTGGACGGAAGGCCGGGCGGTGCTAGAAGCTTCGAACAATCGAAGCTTCAAAGCGGCGGCAGAAGCTTCGTACAGCAGCAGAAGCTTTGTTCCGCAGAAGCTTCGGTTCGAAGCTTCTGCGCTCAAAGCTTCCAATGCCACCTGCTACCTCCCTCCGCCATCCACCCGCAAGCCGTACTCCAACGGCCGTTCTGAGATCGATACCATACGGTTCTTTGAACCATTGAGAAGACAACTTGAATTTCTTATGGCTTTGGTATTTATAGACTATGGCACACATATAACATTCTTGACTATATAATGAATAGGATGTAAGTTTGGTAGGTGTATCGAAATGCTGGCAACCATGACTCTAATAGCGCAGTTCAATATTATTAACCATTGTAGATTTGGTAGTTTGCCTTGTTACAATATAACAACGTTTTAAGTACTGGTCCATTATTAGACTCATAAGTAGTAGTATTAGTACAAAGTTGGAGAGGTACATACCACTCATATGGACTACTTTTTATACTATGCACATAAAATATGGGTGGTCTTTTAAGGTAGGAGAATGCTAGACTAGCTATATATGGCTATTTGAGACTACATAGTTGAATTGGCTAGGTAGACTTGATCACTCATGTGCCACTCATATGGACTAGTTTTTTATAATATACATAGTTGTTTTTGCACTTGTTTGATTTGCAACCTTAGGTGCACCAAGCATCGATAGGATCATAGAAGAGCTTAATGTTATCTTTAGTACAATGATGGACTAATTATGCTCACAGACACTTGATATTTTTTATGCAAGGATACTCTCAATAACTTACGTAAAAACAAGGCTTATGTTCTAAATTGCATCTATTTCTCTACTTTAAATTCAATGAGATGTACAATAAATTAGATATTTATAAATTTTATGAAACTATGATCACATCTCCATTGAATCATCAAAAAATATGTTAGCCTCTCAAAACATTCATTCATCTCCAATTTCCAATGTCTTAGTTTTAAAATTGCTTGCTATACAAGTAACACATTCTTATTGTGCTTATGGTAACGTAACGCATCTCCAATTTCCAATGTCTTAGTTTTAAAATTGTTGCATGATTTAGGTAATATGTTGGAAGCTAAAAATCCTAATTATTTAACTACAAAATGAAATTACTTACTTGAAACGTTATGAGCCATGTAATTTTTGTGACACTAGCATACCTCATCTATTAAGGATGATATTAATGTATTGTTTGATTCTAAGAACTTGGCATGACAATCATGACTTCCCTGTGACATTCTTGAATTATGTGACAAACTTTTCCTATTGTACCTTACATAAGATGAAATAGAGAGACTCCGCAATGAGTATGATGTTGGATATAATGTTGTAGGATCCATAGTTTAAAAAATTGGTTTATATAGGATAATATGGCTAATTTGTATCATCTAACTATGTACCAGTGTCTATACATAGTTGTTACGAGTGTGTGTATATGTATATATGTATATATATGTACATGCATGTACATGCATATATATATATATATATATATATATGCATCTATGCATGCATGCATGCATGTATACATGCATACATATATGCATCTATGCATGCATGCATGCATGTATACATGCATACATATATGCATCTATGCATGCATGCATGCATGTATACATGCATACATATATGCATGTATACATAGTATGTATGTATGCATACTGTGTGTATGCATACATACATACTGACTGTCACGCCCTGTTTTGTATAAACACACGAATCAGCTTAATTAATTGTTACACGAATTTTAAATGTCATGCGGGGCTCAAATTGGTCAAAGTCTCATGCAGGAGACAAATTTAAGTGATTCGTTCAGGTTCAGCGTGACCGGCAGGGGTGCACCTGTGCTCGCCCCTCAGCCTCCTTGAAGGGTTCCAACCTTCATCTAGCCCAGGAGAGAGCAAGCAAGCCACATCAGATATTATATTCAAATAAAATAAAAGGGAAGAATTACCTTAACCACCGTGCCCGCGTCTGAAATCAAATGCGATTTCGGGTCCACGCTAAAACCCAGTCAACACTCGCGTCCGACGGGCGAGACCGCTCCCGTTGACGCATTTGCGTCGTCGTGGCGTTCACTTCTATGTTCGCAACGAGGCGCTTGCCTTCTCCTGCGAGCTGCCGTTTCTCACGTCTAGCCAGAACTCATCGCCCCGAGCGAGCTCGTCATTCAGCTGAAATCAATGGCTACGTCCGGGGTTCGTACTTGCATTCGAGCCACGCTCATCCGAAACCAAGATCGGTGTTCACAATGAAACAACAGACACCTCGTCCTTGCTTTCGACGAATGTGTGGACGCCATTTCCTGTCCTGGCGCCTGACTATCCTGCTCATGAGTCGCGTTCGTACACTCGCCAAGCCAGCGATCAATGCCGCCACAGCGTCCGCATCCAGAGTTCGAACCGGGGCCCATACTCGCTGTTGCATTCTCGTCGGAACACGGGGAAGGTGCCGCGTCCTTCCGACGAACGCGTAGTTGCTGTGTTATCGTCTGAAAGCCCTAATCCGGATGTTCGTTCGCGTCGCAAAGGGGAGTCAACGCTACCGGGTTTGATTCCAACCTTCGGCAGCGAGTCTGTAGCCTGCTGCCTCGTATCAGCGCTGCATCCACTTTCGGGACGAAGCACTCGCGTCTCCCGGCGAGCCATCCCTCCTTCTATCCAACGAGCACTCGTCGACGCTTCGAGCTTGTCGTTCCACTCGAGCTTACTGTCCAGCCGAGGGTGTCAACCTGAGCTTACCGAAGTCGAATGGGAGGGAGACGAAGACGAGGGGGGAAAGGAGGCAGGGGAGCTCAAAACAAGCTCCCGACGTCGGGTTCGCTCCGAACCACGCCACCCACACCACTGGAGCGTAGAACGAAGGGCGGCCACAGCCCCCGTTGGAAGGTTCAACGTCGGTGGGAGAGGAAGAGAGAAGGGCGAGGCAGGATTCGTTCTCAACCCTTCCCACTGCCAGGTCTTGGTCATCCGATTCTCACAGTCTATACCTCCGGCCAATCCCCCAGTTCCCTCTTTTCCTCTCTGGCCAGTCCTCACGGCCTCGTCGTTAGGTCCTCCCCCTCTCTTGAGTTCGCCGGCTGCTCCTTTTATAGGCGGCTCGGCCTTGGATTCTTCTCACTTCACCCAGACTTGTGCAGGCCACTGGCTCCACGCGACAACGACCGCAGCGCTGGGCCCAGCGCTACCATGCTGGGCAGACATCTTCACCCATGCTGCACAACTTTGTACATGTTGAACGTCCTCGCAGTCGCCAAGCTCCACCGCTTGGTCCGCTGGATCGATTGTCGCCATGCTTCGACTTGCCGAATCGAAGGCCGCCGCCTGATGCTTGATGATGCGTCGTCTCTTGCATCGTCCAGTCACCATTGCTGATTGCTTGCGTCGTTGTCATGCCGGCCGGAAATCACTGCTGGACGACAAATCGTTGACCGGGGTAGCCTTCGTTGGTTCCTCCGAGGCTTTCGGCCATCGGCAGGCGCCGTCAACATCGCCTGTAATCGACGAGCAGAGCGTCGATTTCGCCAGCCGGATCCCCCAAATCGGCTTCGATTTTTGCTTTGGACCCTAGGCCAATTTTGACCAGTGGTCAACGGTCCAATTTGGCTGGGTAAAATTAGGGCAGGGCCTAACACAGACCATGGGCCAAAATAGCAATATCTTTACTTCAATCCCATATATGCATTGAATAGTAAAAAGGGATGGGGGATTAAAATAAAGGATTGGAAAGCGAGCTACTGCTGATAGTATTAGCTAAATCAAGGTTGACATGTAAAAAAATAGAAAAAGAAAAATAAACAAAAAAATTTGATCGGAGAACAAGGAGGCTAGAGAAATATAACATTTATTAAAATAAAATTGTCAAATGTCTTGAATGTGAGGAATGACAATGAAGCAACCACGAAATAGGACAATAAACTACTAGTTTCTTATGAAGGTGGGGAGACGAGAATAGAAAAGGAAGCACTATATAAAGAGGTGTTAGGGTCCTAGAAAGGGGACACATAATTAAGACGTCTAGGCACTAACAACACGGCATAGAGAATTCACATGCTTTAGAAGATAGGTAATATTCTTATCCTTTTTCCCCTCAATCTACCAAAATGGAATGACAACTCCAAAAGATGAGATTATAAATTTATAATATATTTTTATCATGCATGTAGGTTATATAGGACTATATGAAACTAACAGTTAATTGAAAATTAATGATTAATAGTACCAAAAAA
Organism: Costus lasius; assembly: GCA_027563935.2. Taxonomy (NCBI): domain Eukaryota; kingdom Viridiplantae; phylum Streptophyta; class Magnoliopsida; order Zingiberales; family Costaceae; genus Costus; species Costus lasius. Next base: position 77,734,172 of record CM050453.2, on the reverse strand, counting down.
ATGGTCAATCAATTTTTTGGTTAGAATTTCTTTGAATAAAAAAAAAAGCTAAACGACCCCCTACCTTTACACCTCACTATGAGTGGATGAGATTTACAATGCTTCTAGGCATTCAAAAGAGGGTGCTATAGAATGATGTTGCTAAGGAGACATGAGTGTAGCTACGGGGAACTTGCTTGTACTGTAGGATGGGTTAATGGTAGCACATGATGAGGATTATAAGTTAAGGTTCAATGACTAGTGGTGAGCAGCGAATGAGCCTGTGAGTGATTGTTACGGAACTGACCCAAGCTGTACCGGGTCAGTCACTGGTATGGAGCCAGACCGGACATGGTTCAGTTGGAGCCGGTTCAATAACTCAGCTGAGATGTTGTATTAAGGGGAATAGGGGGGAGGAGTAGGGTATGTAATTTTGGTAAAACATTTGCTTGCTATTTCGCTGTTTCTGTCGGCTGAGGAAGTTTCCTTGTTACTTGTTCGCTAAACTTGTTTGCTGTTAGGAGTTTTGGAGTGCGGTGCTTGTGATCATCCTAACACTGATAGAGTAGGAATAGAGTCCATGATGTTGGAGATGGGATGGAGAATCAAGATGAAACTGTAGGGTCAAAGAATAGGATAAAAAATCCTACCAAAGTTATATATATATATATATATATATATATATATATATGTATATTCATTCAATATCAGCGACTAAATTGAAGTGGATCCACATATATGTATATGTTTAATATACTATTTTTAAATAATAAAATAAATTAAAGACTACTTAAAGGAAGAACAGAATCATAATATTGAAAAAGGTTACTACTAGCTTTGGTCCTAACAAGTGACAACAATGAAGTCAATAATATATTGAGCTATAAAGAGAAAAGATGGAGTATAACAATTACGTACAACAAAGTGAGTTTGGTGATGAGGTGAGATGTTTTTTCAAGACTAATGGTATGGGTGCTGGTGAAGTAAAAAGTAGTTTGACTATTATTTTGAATTGTTGTTAGTTAGTGAAGGCTATATGAATAGGCTGGGTAAATAGGAAATTCTTCTATTTTCCTAATTATTTAAACAATTGAGGAGCTAATGTTAGTGGTTAGCAAGTTAATAAGTTGAAGGTAGGTGAATTTGACAATTAATTAATTATTTTATAGGATTAGAACATTTGTAGATCGTATGTATCTGTTGGTAAGATCTATATAAATCCTATCATTTCTAATCAAGTTTCCATGTCCTTTCTAAATCATTTGGCTGATCTGGGTCATATGGTCATAAGATTGTAAAATCTATAATGAGTTCCTAACAACATTGCATAGAGAGAGACATAAGAAGAGATCAAAGTAGAGAGAGAGAGAGAGAGAGAGCACAAAAAGAAAGAGATGCGAGGGAGAGAAAAATAGATGTATTGACTCCTCACTTATTTTATTCATATTATAATTTATCCATTGTAATTGTTTAAAGCCCAGTGTATTGACTTTTTAAATATAATGCAAATCACAATACTTACTACTAACAAATTATTTAATTATACCCATTAATACTAGACTTAATAATATTCACAATTAATAAGTTATTAATATACCTATTGATCATGACTTCACTAAGTCAATTCCATCCCCTTAATCAGCACTTGTGAATTTAAAGCTAATTGCGAGTAGATTATACAAAATAAAAGTTTAGGTACCCAATTCACATAAAGTTTTAGATGTGCGTTTGGAACTGCGATCTCCCAATCCATGTGGATCTATTAGTGATCAGAGTATTCATTATGTTGTTATACTCACGGGTAGTGAAATTCTGGCCCGTTATTGTATGTACAGTAGAGATACTGGTACCTAAGATGTTATTCAGATTTCTTCAAGGAATCAGCTTAGTGGTGTTGAAGAGAATTGAACAACTTGTGTGAATCGGAAGTTTGATTTAGGAATTATTACAGGCTTCTGGACATAATAGTGGTAAAACAATTGGAAAGAAATTAAGTAATGGAAATTAATGACAACTCAGCGTAGATTATGGATAACTTTGGGGAAAATACGTTCTTTACTTTTTCATTGTTGTGTTACTTTGTGCTAGGAGCTCTAGGTCTAGGAAGAAGGTTGTTACTGCCTTGGCGGCAGAGAACTCTGTGAGATGAGAACCATTATGTTAGCAGAAAGAAGGGAGAGTCTTGTAAGTGGTGGAGAGGCATTAGAAGCTTGATTTTATGTACTTTGTATTTGTTATCCATGTAACGGTAATCTGTAAACTACAGACCGAAGGGAAATTTTTAGGTGCATTGTTTTTTCTTCACTGAACTTCTATGTCAGTAAAGTGACCATTTACATTGTTGGCTTTCATTCGTAAAGAGTAAGCTAAAACGTTGATTCTCCTTCAATTTGCCTTATTTGATTGTTTTCTGAATGATTTTGAATCATTTCAGGAAAAAAAAAAGCATCCTTTTATTCTTGTTGTTTGTGCTGTTTCCTTAATTTTTATTTATGACTGTATAACCGTTAAATAGTTTTTTTTTTCCAATTGGTTCCAACTTCTAAAACAATTAAATTGGGAAAAGACGCTAGCCATCTTAATCATTTTCCTCCAAAGAAGTAATTAGCTAATCAACCGACTCATCCTTGTATTGTAGCCTGAAGGATCTCCACCAGAAGTGCCCCAAAGAGCTGGATGCTTATGCAGGCTGCATGTATTATTACACCAATGAGTTTGACTTGTGTCGTAAAGAGCAGCAAGCGTTTGAGAAGGCTTACCCAATATGATCATGGTCCGAGTGCCACCCATCATCGTTCGATAATTTATGTGAAACCTCATCTATGATTTCTCTGTTGTCTCTTTCAATGTAAGAAACTGCGGATGCAAATCGCATTTTCACAAAGGCCTGTACTAGACTTGTTCTTGATGGCTCGATAATAAGCTCGCATGACTAGCAGTAAAAATTGTTCGATGAATGTTTTTCTGTTGTATGGACTATCTTTAATCTGATAACTTCAGTAGAAGATTCATTACTTTCTGGTTCTGATTGGTTTCAGAAGATTTTTCTGCGAAGGCGTATCCAGATCCTAAACGCCCATTTCCTTTTTTTGCCCGGAAGATTGTGCTCCTTCCTCTTGGAGATCGCTGATATGAACAGTGATTATCCATCTGTTCACAGAAATACTGTTGGCCTGTGTATGATTATGTGTAACTTTAGTTTGCGTATCCTGTAGGACGGTATAGCTTTCAGATATTTACCAAGAAAACCAATACATGGTTTCGATCATAACTGTTGCTGTGCTATGGACTGCCTTATATTCACTATTTTTTTTTTCTAGTTTTAGATTTTCAAGATATATTATAAAATCATGCTTGTGCCATAAGGAGGTTTATCGGTTTCCATCTACACAAGAGTTACTTTGATTTATACGAAACATAAGCTAGATTGTTATTTGAGATAATTGCTATCATAAATGATTGTATGGCGCGATGACAAACTTGCCGAATTGTGGATTGCCTCGTCAGGATCCTCCTTCCTATAAATCCATGAATATTTAGAAAAATTGATGCTATTTATTGGATCTAAGTTGTTGAACTCAGATTTGCTCTAAGTTTGTCTTATTTCTCAAATTGCCCTTAAAGTATCTGCTTGTAGTTCCGATTCGATCATTATTTTCTACTCGAACTGCGACTATTGTATGTAAAAACTTGCTGGATATTGAAGTATTTGTCCGATAAGATAGATTTACTTTAGTCGAAATAACTATTAGCGTCGTGGTTGACCAAGGCTCTGCTATCATGTTTGTACGAAGTCTTGCAAGATGTAATCTTCCAACAAACCTCAATGTCTAGTGTTCATATATAATTTAGTATTGCATTACTCAAGTTGATTAATATAACTTTCTTTTGTAGAATTATAATTTTCTCTTATAGATTTATATATTCTTGATAACTTGAAGATTTAATATATTATTCCATTATGATTACTCTAAAAAATTTCGTACTCTATTCTACATTTGTGCATGTTACTTAACTGCATTTCAATTTTGAGTTGGATATGCCAATTTATGCAATGTAATTGTCTCATTTCTACCACTTTGAATCTTATGGTTGCTTTTTAACATATTCTCATATTGATTAACTATATATACACATGTTTTTTCTATTATTTTTTCAATAATGCATAATGTGTCCCATAATCAAGAGCAATGCATTTCTTTATTTATTTATTTTTAATTATGTTCTGATTTGATAATCTTGATTTCTAGTAACTTATATACACGAGTTTTTTGCTACCATACCCCCGCCTTTTCCATTTCTTTAGTTTATATTTTTATGACTTCAATTATTCCTTTGGATAACATTTTAAAGTGAAGGTCGAGATTAAGGTTGTTCCACTATTTAGAAACAATTTGGTGGGTTTCAGAGGTAACCATTCTAGAATGATTAATAGTGAAAGAAATTATATTTTGGTTTTTTATAGGATTTGATATGGATGCACAATGGGACGTGATCAAAGATTCTCTTGATGAGATGAGTAACAAAGGAGAGGGCAAACAAACTGCAAAGATTAAAAATTAATTAATTTTAAAAAAAGAGTCCATAGACTTGCTAATAGCTCAATAAAAAAATTGATCGTGGGCTGAAATGATAACAATTTGATCATAAACTTGATTTTGACGAAAATATAACGCAACCCAAAATTCATACCTTACTCATGTTTCACTCTATCCAAGACAAGGATAGATTGAGTAAAAAAAATTATGAATTTTAATTGAGAATAGAAGTAAAGGAGCCGACGTGACGCTAAATAAAAAAAATACATAGTTGCAGGAAGATAAATAAAAATGGATTTTCAGTAAAAGAAAAGAGTAGGCTGCTTAAATTTAGAGAGAAGCAAAATTATGTACATAAAAAATGGAAGAGACGCTCCACGAAATTGAAAGATTATGAAGTGTGCAATAAATAAATAAATAAATAAAAGAGGGATAAAATTAGCAAAGGAAATTGGTATTGAAAGGGGTATTAGGCCCTAGAAGAAAGAACAACACAATTACAATGTCTAGACGCTATCAGTAGGAAGAATCCTCAATATCAACAAGAAGAGACTTTATCTATAGTGGAAGACAGATAATTTCTATCATATCCTCTTCTATGCCCCGGTATATATCTCTAATTATCGAGACACAGCAATTTGACATGTCCAACATGCACTACAATATTCCAAACTGTAACTCACAAAAACCATTGGGAGAAATATAATGTTATTAACGAGTCTCAAAAAAATCAATTTAAGATATTTAAACAAAAACTATCAAAAGTCATAACATATAACTCGACTGTCCAACAATAAAAAATAACATAACATAAGAGAGTTACATCAACGTAGGACAAGATGAAAACAAAATAGTAAATATCCAAAATTACCAGACACTCTCCAAGAAAACCTCTAGTCTATCTACCCATCTCTAGACTGTACCTGATCAAAACCTAGAAGCAATAACAAAGGGGGTTAGCTAGGAAGCTAAGTAGGGATTTTCAAGAAGATGAATACATGCTCAACAATGAAATCAACTTTATGATTTACATGAGTACCATATATATATGTGCAAATATGAAATAACATGAAACATAAAGATCCTATCTCATCAAAATATGAAGCTGTTCATGGTCACAAAAATTGCATTACGCCTCGCACTCTAACAAGAGTGATTCCACCCCCCAAGCTCCAAAAGTGGAGCGACTGCCATCAGACAGCCCGATAGTGTTGCGTCCAACACTTGGAAAGCCCAGTATTGTCTAAAGGACAATCTTGCAGTAACCCTGACTGGCAACCACCAATAGCCCACACACAGTGGTGCTATGGTCTAATAGGTGACCTCGCCGATGGATCTCCAACTCCACGTACGGCGCGCATGCTCGAAGCATACAATAACAAATCTCAACACACCAATATCATATCTCAACCATGTGCAATAACAACAATATCATATCTTAGCCATGTGCATATAACAACAATAAACATATCAGAAATATATGTTCAACAGCCAAATAACATATGCAGTTATCCTCTTTTATAATAGCAAATAAAATCAATCACACATCTATATGCACCAATAGAATTAAAACGAGGACAAAAAAATATAAGATACAAATCAAGCAGATAGAAGCAAAAAAGATTGGTACCTAAGCACAAGACTTAGCACCATACAAGAAAGTGAAAGTAGCATCCCTACCTGAAAGTAAAATCTTCTATCACAAGAATAAACTACAGGTACCACAGGTACTTACACCTTAGGCAAGCCTAGTCCCCAAATCCAAGTTACCTTCTATATACATGCCAAGAGAAAATAACATCAATTACTACATAGTTCTAACTATTAATACATCTACAAAATAACATACTTCTATCATGAATATCTCTAACCTTGGTTTCACAAATATGATATACCTTCCTAAATTTCTAATTTATCACATTAATACTTCCATCTAAACTAGCATGCTTATGACAACATGGTATTTATCTCTATATTCATCCATAGTAAAATTTAGGGGTAAACATACATCATAGTCTCTATGAATCTATCAATTACACATCTAGCAATATTCCCCTAAACATGCTTAAAAACTAGGGTTAAATCTGTTCCCTGCCCTAGTTACCAAAATAACACAAAAGAGGGAAAGAAAGTGTCGCCGGAACCCTTCTGCTCGCTGAAAAAATTACTTGCCGCCGTCTATCGCCGGCATAGGAAGGGGACCCGGACCACGAGGAAGAGGGGAGGGGAGGAAGGAACAACAGTGCCCTCAGCCCATCGCCCGTCGTCGTCTAACCGAAATCGCCGCCGCCTGCAACTCAGTCGATCGCCGCTGCTTACTACCGCCTACCGCCGAACGTCGCCGGAAGAGGAGAAGGAAGGTTGGCATGAAGCTTTTGGAGTTGCCACTAGCTGCACACGCCGCCAGAGGAGAGAACAAGAGCGAGAGGGAGAGGGATCAGGCGAACGGTGCACGCGAGTAGAGGAGAGGAATAGTAGAAGAATAGGGTTTTGATTTTTTTTAAACTAATTATACTTATTATTATTTATCTATATATATATATATATATATATTTAAAATATAACAATATACTCTCCATTAAAAAGAATTTAGTCCCCAAATTCACTTACCATGACCAAACAGGTGAGGGTACTGTGCCATAATATCTTCTTCTGTTTCCCAAGTCGCCTCACAATCTCGGTGATCCTGTCATCCAACTTTAACTAACTTGACAACTTTGTTTCTTAAACGATACTCTTTTCTATCTAAGATCTGAATTGGATGCTCAATGAACGTTGTATCTGACTGAATTGATATTGATAATTCTCTCAACACATGACTGGAATCAGAAATATATTTTCTCAACATTGACACATGAAAAACATTATGCACACCAGAAAGTAATGGGGGCAAAGCTAGTCTATAAACCACACCTCCAATTCTGTCAAAAGGGCCAATATATATAGGGGCTAACTTTCCTTTCTTTCCAAATCTCATTACATCCTTTAGAGGTGACACCTTTAAGAATACATGATCTCCTACAGTAAATTCCAAAGCTCTCATTCTTTTGTCAACATAACTCTTTTTGCCTACTCTGAGCAGTTATAATCATTGTCTAATCATTTGAACTATTTCAACATCTTCTTCTATCATTTCATGACCCAAAATCCGTTTTTCTCCTACCTCATTCCATAACACAGGTGATCTACACCTTCTACCATACAGGGCTTCAAATGGAGCCATCTGAATTGCTAAGTGATAACTGTTATTATAAGCAAACTCTGCTAAGTGCAAATAAGATTCCCAACCACCTCCAAAATCTAGTACACACGCTCTGAGCAAATCCTCTAAAGTCTGAATAGTCCTCTCCGACTGCCCATCTGTTTGAGGATGAAAAGCTGTACTGAAATATAACTGTGTCGCCACAGCTCTATGTAAACTGCCCCAAAAATGAGAAGTAAATCTAGGATCTCGATCTGATATTATACTCATAGGGACACCATGCAATCTTACAATTTCTCTACAATACAAGTTTGCTAGTTTCTCCAATATGTCAGTCTTTTTAACTGGTAAGAAGGGAGCTGATTTGGTCAATCTATCAACAATTACCCATATAGAATCATTTCCCCTTTGTGATCTTGGAAGTTTTGAAATAAAATCCATGGTGATATGCTCCCACTTCCATTCAAGGATAAGAATATTTTGCAATTCTCCTGCTGGTCTCAAATGCTCAGCCTTCACTTGTTGACATATCAAACATTGAGAAACAAATCTAGCAACATCATTTTTTATTCCATCCCACCAATAATACCTCTTAAGGTCTTTATACATTTTACCACTGCTTGGATGAATAGTAAACTTTGATCTATGAGCTTCTCTTAATAGTTCTTCCTTTGCAAACTCTGGTACACATAATCTACCCTTACACTTTAAAATGCATTCTGAATCTTTACTAAATTTCGGTCTCTTACCATTCTCAACATTCTCTGCTATTTTCCTCAAATTTTCATCCTCCATCTGGTGTTCTTTAATTTTCTTGACAATCTCTGACTTTATTGCCATAAATGCAATATATCCTGTCCTTGCTTGACTTACTATTTCAAATCTCAAATCAGTGATTTGCTTTACTAACTCTGTTTGTGCTACTTTGAGATGAGTTAACTGTCCCACTGACTTTCTACTTAAAGCATGAGCCACCACATTTGCTTTGCCAGGATGATAATTAATTTTACAATCATAATCTTTCAAAAACTCTATCCATCTTCTCTGTCTCATATTCAACTCTTTCTAACTGAATAAATATTTTAAACTCTTATGATCTGTAAAGATTTCAAATTGCACACCATACAAATAATGTCTCCATAATTTCAATACAAAAATTATTGTTGCTAACTCTAAGTCATGCACAGGATAATTCTTTTCATGCTCTTTAAGCTGTCTAGAGGCATATGCTACCACCTTCTCATGCTGCATTAAAACTCCACCCAACCCTTGAATTGAGGCATCGGTATAAATGGTATAACCTTCATCTCCTGATGCAACTACTAAAATAGGTGCATTTATCAATCTCTTCTTAAGTTCTTGAAAACTGTTTTCACAAGAATCATCTCAATTAAATTTTACTTCTTTCCTAGTTAATTGAGTCAAAGGAGTAGCTAGTAAAGAAAACCCTTGCACAAAACATCTATAATAACTTGCCAATCCAAGAAAACTCTTTATCTCATGTACTGACTTTGGCCTTTTCCACTCTGAGACTGCATTAATCTTTTGAGGATCTACAGCTATTCCTTCTCTTGAAATTACATAGCCCAAAAATGTAACTTTATCTAGCCAAAAGGCACACTTATTGAACTTTGCAAATAATTTCTCTTGCCTCAATCTTTCAAGTACCCATCTTAGGTGATCTTTGTGCTCATTTCACCGCACGAATATACTAAAATATCATCAATAAAAACCACAATAAATTTATCCAAATAATCAATGAACACCCGGTTCATCAAATCCATAAAAACTGCTGGTGCATTAGTTAAACCAAAAGGCATTACCAAAAACTCATAACGACCATACCTAGTCCGAAAAGCAGTCTTTGATATATCTTCATCCCTGACCTTCACTTGGTGATACCCTGATCTCAAATCAATTTTGGAGAAGACACTACTACCTTTGAGCTGATCAAATAAATCGTCGATTCTTGGCAAAGGATATTTATTTCTGACTATGACAACATTTAGTTGCCTATAATCGATGCATAATCTCATTGATCCATCTTTCTTTTTAACAAACAACACAAGAGCTCCCAGGGAGAAGCACTGGGGCGTATATAACCTTTATCTAGCAACTCTTGTATTTGGGTTTTAAGTTCATTCAACTCTTTAGGGGTTATTCTATATGGTGCCTTTGATATAGGTGTTGTTCCAGGCTGAAGTTCAATTGTAAATTCAACATCTCTTTTCGGTGGCAGTCTAGGTAAATCATATGGGAAAACATCAGTAAACTCTCTAACCACAGGAATTTGCTCAATAAGCACATTCTCTTTCTCTTCTACCCCAACTATAGATAGAAGAATTCCCTGACATCCACTTCTCATTAATCTCTTAGCTTCTATTAAAGAGATGATAGGAGCAACTTGTCCATGTACCCCATTAAATGTCCAAACAGGTGAATTAGGAGGAGAAAAAGTTATCAAACAATTTTAACAATCAATCATAGCACGATTAGCTGAGAGCCAATCTATGCCTAAAATAACATCAAAGTCAGAGAAATTTAACACCATTAAATCTGTTTTCACCACAACATCACCAAATACCAATGGACACTATTAATTTCTAGTCCTGATTGTAAAATACCACCAGAAGCCGTTTGTACTGACAGATTAAATTTAGATAGAGAAGGTTTCATTTTTATCTTCAGTGCAAAATCACATGATATAAAAGAATGTGTACTACCAATGTCTATAAGTAAGCATGCAGGATTATCACAAATAAAAATTATTCCTCTTAATACTGATCCTGAAGCTTGCTGAGCCTCTTATTCTGTTAAGGCAAAAACCTGAGCTGGAGCAGAATTTTGAGAGCGAGGATTCTGAGGCTTTGGGTTTTGAGGATGAGCATTATGAGGATGAGATACTGGACGGTTATTCTGATTCTGTCTGTCTTGAAATTTTGCTGACTGATGCCTGTTCTGCTGGTACTGTCTTTCTCTCTGAGGGCAATTTGCTTGAAAGTGACCCCTTGCTCTACACTTATGGTATTGGATTGACTTATTTAGGCAAAATCTTGAAATATGCCCATTTTAACCACAACTATAGCAACTTCTAGATGGTACTGTAGCACTATAACTCATACTAGGTGATGGTACAGGAGAAGCATAAGACCTAGTCTCCATGACTCTTGGTCTCTTATATATTGGCTCAAAATTTCTACCATTGCTCTGTAAAAAATGAGTATAACTGTTATGAGACACTGGTCTCCCCTGATCATACTGCCCTGACCATATGATTGTTTCTCTTTTCGCCGTTGGGCCAAAACTTCTCGAGAGGCTTCTACACTAAGTGCATGTTCTACTAGGGCCTCATAGCCCTGAGAGACCATAGTTGTTAGCCTATCCAAAATATCGTCATCTAAGCCTCTATGATAATGTTTGGCTCTATCATCATCATTAGGTAAAACCTCTAGAAATAAAGTTGTTAATCTATCAAACTCATTTGTATAAGTGGTTACTGACCTCCCAGCCTCACATATAGTAAGAAATTTCTGCCTCTGACCATGTCTAAAGGTTTTTGGGAAAAATTTATCTAAGAAAGCTTTTTTAAACTGTTCCCAAGAAGTCACATTTCCCCCTAAAGCTAAACTTTTAGCTTGCCACCATTCTTTGGCCTGACCTACCATGTAATAAGCTGCCATGACAACTTTATCACCTTCTGGGCATTTTTATCACCATGAATGTTTCCTCAATTGTAACAATCCAATTTCGTGCTGTCCAAGGGTCTTCATCTCCTGTGAAAACTCCAAACCTTTCCTTTCCTAGTGCAGTAAATTGTGCCCAAGTATTCTTGGACTCTAGCTGGGGTTCTTCTTTCTAAATCACTAGGGGTAATGTATTAACTTGTACTACGCTCTCTGATACTTCAGCATGTCTAGAAAAACTTTTTTGTTAAGCCACAACTGGTACTGCAAGAGCAGGAGGTACAGGTGAAACATCTGAAACAACTGGTGCAACTGGAGTAGCTGGTGCAACTGAAGCAACTAGAGCAACTGGATCAACTGAAGAAACTGGAGCAGCTGGAACAGGTAGAGCTTCATAGCCACTTCTTCTCCAAGTTGGAGCTCTCTCCCAAGCTTGTGGCAACTCTGCCGCAACCACTGAACCACATTTGAACCCCTAGCTTCAGCAGAAGCTCGGGTTCTACCTTTGCGACCTCTACCACAACGACTAGAGGTCCTTCCACCTCTCATTTTAGGAGGCATCCTACAAGATGAAGAGAACAAAAAGTAGAAAATATATATACCATATGAACATATAAATCAAAACATTAAACCATAATACAATCCTAAAAACCTTAAACCTTAATTCCTTATGGCTCAATCTCACAACCTTAGGATCCTTACCACAAACTTAACCTCCTCTGATACCAATAAATTGTTATGCCCCGATAAATATCTCTAATTACTGAGACACAGCAATTTGGCATGTCCAACATGCACTACAATATTCCAAACTATAACTCACAAAAAACCATTGGCAGCAATCCAATATTATTAAATCACAGAATAATCATGACGAGTCTAAAAAAAACCAATTTAAGATATTTAAACAAAAACTATCAAAAGTCATAACATATAATCTGATTGTCCAACTATAAAAAATAACATAAGAGAGTTACATCAACGTAGGACAAGATGAAAACAAAATAGTGAATATCCAAAATTACTAGACACTCTCCAAGGAAGCCTCTAGTCTATCTACCCATCTCTAGACTGTACCTGATCAAAACCTGGAAGCAATAACAAAGGGGGTTAGCTAGGAAGCTAAGTAGGGATTTTCAAGAAGATGAATACATGCTCAACAATGAAATCAACTTTATGATTTACATGAGTACCATATATATATGTGCAAATATGAAATAACAAGAAACATAAAGATCCTATCTCATCAAAATATGGAGCTGTTCATGGTCACAAAAATTGCATTACGCCTCGCACTCTAACAAGAGTGGTTCCACCCCCAAGCTCCAAAAGTGGAACAACTGCCATCAGACAGCCCGATAGTGTTGCATCCAACACTTGGAAACCCCAGTATTGTCCAAAGGACAATCTAGTAGTAACCCTGACTGGCAACCACCAATAGCCCACACGTAGTCAGCGCTATGGTCTAATAGGTGACCTCGCCGATGGATCTCCAACTCCACGTACGACGTACACGCTCTAAGCGTACAACAACAAATCTCAACACACCAATATCATATCTCAACCATGTGCAATAACAACAATATCATATCTCAGCCATGTGCATATAACAACAATAAATATATCAGAAATATATGTTCAACCGTCAAATAACATATGCAGTTATCCTCTTTTATAATAGCAAATAAAATCAATCACGCATCTATATGCACCAATAGAATTAAAACGATGACAAAAAATATAAGATACAAATCAAGTAGATAGAAGCAAAAAAGATTGGTACCTAAGCACAAGACTTAGCACCGTACAAGAAAGAGAAAGTAGGATCCCTACCTGAAAGTAAAATCTTCTCTCACAAGAATAAACCACACATACCACAGGTACTTACACCTCAGGCACGCTTAGTCCCCAAATTCAAGTTACCTTCTATATACATGCCAAGAGAAAATAACATCAATTACTACATTGTTCTAACTATTAATACATCTATAAAATAACATACTTCTACCATGAATATCTCTAACCTTGGTTTCACAAATATGATATACCTTCCTTAATTTCTAATTTATCACATTAATACTTCCATCTAAACTAGCATGCTTATGACAACATGGTATTTATCTCTATATTCATCCATAGTAAAATTTAGGGGTAAACATACATTATAGTCTCTATGAAGCTATCAATTACACATCTAGCAATATTCCCCTGTACATGCTTAAAAACTAGGGTTAAATCCGTTACTTGCCCTAGTTACCAAAATAACACAAAAGAGGGAAAGAAAGGGTCGCCGGAACCCTTCTGCTCACCGAAAAAATCGTCTGCCGCCGTCGATCGCCGACACAAGAAGGGGACTGGGACCACGAGGAAGAGGGGAGGAAGGAACAGCAATACCCTCAGCCCGTCGCCCGTCGCCGTCTAACCGAAATCGCCACTGCCTGCAACTCCGTCGATCGCCACCGCTTACTGCCGCCTACCGCCGAACATCGCCAGAAGAGGAGACTGAAGGCTGGCATGAAGCTTTTGGAGTCGCCGCTGGCTGCACATGTCGCCGGAGGAGAGAACAAGAGCGAGGGGGAGAGGGATCGGGCGAATGGCACACGTGAGGAGAGGAGAGGAACAGTAGAAGAATAGGGTTTTATTTTTTTTAACTAATTATACTTATTATTATTAATTATTTATTATTATTTATCTATATATATATATATATTTAAAATATAACATCTTCTCCCTCTAAGTCTATTTTGGAGACAACTCTAATAATAAACAATATACTTTGATAGAGAGACAACTCTAATAATAAATATATATCCTTTAATAGAGAAATAATTATGATAATAAATAACACACTATGATGAAGAGACAATTCTGATAATAAATTATACTGATGGAGAGACAACTCTCACAATAAATCAATCACTTATCAAAAAAATAAAATTGGTATGAGAAATTATTGGGATATAATACTAACCCAACAAATTAGAATGGCAATCCTTCTGGCGCTATAAATAAAATTCTCTATAATTCATCAATGTGTGCTCACATGATGAAATTTATAGAGTTGGGAAGTGGTTGGTTAACCCTCAAACGCTAATTTATTATAGTGTAATTCCTTTTATAATGATTGATGTGTTATTTAAATAGATCTTGGGTCTAGAGAAGATTTATGCTGTGTTTAGAAGAAAAAAAAGAAAGATGAAAGGAAAGAAAAGTTAGAAGAAGGAAAAATAAAGAAGAAAGGAAATAATTAGATTTTCCCTCTTTATGTTTATTTAGAGAGAAAGAAAGTTAAAAAGATTAATAAATTCCTTCCATTTTTTTTTATTTTTACATCGATGAAGACGATGAGAGGCGACAGTGAAAAGGCAGCGACGAGAGGTGAGAGGCAATGGTGAAGAGGTGGCGTGGCGATGGCGACAATGGCAATGGGGACGGCGATGACGACGCCAACAATGGCAATGACAACAATGGTAATGGCGATGACAATGACGATGAAGAAGGTTGCAAGAAAAGCACGAGAGGAAGAATGAGCATAAAAAAAGGTGAAAATAGACATTAGAAGGGTAAATCTAGTTTTCCGTCTAATTTTCTGCCCGATTTAGGTGGAAAGCAAATAAGACGATTTTTCTTTCCATTTTTCCTTCCTATGTTTTATTCGTCCTACTAAACACGATTTTATAGTTCTCCTTCTAACTTTCCATTCATTCCCTTCTCTTTTCCTTCCTACTAAACACGATGTTAAAGTTCAATCAAGTGATACTGTAATTCCTTTTACAACAATTGATGTGTTATTTAAATAGACCCTCGGTCTAGAGAAGATTTAAAGTTCAATCAAGCGATACCGTACTCCCTTTACAACGATTGATGTGTTATTTAAATAGACCCGGGTCTAGAGAAGATTTAAAGTTCAATTAAGCGATATTGTACTTTCTTTTACAAAGATTGATGTGTTATTTAAATAAACTCTTGGTTAGTCCAGAGAAGATTTAAAGTTAAATTAAGTGATATTGTACTTCCTTTTACAATGATTGATGTGTTATTTAAATAGACCCTAGGTTTGGAGAATATTTAAAGTTCAATCAAGTGATATTGTAATTACTTTTACAACGAGTGATGTGTTATTTAAATAGACCCAGAGAAGATTTAAAGTTCAATCAATTGAAATTGTAATTCCTTTTACAACAATTGATGTGTTATTTAAATAGTTCTTGAGTCTACAGAAGATTTAAAGTTCAATCAAACGATAATGTACCTTCTTTTACAACAATTGATGTGTTTATTTAAATAGAACCTAAGTCTAAAAAAGATTTAAAATTTAATCAAGCGATATTGTACTTCATTTTACAACGATTGATATATTATTCAAATAGACTTTGAGTCTATTTACAACAATTGATGTGTTATTGAAATAGACCCTGAGTCTAGAGAAGATTTAAAGTTCAATCATGCGATATTGTACTTCCTTTTACAATGATTGAAATATTTATTTAAATAGAACCTAGGTCTAAAGAAGAATTAAAGTTCATTCAAGCAACAACAAAGGGATGTGAGGTTTGTATGGTTGAGAGGAATTGCAAAAATAAAAAAACTTCAATTTTGACCATGGCTTCGGGGTTTTGACTTAGCATTATGAGAATCATGGATTCTGATCATGATTTGAGTGATATGTATCTTTTTCAGAACAAACAAAAATTTCAACCTTCTTTCTTGTCGCATTCAATATCTAGCTATCTGATAAGCCCAAATCCTGGTTACACCTTCTCTTCAAGCATGCACATTGATGGGAGGATCAGTCCATTGGGCTGCTAGACCATTGGAATTAAAAGATTTTTCGGTGACCCTTGTTTTGCTTTCGTTTCAAACAAGCATCCCTGTTTGGGTTTGTTCATCATCAAACCACCACTAGCCATCACCCAAATGCGATCGCCCACCCGACATGACATGGAGAACGTCCATGCCGAGTATGTCGAGCTACGAAACAGCCAACGACAGCCGGCGATAATGCTTGGTCTGCTTTGCTGACTTAACAATTTCAAATGGCCCCAACCCTCCTTCTCATCAAACTCAAAATCTAACCATGTGATATGGTTCAAACTTCGGTCATGCCCTTTCCTCAAGTGTACGCACTGATCATTCAGAGGATCAGTCCATCTGACTACAGGATGGACAGAATTAAAAGCTTTTCCCGGCAACCTTATTCCACCCCTATTTTGAACGAGAACTCTTTATTTGAGTTCGTTCGGCATCAACCCATCACCGACTGACGCAAAACTCTAGCCACTTTGATGCAGCGCCAACACAGCAAACCCAAGTTTGCTTTCCAGGTTTCTACTTCACAGAATGTTCCACGATCGACCCAGTGACAGAGCCCCCGACCCGTGACTTCTGCAGCTGCATTCCATGTCACAAGTTCAATTCTGCACAGAACGTTCCTCAGGGGACCAGGCGACCAAAACCTCAACCCACGGATTCTAGAGGCATCATCCATGGCTTCGATCATCACCAGACCTCGGCTACAGCACCTCCTCCTCCGTGCGAACTCCTAGTCCAAAGAATCCGGCCATCGGACGACCGGATCGCCGGAAATGAATGCCACTATGACCAGTGACGTCGTTCCCCATTCTGCCCCATCCGCAGCGTCGATTAACGCCAATCTCCAGCCACGGGATCTCCTCGTCACCCCGAACGCACAACTGAAAAGAATCGACCATCCGGCCGGTGGATCATCGGAATCGAAAGCTCTTCCGTTTTCCAGCTTCGGCCACCGTTCGCCCTATTCCCGGCCCGGCGCGCCACGATCCGATGCCAAAAGCTCGCCGCCTGCCATTCACCACCATACGTGCCGCCAGCCGACACATCACTAGCGATTGAGCCCGGATCGACGTCCGGCGGCTCTGCCCTAGCCGTTCATGAGCGCGCGCAACGAAAGGGACGAATAGTGTCATCCATCCAACGGCTACCATTCCTCAGCCTTCATCCAATGGCCAGATCGGCTCATAGAAAACCGACGGCTGATATTGTTTCGGCTAGATCAGCACCAATCGGACGAGTTTCGGGGTGATCCAGGTGTCGATCCCCACTAATCAGAACCAGATCTATCCATCCATGCCCTCAGATCTCAGATCTATCGTTCAGATCAGAAGATATCACCAAAGCTCAAATGGATGGCTCATGTTTAAAGTGACCTGAAGCTTCTCAAACACACTTGGTTACTGGAATATTTCCAGTCAAATGTACCTTATTTTTCCAGATTTTTGCAGATTAGTAGTTAAAATATTTGTTGTAACCACCCCTCTTATGAGTGGGTGAGCTTACCCTCCCTTAGCTTATAAAAGAGAGCCTAGGCCTACTAGTTAGATAGCTTACAAGTTCAGAAGCTCGCAAGGGGCTGCGAAGGGTCTTGTAACTCCGGAGTAGTGGTCGGTGCCTCAACTCCGTGGAGCATGTAGAAGTGGAGGGAGGTTGGTGCCTCGCCTTTAGAGTCTTGTGGCGATGCTAGAGTGACGGGCAAGGTGTTGTGATCCTTGGTCTGGTCTTGCTATTTCGTCTTCTTCGATTGTATTGGTTAGTAGCTTCATTTCAGTGCTATTTCATAGTTGAATGCCTTGGTTTATCTATTTTGCCATCCGTTGCTCTTATACATATCCGATTCATTGCGTCCGCGTGTTAAATTGCGAGTTTTCAAATCGTTCTTACGCCCTATTATAGTCGATCTAGGAGATCTCCCCATCCCGTAGCTCGGCGCTACACCATTTTTGGTATCAAAGCAAGTTCGTCGGTAATTCTTATTATCGGCATCCTGGATTTTGTTGGTTTTCAGCGTTTTGTTGAAAATGTCGTATTATGCTTATTTTCGTCATCACACCACTGAGGACCGGTTGTATGTGCGTGTTTGTTTGCTTGAGGATATGGAAGATAAGTTTACTATTGTTGAGCTCGGTGGCAAGTTGTCTATCCGTCCGGACAGGCTAGGATTGGTCGTAGAACTTCTTGGTAACACCGTGCCATGCGTAGAGGCAAAATTTCAGCGCCTCGAGACTCGTTACCTAGCCCACGGCCTTCTTCCACCCAAGTTGGAAGTTGAGGAGGAATTGTTAGTCCCCTCCTTGATTGGTTTTTCGCCCATGGAAGATGTGTTCCAAGTGGAGCCTTCGGTTGTCGAGGCTAAAGACACACATCTAGAGGTCGCCGTGAAACCACCCCATGAGTCCACCATAGTTCGGTCGTTCACCCGTCCCATTGAGTTTGTTGTCCCCTTAGATATGCTACAGCGACATGATAGCTCTGTTGATTTGTTTGGACCCAAGGTTGGAACCCCAAATCTCATTTGCATTAGGGTCCTAGGTCTTGTCCTTTGTTGCGCCACATTGCATGTCGCCCATGACTATGATGCCATTCTCAAAGATGGTTACATTGGTCGACCCCTGCCCGAGAGTGATAAACTCTTTGTTGGTTTGCGTCCGCCCTCATCTTGTCCTCCACATCTCTTAATTCAGTCTTTTGTGTTTGTTTTCCCTTGTGTTTATGTGCATGTCAACTTTTTGTATCAGATCTATTTGAGCAATTGTAGGTGTAAAATGGAGGACATTGTGCACTTTAGGCCACCAATATGTGAGGTAAATTTGAGTTCCCAAGGATTTGCATGCCAATTAAATTCTCCGGAGGAGAATTCTTCAAACCGGGGGAGGGTTGATGCAACGCCAACACAGCAAACCTAGTTTTGCTTCCCAGGTTCCTACTTCACAGAATGTTCCACGGTCGACCTAGTGACAGAGCCCCCGTCCCGTGACTTCTGCAGCTATGTTCCATGTCACAAGTTCAATTCTGCACAGAACGTTCCTCAAGGGACTAGGCGACCAAAACCTCAGCCCACGGATTCTGGAGGCATGATCCACAGCTCCGATCATCACCAGACTTCTGCTACAATGCCTCGTCCTACGTACGAACTCCTAGTCCAAAGGATCTGGCCATCGGACAATTGGATCACCGGAAACGAATGCCACTATGGCCGACGACATCATTCCCCATTCCGCCCCATCCGCATCGCCGATCAACGCCAATCTCCAGCCATGGAATCTCCTCGTCGCCACGAATGCATAACCAGAAAGATCGACCATCCGGCCGGTGGATTGCCAGAATCGAAAGCCCTTCCATTTTCCAGCTTCCGCCGATGTCCGCCCTATTCCCAGCCCAGTGCACCACGATCCGACGCCAGAAGCTCGTCGCCCGCCATTCACCACCATTTGTGCTGCTAGCCGATGCATCACCAGCGATTGAGCCCGGATCATCGTCCGGCGACTCTGCCCTAGCCGTCGACAAGCACATGTGACGAAAGGGACGAACAGTGTCGTCCATCCAATGGCTGCCATTTCTCAGCCTTCATCCAATGGCCAGATCAGCTGATAGACAACTGATGGCTGATATTGTTTCGGCCAGATCTGCTCCAATCAGACGAGTTTCGGGGTGATCCAGGTGTCGATCCCCATTAATCAGAACCAGATCTATCCATCCATGCCCTCAGATCTCAGATCCGTCATCCAGATCAGAAGATATCACCAAATCTCAAATGGACGGCTCATGTTTAAAGTGACTTGAAGCTTCTCAAACACACTTGGTTGTTGGAATATTTCCAGTCAAATGTACCTTTTTTTTCAGCTTTTTGCAGATTAGTAATTAGAATATTTGTTGTAACCACCCCTCTTATGAGTGGGTGAGCTTACCCTCCCTTAGCTTATAAAAGGAGGCCTAGGCCTACTAGTTAGATAGCTTACAAGTTCAGAAGCTCGCGAGGGGCTGCGAAGGGTCTTGTAACTCCGGAGTAGTGGTCGGTGCCTCGACTCTGCAGAGTATGTAGAAGTGGAGGGAGGTTGGTGCCTCGCCTTTAGAGTCTTGTGGCGATGCTAGAGTGACAGGCAAGGTGTTGTGATCCTTAGCTTGGTCTCGCTACTTCGTCTTCTTCGATTGTATTGGTTAGTAGCTTCATTCGAGTGCTATTTCATAATTGAATGCCTTGGTTTATCTATTTTGTCATCCGTTGCTCTTATACGTATCCGATTTTATTGCGTCCGCGTGTTTAATCGCGAGTTTTCAAATCGTTCTTATGCCCTCCTAGAGTCGATCTAGGAGATCTCCCCATCCGGTAGCTTATTGCTACACCACACGTGTTCACCAAGGTTCAAAGGAACTCTCGACTAGAGCAAATCGACTAGCTAGGATGTGGATGGTGAGTGACAACAAGTGTAGTTCGCCTCTATCGTGGGAGAAAGAGAGGAGACAAGTCCCATTCATCCGACGAGCCGATGCCTCAAATTAGTCAAAGAGAATCTGGCGATGATTATTTGATCAGCTCCAATCCGATGGCTCAAATTTGTCCAGGCAAAATTTGATGGTGATGATCTGATCAATAGGGATCGACTGCCCCAATTTGTTCCATAATTATAACCCTAATCTTCCCATTTTGAGCTAATGGTTCTGAACTCTCAATCTTGATCTAACGGTCAAGATTCATCAAAATCGATCTAATGGGCCAAATCTACCTAGTTTCAATCCGACAGCCTAGATCTTTCAACTCAACTCTAATCTAATGGCTAGATCTTTTAGTTTCAATCTGATGGCTTTGATCATCCAAATTCAATCCAATAGTCTAGATCTTCCAACTCTGATCTGACAGCGAGTTCTTCTAATTTTAATTTGGCAGTTTAGATCATCCAATTTTAATGTAACAACCCAGATCTTCTAACTCCGATATGACAGTTACATCTTTTAGTTTTGATCTAACAATTCAGATTGTCCTATTTCAATCTAAAAGCTTAGATCTTTCAACTACGATCTGATAGCTAAATCTTCTACTTTTGATCCAATGGTCTAGATCTATCTAGTTTCAATTTGAAGACTTAGATCCACTCAGTCTCGATCTAACCACCTAGATTTATGCAGTCTCAATCTAACAGTCTAGCTTTTCTCTACCATGATCTAACAACCCAGGTTATAGAAATCAACTTATGGCCTAGATCGATGATTATGACCTAACCTAAAGATCTAATGACCCAAATTTAATATCAATTCAATCAATGGCTAATATTCATTTGCTAAGTCAGTCAAGTAATTATTGACATGATCCAAGTTTCAATTCTTACTAAATCAAATTATATCTTTTCAAATCTGACCTTAAAATTTTGATCAAAGATCTGTATTGAAGCAGATCTGTGTATTAAATTGAATGATAACATAAAAAACTAATTTATCCAACCGCTAATGTTAATTTACACAAATTTAAGTCAATTGGACAGCTTTTAATATAAATTAAATATTGATCCTTGCTAAGTTGAGTTAGATCTAACCTCATAGTTTTTATTGGAGAGCTAAATTGAAACAGATTTGCGTATTAGAATGAATAGTCATATTAAAAATTAATCCATCCCATAGATGATATAAATTTTCACAAATCTAGACTAGTCCATAAGGTAGTTGCTAAAATAATCCAAATATTGCTCTCTACTAAGTCGAGTTAGATATTTTCAAATCTGACCTCATATTATTGATCGAAGATCTGGATTAAAACAAATATGCAAAACAAAATTCTGACAACCGATATTAGTTCTCATAAATCATAGTGAATCAAACAACTCCTGATCCTTAATGAATCGATTCTGATCTTCCTAGATCCAATCTTGGGATTTTTATTATAATTTGTATTGAAACAGATCTATAAATTAAAGCAAAAGTTTCCTCTTAATCTAATCAATTACTTTGGCACTAATTAATCTAATGCATCAATCAAACTCAATCATTATAGCTCTTTAAATGATAAATCAAATTCATGAGCCCTTAAAAGGCTAACTCAACTTCTCTTGTGTTCCAAAGGCTAAATCAAATTATTTGTCTTCTAAAGGTTAAAACAAATTCGGTCATGTTAGTCTTTCAAAGGCAAACTCAGACGTAAACATATTAACTCTTCAAAAGCCAAGTCCATCACATCAGCCCTCAAAGGCTAACTCAAACATGCTAACCTATCAAAGGCTAACTTAGATACACCCTTCAAAGATTAGCTCAAAACACATTAGCCCCCCTTAATTGCTAAATTAAAACACATTCTTAGAAAAGATAAATCAAGTATATAAGTTTTATTTAGGATTGCTATTGCTGCTGTCGCTATGAATATTGAATATTAGAGGTATATTATCAATAATATTGTTTAAGAGGTATGTACGTCGATACTAAGTATTAGGGCATAAGTCCTCAACATTGTTATAATATTACTTATATTATTCTTTGCAGCCAATATTAGACAATCAAATCTAAATGCCCACAAGCCTTCTAAAGGCTAGGTATCAACCAAATTTGCATACCTAGAGGTGTTTGTGTCCGCAGGTGCACGGATACTTCGAAGTAATAAAAAGATATCGAACCATAGAGACCTACATGTTAAGTACCAAATAGTTGTTTTCTCACTAGCTAAGAAAATCGAATATGATGAAAGCACAAATGGAAATCACACGAAATATTAGAGAGAGAGACTGGGACTAGGGTTTCATCCACCTTAATTTCCATGACTAGATATGAATAGATGTTCGTCAATCAAATTTTATCATGATAAAGATATAATTTACTTCATAAAGAAATCATCTCGCTTTCACGCAGACAATTTACAAAGAACTGATCCTCACTTTCATGCAGGATCTATTCAATGCTGAAGATAAGTAAACCATTAACAAAAAACTCAAGGATCACATTCGTGCATCCGAATTCTAAGTCAATTATCTCAAATGGAAACTCAAGGATCACTTTCGTGCATGCGAATCTCAACACAGGTTCTACTTATGGTTCTCCAACGATCCAATAATCAATTTCTTACAGTATCTTCACGTTTATCACAGTAACTCAATCCTAGATTTAGATTATCAATATGGCAATAATACTTCTAAAATTGAGAAATAAGAACAAACCTAATTTCTTACGGCGGGTTCCTAACATTCAATTTTAGGGTTCCAAGTTTTCACAAGTCACCTTTCAGTCCATATCGTAAAAACTCTAAAACATGATGATAATATAAAACTAAGGAGAATTAAAGGCAATCATCACATGAGTAGAATTATCAACACAAAATTATTCTGATGAAAGAAAAATAATCTAGTCATTAAGAAATTAAGGGGATTACACCCCCCCCATGTCCCAAAAAGTTTTAAGTTAGCATGGAAGAAGAATTACAATAAACCATAATTTCAAACGATCAGAAATTGAAGAGAAAGAGAAGTTCAACTTTACAGCACGGTTGTAATGGAAGTTACAGCCGTAATTTTCCTCTAGAAAATGCAATGAACGGTGTCGGCGCTTCTTCTTTCATTGATTTCTCCTCTGATCGATCTCCTTTCACTCTGAAACTTCTGGAGTATCCTCTTCTCCTCCAGGCGAAGCTTACTTGTGAAAATCGCGGCCTGAGATGGCCTCTCGGTGCGAGGCCATGCCCTAGAAACGCCTTCTCTGATTTCTCCCTCGAATGTGGATTAAAATTGGGGCCTTTTGTGTGTCCGTCTTCTCCTCAATTTATAGAAGATTTCCCTTTTTACATATCTCAATTTGGTGGTCTAGATCGTCTGAAATCGTCCGCGTAAGAATCGGGCTTCAAAAAGTCCCGAAGAATCACATGTCCAGGTCGTGATTACAGCTGTGAAACTCATTACGGCAGTGCCGTAATTTCTTCAAAAGTTCTCGGTACATAAATCATTCAATGGTGCATTGCATTTTAGTAGCAATATTCATAGCTATTTCATGTTAAATCTAGGCTTATTTTCACACTTTTATGCTCTTTTAAGGCTTATTTGCTTAAATGCTTCGGAATCTTCACTTTTTAGTGTTTTTTTATGGAATTTCAGGTAAAATCACCCTTTTTTGACATATTTTGGAGATTCTAAGGCCATAGAACGATTTCTTATACAAAGACGAAGCTACACGTCAAATTTGGACCAAAACAGAGTTAGCCTGAAAAATACGGCCAGGTGAACCCCATGTACAGTTTCTTCGCCAGACCAGCAGAACCTCACAGAGAGCTTCACGGCCGGGTGAACCCCAGCGGGGTTCACCAGATTTCCTTTAGGCCAAAGTTTGCACAGAACAAAGCACCGCGCTTCTTTCAGCCAAACTTCATAGAACGAATCACAGTCAGGTGAACCCGGCGGGGTTCACTCGTGATTTCAACCCAGTCACGCGCGAGTCCGAGTTCCACTCGGATTTTTGATGATTGCGGACCCGTTTGAAGTCCAAATTTGACAGGTGAGGACTCTATGGAAAGCTCTTTCGAAGGAGAACGCAGAGGATATAAAAGCCCTAATTTTCTTGCCCTAATTATCAAGGAATGACATGACAAAGTGGCGGGGCGGAAGAATAAGGCGACAACACGAGTTCGGGGCTATTTTTGGAGATCTGATCGTCAGAACGCTTCGATTCTTTAGGATTTATTTCGGTTTATCTTCTCCTATCCTTTAGAAACTCTTCCTTGTGATCTTCATATGTTAAAAGAGAGATTTTTGAGCGTTTCAATGACGATTGTAGCGTAAACCCTATTTCGGGGCTTGGTTGAAACCCGTTGACGAATTTAATTGCAAACATTATTTTTATTCTGTTATTTGGATTGTGTTGTGAACAAATTTTACTTTGAAGTGTTTATTTCGTGATCTTACCTTGGCCGAGTACTTTCACGTGTTAGCCGTTACGATTCATATCGAGAGAAGGATCATAAGGGTGGAATCCTTTAGTAAAACTTGCGAGACCTCGACATGAGAGTGCTTGGTATTCGCTCGAGGGTTTTATAATCTGCCATAGAACTCATTGGGCTCGTCTTAGAACGATCCACCGCGAGAGTATGAGGTCGATCTAAGCCGAACACCGGGGTGTACACTCGAGAGAGGGCACCTTGTACTTCAGGGTTAGATTCCTTGTGCAAAATCAATAATCCAAATAACCGACATCTGTCTTGTGTGATTAAAGTAGTCATCATGGTGGAAACCAAAGCCTTGATTTTTCTCTCATATTTAATCCCTGTCGTCGTAGTGTTGATTGCTTGTTTTCGATTTCTGCTTTCAAAACCCAATTTCGATTCGCCTAGCTATTAGGACTCGGATTTTCTGGTACTCAACCTTGTTCCCTATGGGATTCGACATCATTTATATTACTTCGACATAACCGTGCACTTGCGGGACGTGTCAAGTTTTTGGCGCCGTTGCCGGGGAACAACGATTGATATTAGTATACTTCTGAGAATTGGTAGACTAGGCTTTAAGTTAGTTTTTCTTTACTGTACTACTATTTTCTTTTTCTCTTTATTTATTTGATGTCTTAGAACTTTATAATTTTGACTTATCATTTTATGCAAAGAAGTTCTAAGGCAAGTACATTCTTTCACATTGATCCAGAGATCGAGCGCACCTTCAGGACAAGAAGGAAGCAAAATCAAATTCTGAAAAAAGAAGTCATGAACCATCCAGAAGGAGAAAATCAGATGGAGCACATTCAGCTTGATGCAAACAATGACCGAGTACCACCACCAATGGGGAACAACTATAACAACAGGACATTGAAAGATTATTCTGTTCCCTATGCTTATGGTTTTCAATCAGGAATTGCTAGGCCCACTGTTGAGGCCAATAACTTCAAAATAAAACCTGCTCTTCTTTCTATGGTGCAACAAAACCAATTTGGTGGTTCTCCTCTTGAGGACCTCAACATGCACCTCTCTATTTTTCTGGAATATTGTGATATGCTAAAAATTAACGGTGTGTCTGCTGATGCTATCAGGTTGCGACTATTTCCCTTCTCTTTAAGGGACAGGGCGAGAGCTTGGCTGCACACACTACCTGCTGCTTCGATAAGAACATGGGCAGAGCTTTCTCAAGCCTTTCTCTCCAAGTACTTCCCTCCATCAAAGACAAATCAATTGTGAAATCAGATAACGAGTTTCATGCAAAAGGATGGAGAATCCCTATACGAAGCTTGGGAGAGGTTTAAAGAGCTCCAAAGGATGTGTCCACATCACGGAGTTGAGACTTGGGTTTTGATCCAAATGTTCTATAGCGGTTTGGATTACAACACAAGACTTACAGTGGACGCTGCAGCATGAGGTGCTTTGATGAATAGGAGAGTTGAGGATGCAATGAACCTTCTCGAGGACATGGCGATTAACCATCACCACTGGACATCTGAGAAAGGTACTTCAACCAAGAAGTCAGGTAAGTACGACCTTGACTCTTTGACTGTATTGATGGCTAAGGTGGATAATTTGACTAGAAAGCTTGATTCTTGATCTGTTAATTCGATGGATATTAACTCTATTTCTTATGAGGTCTGTGGAGTTGTAGGTCATGCAGGGGTAGATTGTCAGGCAGGAGATGGATAGATGGTTGTGATCAACTCTGAGCAATTGAATGCTGTTGGAAATTTCAACTCTAATAAGAACCCTTATTCCAACTTCTACAATCCAGGGTGGCGCAACCACCCAAATTTTTCTTACCGAACAACTCAACCAATTCAACCTGGACAAGCACCATCACAACAAGCCCAGCCCCCACAAGGAAACTAACCACAACAGAACAATTTCAGGGATTTCAGAATAAGAACTTCAATGCACCACCACCACAACCAAGGCTGAATAATGATCCAAATTTGAGCAAGCAACTTGAAGGACTTACTGACATGATGAAACTTATGATGACAAGGATGGACTCCCTGGAGACACACAATAAAATGCTAGAGAGTCAGCTAGCCCAGCAAGCTAGCTCGTCTTCCAAAGCACCAGGCAAGCTTCCATCCCAACCAGAGGTAAACCCGAGGGAGCATTGCAATGCAATCTCCACCTAGAGCGGCAAGCAACTCAAAGACCCAAAGATGCCAACTGACGACAGGAGAGATGAAGT
The DNA here is from genome assembly GCA_027563935.2 of Costus lasius. Classification (NCBI taxonomy): domain Eukaryota; kingdom Viridiplantae; phylum Streptophyta; class Magnoliopsida; order Zingiberales; family Costaceae; genus Costus; species Costus lasius. Next base: position 77,706,865 of record CM050453.2, on the reverse strand, counting down.
GATACCAGAACCTGTGGAACCACATTCAGATGTAACACCGATGGCACCTGAACCAGCTGAAGAGGAGCGGCCCTACGTGGGACTGCCTGCATACAAGCCACCGATTCTTTTTCCACATAGGCTTGTCAAGGCTAAATTAGACAAGCAGTTCGGTAAGTTTTTAGAAGTATTAAAGAAACTTTATATTAACATCTCTTTCGTTGATGCTCTTTCGCAGATGCCGACTTATGAAAAATTCCTGAAAGACATCTTATCAAACAAGAGGAAGCTAGAGGATCAAGGGACCGTTGCACTTACTGAGGAGTGCAACGCCATCATTCAGAACAAGCTCCCTCAGAAGCTTAAAGACCCAAGCAGTTTCTCCATACCCTGCCAGATTGGGGAGATGTCCATTCAGGGAGCTTTGTGCGACCTAGGAGCAAGCGTTAGCCTCATACCATTATCACTTTGTAAAAGGCTAAATCTAGGGGATTTGCAACCAACTAATATTTCTATACAGCTTGCAGATAGATCAGTGCGCCACCCAGTTGGTATTTTATATGACGTACCTGTTAAAATAGGAGATTACTTTATTCCTGTTGATTTTATTGTTTTGGAGATTGATGAGGATGACAGGCTCCCTATCATTCTGGGGAGATCTTTTCTTGCTACTGCAGGCGCTGTCATGGATGTCAAGAATGGGAAACTGTCTTTGAACAACTATGGCAACGTTATTCAATTTGATCTAACTGACACGTTGAAAAAACCTCCTCTTGTAGGCGCATGCTGCAGTATTGACATCGTGGAGAAGGCTATACAGCATGTTGAACCCTTCAGGAAAATAGTGGACCCATTGAAGCTTACCTTGACAACCCCCACCAAGGATGCCAAGAGCTACAAAGCACGCACCAAGTTTTGGCATGACAAGCACATAGCAAAGAAAGAATTTCATGAAGGGGACAAAGTACTTCTATCTAATTCAAGACTTCGACTATTTCCAGGAAAGCTTCGCACGAGATGGTCCGGCCCTTTCACAATTCAGAAAGTTCAACTATATGGTGCCATCATAATTTGGACAGAATGAACTGGAAGTTTCACAGTTAACGGGCACCGCCTCAAGCACTACTTTGAAGATGAGCGGGTTGAAAGAGAGGAAGTTCTTGCTCTCTCAGACCCCACAAATTTGCAACTCTGAAAACTCTTATGGTCGAGCTACCGACCTAAACCTAGCGCTCTTGGGAGGCAACCCAAGTTTTTGATTGATTTTAGCTCTTATGCATAATTTTTTCAAGGCATTAGTTAGTGTTTTAGAACGTTGATTTGTTTTTCATTTAATTTCAGTTTTCCAGAGGAGATCGCTACTAATTTGATGTCTCTTTATGTTGTAGGAGAAAGTTAGAGCGCATGAGAATTTTTCAAAATTTTTTCAGAATTTTTTGAGTTAATCAGTGCAAATCACAGCCAAGTGAACCCCATGGGGTTCACCCATGAAGTGCACTGTACAGCACGCCCAGACTTTGTGACTAGAGCGTTTCACAGGCAGGTGAACCCCACGGGGTTCACCAGTATTTCTTTCTGCGCAGAAACCTTCCAGTATACTTCACAGGCAGGTGAACCCCACAGGGTTCACCATCTTCTCTGCACTCGAAGGAAGCCACCAGAACACTTCACGGGCTGGTGAACCCCAGCGGGTTCACCCGTGCTTCCATTGCAACAGCCCGACCCCAGAATACTTCACGGGCAGGTCAACCCGGGCGGGTTCACAGGAATTTCAACTTCTGCTCACCCGAGTTAGGGCACCGCATGCGAAGAATTTCTGCCGCCACCTCCAAGCTTGACGAACTTCACCCGATCGCGCCGTCTACTAACCTTTTCAACACGCATAAGGGATCTCTATGGGTTTGATCCTGATTTCCCCTCTCATCCAAACCGGTTTCTTCTTCAACCAGTTCCAGATTTTCGTTTCGCCAGTTTCTTCGAGTCTTTCAGCCGATCGCCGCTGCCTTCCGATTTCGACGACACCGATCAGATCGCGCCGTTTTCTCTCCTTCCTAGCACTTGAGGAAGATCTCCAAGGGTTTGATCTAGCCTTCCTCTTCATCCAGACGGATTTCTACTTCAATCGATTCCAGATTCCAGGTTTCCTTTCCACCTGTTCTTCGAAGCTTGTTTCAGACGATCCGCCGCCGCGTCTGTTTTCTCTGCACCTTCAGCCAGATCTTCTCAACTCTAAGTTCACCAGCCACTTCCGACCTTCTCCAGCCACTATGCCGCCAAGGACAAAAGCCATGGCTAGCAAGAGGACTGCGCGTCCGCAGCAAGTACTCTCAGACTCGTCCGCCGCCGACGACGAGGAGTATGTGCCGACGCCGACGCTGACTCCTCCATCTTACCGACCATCTTCGGCCACGCTGGGGTCTTCCTCGTCTCGCCATGGTAGCATGCCCACCAACCGGCAGACGCCATATGTCTCCCCTGTTGGGAAACCTCGGGGATTTTAAAATTTTAGAAACAAGCATAGCGGAAGCAATCCCCGAAACAGGCCAATCCCAAAAACCCAGAAGATCGAGTCATGCGAGAGAATCGACACGGTGAGTAGAAGATGATACCTTGCAGCGAAGAAGAAGGATGCGATGCAGGCGCCCAAGTGTTCGCCCTCTGCAGTCTCGCACACAGCCGACGCTCGAGTTCTCTTCTTCCACGCCCGGTGCTAGCCTCGGGAAGAAGATCCACGCCTCTGGGAGAAATCCTCAAGAACTTGCGCCACCCACATAGTTAATGCGCCAAGAGGAGTAGAAGGATGGAAAAACGCTGCCAAGGTCCAACCTTGCAGCCGCCCAAAGGAGAGGGAAGAAGAGAGGAGGCGCCTGGGAGAATTTCTTCCAAAAGACCAAGTGCATGCCAACTCCTCTTCCCTTCTTCTTTTATAGAAAACATGGTGACCCTTAGAATTCCACTGAGACCTTTGAAATTCCGCAATAAATTCTCTGAATTAATTCATCATTAATAATAGAATTAAATTCAGAATTAATTATAGAATTAAATTCTAAATTAAAGTCTCATAATGACTCATTAAAATTTTGAATTAAAGTCTCGTAATGATCATTAATGATGTGACTCTTCAAATTCAGAATTAAATTTATAATTAAATTCATCATTAAACTTAGAATTAATTACATAATTAAATACAGAATTAATTCGTAGAATTAAATGCAGTATTTAATTCACCATGATGTCTATTGGGCTAGACAACTTATTATCATGGCCCATCAGGCCTGACGGCCTATTGGGCCTTAAGGCCCATTAGGCCTCACGCCCCAACTGGGCTTCACACCCATTGGGCTTGGAGGCCCATTGGTCCATGCTACAAGCTTAGACTTCATTTAGCCCATTTGGCACAAATGACCTATTGGGCCCATTTAGCCCATTTGGCCCATTTGGCCTACTGGGCCCATTTGGCCCATCTAGCCCAAAAATGAAGTTAGCTTCAATGAGTCCCTTCCATCTCATCAGGCACAATGGAGCTGATGGATTCTCCCAAACAGATCCGTGTTATCCAATAACTCGATCAATAGGCTACCCAATCAATACGAGAACCCGAGTTTCAAGTTGTGCGACCCTATAGGTTCCTCTGACGTTGGCAGTGATGAACTCTGGTCATCACAAGCAGTGAGTGGCACCTAGCAGTGCATCGCTGCTACCCAAGTCTTCGGAATGGATATCAGCATCGACATCCCCATCATCGCAACAAGATACCGATGCATTACAGTCCCTTTGCCAGACTGATATCCGATTGGACAAAATGTGTCACCACTTTGTTTTCACCCAATCTCATGGTCATGACTAAATCAGGCTTTCACCGGGGTATGACCATACACTTTCAGTCATGCAACTATAGGGGGGGCCCCGTGGATATCAAGCTTCCCGCAGGAAGGGGCAAATCCTATGTCTGTCCATTGATCTTCTCATATGCGTCGTGACATACCCAATGACAACCATTATGACCTCCCAACTACGATGAGGCGTTAGGTTGTATCAAAGCATATCCCTAACTATATAGAAGAGTCAATGACCTCAAGTCAAGGGATCAATGCATCTCCTGTCACTTGTGAGCTTAACTCATGACACCAAGTTAGAGCTTCACAGCGGGTCGGTCCAGTATATCCACCATTGATATAACCATATGCCTGCGTTAACACCCCGTGCCTAACCAGCCCATATACCAGTCTCACATGTACCAGAGCTATCCCTTATCCACTCAGGTACTCGACTGGGGACACACCGTTTGAGCACAGATACAATCTGTCTCCAGGGACATTATTATCCATGTACATAATCGCAGATGTAAACTAGCATAATAACGACAATGTCAGAATGATATATTAAATATCAATATCAAGTAGTACAAGACAGACCAACAATGGGTCTTAGGGCATATACACCAACAATCTCCCACTTGCACTTAGACTTACTTGTTGAGAAATCTCAACCCCATGTCCCTCGTATGACCAACACGCTTCTGCTGCGCCAAAGCCTTGGTCAGTGGGTCTACCAGATTGTTGTCTATGTCAACTCTGCTAATCTTGACATCACCCCTGTCAAAGATCCCCCAGATCAGGTGAAATCTACTGAGAATGTGTTTGGATTTTTGATGAGACATTGGCTCCTTTGCCTGTGCAATCGTTCCATTGTTGTCACAATAGAAATTAATCGGATCCACAGTAGTTGGAACCATCTGAAGTTCAGAAATGGACTTCCTTATCCAAACGGCTTCTTTGGCTGCCTCAGAAGCAACGACATACTCAGCCTTTGTCATAGAATCAGCTACAATGGACTGCTTAGAGCTCTCTCAGCTCATAGCACCTCCACTTAATCTGAACACATAGCCTGCCTGCGATCTGATGTCATCAGGGTCAGACTGGAACGATGCCTCAGTGTAGCCCTGAACACTGAGCTCTTCCTGTCCCCCATAGACCAAGAACAATCTTTAGTTCTTCTCAGATACTTCAGAATGTTCTTTACAGCCACCCAGTGCTGCAGACCTGGATTTGATTGGTATCGGCTAGTTATGCTCCAAGCATAAGCCACGTCTGGTCTAGCACACAACATTGCATACATGATCGAACCTACTGCCGAAGCATAGGGTACTCGACTCATGTCGTCCCTCTCAGCCTGTGTGGTGGGACACTGGCTCTTGGAGAGAATAAGGCCATGTCTCACTAGAAGGTATCCTTTCTTGGATTGCTCCAAGTTCAACCTCTCTAGGACCTTATCAATGTAAGTACTCTGACTAAGGGCTAGGAGCTTCTTGGATCTATCCCGGTAGATCCTCACGCCTAGGATATAGGCAGCCTCCCCTAAGTCTTTCATCTCAAAACACTTCCCTAACCATGTCTTCACAAATTGAAGACTAGGGATGTCATTTTCGATGAGTAGTATGTCGTCAACATACAAGACCAGAAATGTCACCAAGCTCCCACTGAATTTTCTATATACACAGGCGTCATCTTCGCTCTTGATAAAGCCGTAATCTCTTACTGCCTCATCAAATCGAATATTCTAACTTCGAGAAGCTTGCTTTAATCCATAAATGGATCTCTTTAGCCTGCAGAACTTATTGGCCTCTGCAGGATGGATGAAACCATCAGGCTGTGTCATATACACATCCTCTGTCAGCTTTCTGTTAAGGAATGCTGTCTTCACATCCATCTACCATATCTCATAGTCGTGATATGCAGCTATAGCAAGCAAGATTCGAACGGATTTGAACATGGCAACTGGCAGGTAGGTTTCATCATAGTCCACCATGTGGACTTGTCTGAATCCTTTAGCCACAAGTCTACCCTTATAGGTAACTATGTTGCCATACATGTTAGTCTTCCTCTTGAAGACCCATTTACACCCTATAGGTTTTACCCCATCAGGTAGCTCAACTAAATCCCAGACTTGGTTAGCCGACATGGAATCCATCTCGGATCTCATGGCCTCAAGCCATCTCTCGGAGTCCAGTCCAGCGACCGCCTCATCATAGGTCCTGGGTTCATCCTCAATGATGAAGATCCCATCGTGTTGGGTCGGCAGCGACCCGTACCTCTCAGGTGCACGACGAGTCCTCCCATACGTACGCGGGGCCTATGTCTGAGCCTCTAGTTGCCCAACAACAGGTGCAGGTGGCTCAGGTTCCATCTCAGTGTCTTGTGGTTGCACTTGGACCTTGTCCAAGTCAAACTTCCTCCCATTGACTTCTTTTATGAGAAATTCTTTTTCTAGAAAGACAGTACCCCGAGCAACAAAAATTTTGTTCTCGCTGGGAATATAGAAGTAATATCCTTTAGCTTGCTAAAATCCCACAAACACGCATTTATCAGATCTGGGTTCTAGCTTGCTAAAATCCTGACGTTTGACATAAAACTCACATCCCCAGACTCTGATAAAAGAGAGATTCGGGTGTCTCCCACTTCATACCTCGTACGGAATCTTGGAGACACTCTTAGATGGAACATCATTCAGTATGAGAGAAGCTGTCTCAAGTGTATGACCCCAAAATGAGGCTGGTAGAGTTGCATGACTCATCATAGATCGAACCATGTCCAACAAGGTTCGGTTTCTCCTTTCAGACACACCATTCCATTGAGGTGTTCCAGGAGGAGTGAGTTGGGATAGAATCTCACACTCTTTAAGATAGTCAAAGAACTCACCGCTCAGGTACTCTCCACCATGATCTGATCGAAGAGCCTTAATAGATCTACCAAGCTGGTTCTCTACTTCATGTCTGAACTCCTTAAATTTTTCAAAGGATTCGGACTTATGTCTCATCAAATAGACATAACCGTGTCTACTGAAGTTATTAGTAAATGTGATGAAGTAGTTGTACCCTCCTCTAGCTTGTTTAGTGAATGGCCCACACACATCACTATATATGAGATCCAACAAACCTCCTGCCCTCTCACCAACCTTGGTAAAGGGCATTTTTGTCATCTTCCCTAATAAACAAGGCTCACAAGTATCAAACTCCTCCAAGGAGGTTGAATCTAACAATCCATTTGCATGGAGTCGTTGAATGTGATTCTTGTTTATATGGGCTAATCGACAATGCCAAAGGTACGCACCATCTGAACCACTCAATTTGATCCTTTTATGATTTATGTTACATATACAGTTATCCATGTCCAAGACATATAATCTATTGCACAAGGTACCCTTCCCATAAAACACATTTGCAAATGAAAAAGAACAAGAGTCCTCTTTTATTTCAAATTTAAATCCTTTCCTTGCCAAGCAAGGAATAGATACAATGTTTTTGGTAAGGGAAGGTACATAATAGCAATTATTTAACTCTAGTTGAAGTCCAGAAGGAAGGGAGAGCGTCAAAAGTCCTACGGCAACAGCAGCAACCTGTGCTCCGTTTCCAACACGTAGGTCAATCTCTCCAAGCCGCACCGATCTACTTTTCTTGAGCCCCTGCATATTTGTACAAATATGAGCTCCGCATGCGGTATCCAATACCCATGACATAGAAGTAGAAAGGTTGACTTCGGCAACATAAATACCTGAGCTAGAAGATGAAGCGTTGCTTCTCTTCTCCTCGTTCTGAAGTCGCACCATGTCAATCATGTGAGTTAGCACTCTACATGAATAGCACCTATTATTACTGACATTTTTCATCTTTATCTTCAATGTCTTAGTTAAGCCTTTCGGTTCAACACATTGAATGTCAACTCTCGGAGGGTTGAGCCCAACCAATTCATCGAAGAGCTGCCTTAGATTATAAATAATCTCAAAAACACTCTTCCGATTATATTGCCCTCGTAATTCATGCGATATGTTGGTTAGCATCAAATTAGCAACCTCCAAAGTATCTGCCTGATGCTTATTAAAAGCATCATTCTCAGCCGCTGAGGCCGAGCATGAAAGTGGCTCAGGAATAGGCTGCTCAAGGACATATAGCTTCCTCTCGAGCTTGAGGACCATCCTCAAGTTTCGATACCAGACCATTAAGTTGGTCCAACCAACTTATCCCTTTCTAGGATAGATCGCAGTGATCATCTGCTATTGTTCGTAGCCATTGATCTACAACAACCAAGATAGCAGATTAGTACTACTACGAATCATTTAATCTGGACTTGCATTAAATGATCATGGCTCCCACTATTTTAATCAAATTGACAACCCACAAAGTCAATCGGGAAATCCGAGATTTCCTAGTGAGATGGGATCCTTGTTCCTCACACGACCTCGCATCCCGCTAGGGCAGGATGTACTGCACGAGGTGACGCATGTATCCCAAGGTAGGCGCGCCGGCCAATTGCAACTTGGCAATTCCCCTTCTCAAGACAGTTCAAGCATTTTGTGCCCAGCTAGGGCTGGAACAACACAAAACCCTAACTTCTCAAGGTTGCCTCTAGAGTTCCATCACGTGGCCACCACATATGAAAAACTAGTCAAGTCTATCCTGACCGTTATGCCTAAGGCCAACGAATTCCTTGCAAAGACGCGTCTAGGATTTTAACTGGACTGGGGAAAATATTGTCACCACACGCCTCCTAAAGATAGATGGGTGTGTCCACTAGGGTGGAAACAATGCACAGCACCATCGATCGATAGTTTGATGAGGGCTATGCGTCAAAAGGCTATTTCAAACTTGATATTATTTATGAGGGTTTTTGAGGTCTCATCCTCTTAGTTTTATCTTTTGTCTAACATTACAGGCATGCAATCTTATAGTGATAACAAAACGATAAAACACATCCAGGCATACTTTAGCAGATATCGAAAGCAGTAAACAAGCGATGTGGTCATAGCTTAATCAACACATTGAACCATCACATGCCTAAGGATGTTCAATGCTTAACCTAGGTGACAAGCCCCAACCAGACCTAACCTAGCCGCCACTAAGCTTTATCCTCAAGTGCGGCTCTAAGGTCCTCCACACCAAAGCATAGCACACAAACCCTAGGGTTCGGCCAAGACCTTGATGGCTCCTCCATGCATGATGCGCCATCATGCTTGTGCCAAGAGGGATAGCTCACGAACCCTACGGTTCGGCCAAGCCCTTACTTGCGCCACCAAGCAAGATGCGCCATCATGGTTGATGCGCCAAGATGCAAGCTCCATGAGAGATGCGCCCCTTAATCTTCTTTGTGCGTTTACAAAATAAAAAGAAAAAGGCGGCACGCAAGCCTCACATAAATACACCACAGGCATACAAGGGGCTTGACTATGACCACAACACGATGCACAATCATCTCATGTTTTTCTATATGCTCAAGAAAACATAAAACTTCAGTTTTAGTTTCTTAGAAAACATGTCTTTCAACCTCAACGTTCGTTCGCAAATCTAGGATTTTTCGTTTCTCTCAGGAGTCTACAAATGACGCATGCATGCTCCAAGCACGCTTGCCATCTACCCTTGCAATCCTTAACCTGCTGATGACACCAAAATATATAGTATATTTGTATCATTTTATGTATCTTTTCATGCTAAATTGAGGATCTTTTGCTTATTTTTATGCTGAATTTATCAAATATTGCAAGGTCTACTTCTATTTTGGTTTTTCATGATCTTCAGGTAAAAAGGCACTATTTTGAGGCATTTTCAAGCAAAATCAAAGACATGAAAGAGTTACCATCATCAAGAGTAGATCACCCAAGAAATTTCATGAAAATCAGAGCATCTCAGCAAAATATGGCAGGGCCGTAAACTATATTACAGTACCGTATTTTTATATGCTACCGTAATATCGAGAACACTGTCGTATTTTGAGGAGTTCCCGAATAGAAGGTTTTTCGGATTTTACGGTTTAGATCGAGTCATGCGAGGGAATCGACACGGTGAGTAGGAGATGATACCTTGCAGCGAAGAAGGATGCGATGCAGGCACCCCAATTATTCGCCCTCTGCAGTCTCACACATAGCCGACGCTCGAGTTCTCTTCTTCCACGTCCGGTGCTAGCCTCGGGAAGAAGATCCACGCCTCTGAGAGAAATCCTTAAGAACTTGCGCCACCCATATAGTGAATGCGCCAAGAGAAGTAGAAGGATGGAAAAACGCTGCCAAGGTCCAACCTTGCAGCCGCCCAAAGGAGAGGGAAGAAGAGAGAAGGCGCATGGGAGACTTTCTTCCAAAAGAGCAAGTGCATGCCAACTCCTCTTCCCTTTTTCTTTTATAGAAAACATAGTGACCCTTGGAATTCCGCTGAGACCTTTGGAATTCCGCAATAAATTCTCTGAATTTATTCATCATTAATAATAGAATTAAACTCTGAATTAAAGTCTCATAATGACTCATTAAAACTTTGAATTAAAGTCTCATAATGATCATTAATGATGTGACTCTTCAAATTCAGAATTAAATTCATCATTAAACTTAGAATTAATTACAGAATTAAATACAGAATTAATTCCTAGAATTAAATGCAGTATTTAATTCACCATGATGTCTATTGGGCCAGACAACTTATTGTCATGGCCCATCAGGCCTGACGGCCTATTGGGCCTCAAGGTCCATTAGGCCTCACGCCCCACCTGGGCTTCACGCCCATTGGGCTTGGAGGCCCATTGGTCCATGCTACAAGCTTAGACTTCATTTAGCCCATTTGGCACAAATGACCTATTAGGCCCATTTAGCCCATTTGACCCATTTGGCCTACTGGGCCCATTTGGCCCATCTGGCCCAAAAATGAAGTTAGCTTCAATGAGTCCCTTCCATCTCATCAGGTACAATGGCGCTGATGGATTCTCCAAAACAGATCTGAGTTATCCAATAACTCGATCAATAGGCTATCCGATCAATACGAGAACCCAAGTTTCCCCATCATCGCAACAAGATACCGATGCATTACAGTCCCTTTGCCAGACTGATATCCGATTGGACAAAATGTCTCACCACTTTGTTTTCACCCAATCTTATGGTCATGACTAAATCAGGCTTTCACCGGGGTATGACCATACACTTTCAGTCATGCAACCATAGGGGGGCCCCGTGGATATCAAGCTTCCCGCAGGAAGGGGCAAATCCTATGTCTGCCCATTGATCTTCTCATATGGGTCGTGACATACCCAATGACAACCGTTATTACCTCCCAACTATGGCAAGGCGTTAGGTTGTATCAAAGCATGTCCCTAACTATATAGAAGAGTCAATGACCTCAAGTCAAGGGATCAATGCATCTCTTGTCACTTGTGAGCTTAACTCATGACACCAAGTTAGAGCCTTACAGCGGGTTGGTCCAGTATATCCACCACTGATATACCCATATGTCTGCGTTAGCACCCCGTGCCTAACCAGCCCATATACCAGTCTCACATGTACCAGAGCTATCCCTTATCCACTCAGGTACTCGACTGGGGACACACCGTTTGAGCATAGATACAATCTGTCTCCAGGGATATTATTATCCATGTACATAATCGCAGATGTAAACATAGCATAATAACGACAATGTCATAATGATATATTAAATATCAATATCAAGTAGTACAAGACAGACCAACAACGGGTCTTAGGGTATATACACCAACACCCCCCCCCCCTCCGAACGAGTTCGAGATCATCTTTCAGAACGTCGGGCAAGGGGCACGGTATTAGACGCTGCGGCAACGTCGCGTGCTCAACACACGGTATCTAGACAAAGGCACATTGCAGATGCTTGGGATGCTCGAAGATGTTGATTTGATGTACGTTGCAGTCGGTTGGGAACAGTTTCAGCGACTATCCTCTCCCACCTACATTAGCATCACACTGGAGTTTCTGAGCTCTTTGGAAGTAAAGGCAAACCCTATCCTTGAGGACGATCCAGGCCGCCTAACCTTCCATCTTGGTAATATTGAGCATATCCTTACTCTATCACAGTTACGCAACATTTATGGTTTTCCTGAACCGTGTGCACGCAAGGTCCCCACCGAGTACAGTGAACAGAATTTCTGGGGAGAAATTACTAACAAGAACATCTACTCCACTCGCGTGGTCCATGCTTCCAGTCTTTGCAACCCTGTGATCAAGTATGTGCACCGCGTATTGGCCCATACCCTCTTTGGCTGCGGTGAGAGCGATGGCATGGTCTGGCAGACCGAGTTGTTTTATCTATGGTGTATGCTTCACAGTTTCAGAGTAGACTCTAGATATTATTTGGCAAAGCAGCTCAGCCGCGTCACCCATTCTTTGAAGGGGGCGATTGTGATTGGCGGCTTGATCACTCCTTTGGCAGTTTCCCTAGGTATCATTCCATACGGCACATTAGAGGCCACTGCCAACAACAGGCTCGACATCTAGTCTTGTGTTGCCATGAAGCTGATTATACGCAAGGGAGACTCCTACTGTATGACATTCAAGAGGAACCCCTTCTGCCTGCCTTTGCAGAACCCAAAGCGCACATCAGTTAGAGTGCGAGGAAACTGGCGTATCCAGCCGACTGAAGATCCACAGCCTAACCCTGTCGACACCGCACCACCAGCCCCTAGCGCCTTTTCCTTTGGCGGCACCTCCTCTCATAATTCTATGATGTCTGTGTTGCAGGAAATTAGGGAGGAGCAACTCCATCAGTGTGAGATGATTGATCACTTGGACACCACTGTTACCTACATCCAGCAGGATCATTCCTCCTGTTGGGAGTCCATGGGGGCACATATGCAGCGGCAACACAAAATGATGGGGTCCGTTTGGGAGAAGCTATCAAGTATGGATGAGCGGTTCTCTTTCATTAATGAAGAAAACATGGCTCGCATGGACATTTCCTCTGACGAGGAGCCCGAGCCAGATTATAGCACATGCGGGAAGAGCAAGAGCTCATGAGCTTCTGGCTCTCGCTCGCGCAAGCGGAGGTAGCTTCCCGGACACCGGTATCATCATCCACTCCTCTCACATCATGGCATTGCATAGAGGACTATGCAAACTTTTAGAGTGTGTGAGCTTTCTTTACTCCGGTCTTTTCCCTTCCTTTCTATGGGACCGTTTGACTTGTCATGGTTTGTTGTGTTTGGATTTGAGACTGTTATTCTGTGATGGATATTCTGGCATTGTATCTTATATGCCATCTTATTTGAGGGCCTGGTCCACATCTTTAGGCCCCACTATGTGACATATTATGTACGACACCTTGCATTTTATTTTCTTGCTTATATCAGTAATCTGACATGATGATTGTGATCCTCATACATGCTGTGAATTTTGAAATGTTAAAGTTATCATGATAGCTTATTATTCTTGAGTTTACTTGTCCATCAAGACTTGTCCTATAAAGGCTATTTCAATAATTTAGATTGAATGCATGATTGGGTAGGAATGATCAAAGAATTAAGTTTGGAGTAATACCTCCTTGTTAGAGATACTTTTTTTATCATGTCCATTTATTCTATGATTTTGAAATTTTGTGATTTGGATTGGTTTGAGTTGTTCAATAGTGGGTCAAACATTTCTATGATTGTTAAATCAACTAAAGCTTGCAACTTACATGAGAATCATATTAAGATACATATTCGCTTAGTTACTCTTTTAATTCCTTTCTGTTGTTGGGGAGACACTGCATTTGTCCAAAAGGACATGTTATCAACTACTGAGTATTAAAAAAAATATCGCTTACCCTTAGATTCCTTTACTTGGCACTGCGCAAAATTGGCAGTGGTACCAAAGGACATGAGTTGAAATCTAAGGGATGTGAAGTTGAAATCAATAAAGAGACTCCTCTACTTGGCATTGCGAAAAATTGGCAATGGTACCTAAGGTTATGAGTTGAAGTCTATTGCAATAATCAGTGTATCATACCTTGATGGAACATTTGAGTTAACCCTAACGATTTGAATAGGGAGGATTGGAATTGCATGAGTGTTATGTGTAGGCTTGATTAAATCCTATGTTTGTTGCTTACTAAGTTGATTGGCATCTAGTTATCGTGGGGATAAACTGTTAAACACTTGAAATAACCATTTACTTGATTTCTCCTGATTAGATTTTGGATTGTTATTAAATGTTTTTCTAACTTGGATGTATGCCTCAACACAAAAGATTACTCTTACACCAATCTTGTATTTCATCTTATTTTATTGCTTGAGGACAAGCAAAAATTTAAGTCTGAAGTATTTTGATGCATTGCATTTTAGTAGTAATATTCATAGCTATTTCATGTTAAATCTAGGCTTATTTTGACACTTTTATGCTCTTTTAAGGCTTATTTGCTTAAATGCTTCGGAATCTTCACTTTTTGGTGTTTGTGTGAAATTTCAGGTAAAATCACCCTTTTTTGACATATTTTGGAGATTCTAAGGTCATAGGACAATTTCTTATACAAAGACGAAGTTACAAGTCAAATTTGGGCCAAAACGGAGTTAGCCTGAAAAATACAGCCAGGTGAATCCCATGGGGTTCACCAGTTTCTTCGCTAGACCATCAGAACCTCACAGAGAGCTTCACGGCCAGCAGGGTTCACCAGATTTCCTTTAGGCCGAAGTTTGCATAGAACAAAGCACAGCCAGCGTGCTTCTTTCAGCCAAACTTCGCAGAACAAATCACGGTCAGGTGCACCCGGCGGGGTTCACCCGTGATTTCAACCCAGTCACGCGCGAGTCCGAGTTCCACTCGGATTTTTGATGATTGCCGGCCCGTTTGGAGTCCAAATTTGGCAAGTGAGGACTCTATGGAAAGCTCTTTCGAAGGAGAATGCAGAGGACATAAAATTCCTAATTTTATTGCCCTAATTATTGAAGAATGACATAACAAAGTGGTGGGGCGGAAGAACAAGGCGACAACACGAGTTCAGGGCGATTTTTGGAGATCTGATCGTCGGAACGCTTCGATTCTTTAGGATTTGTCTCGGTTTATCTACTCCTATCCTTTAGAAACTCTTCCTTGTGATCTTCCTATGTTAAAAGAGAGATTTTTGAGCGTTTCAATGATGATTGTAGCGTAAACCCTATTTCGGGGCTTGGTTGAAACCCGTTGACGAATTTAATCGCAAACTTTATTTTTATTCTGTTAATTGGATTGTGTTGTGAGCATATTTTACTTTGAAGTGTTTATTTCATGATCTTACCTTGGCTGAGTACTTTCACATGTTAGCCATTATGATTCATATCGAGAGAAGGATCGTAAGGGTGGAATCCCTTAGTAAAACTTGCGAGACCTCGACACGAGAGTGCTTGGTCTTCGCTCGAGGGTTTTATAATCTGCCATAGAACTCATTGGGTTCGTCTTAGAACGATCCACCGCGAGAGTAGGAGGTCGATCTAAGCCGAACACCGGGGTGTACACTCGAGAGAGAGCACCTTGTACTTCAGGGTTAGATTCCTTGTGCAAAATCAATAATCCAAATAACCGACATCTGTCTTGTGCGATTAAAGTAGTCATCGTGGTGGAAATCAAAGCCCTGATTTCTCTCTCATATTTAATCCCTGTCGTCGTAGCGTTGATTGTCTATTTTTGATTTCTGCTTTCAAAACCCAATTTCGATTCGCCTAGCTATTAGGACTCGGATTTTCTGGTACTCAACCTTGTTCCCTGTAGGATTCAATATCTTTTATATTACTTCGACATAACCGTGCACTTGTGGGACGTGTCATCCAACATTACGATATCGTGAAATACTTTACGGCAGTGTTGTAATTTCTGAAAATCTCTTGGGTGAAAAATTGCCTCAAAATACGGCCCGTAATATTCTTTATGGCATTGCCATAATTTCTGTAAAACTTCATGTACAAAAATCGACCCAAAATACGGTAGCACTAAGAAATTACGGTAGTGCCGTGGTTCGTTCTATAGGTGCAGTGAAACCACGGTACCATAATTTAGATTACGACACTACCGTATTTTGGTGTGAAGCTCCAATTTGCGTGAAATTTGAAATGTAATCTTCTCTTGATGGTGGAAATTCATCCATGCATCTAAATTTGCTTGAAAACGCCTAAAATTAGTGTCTTTTTACCTGAAAATCATCAAAAACCAAAAAAGGTATAGATTCTGCAATAATTGATAAAAAGGCATAAAAATAAGTAAAAGAGCATGAATATGACACGAAAATACTCATGAAATGGCACGAAATTTACTATAAATTTTGGTGTCATCAAACACATAAGGCTCAAACTTTGCTTGTCCTCAAGCAAAAATAAAAAATTGATTAAAGGAAAAGATTTTCTTATGAAGAATAAATTTCTAAAATATAATCACCAATGAAAAGTTTTCACCAATTGTTTCACAAAATTTTAAATAGATATATCATCCTTTGAATTCAATTCTCAAGATCCACAACTTAATCAAATAAAACTTTGCAACTTGTATAAAAAGTAGAATCTCAATCTCATGAATTCACCCAAGTTTCAGTTTAAATCTATCATACCTTTGTTTACAGGAATGGAGTATCCAAAATCTCATTTTTCTCTTTTATTATTTTTATTATTTATTTTTTTATTATTTATTTTTTTTTAGCTGGTATGTACCCACATAGATACACATCTTTTTTTTTAGACTTCAACTCTTATTTTTGGTACCACTATCAATTTTACACAGTGCCAAGTAGAGGAGTCATTTTCTTTTTCTCTCTCTCTTTCTTTTTACAGACTTCAACCCATATCTTCGGTACCACTACCAATTTTACGCAGTGCCAAGTAGGGGAGTCTCTCCCTCTTTTTGGATCTTGGATTCTTTCTTCCCAACAAATAGTAAAATAGACTAAACATCAACTAGGTTAATCAATTGACATCAATTCAAAAGTCATACTCAAATGCTAATTTTATTTAAAAAATAGTTTCACTTTTAATTCAAATTCATCAAATAATATATCCACCCAAAATCTCATTCATCAATCAATGAAAAATTCCCAAAGCATATATATATTAGAGAAATAAATTCAACACAATAGATCTAGTCCTAATCACAGGCACGAGTTCATTAATCATCAAGAGAATCATACTATCAACAATAATTTCTTCAAAAATAGACTAGGCCACAAAATGATCATATCAACAAAAATAGCATATACTCATTCATGATCAAAATCATACAAGTCGTCATGCATCAGTGTGCACCTTCACAAGGTGCTTAGTATCATCAAGTCATCAAGTGTAATCGAATGATTAAGCAGTCAAATGAGAGTAAGCAAGATAACGATGGTGGACACAAAAGTTTGGAGGAGTCAACTTTCCCTAAAAAAATGAAACATGCAAAGAAGTAAGGGAAAAAGATACTCACAAAACTCTATTTGTCATCATCTGATCTAATCTCCCCTGTGCCCTCGGGGGTAGCATTGGGGAAGGTGCTACTAGGTCCTCAAAGATGTGCCTTTTGAAAATTTTTTTGCACAATTTTAAATACATAAGGCTCAGCCCAAAAATAGTATCTTACTTAAAAAAAATGATAGAAAATATTTTTCTCAAAGGGAAATCAGAGATGTCATTAGTGGTCCATAGAAGGTGCAGGTGGAAAGAACTAATGTGGAGTAGATGTTGGTGCTGACAGTAGAGTGATGATGAGTAGTCTCCAGTGGCCAGTTGGAGACTACAGTCCTAGAGGCAAAATCGTCTGCTGGTGGGCAGTGAGAGATGATGTCATGGTGCTTGGCAAATTTTTCTGGTGGACAGCGATGTAGTAGATTGCCAGCTGGGAGATCTGAAGATGATGAGCGCTGAAGAAGAAGACAGAATTAGTCAGGCTGGTAATCTGAGCCGCTGCAAATCCGAAGAAGAAGCTGCTAGGGGCGTGCAGTAATTTTTTATCTCGAACCAAGTGAAACTATTCAGGGAATTTGAAAACCATTCCCAAACCGTTGACCCCGGTTAACCAGTCAGCGGTTAAACGAAAACCGACGGTTAACCGTATTATTTATTTTCTAAAAAATATTTAAAATATATAATAATTTAAGATAAAAAAATATAAATATTCTCGGTTAACCATTAGTTTACGATGGTTAACCGTTGGTTTTCGGCAGTTAAGTGTTGGTTTTCGGCGGTTAACCATTGGTATCGATGGTTAACCGGTTCGATTTTTATATAAAATATTTATTTATATATATAAATAAATATTATATATATAAATATTATATATATAAATATTATATATATAAATATTATATATACGGTTTGGTTTGGTTAACCGCGGTTCGGTGAAGTCCCGAACCGTGAACCATTATATATGGGAAAAAACCGACTGATCAAAGAACCATCGGTTCGGTTAACCACCAGATCGGTTCGGTTCAACCGGTTAACCATCGTTCAACGGTTCGGCCAATTTTTTTGCACACCCGTAGAAGCTGTAGGTGTCCAAGGATAGTAGGGAGGCTATCGGTTGCTCAAAATAGAGGTTGTGAAAATTAAAATTTGAACACAATATAGCAAAATCGAGTTCTAATTGAAATCACTCTTTCAATTTCCTTAGGAATGAATATCTTCACTCAACAAGTATCATAAGAACAAGAATAAGTGAAATCCAAGCTTAAACTCAAAATTTTAACTAGAAAAGACGGGGCGTAACAGTGAAATTGAAAAACACAGCACATCTAGCTCATTAAAGCTCAAATCAGTCTCAAAATAAGTCAAAAATCTCTTGAAGCAAGCATGGACAAGTCGCTAGTCATCTAAGGAATGAATGGAAGCAAATATTTCAGAACTCGACTAAGAAACGGGGAGAAACAAGGAAAGGGGCGGAACGCTCGCAAAACTCGCCAAAACTGAAGAATCAGGCAAGAAAGTACCAAATTGGCGGCAAAAGCTAGTCGGGAAGAGTCGCCGGCATGCACTGAAGGTCGGAGAAGGTCGAAAACCAAAGGTCGGCGCGAGAGCAAGTGAAATTGAGAACAAAACCCTAAAAACGGCACAGAAATCACATGGGCCGAATAGAATTACGGCCTTAATTTTGGTTACGGTAGTGCCGTAATATGGTGAATTCGAAAAACATGGGCCATAATATCTATACGGCCCTGCCATAAAAAGTCCAAAACTCTTGGGTTGAAAAGTGCCAGAATTACAGTACCATAAAAACGATTACAGCCCTACCATAAAAAGTCCAAAACTCTCGGGTCAAAAAAGTGTCAAAATTACAGTACCGTGAAAAAGAATACAGTAGTACTGTATTTTTCACAAAACTTCAGAAAAGTCTCGGGTAAGAAATCGGCCAAAATTACGGCACCGTTAAAAAGATTACGGCAGTGCCGCATTTTGCGCAAAGTTTGATTTTCCCTACAAAAAGAAAAGAAAAATTAATTCTAAAAATAAACTAAAAGAAAAGAAACTAAGCTAAGTAAGAGTGCTTGGATTGCCTCCCAAGAAGCACTAATTTTTAGGTCTATAGCTTGACCAAAACCCAAATTTCATGACGAAGCAGGTGGATGAGTACCATAGTAAATAACATACAATTTTCTGCATTTCCGTTGTCCTAAAAGTTTAGCCACTAATCCAAACATCCAAATTTTCATATAAATCAAGATCGACGTGGCTTTCTCAAATATGCATAAATCAAAATCAAAATTTTCAATTCCACACAAAGGATTTTTTTATGATCTTCATGTATTATCAGTAAGCCAAATCATTAGTCCTTTCTTCAAAATTATATCTTTAATTGCAATAGGACTTTGATCAAAAGACTCAAATATTGGATCATCAAAATAGTCTTTCTGTCTCACATTAGATTCCTCAATAAAGCATAATTTTTTAAATAAATCAAAAGATATTGGCAAAACATCAGAGTGAGATTCATTAATTTTTGTAATATTCAAATCATTTTCAAGTTCCTCATGTTCATCATCAAATAATTTATCAATTTCAAAATTAACAACAAAATCAGAGTAAGACTTTTCAAAATCAATTTCCTCATGCCTTTCCACAAATAATTCATCATCCGAAGAATCAAAAGAATCAATCTCAAAATTACAGAAATGAAATTTAACCATAAATAATATATCAACAAAAGAATCAATTTCATCATTATCACTAGAATCAAGAGGGGATTTTTCAAAATCAATTTTCTTAATTTTTTCCATAAATAAATTATCAAAAGAATCAATTTTACAATGATCAAAATCAGAGTGAGATTCATTAATGTTCATAAAAGAATCAATTTCAAAACAATCAAAATCAGAGGGGGACTTTTTTAAATCAATTTTCTCAGTTTCCATATCAAACTCAAATAGACAAGCTTGTTGTGCTATCCGGGTTTCTAAAATTTTCTTATGAGCTGTTAAAGATTCTACTTGAGAAGCAAGCTGACTAACTATCCCCGTAAGATCTTCAATTTCCTTACTTCGATTTGTCATGACTTGAATTTGATTTGTCATAAATTTTTCAAGCATGGATTTTAACCTAGATTCTTCAGTATCCTCA
This sequence comes from Costus lasius, assembly GCA_027563935.2. Taxonomy (NCBI): domain Eukaryota; kingdom Viridiplantae; phylum Streptophyta; class Magnoliopsida; order Zingiberales; family Costaceae; genus Costus; species Costus lasius. Next base: position 77,686,592 of record CM050453.2, on the reverse strand, counting down.
AAATATGGTTCAGAAACATGATTTGGAGGAGTTAAAAATTGGCAATCAAAGGTATAATGATCAAGACATCCACAAATATCATATCTAATAGAAGAATAAGATATCATAGAAGGATGCATATAAGAGTGTAATTTCAATTTATCTGCAAGAGTGCACAATGAATCATCTTTATACTTACCTTGTGGCATGTATACCTCACCTCTTTCAGTCGTCCATGAGTTGTGATTAAAAGACATATCTTCAAATCTATCAAGAATAGAAATATTATCCAACACCAATCAATTAAATATATATATATATATATATATATATATATTAGAATATATAAAAAAATAGAAAACACAACCAAATTCAAAATTTTCAGAAATCACAGTTCTGTCACAAAATGTGAAAATCGAAAACCTGCAAAGACAGAAAATAAAGTTAAATCTAAAATAAATAAAACTTAGTCTAGCAATACTAACAACTATTTTGATATTAACAAAACTAAGGTCCCTAGCAACGGCGCCAAAAACTTGTTGTGTCCGCAAGTGCACAGATACTTTGAAGTAATAAAAAGATATCGAACCATATAGACCTATGTGTTATGTACCAAATAGTTATTTTGTCACTAGCTAAGCAATTCGAATATGATGAAAGCACAAACGAAAATCACACGAAATATTAGAGAGAGAGACTGGGACTAGGGTTTCATCCACCTTAATTTCCATGACTAGATATGAATAGATGTTCGTTAATCAAATTTTATCATCATAAAGATATAATTTACTTCATAAATAAATCATCTCGCTTTCGCGCAGACAATTTACAAAGAACCGATCCTCACTTTCATGCAGGATCTATTCAATGCTGAAGATAAGTAAACCATCAACAAAGAACTCAAGGATCACTTTCGTGCATCCGAATTCTAAGTCAATTATCTCAAGTGAAAACTCAAGGATCACTTTCGTGCATCCGAATCTCAACATAGGTTCTACTTATAGTTCTCCAACGATCCAATACTCATTTTCTTGCAGTATCTTCACGTTTATCACAGTAACTCAATCCTAGATTTAGATTATCAACATGGCAATAATACTTCTAAAATTGATAAATAAGGACAAACTTAATTTCTTACGGTGGGTTCCTAACATTCAATTTTAGGGTTTCAAGTTTTCACAAGTCACCTTTCAGTCTATATCGTAAAAACTCTAAAACATGATGATAATATAAAACTAAGGAGAATTAAAGGCAATCGTCACATGACTAGAATTATCAACACAAAATTATTCTGACGAAAGTAAAAATAATCTAGTCATTAAGAAATTAAGGGGATTACACCCCCATGTCCTAAAAAGTGTTTAAGCTATCATGGAAGAAGAATTACAATAAACCATAATTTCAAAGGATCAGAAATTGAAGAGAAAGAGAAGTTCAACATCCGTAATTTTCCTCCAGAAAACGCAGTAAACAGTGCCGGCGCTCTTTCTTTCATTGATTTCTCCTCTGATCGATCTCCTTTCGCTCTGAAACTTCTAGAGTATCATCTCCTCCTCTAGGCAAAGCTTCCTTGTGAAAATCGCTGCCTGAGATGGCCTCTATGCCTCTCGGCGTGAGGCCGTGACCTAGAAACGCCTTCTCTGATTTCTCCCTCGAACGTGGATTAAAATCGGGGCCTTTTGTGTGTCCACCTTCTCCTCGATTTATAGAAGATTTCCCTTTTTTACATATCTTAATTTGGTGGTCTGGATCATCTGAAATCGTCCGCGCAAGAATCGGGCTTCAAAAAGTCTGGAAGAATCACGTGTCCAGGTCGTGATTACTGCTGTGAAACTCATTATGGCAGTGCCGTAATTTCTTCAAAAGTTCTCGGTACATAAATCATCCAACATTACGTTACCGTGAAATACTTTATGGCAGTGCCGTAATTTCTGAAAATCTCTCGGGTGAAAAATTGCCTCAAAATACGACCCATAATATTCTTTACAGCATTGCCGTAATTTTTGTAAAACTTTTTGTATAAAAATCAACCCGAAATACAGTAGCACTCAAAAATTACGTTAGTGCCGTGGTTCGTTCTATAGGTGCAGTGAAACCACGGTACTGTAATTTGGATTACGGCACTACCGTATTTTGTTGTGAAGCTCCAATTTCTATGGAATTTGACATGTAATCTTCTCTTGATGGTGGGAATTCTTCCATGCATCTGAATTTACTTGAAAACGCCTAAAAATAGTGCTTTTTTACCTGAAAATCATCAAAAACCAGAAAAGGTGTAGATAGGGGTGTGCAAAAAAATCAGCCGAATTGTTGAACCACGGTTAACCGGTTGAACCGAACTGATCTGGTGGTTAACCGAACCGACTGTTCTTTGATCAGTCGGTTTTTCCCAGATAAAACGGTTCACGGTTTGGGACTTCGCCGAACCACGGTTAACCGAACCAAACCATATATATAATATTTATATATATAATATTTATTTATATATATAAATAAATATTTTATATAAAAATCGAATCGGTTCCGTGCACACCCCTAGGTGTAGATTCCGCAAAATTGATAAAAAAAATGCATAAAAATAAGCAAAAGAGCATGAATATGACACGAAAATACTCATGAAATGGCACGAAATTTACTATAAATTTTGGGGTCATCAAACACATAAGGCTCAAACTTTGCTTGTTCTCAAGCAAAAATAAAAAATTGATCAAAGGAAAAGATTTTCTTATGAAGAATAAATTTCTAAAATATAATCACCAATGAAAAGTTTTCACCAATTGTTTCATAAAATTTTAAATAGATATATCATCCTTTGAATTCAATTCTCAAGATTCATAACTTAATTAAATAAAACTTTGCAACTTGTATAAAAAGTAGAATCTCAGTCTCATGAATTCACCCAAGTTTTAGTTTAAATCTATCATACCTTTGTTTACAGGAATGGGGTATCCAAAATCTTTTTCTACTCAAAATCTCTTTTTCTCTCTTTTATTATTTTTATTTTTTATTTTTTATTTTTTATTTTTTATTTTTTTTTAGCTGGTATGTACCCACATAGATACACACCTTTTTTTTTGGACTTCAACTCTTATCTTCGATACCACTATCAATTTTACACAGTGCCAAGTAGATGAGTCATTTTCTTTTTTTTCTCTCTCTCTTTCTTTTTACATACTTCAAGCCATATCTTCTGTACCACTGCCAATTTTACACAGTGCCAAGTAGGGGAGTCTCTCTCTCTTTTTGGATCTTAGATTCTTTCTTCCCAACAAATAGTAAAATAGACTAAACATCAACTAGGTTAATCAATTGACATCAATTCAAAAGTCATACTCATATGCTAATTTTATTTTAAAAGTAGTTTCACTTTTAATACAAATTCATATATCCACCCAAAATCTCATTCATCAATCAATGAAAAATTTCAAAAACAGATATATATTAGAGAAATAAATTCAACATAATAGATCTAGTCCTAATCACAGGCATGAGTTCATTAATAATCAAGAGAATCATACTATCAACAATAATTTCTTCAAAAATAAACTAGGCCACAAAATGATCATGTCAACAAAAATAGCATATACTCATTCATAATCAAAATCATACAAGTCGTCATGCATCAGTGTGCACCTTCACAAGGTGCTCAGTATCATCAAGTCATCAAGTGTAATCGAATGATTAAGCAGTCAAATGAGAGCAAGCAAGATAATAATGGTGGACACAAAAGTTTGGAGGAGTCAACTTTTCCTTAAAAAATGAAACATGCAAAGAAGTAAGGGAAAAAGATACTCACAAAACTCTATTTGTCATTATCTGATCTGATCTCCCCTGTGCCCTTGGGGGTAGCATCGAAAAAAGTGTAGATTCCGCAATAATTGATAAAAAGACATAAAAATAAACAAAAGAGCATGAATATGATACGAAAATACTCTTGAAATGGCACGAAACTTACTATAAATTTTGGTGTCATCAAGAAGCCCTCAAAAGGTAGGATATTCAACAAAATTAAATATCTGCAAACCCTTAAATGGTAGGATATTATTTAAATCTAGATATCTATAAGTCTTCTAAAGACCAGATATCAACCAAAATTAAACATTCACAAGCCCTCAAAGGTAGGATATTCATCAAAAATTATATATCCATGAGCCCTCAAAAAGCAAGATATCAATTAAATTTATATATCCATAAGCCCTCAAAAGGCAGGATATTTTTCAAGTCTAAATATCCACAAGCCCTCAAAAAAGAGGATATTTATCAAATGTGAATATTCACAAGCTTTTAAAAGACAAGATATTCATCAAGTGCAGATATCCATAAGCCCTCAAAAGATAAGATATTCTTTAAGTTCAGATATCCACAAGCCCTTATAGGGTAGGATATTCATCTAAATATTCATAAGTGCTAAAAAGATAAGATATTCATTAAATCCAAATATCCACAAGCCCTCAAAAGATATGATATTCACCAAGTCTAAATATGCACAAGCTCTCGAAAGGCATAATATTTATCAAGTCTTGATATCTATAAGCCCTTAAAAGGCAGGACATCAATTTAAACATTCACAAGTCTTCTAAAAGTTAGATATCAATCCACTAAATCGCTTTTAGAAGAAATACTCTTATATTAAGTTGTAAGTCATGGCACAATTATAATTTATAAGATGAATTTGAAATAATCACACTACATTTTTTATATGAAATCAATTTAACCATTTTTTACCCTACACCAATCCAAAGTACTCTACAATCAACAATCAATTTGTGAAGCTCTAGAAGTAAGATCTTGATATCTTAAACCTGGAAAATGATTTATTTTTTTTTTCTATTTTTGTTGCACCTATTGATGTGACCATGGAAACCCTAATTGGTGGACCCTGATTGCTCTAGGGTGGAATCCTCACCTCATCCCTTAGAGGTTAGATTTTAGGCCCTCTAACAAACCATTAAATCAATGCCAATGTGGGCTTTGTTTGCTTGGTTTGTTATTTGAATATTGGAATTAGGGATCACTTGTCAACCAATCTAAGTGGATGAGAGGTCATCAAACCTCAAATGGGGTAGATATATTTATGTCTATGTTAAGATAGATCTGGAGCTTGTTCACTGAGGGCATATGGATTGCCCCACTAGAGAAGACTTCTTCTAGATTTTTACTCATGAAAATCTTCTTTTACTTAATGCAAGTTGCAACTACTTGGGGCACACTATGAAAGAATGTGCAAATTATTGGCCTCTAGATGGTAGATCCCACCAATGACCTCAACTAACAATTGGCTTATTCTGACTCCAATCTGACTCCTCTAAAGCCAAGGATAAACATGATTCAAAAACCTTTCCATGTTGGCAAACCATGAATTTAGATACAATGATAGAGAAATCATAGATGATCCAAACCATCAATGGCGATTGCCTGTTGCTTACACCCTTGAACCACCTAGTTGACCAAAATTACCTTGAAGCCAAGCCCAAAACTACAATGGTTACCTAAGTAGAATGACTCACATTGATGCTATGATTATATTCATTGTTGGGGCCTAGTTACTTGGTGGCCCACCAAAAATAGCTGAAGTTGTGAAAAAAAAAGTTGATAGTGGATGTTGGTCCAACTTGAGTTTGCCTTAGTCAAAGTTTTGATTGGCTGATTGCTCACCAAATGATGGAAATCTTAGGGCAGACCAACACAACCCTAATGCTGTGTTTAGTAGGAATGAAAGAAAATTAAAAAGAAAAGAAAGTAAGAAAGAAGGGAAAACAAAGAAGAAAGAAAATAATAAAATTTTTCATCATTGTGTTTATTTAGAAGGAAAGAAAGTTAGAATGATTGATAAACATACTTTTTTTTATTTTATTTTTATGTCGATGATGACGACACTGAGAGGTGACGGTGAAATGGCGGCGACAAGAGATGAGAGGCGACGGTGAAGAGGAGACGATGGCGACAATGATGACGACAACGACAATGGCGATAGCGAGGACAACGATAGCAATGACAACGATGATGAAGAAGATTACAAGAAAAGCACTAGAGCGATAGTGGACATAAAAAAGAAAATGGTGAAAATAGATATGAGAAGGACAAATCCAACTTTCAATCTGATTTTTCGCCCAATTTGGGCGGAAAGCAAATAGGGCTATTTTCTCTTTCACTTTCCTTCCATTTTTCCTTTCTTACTTCCATTAGTCCTACTAAACACGATTTTATAGCTCTCCTTCCAACTTTCCATCCATTCTCTCCTCCTTTCCTTCCTACTAAACACGCTATAAGTGAAGATGTCTTGGCCCTCATCCCTTGTAGCTCCTCAATGCTAGACAATAGCTTACTATGTCCTCCCCCTCCTCACGTTGGAACTACTCTCCTTGCATTCCCTATGACTAACCCTCTACCACACCTTTGTTCGAGAACTATTGTTGAGTGTGGAGTTGAGATGTAGAGCAACATTTGGAGGCATGCTCTCCGTTAAGATATAGGGCAACATGTTGGAAATGCAGTTTGAATGCAACATCCCCAAATTGCATAACCTAAAACAATTGAGACTTGTTATGGACTCCTGGCTTTAGAAAGAAAGCCCACATAGATTTCTTGCCCCTCCAATAAATTTGTTAAGTTGGATTCATAAGCGTGCAGATGGATTGGTATCTTAATTTAGTCTTATATAAGAAGTAAGAGAAATGATAATGTTGTATATAAGACTTAGTCAGTTAACTATTATAAATTTGTGCTTAAGAATTTTAAATTAAGCTATATTACTAAATTAATGAGTTAATTTGCTCATAAACTGGTTATTAATATCCTCATAGGAGACCCACCTATGAGACGATGGAGCTTAGACAATTGTGAGGGAACTTGGTAGACGGTGATCCTTTTCCCATGTATTAGTAGTCCACAACTTGGTGGTATCTTTTAATTAATGTCTCATCAGCAAGTAATTCATTCTTTTGTTACATGAATGATCAGAAGCTTGGGTTTTATCTATCATTGGCACTGAGAATTAATTATCATATGATGCATATTGATCTTACCAATGTTGACTTTGTTGGGCTTAGCAATTCAAGTTACCCATTTAGTCGAAGCAATAATAAAGAAGATATCCATAAAATGCTAAAAAAGATAAGAGTGTCTTTTGCCTCCACCACTACGTTGGATACTAAAAAATGTATTTCGTTTGGACAAAAAAAAAATATATATATATATACATTTTTAGAGAAGCGTTTTAAAAAGGGCTACCAAAATCACCGAGTAAGTTAAAGTGGGGTTCAATAACTTTCTACAAGTACAAGTGCCATTGGAAATAAATTGTGCAAAGAGCAAACCAGCTGTAGCTCATCGGCCATTTGATTGGTGCAAAGCAAGAAGCGCCCAATTAATTGGCCGACGGACATGTCTTGCATCTATAATTTCCTATTGCTCCATGGTATGCAAATAGATTCCAAGTTTGAACGACCAGAAAAAGAAGCCAAGGTTGGAAGAGAGTCAGTCCTAGAAGAAAGGGCAAAGAGGAAAGAAGCGAAGCCGAAGAAAAAAGTTTGGAACAGACAATGCCGCTTCCCAAAGCAACTTTTTGAGGCGCCTTACACATCATTAAAACGCATCACATGCCTCTGCGCTTACCTACTTAGCCTCAGTTAAACCATCCAATCCAGTAACGCATTCATTCATTCACACGACTCTCCTCGGACTTGTTCTTTATTTACAACTCCCAAGCCCCCTTCGCCATCAATCTCTCTCTCTCTCTCCATGTCGATGTCGGGGAGGTTTGCAGGAGGGGGAGCTCATTTTGGCACTGTCCTGATGCTTCCGTTGCTTGTAGCCTCTGCTGCAAGCCTTTTCTTAGTTGCCCATGTCGTCGAGGGGCTTCCGATGGCCACGCGATTCCAGCTATCCGGTGCCTCACTCAGCCACCGGGAAATCGTTGCCCGTCGCATGGAGACCCTCATCGCTCCATCGCCTGCTGTGGGTTCTCTCCTGCCTTTTGCTTTTCATCTTTCCTGTTTTTTGCTGTGCTCATCCTCACATGTCCTGCTCCGGCTAATTTTTGCTTATTGGGGAGGTGGACACACGTCTCGTGGTCTTGCAACTGCGCCTTTTCTATTAATTAGGCCCAAACCCCTACACAATTCATGCAAACAATTATTGCATAATTTGCAATTTCAATTAATTACAACCATTTTCTCTACTGACCTGTCCGTATTCCCAATGCCCAGAAATCTGATACCGGCTCACGCGTGTACCACGTGACAAACTACGGTGCCGACCCGACCGGGATTTCCGACTCCACCACCGCAATCTCCACAGCCATCTCCGACGCGTTCGCCTCTGCCACTCAATCTTCGCTCATCGCCGGCATCGCCAACCTCGGTGGCGCCGAGGTTCATCTCGACGGCGGTATCTACCTCATCAGTTCCCCCATAATCTTTCTCGCCGGTGCTGGCAACATCAAGGTAGGTTCATGACATCAATTGGTTATAAATAAGGTGCATTTTTTCCTGCCCTAATCTTTCATCCATCGGCGCAGATCCACAGTGGATCCCTAAGGGCTAGTGCCGACTTCCCGGCGGATCGGTATCTCATCGAGCTGTGGGCGGCGCACGACACCAGCGAAAGAAACCGCACCACCAGCGACGGATCCGCCGCATCTGGTTACGATTACGAGTACGTCTCGCTGCGTGATTTGATGCTAGACGCCAACTACCGCGGTGGCGGCATCGCCGTTGTCAATGCCCTTCGCACCGGCATAGACAACTGCTACATCGTCCACTTCACTACCGATGGCGTCTTCGTCCGTGACGGCCACGAAACCCTTATCCGCAGCTCTTTCCTCGGCCAGCATATCACCGCCGGCGGCGACCCCGGCGAGAAGAACTTCTCTGGCACCGGCATCAACCTGGCTAGCAACGACAACGCGGTCACCGACGTCGTTATATTCTCCGCTGCCATCGGGGTGCTCGTCTCCGGGCAGGCCAACGCCCTAACCGGCGTGCACTGCTACAACAAGGCGACTGGGTGGGGCGGCACGGGCATCTACCTCAAGCTGCCCGGGCAGACCCAGACCCGGATCTCGAATTGCTACTTGGACTACACGGGGATTGTGGCGGAGGACCCAGTTCAGCTGACCATCTCGGGCTCCTTCTTCCTGGGCGACGCCAATGTGGTGCTCAAGGCAGTCAAGGGCGTGGCGAAGGGTGTGGAGATCGTCGACAACATGTTCGACGGCGGCGGTACGGGCGTCAGCATCGTGGCGCTGGATGAGTCGAACACGAGGTTCAATGACGTGGATCAGGTGAGGGTGAGGGGGAACTCGGCGCGCGGAATGACGGCGCGGTCGACGGTGGCGAGGGCAGCTGTGGCCGGGAACGGGACGAGGTGGGAAGTGGACTTCTCGTCCGTGCTGCTGTTCCCGGACCGGATCGGGCACGTGCTGTACGTGCTGCAGGCGGCTTCGCAGTTCCCAAGCCACGCACTAAGGAACGTGTCGGGGAACCGCGTGGTAGTTGAGTCTGACACGCCGGTCCAGGCGACGCTACACGTAGAGGTGGATCAGGGGCTGCAAAGCGTAGCTGCTGTCTGAAAGCATTCTTCAATGGAATATACACGATTACTTTTTATTAAATATACAAAAAATTAGAAAAATGAAGACAATACTGAAATTACTGGTGGCAAAGAAGCAACTTGTTATCACCTTTTCGTTTTTCTTCTTTCTTCCTGTTTAAGTAATTGAAAAGTTCGATAGCAGTGTCAAAAAGTTCATCAAGGAGTCTAGTTTCTTTTTTCAACGGTCGACTCGCATTCTGAATTCAATAGGCATACATTGCAATGCAGGAACAAGGGTGATTCGCTACCTAAACCAAAATCTTTTACTTGTAAGGAACCAAGTAAAAGATTTGTTAGAAGCTACCTAAACAAAGAATAGGAGAGTACAATTGTGGAACGCAGAGGCCCACGACGTAAGCACCAGTAGAAATTTAGGCAGGTGAGTGTCTGACTATGTCATCCATCAGATGAGACGTAGAATAATCTAATTTCTGTTGTTTGGTTGGCTCTACATGTTAGGAGTCATAATCATATCTATGTAATTAATACCTGTAAGAAAATGAAGAGGAAGGAAGAAATCAGACATTGTATATATGTTTTTCCAAGCTATGACATTGATATTGTCAAAAGTTGATATCAGCTATTTGTTACAGGCAAAGGTAGGCAGGTGGACAGGTATAGTTGTTGCACTTATGATGTTGCTTCATCTTCTATGCAACAAGGAAACACACCCACAAAAAATGTTATTATCATTTAGTTGAGAAGATGTGCAGGTCAAAAAGCAAATGGTTGATTTTCCACTTTCATGGCTGGTGAACAAACTTTTTGAGGCGGGAGATTACATGATATTAACAAACTGATGGAGCCAAATTTTGTTTAGCTTACCAACAAAATTTGTAGAATCAGTGCCTTTCACTATCAGGTTCGATCAATCTAACGCCAATGCGTTTGATCTAATTAGAAAGCATATATGTCTTAATCACCACGAAAAGAAAAAAAAAAGACATGCAAAGATTACTTCGTTTTGGAGATTGAAAAAAGTTGATGAGCTAAATAACCTGTTGCTCTGATGTAGCAGTAAAAGCAACACTATTTTCAAGCTATATGTGTTTCCTAGTTTGGAATATTTTGGGTCTTTCAGGAGTGTATTCAAGTTAAACAAGCTACATTCTTTATCAGAGTTCCTCTATGGATGGGCAATCGAGGCAAAATTCGAATTGCCGTGAAATAAACAAGTAGGCAGGTTCATTGTCTTGCACAATAAAAGACTATGATTATTAGATTTCACCAGAGTATCACATGCCAAAAAAATCACACTAAAAATGTAATATACAATTATTCAAACAAAAATTTACAAAATCAAACAAAAAGAACAATGAACATTTTACCTTGCAATAGGATCACTCATTTATAATTTTTTGCTCACCCATTATAATGCACAAATGTACTAGTTTGTTGCATTAACCCCCAACACTTAGCGATAAGAATTGCTTAAATCTCTACCTCAAGCTCCTACATCATAGAGGGTGCTTCTTTCCTTTGTTTTGGCCTAGCTCTTCATCATTTTAATGAAATAATTTCAAGGAGTTGACATTAAAAAAAAAAAAGATTGAATCTTAAGTTTTCAAATAACTCAACCTATATTTGACCATGATGAGTAGTCTTTTTTTGAAATTTTTCTATAATTATACAATGTTAGTCTGAGAAGAACCTAATTGTAAATTGAAAACTCAAGGCCTTTATGATAATGATTGAGATCATTTTCCTTTCTTGCTTTTTTCACAAGACATTCTCAAGCTTTGCTATACAACTCTTGCTTCTCTCAAGCGAATAGTTGAACATATTGACACTTGCTGCTCAAGCTCTACTACAACATGTCAATCGAGGACAGTGGCTATTAGCGTAGTACCAATACTAGTGAACTCTTGCCATTATGACTTGTGCATATAATAAATAGATTGGGCATCTTCCAATAGAGATATTAAATTTTATGGACCAATAATGACATAATCTTAGAGGTACAGTTCCAATACACATTCATATGCTATATTTTCCCATCTGTTTGCAAATTCCTTTCAATCAAACACTTTCAAACACAAGCATATCATCTTAAATAGACAAGTCTACCAGTGTCATGGGAAACATGCATGTTGCTAGCTCATAATGTTTGCTACTTTGCCATATTTTTTTTTATAGAAGCGTTCCATAACAACTTGAGCTGGACATTACTCGGGTCTTAGTATGAAAATTGCATAATTAGAAATTCAATCAAATGTCACAAACTATGCTTGTCCACCTCTGGAACCCCACTAATGAAATTCATAGAGATTAACATATCACACTTCTCCAAAAATAGGTAGGGTTATAATAGACTTGCCTCTCTCCATACATTTATGTACATGTAAAACTCCATCTACATTCAGTAGCAAGATCTCACTTAGCATCATCATTTTTACCTTGGGTAGCTTCCTATTTTGGTCAAGTATCCCATGTAGAATTTCCCTCCTTAGTTTGTTGATTAAAGGGATATATAATTGATCATTATCAGCCATAAGCAACTTTTCATTATTTATGTAAAACAAAAAAAGTTCATTTTTTTCCTAGCCCCTTTGCATATTCAACAGATCACAAAGAAGCATTAAAGATGTGGTTGGTTAAATGGGGGACTAACTGCCCTCTTGAAATTTCTTTATACCAATTTAAGAACTAGCTAAAAACAAAAGAGTCTAAGAATTATCTTCAATAGATCACAACATATAAGACATCTGATGCACAACCTATCCTACTAACCTAGTGAGATAATGCAGGACGAAAAGAAAATTTGTCTAAGAAATAACTTCACCTTCTTTATACCAATTTGAGAACTAGCTACAACAAAAAAGTCATAATGTACAAGTATAATGCTCGAAGCTTCGTTACTCTTCATCGTAATTCAACAAGCTGAATTCTTTTTGCTTCAAGAGGCTCTCCTGAATTCGCTCCTTGATCACCGTTCCCTAATGACATGGAACGAAAATTAGGACAGATGTAGTAGAAATTGGTAATTTTGTCTCATCTCCAAACGGTGCTCACCATTTGGTGACAACCTTCCTCAAACTTTTCAAGAAAACCAGCAACCCAGCGATCTGCATTCTCCACCCATTCATCGTGAAGCAGACCTAACTGCCATTGGCCAGTGAAAGTGTTATAATCGTACAAATTCAGATATAACAATGTTGACAACAAACGTCAAGACGTAAAGGTGGTCCACTACTAGAATTAAGTGGATAGAGAACAGATAGTGCTTCTTTCAGTTACATCTCTGACGACATCGGGATCATCTGTCTAAAGAAACAATGATGCAAGATGTACTAATATGCGGTGATAAACCTGGCAAATATTCAAGTAGCATGAGTCAAAAAGAAACAAACAATGGCAAGATGAGCAATCCGACTACAGGTATTACATCAATCTATTTCAGACCTATTATATTGGCCATAGTAATGTTATCAATTTTCGTGCTTCCCCTCAATAACGAGCGAACAGAATGCAACAGCTCATCTCAAATCTTCTTACAAATGACAGCAAAAGCCAGTTTTTAGCACATATACTAAGCAGACAAACTAGTGTCTTTTGTCCACTCCTAGTGATGGTTGTACTTAATCCCTGCTATGAAGTAGATTTTAATGCTCTTCTTTTGGCAGTATGAAACCAAAATAAAGTCTTCAAGATTGATTCCGAAACCTTTGCTACATGAGTCAATAAAGAATCAAGAGTCCTTATACAAATAACAAAATAGACGTTGGATAATCTCATCAACTTGGTTCTAGTGTCATCAATAACACCTATATCAATCCATGACCTCAAAAACCATCAGCAAACACCTAATAACAACCCTCCTACACTAACAAGATCTTTGGTTCTTACCTCCATGATGAATATATTGCATGCAATTGAAGGATAACTATAACAATAACAACAAATAGCAATGATAAGAATGACAACCAAAAAAAGAATAATAATCATGATCATCATCAATAATATTGAGTAAAGGTTCAAGCAAATGGCTTTCTTCACCATTTCTACATTTATAAACTGTTCTGGATCAAGTATTGAGCAAAAGGATTAAGCAATAAGCATAAGTATGCATTAAACTATAGAGCATCTAAAAGTAGCACTATGGTGAATGAAAGATAACTCAAATTTAGTGATAAAACAATTATAACACAAATACCATTCTAGCCTTCTATTTCAGCATTATATATTGCTAGAATTTTCTTAGTTCCCTTCTATCTTATCTCTTTTTACATAACTAGTCCTGCTCAGATTGCCTAAGACATCATTAGATATTCAGACAAGGATAGTATTCCAGAGTCAGTCAGAAATCAGATCTTTTAAAATGAAACTAAGATAGTTAAAAAAAGGGTTTTGAAATAACACAGATTAAGGGAGGGATCATTCCTATGAGACTAATTTTAATTGTAGAAGTAAGAATTAGGTACTGAAAAACTAGTGTATTTCTCTACGTTCTAGAAGCAGCATTTCGAGAGTGCTACATTTCAGAATCAAGAATTGATAATAGTATATGTAAACTAATTCGGATTACCTTTTTCCCCACTTCTTCATGCTTCTGTTTAACTTTGTCACAGAGCTTCTCAAATTCCATATTCACCATCAATCGCTTTTCCTGGAAACCATAAATGTGGTAAGAGACAATATGATAACATCTGTGGATATTACTAGTTATTATATCTAGTGACATATTTTATAAGAAACACTTATCTGACCTTCATGTAGCTGACACCTAGCTCCTTTCTAGTGTAACCCCTGGCCAAGTTACGCATCACATACTGGTTGTAATCTTTAACTAGCCTCATTATAAGATCAGATGTTGAAATTCCTTCTGTGCGCTTGGTTTCCTTGAACTTTCCAATGGCTTTAACCTGGTGCAATATGTTAATAAATGATGAAATGAAATTGAAGATAAGAAATCTAACAAATTTAGAAGACATTGAGTTTAAAAAATGCATATACATTTAAGGACTCACAAATTCATAGACATCTTTGCCAGCTCCACTTGTATCAGCATATCTACAATTTACAGAAACAAAAGAGAGTTCGAATTGATCAAAGACAAGGAAATATATATATATAGATCCCTTGTACATGAGCAGAAGTAAGATTGAAAAATACTTAAATGCTTGTTCTTTTATCAATAAGAGAGCTAGATTATTCAATTATATTACTATTTTTTTCACTAAAGCAGCCTCTCAAAAATGGAACTCTTGCCCTACTACTCAGTAGCTCCTATGATATATAGAAACAAAAGAGATTTCAAATTGATCAAAGGAAAGAAAAAACATTTTCACCCTTTCACAATAATATTAACAGAAAGGAGCGAATACTTAAATGCAGTTTCATTTATTATAAAAGAGCTAGATTATCCCATTATAAACTAAAATACCCTCTCAAAGTTGGAACTTTTGCCTTATATAACAACATATCAGATGTGAAGAGCAAACCACTAGCTACGCTAATACTTGGTAGTTCATATTGGAAACTAATCTTTTTTTCAGAGTCTACCTGATATGTAATGTTCTTCTTTCCTGAATTTAATTTTAATTTAGACAATTTCCTCTCTCTTGTTTGAATTGTCGATTACTTTCCATCTCTTAGCCAAAAGCTGGCTGCACTCACATTGTTAGTGTTGTGCATGCTACAAATTTTATTTTTGATAAACGTTAACATATAGTTTATTCATTTAATGAAATCCAAGGATGAATATCATTTATGCATGACCGTATGCAGTATAATGATCATACCAAGGAATTAAATACCGGTCTATACCGGGCAGTTGTACTGATATGTATTGGACTAAGTGCCCGTTTGAAGCTGTGTTACTTTTTGATGTGATAGGAAATACAGCAGAAAGCAGCACTATTTTGGTGTTTGGTTTACGAACTTTGTGTTAGAATAGTATTACTTTTGGTGCTGTAGAAAGAAGCAGGGTCTCCCTTGCTTTTCCTGCTATGACTTCACTCTCTCTCCCCTCCCTCTTTTTATTAAAAATATTATATTTTTTATAATTTTTATAAATATATATAACAATTAATTATATTATTACATTAATGTTTATAATATATAATATATAATATTAAATTTTAATATATTATTATAATGTATAATAATATTAAATTAATTTCTTTTAAAAAAATTTAACCATTGAATTTTATATGAAAAAATGTTTTTTATTTACCTAATCCAAAATTTTGTTAATTATTTATTAATTTTACCAACATATTTATTTGATATAATTTTAATTTAAAAAAAATAAATAATTCTATTACAATATTTAAAATATTGAATTTGATATAATTCCAACCAAACCTAAGTGTTTTTTTTAACTTTTAGTGTAAATTTTAAAATAATCAGTTGGTCCATGGATGCACGTGATTAGTAATACAAATATTATTATTATTATAAAATAATTATAATTTTACACATAGTTATTAAATTTTTTTATTTTATATTTAACTCTTGGTTATTATAATTTTACACATAGTTAATTAATTTTTTATTTTGTATTTGACTCTTGGTTAGTTAGAAAGCTTTTTTTTTTATCGTTAATTTTTGTATAGTAGATCTACCAGAATAATTTTATTATAATTGCTACAGTAATAGTACATAGTACAGCTGTCAAAGCAGATACATCTAAACACCTTTAAAAGTAGGTTCTACAGTCACAGTCACAGTGCAGCTGCGGCAGCATAGCAAAACCAAACTAGCCCTAAGTGTCTGACCATAGACCGGTTCCGATATATGGTCAGTACTAGTATAAATATGTAATATATAATTATATAAGTATTTTTTTGGTACCGACCGGTACCATTCGTACTGTCATACAGTACCACCGATGCACAATGGTCCAATGAAGAACTAGTTTATCGATACATATCAATATTTTAAACCTTGGATCATACCATTTATTTCTTTTACTTAAGGATTATTATTTAATGAAATTCAAAGATGAAAATTGCTTAGTGGATAACCATGCATTGCATCACATGACAATAAGAAGGATTCATTAGAAGAGGATTCATTACTTCTAATGGGAGAAAGAGTTTCGACTTCAATGTGATCATTACTCATTACCCTTGTTCTTAAAACTTGTTGAGAGTAATGTATGATCATTACTCCAATAAGTAGTTAATCTTGAATGTTTTTGACCTCTGAGCGTAGGCGATTCTAGGGCTCCGACCTAGGATTCCGATGTCGTCCACCAATTCGGCGGCGTGGCGGCGACTACTTCAAAAACGCTCTGAGCTTGCGTAGGCGGGGGCTCTTGGAGGCAGGGATACGCGGTTGGGTCTGCTCGCTGGCAGGAATTCTGAGTCTCTCCCGATTTTTGGGTACTGCTCTATCCCCTTTATGCTGGTTTTCGTCTCGTGTCGTGGTTGTCTACGCTCTTTCTGTGTTCCATCTCTGCCTACCAGTTTTCTTTTGGACGCCCTGTGGTCTCGATTTTTTATTGCGCGGCTCTATTGAAGTCCCCTTTGACTGCTTTCCCCGCGCACAGTCTTTGGGTGTTTTGGGGTGTTTTCTCTGTTCTCCTGGGGCCTGGCGTGGCTTTTATAGTAATGTCTATATAGTAATGTCTAGCAGCCAAGCCGGGAACGCTGCGCAATTGCTGGTTGGGGGGTCTCCTGCGGCGCCCCTTACTCAGGCAACTCGTATTCCCTACCCCCAAAAATCGTGGAGCTCCTTGTTCTCAAACCCCCTTGCTTGCAATCCAAACTGCACTCTGTCACAGTCTGAGGTTAAAGTCGAGAACGGGATGCTGGATATCTCTGTCCCAAAAGAGGAGTTCGCTGCGAACTGCTCGTTCTGGGAGCATGCCCTGGTTGGATACTTCATCGAGTTTAGGCCTAACTTCCAGGTTCTGAAACAGAAAGTCACTCAATTGTGGAAGCCTAAAGGCGAGCTGGAGGTTTACACACTCCTTGGTGGATTCATTCTTTTCCGGTTCGATGCTGCTGAGGACAAGTTGAATGCCCTAGAGAAGGGCCCCTAGTTTGTTTTTGGAAAGATCCTGATTCTCAAACCATGGAGCCTTGATGAGGAGCTGGTCCGGGTGGACTTTTCTTCTATTCCACTCTGGGTTCGCATTCACAATCTTCCCCTGAAATGGTGGTCCCCTGGAATTATCGGACAAGTGGCAAGTGCCATTGGGAAGCCTCTCTCTATGGATTTGGCTACGGCCTCCAAATCTAGGCTGGGGTATGCCAGGATTTGTGTGGAGCTGGAGGCCTCCTCTGATTTCCCTGAGGTACTCTCAGTCATGGTTAATGGGAGCTCCGAAGCCCATCTCTACTTTGAGTATGAGGCCATTCCTGCTAGGTGCTATAAGTGCAATCTTTATGGCCACAACACAAAGAGTTATGCTGCAGCTGGAAAAGTTCTAGTGGGTCAAGTATGGAAGGAGAAACAAATACTCCATCAAGAGGCTGCTGAAGGTTTGGGTACCATAACAGAAAACCAAAGCCCATGTACCCCACCCAAAGTTGAGGCAGGGGTCCCTCTCAAGAACCGCAGGCCCCTAAGCCTGCTCCCAAAAACTATGGCCGCCCAGCATATATAATGGCAGCACCTTGTGCCATAGCTCATGAGAAAGGGAAATATATCATAATGGCAACACCCCCGTTTGTGCCCATCCTGGAGGCTGACAATGATGCTGTGGATGAATTGGAACAGAGAGACTTGGACTGCCTGGTCATGCAGGAGTCACGAGAGGAGGCCGGATGTCTTCTAGATCGCACGAACTTTGTGGTTGTTGTTTCTAGAAAAAAGAAGAAAAAGAAAAAAACATAAGAATCAATTAACTTCCGTGGACCCTAAGAGTCAGTGTCCCTCGCCACCGGATATCCCATGAACCCTTCACCGGCTCCCATTGTGTGTTGGAACGTGAGAGGTTTCAACGCACTAGTGAAGAGGAAGGAGGTAGAAATGGTGGTCAAAAGATTCCATGTGAAGATGATAGCTATTCTTGAGACCCGCGTCAGTGAGACTAAGAGTGCTGGCATTTTACAGTCAGTCTTTCCGGGATGGCCGCTTGTTAATAACTATGCCTGCATTCCAGGTGGCCGAATTTGGCTGACCTGAGACCCGCTTGTGTATAGGATCGATGCCTTGGAGATTACCGGGCAAATACTAATGGGGAGGGTATTTAATACTTGTGGAGATTTTCTTTTCATCTTGGGGGTAATATATGGTTTGTATTATGCTAATGAGCGTAGGCAGATCTGGCAGACGATTGACAACTGGCACAACCACGGTCCTGTGGTCATGATGGGTGATTTCAATATGCTCTTCTCGCTTGGCGACAAATTGGGGGGCTCCAACCACAATGATCAGGAGATTCTTAATAACTTGGAGGCTTGCGGCAACTTGGGCATCTCGGACATCAATTATCGCGGGGACTACTTCACATGGTCGAATTCTCAACATGGCCAGCACCAAATTTCATGTAAGCTGGACCGCATTATGGTAACTCCGAAATGGATGGAAAAATTCCCTCATGTTGAGGCTTTCTTTCTCCATCCCGGATTATCTAACCATTCCCCAACTCTATTGATTTTTGGACCTCATGGCCAGCGCAAAGGGGCTCGTTTTCATTTCTAAAACCATTGGACCACCTATCCAAGCATGATTCAGGTTGTCCAGAACACTTGGAGATCAAACCATATTAGAGGCACACCCATGTATATTCTATGCCACAAATTAACCATGGTCAAAAAGGCTCTCAAAAGCTGGGCCATGGAGCTTAGAAAGGAGAAAGAAACTACTCTAAGGGACAATCACGTGAGGCTAGCGGCTATACAACTGGATCTCCAAACAAATCCAACTGATGAAAGCCTTTGTACCTTGGAGAGGAAATATCGGGACGCTATTCGAATATACTGGGAGGACGAAGAATCGGCCCTCAAGCAAAAAGCGAGAGACCAGCGCATCTCACTGGGGGACTCAAACACCACTTACTTCTACAACCTAGTGAAGACCAGGCGCATACGAAATTCCATCTCCGCTCTCAAGGACTCCCACGGTGTGCTTGTCTCCAGAGATGAATTAACTAAGGAGGCTGTTAGCTATTTCAAGGAGATCCATGCCCCTTGTGTGGTGCATCGGCAACTTCACATTCCTGTCAAACAAACTCTAAAGCCCGCAACTATCCTCGCCCTTAATGCTCGCTTCACAAAGGATACTATTGAGAAGGTTATCTTGGAGGCAAATACTACAAAGGCTCCGGGGGTTGACGGCCTCAATGTTGTTTTCTATAAATCATGCTGGGATATTATCAAAGATGATACCCTCGCGGCCATTATGGACTTTATGGAGTAGGGCCAACTCCTCAAAAGGGTAAATATCACCTCTTTAACTTTAATCCCAAAGGTCCCTAATCCCTCATGTTTTGCAGAGTTCCGGCCCATATCGGTATGCCAATTGATCTATAGGTTTATCTCCAAAGCCTTTGCGGACCGACTCCGCAATTCTCTTCCAGATATTATAGAAGACAACCAACATGCGTTTATCAAGGGCAGATCAATCCATGAAAACATCCTTCTTTGCCAGGAGATCATGCATTTATCATAAAAAGACCGGGAGCCCCCGAATGACTATCAAGGTGGACATCCAAAAAGCATTCGATTTGGTTCATTGGGACTTCTTGGAAACTGTCCTTAGAGCTTATTTATTCCCTGCTGGTTCATTGATCGGGTCATGGCCTGTGTGACCTCCCCCACTTTCACCGTCAGTTTAAATGGGCAGGATGAGGGTTTCTTCAAAGGCACCAGAGGACTGAGACAAGGTTGCCCTATGTCTCCCTACCTCTTTCTCCTTGTTATGCAGTATCTCACGGACCTGCTCCATGATCAAATCAGCGGGGGGCATCTCCGTCCCCAAAAAAAATGCAGGAAGTTGGGGATCACTCACCTCCAATTTGCTGAAGACATGATTACATTCTGTGAGCCCTCTGTAAATTCTGCCCGTGCTGTGGTTAGCGCCTTAGAAATCTTCTACCACAATACAGGTCTGAGAATTAACAAGGCCAAATCACAGGTCTTTTTGTCAGCGACTTGCCTTCCCCATATACAAGACCATCCTCTCTATCCTTGGGATTCCAAAAGGTGATCTACCATTCCGGTACTTAGGCATACCGATCACTAGTAAGCAAATTAAGGCAGCGGATTGTATGCCGCTTGTGGAGAAATTGACCAAATTTCTCACTGCCTGGTGAGCACAAAAATTATCATATGCCGGGCGGGTTGAGCTGATGAAATCCATATGCTATGGCAACCTTAACTTCTCATGCAGCCCTTAAACTGCCAGCGGGGGTGATCTTAAAGATAAACTCAGTTCTTGCAAATTTCCTCTGGTCAAGGGGGCCTAACAAAGGTATGGCTAAGTTGCGTGGTGCAATATCACCAAACCCACACGTCTTGGTGGGACTGGTCAGCCCGACCTTGAGAAGCTAAACTTGGTCTTCCTCATGCGCCATATTTGGAGTGTTGTGACAGATAAGAACTCACTCTGTGTCAAATGGATTCACGAGAGATATTTGCGTTCCGACACCATATGGTCGGTTAAGCTAACGGGCCACATTCCTTGGGTCATTCGGAATATATTATCAGCTAGGGACCTATGTAAGAGGATGGTGGGCTACAAGATTGCGAATGGCTCCTCCATTCATCTATGGCTAGATCCATGGTTTGAGTCCAAAATTTTGCTCGACTTAGTAGAAGACACCAGATTTGAAAACCCTCCGAGGAAGGAAACGCGCCTTGACTCCTTGATTGTTAATGGTAGGTGGAAGATCCCTGTTCCGAGATCTCATAGGCTGCTAGATGTGTATGGAGCTTTCCCGTAGGTCCCAATCCATCATCGTCAAATCGAGGATCAAATCTACTGGAGGATGACTACTCACGGGGCCTTCACAATTAAATCAGCCTATGAAGGACTCTTTCATGCAAACACTATGTACTGGAATGATATGGTCTGGTTTAAAGGAAGGATCCCACGTCACTCTTTTTTCATGTGGATGCTATTCTGGAGCGGTTGAGCACCCGCCAACGGCTTTTTGATTGGGGAATTGTGCCGAATCCAACCTGCATCCTTTGCAAATCCTACCCCGAAACCATAAACCACCTTTTTTTCAACTGTGAAGCTGTTGCATATCTATGGGGGCGGGTGAAGAGAGGCTGTGGCATTACATTTAAGGGGAGCACTTGGGCTGCCACCATTGGCCGGCTGACGCACCAATGGAGGCAGGGGAGAGATTATAAGTTATACGTCAAAAAGCTATTCTTTACTGGGGCAGCCTATTACATCTAGAGATTCAGAAATATGACACTCTTTGGTTCTCAGGAAAGAGGGATTCTGGACTTCTATAGGCTCTTGGTCTCTGATGTCAAAGCCAAGATTATGAGCCGTGTTAGGGGGGAGAATGGGAACATGGAGATTCTGAACTACTTGCGCTCCTGGGAAACCCCCTCTTGAGGAATTGCGCTCCCTTCTAGTGCCATACCCATGATTTTGTTTTGGACTCTGGATTTTCTACCCATGTTCTTTTGTTCCTGATGTCTATCCAGATATGCATTTCTGCATCCTTATCCTTGCTGCCAAATGGTTGCTACTACTGACCCTCACGGCTGTTCTCTTGCCCACATGTGGGCTTGGCCTCACTTGCAGGTATGGGGTCTTTTGATATGTTGGGTGTCTCCCTGCTTCTTAACGCGAGGTGGCTCCATTGAGGGGCTTCCGGGAAGGCTTCAGGAAGCGCAAATCATCTCCACGAGTCCATAGCATGGCGGATGAGCAGCGACCAGGCTGGCCTTTACTTACGCGTATCTCCCTGATGGCTGGTATTGGCGGCAATATGGATGACTTCTATTCTTGTGTGAGTGCTGTCCAACACAACACGCTGCAACCAAAAGGCAATAGTAATGTTATGCATTTGCAGTGTTTTTGGAATGTAAAATGTTGTATGAGTGCTGGAACGAACTGTTTTCCACTCTCCCTTTCTTTTCATTTGGTTTCAGGTGATAGAGATATGTAGCACAGGCTCCCCACGTCAGATATTATAGGAAGCTCTGTCAAAATTTTTTAGGGCTCTGAAAAGTGGATGGGTGTTGGAGTGATGGTCCACAACCTGTATATATTTTTTTGGCTTATATAAAATCTTATTCTTGCCTTTGGCAAAAAAAAAATGTGTATTAATTATATATTTTATTGTATTAGCATGTCATGTAACTTGTGTTAGTTTATTTACTTGGGTTAGGTGTCACGTGACTTCTTGGAGAAGCCAAGTGTTGGGTAGGTTGCAAAAGAAGCTTTCTAGTGTAAAAAAATTGGGTTTTGTTGTTCTACTCTTGATGCTGAAAAAAATGAGAAACGTGAGAACATTTTGGTGAAGTAAAAAGTGCATTCTATTGTAGAAAATTCCAGCACCTCACCCACCATCATTTTTCACTTATTTTGAGTAGATTGTGCGTCTCTAACTACTTTTTGCTTGCCAACATTCTAGTCTCTGAGCTTCAGGTTTAGAGAGCATCAAAGTGGGGAAAGAAAGTGAAGAGAAGAGGTTTTGAAGACATGGAAAGCAACAAGATCATCAACTTGAGTTTAGTTCAAGTTCCTCTTTCTTCCAAGGGGAAAATTATGATTTATAAGATCAAGACCTTGTGTGGACCACTTCAAGTGTTAGATATGATTAAAACCGGATATGAAGAACCAGGTGTTAATGTTAATATGGCAGTAGATGGAGTGAGAGAGTTGAAAGAGAAAAAACTCTTGATGCAGTTGTTCTTGGAATGATTCAAAGGGAGTTTCTAATGTGATATTTTCTCGGATCATAAGAGCAACAAAAGCAAAGAAAACATGGGAGATTTTGCGAAAAGAGTATCAAGGAAATGAAAAAGCCTTGTGTATACCAGAGTGGATGGAAATGCATGGACAGATTAAACGAAGCAAATGAGGGGTCATTTCCGCTATTTTTTTATTTGCCCAAATCGGGCGGAAACGCATTGCTACCTAATCTTGGACGTCATTTCCACTATTTTCACATGATCTCGCCTCGACCAGCTCGTCAAGCTCGCGGATGGCCGATGTACGCTAGTTCACACGATCCCGTCTTCTTCCCTCCTGCCTGCTATCCTCGGACCTCCCTCTCCTCCTTTCTCCTCCCATCTTCTTCCCTCGCGTGGACGAGGAGACCTCGCGTGGACAGCGAGTTCCTCGCAGACAGGGAGACCTCGCGCGGACGGCGAGACCTCACATGGACGGCAAG
This sequence comes from Costus lasius, assembly GCA_027563935.2. Taxonomy (NCBI): domain Eukaryota; kingdom Viridiplantae; phylum Streptophyta; class Magnoliopsida; order Zingiberales; family Costaceae; genus Costus; species Costus lasius. Next base: position 77,662,762 of record CM050453.2, on the reverse strand, counting down.
TTCCTCGCGGACGGGGAGACCTCGCGTGGACAGGGAGACCTCGCGGATGGCGAGTTCCTCGTGGACAGGGAGACCTCGCGTGGATAGGGAGACCTTGCGGATGGCAAGACCTCACGGATGGGGAGACCTCGCGGATGGAGAGACCTTGCGTGGATAGGGAGATGCAAACAGGACGGAGAGACCTTGCTGAATCTTGATCACGTGACCAAATTTCCCATCCTCTATCTTTTCCCTTCCTTCATCTTTTCCGTCCGTCATTTTTTCCATCCCTGCTAGTAAACAGGGTGTTAGTGATAAGAGAACTACAGAGAAGATTTTGAAGATTTTGATAAGTGTTTCTGAAAAGTTTGATCCCATTGTTGCTGATGATTGAAGAAACTAAAGATATGGCAAGGTTTGGTGATCAAGAACTTATTGGTTCCTTGAAATCTTATGAGCAAAGGTTGGTATGACGCTCTGAAGAATCAATTGAGGGGGGCTTTCCAACCCAAACTAGTTATTGGTTCCAAAGATCAAGAGAAAAGTTCATCAAATAATGCAACCAAGAAAGAAGAATACTTTGGAGGTGGTAGATATGGAAGACGAAGAGCAAGAAGTCAAAGTTCAAGAGGAAGAGGTAGAGGCCAATTTTGCTATGATAACAAACCAAGTGAAGAAGGTATAATAAGGATATATCCTGTGCGTGACAACGCTGGACATCTTGCTAAAGATTGTTGGTATAAGGAGAATAGGCTAAGATGTCATAATTGTGAAAAACTTGAATGATCAGCAAGCAAGCATGGTTAAAGAAAAACAAAGTGAAGGGAGTTTGTTTTGTACTTATCAAAATGTGCTAGAACAAAAAGGTGAAAGGTTGGCTTGTTGATAGTGGCATATGACAACAAATAGAAGTACCTTCCTTGACTTGGATGCCACAATCTAAGGTTAAGGTAGGGACTAGAGAGTTCATGCAAGTAAAAGATATTGGGTTAGTTGTAGTTCAAACAAAGAGAGGAGTAGAAAGGATTCATTAAGTTTTATATGTTCTATATCTTAATCAAAATTTGTTGAGTGTGGGGCTGCTTGTAAAACATGAATACGCATTGCTTTTTGAAACCAATTGCTGCACTATTTTTGACAAGAAAGAAAAGAACCTAATCTTAGCTAAACTGGAAATGATGAATAGGTGCTTCCCACTTGAATTCAAGTATGTTAAAGATGTTGTAATGAAAATGAGTGAACAAGATGGTTCTTAGCTTTGGCACAAAAGACTTGGTTACATAAACTTTAGAGGACTCAAATTGTTTCATTAAAAGGGCATGGTGCAAGAGCTTCCTTATATTCATGACAAGAGTGAAGTGTGTGAAGGATATGCTCTTGAGAAGCATCATAGAAAATTCTTTCCGAAGAGAGTTGCATGAGAAGTTAGAGTTGGTGCACACCAATATTTGTGGACCTATGTCCACTACTTCTTATACCGGAAACTAAGTATTTTATCTTATTTATTGATGATTATACAAGAATGACATAGGTTTTTTTCATGAGACAAAAAATCATAAGTGTTCTCAATTTTTGAAAAGTTCAAATGCCTTATTGAAAATTAAAATGGATGTAGCATCAAAGTGTTGAGAAGTGATAGAGGAAAATAGTACACTTTAAGATAATTTCAAAGATTTTGTGAAGACGAAGGGGTGAAAAGACAACTTACAATTAGGTATACTCTACCACAAAATGGAGTTTCTAAAAGGAAGAACCAAACCGTTATGAAAATGGCAAAATCTATCCTAATTGAGAAGAAGTTGCCAAAGATCTTCTGGACTTAAGCTATAAGTTCAGTTGTATATTTGATGAATAAATGTCCAACAAAGGTCATTTGGAATTTGACACCATTTAAAGCTTGGAGTAGAAGAAAACCATTAGTGAATCACTTGAGAGTTTTTGGGTGTATGGCTTATGTTAAAATTCCAAAAGAGAAGAGGCATAATTTTGATGAGGTGAGTGAGAAATATTTATTTATTAGCTATAGCTCTATATCAAAGAGCTATAGATTATTCAATTTGGAATCCAAGAAAATAATTATTAGTCGAGACGTAATATTTGATGAAAATGCTAGTTAGAATTGGGAGAAGGAAATTAATGTAATAGAGAAGAATGAGACGTGGGAGCTTGTGAAGAGACCTATAGATAGAGAAGTTATTAAAGTCAAATAGATTTACAAAGTGAAACACGACTCGAATGGATCAATTCAACGAAACAAGGAGATATTGGTAGTAAAGGGGTATTCACAATAACTCAACATAGATTTTGATGAGATTTTTGCTCCAATAGCTCGGTTTGACACTATTAGAGCACTCATTGCCGTGACAACCCATAAAGGTTAGTTTTTGCAACAACTTGATGTTAAATTAGTATTCTTAAATGGTGAATTAAAAGAAGAAGTCTATGTCGAGCAACCTGAAGGTTTTGTGATTAAAGGGCATGAAAATAAGATGTATCAATTGAAGAAGACTCTCTATGGTTTAAAATAGGCCCCAAGAGCTTGGTATAACCAAATTGATAAGTATCTCATGAAACAAGAATTTCAAAGAAGCAAAACTAAGCCTACTTTATATGTGAAGCATCAAGGTGAGTTCAACATTTTCATTATTGCTCTTTATGTTTGTTAGAGTAGAGAGAAAGAGATAGATATTCTCATTATTGCTCTTTATGTTTGTTAGAGTAGAGGGAAAGAGATAGATAGAGAAGAGATAAGATAGAAAACCCTAAAGGGCTATATTATATTAATTTCCATGTTCAATTACACAATAAATGCAACCTCTATATATAGAGGTATTGAGTATATAAAATAATAATATTTTATTTATTACTTACTATATATAAATATTATTTCTAATATTACTAAGTATAATCCTAACTATTATCAATTTTAATACTCCCTCTCAAGTTAAAAAATATAAGATAATTATGCTCCAATTTGCATATAATAAAAAAGACAATGACATAATTTAAAAGAAAAGTAAAAGGTGGCGTTAGGTATCGCAAGCAGAAGTAGAAGGTGGTGTCAGGCATCACAAGCAGAAGTAGTAGGTGGTGTCAAGCATCACCAGCAAGACTAAAAATAGCAGCAGGCATCATCGACAGGACTAGGTGGCGTCAAGCATCACCAACAAAAGTAGTAAGTGGCATGAGGCATTGTCAACAAAAGTGGTAGACAGTAAGGCGTTGCTAGCATAGAGAGTGGCGTAAGGCGTTGCAGCAGGAGAGGGCAGTATAAGGTTTCGTCGACAAGATATGGCAGTGATGAACAGTGCTACTATGCAAATAAACAGTGTCATGGTACAGATGAATGGTACCACATGAATAGTATGGCTCGTGCACAAAACCATGGTGGAGAAAGAGAAAGAGAGATATCAATTGAGAAGCGACTAGAGTTTAGAAAACCTGCTCTGTTACCATGTTAGAGTAGAGAAAGAGATAGATAGAGGAGAACAGAAAAAATAGAAAACTCGGCTATATTATATTAACCTCCTTATTCAATTATAGAATAAATGCAACACCTCTCTCTATATATAGAGGTATTGAGTTTATAAAATAATAATATTTTAATTATTACTTACTATACAAAAAATATTATTTCTAATATTACTTATTCTAACTATTACTAATTATAACCCTAACTATTATCAATTCTAACAATGTTAATGATTTGGTATTTACCGGAAATAATTAGAAAATGATTGAAAAATTTAAAAATGAGATGATACAGAGGTATGAAATGAGTGATATAGGATTGTTACATCACTTTCTTGGCATTGAAGTTTATCAAGATGGAGATGGTGTCTTCATTTGTCAAAAGAAATATACAAAAAAAATTGAAGAAACATAGAGTATTTGATTACAATTTTATGTCTACACCATTTATTGTTGGTAAGAAGTTGATGAAAGAAGATGGAGAAAGAAAAGTGGATGCTACTAAATACAAAAGTCTAGTTGAAAGTTTATTGTATTTGACATCAATTAGACCTAATATTATGTTTGCTACTAGTCTATTGTCAAGATTCTCAATGGATCCAAGTCATATTCGTAAAGGAGCTGCAAAAAGAGGTGCTGAAGTATATTCGAAGCACTTTGGGATATGGAAGTGGCTATGAAGCAAAGTTAGTTGGGTTTTGTGACAGTGATTGGGCTAGTTGTGTTGATGACATGAAGATCACTTCAGGTTATGCTTTTACTCTTATTTTTTTTTCTTCAAAGAAGCAGCAATCTATTGCATTGTCTTTTGTTGAATCTAAATATGTTGCAGAGGGTCTTGTAACTCAATAAGCAATATGGTTGAAGAGAATTCTTGAAGATGTGGGAGAATGGCAAAGAATCCTATTTATCATAGTTGTACAAAACACATTTCAATCAAACATCACTTCATTTATTGAAGAAGGTGATGTGGAGCTGAAATTTTGCAGCAATTGACAGATATCTTTACCAAGACATTACCAATGAGAGAAGCATTGGTAAAGGCATTACCAATGAGAGAAGCATTTGAAGTTCAAGAGCAGCACATTAAGGGGGAGAATGTTGAAAGTATTGTGCATTAATTATATATTTGTTGTACTAGCATGAGAAGTAACTTGTGTTAGTTTATTTACTTGGTTAGGTGTCATGTAGCTTCTTGGAGAAGCCAAGTGTTGGGCAGCTTCCAAAAGAAGCTTTATACTGTGTAAAAAACTGGGTTTTGTTGTTCTACTGTTGATGCCGAAAGAAAATGAGAACATTTTGGTGAAGCAGAAAGTGCATTCTATTACAGAAAATTCCAGCACCTCTATCACCATCATTTTGCACTTGTTTTGAGTAGATTGTGTCTCTGAGTACTTTTAGCTTGCCAACAAAACTTCTCCCATTTTCCTATCCATACTCTCTAACTTTTTTCCTGGCATTAACTATAATTTACCCTCTATACAAATATTGGATATGATAATGCAATAAGATTTTCTAAATGGCACTGCACATCAATGATCAATCTTCCTATCAACACACTGCATTAAAGCTGCCTCTTTTTCTCGTCAGCCAATTATTGAATGATCTCACGTGTTACCAAGTAATGTCCCTCTCCTAAAGAAAAAAAATGGAACACAGCATCACAACTTTTTCCCAACATCTTGCTTTCCAACTGTAGCGTACCTTGAAGACACCCATCAAAGTTGCCAACTAATGGTAGTGCAAGCACATCTCGTTTCTGGTTACTCTTTGTCTAACCACTTCTACATAGCCATATTCTATGTTAGACATGATCTATTCCATTTTGTAGATCAACTGCACTGGACAATCTTATGCTTCAATTTGTACATAACACTATAATTTTTGCATGACACCAAGCATCTTTGCAATTTTAGCAATATAGCACACAGTCCTTTCTTCTCTGTAGTTGCCATCTATAGGTGTTTCTGCTCAAACATTATGGCACCCTGCAGCTATTACTCTAGCTGCCAACTCATGCATCCTATTTTTGCAACATACACCATTGCATTCTTCAGTTTATTACCACCTTTTTTACTGCAAGCAGCCTATATGGAAATTTTGAAGAATTGTCAGAAATTTAAGGGTGCATCAAATTTATTGTCCTGAGTTTATAAGGGATGCATAACTTCCTACCTAAGTTGTTATATTTTCTTCATAATACTAACTACAATAAATATGGCAGCATGATGCAATATTTATTGACTTCTACTTAGAGAAATCCTATATTTTGTGAATTTATAAATTAGAGATATCCTTCACCATGGTAAGATGAAAAAAAAACGGTTTCTATTTTGACCTAATCATTTATGAAGTTGAGAATACACTCATATTTCCTGAGTGGGCATGGTTTCAATTAATGTCATGCCTTATATTTCAACTAAAGACATTGCATAATGTGTTTTATTGTACAACTACTGTGGTAAAAAAAAAGGTTGCCCTATTGTTCACCCTCTCCTTAATCCTCCAAAAATGTCATTAGACACCGACCATGATCTCATGACTGAAGCAAAAAGATTTAGAGTTGATGAGATTAATTCTGAAATATGTTAATTAAAGAGTTAATAGTTTCAGTCAAGCGGATGCCCAACTAAAGTCCATAAAGGATAAAAGATAAAATGTAAGAATACTAAACAGTATGGTAAAATTATCAAGGAAGAAACACATCAGGTAAGTTGTAGAAGTAGACAACATAGTTAATAACAAAATTTACAATAAAGTATCAAGAACTTGATTGCAGAAAACTGCAGAAGCTAAAATATATTGGTATGCAAAAACATCTAGTCGGTGCACTTGGTTTGCAAGACCTTACGGTAGAGCATCATGAGCCACATAGTCAATCTTGTGCTTCTCAAGGAACTCCATCGTGATTACCCAAGGAGCATCAGGAATAACTTCATCAACCCATCTGTTAAAAGAATATGTACATGAGAATGTGACAGAAGAAAAGAATAGTAATAAAAACTAGGCACGTTTTAAAATTAAAACATTGTCTTCTTTTCATTCAATTTGAACAAACACCTTGGAAAATGAAGCACAAGAAAAAAGCTTAAAGAAGAAGACACAGACGAACAGTCGGAAGAAAATATAATCGAAGTCCAAAACATTGTTTCTGTAATCAACTTGCAATTTGTTCCACACAAAAAGAATACATTTGGGTGACAGTTGAGAATTTAAAGGGTGACCAAACAAGACATAATACTTGCAGTGACGCAGTGATTCGTAACGCTCCGTCTCCGTCATGACAGTCTTCCCTTTGTATTTGTGCGTCACTTCATCGCTGCAGCAACCCACAAGCAGATACGTGTTTGGAAACCTACAGGGCAAGGTCACAAGAAGAAGCAATGAACTAAAATTCGCAACAAAGAAATACTCTGAAAAAAAACGAAAATTTCTAACAGTAAATGAGAAACTAAAACAATAATAGCTCTACCGAAAGGAAGTAAAACAAACACAGGCAATACAAGGGGATCCGCAACGAATTCACAGAGCCAATGACCAAGAAATAAACCGAACAAGGTAAAGATTTACGCTTTCTTGGCCTGTTCGAGAGATCTGGCGTGGCCAAAGTGGAAGAGATCATAAATTCCGTCGGCGTAGACGCGAACGGGTTTGTCTTGATCTGCCTCCTCCAACACAATGACTTGCTTCTTCTCGGAATCCACCTCCGTTGGGTGGGTTCGTTCCGGCGCTTTTTCGGTCGTTTCCTTGTGCCGCGCCTCGGACTTTGGATCTGCCATTAAAAGTTGAATCTGTCGATCGAAGATGAGTTCAACGGGGGGGAGCCAAGCGGTGGGAATTCGAGCGAAAAAAAATGTTTTGTTACTCTCTCTTGGTCGTTTTATATTCTGTTTGATGCCTGAGTTTGTGAAGTTTCTGGATTTGGTGTTTTCATGTTTCCTAGTTTTTTGAAACGATAGAATTATTAAGTTAAACTATAATAAATCTATCCTCTCTTGAGGTTATAGGATTATGCTGTGGCCTGTGGGGGTAGATATATATTGAATTTAATAAGGCCTGTTTCTTTGGACGAAATTCACAAAGGAAAAAAAAATATATATTGAATTTAATAAGGAACAAGATACAGCCAATAAGCATGGCGATATTTTACCTTCAACAAAAAGAGAAAGAAGGAACGAGTGAGCCCTAATCCTTCAAATGCTCACAAGTGCTTCTGGTTCCCAGCCTGTGATTGTGTAGAATTACAATCACTCCCATGACTACATTCACTATATTTAAACAACAAAGTGCATTGAACAGTTTCAAGTGATTTTGACAACTACTCTACGGAGAATTGCCATATCACTTTTTTATTTGTTGTTTATAATTTATGAATAGTTTTTATATTAAAATTATGAGTTGGGAAGCTTAAAACTTATTTTTGGGATATAAACTAGCTCATTGACATTCTTATATTATGAACTCGCTTAATCATTTTGATTTGTTATTCAAGCAAATTAATTTAATTATGGTTAATTGATTTTATATGTCTTTATCTTAACTAAATAAATTTATGTTTTAGATATAGCAGTATATGCTAAAAGGTGATTTTATAGTATCAAAAAAATCCATAATTAAACATGTAAGGATTAGTTTATGAGAGTGGCTAACAATTACTTGAATGATTAAATTTAGCATATAACTGAATTTAATTTAGTAAGTTATAAGAATGTTTATTAAGTTAATATTAAGTCGAGCTACTCAAACGAGACAATATGTAACTTAGGATAAATTTCTTTAATTATTTGAACTAACTTAGCAAATTAAGGACATGTTTGGCTCCACTTTTAAGCTGCTTTTAATTAGCTTTTAAGTAGAAAGTAAAAAAAAAACTGTTTGGTAATGAAAAACAGAAGCAGGAAAAAAGTAAAAATTGAAAAAGCTACAATTTGAAACTTTTGTAGTTTCTGCTTCTTCAAAAAAGTAATTTACATTATTTTGTTTAAAATTTTAAGTATTATTATTTTAAATAATTTAAAATTTTTATACTAAAGATAAATAAAAAATATTTTTATTTTAAATAATTTAAAATAATATATTTATTTATTATTTTAAATTTTGATAGTAGTTAAAAAGCTATTAACCAAACATCTTATAAATTTTGACAGTACTGTGGGGTCATTTTTGGTCATGGTTAAATGTAATTGACCTTTATTAAATTCACTTTAAATTAATAAGATTTTTTATTTAATGGGTTCTGGCTTCTAATGAGCGCAAGCACTCATTATTAATTACCCCTAAGATTAGGGAACCTTTGATTAAGAGATCTATATAATAAACAACATTCTATAAATTGGAGGGCAAAAATAATTTATAAATTTCATATCAATACATGGCTCATGAACAGCTTAAAATTTGAATATTCGGCCTTGATGACTTGACAGCTTGTGAATAGTTGAACTTGAGATACTCAGTCTTGATGACTTGACAACTTGTGAGTATTTGGATTTGGAAAGTACTTAGCCTTGGTGGCTTGAGTCGTTGAACTTGAGATACTCGATCTTGATGACTTGACAGCTTGTGAGTATTTGGATTTGGAAAGTACTCGGCTTCAATAGCTTGTGAGTATTTGGATTTGGAAAGTACTCAGCCTTGGTGGCTTGAGTCGTTGAACTTGAGATACTCGGTCTTGATGACTTGTGAGTATCTGATTTCTGCTCGGCCTTGATAGCTTATGAGCATTGAATTTGATTTATGCTCCACCTTGATGGCTTGCGAGCATTTGATTTGATTTGTGTTCGGCCTTAGTGGTTTATGAGCATTTGAATTTGATTTATCATAAGGAATAAAAGCACCACATACACAAATATCATATTGAGGAGCTACGCCCCGATGACAAGCATCGACGTACACACCTCCCAAACACTATTATATTGTGATGGGTTTGATCAAAATGGGTTAAGTGAGTTAATTAGCTCATGTTCAACCAAATTTAAATCTTCAATCTAAAATCCAAGACCATACTTGGGAAGATTGGATTTAATTTTATATTAATGACTGTCCATTTGACTCATGTTGATGGAAATCATCTTTAGCCATCAAATATCGATCATCTTTATCCATTGACCTAAATTCATAGATCTGCTTAATCCAAGACTCGGATTGAAAATCTGACATCATATTTGGAAGGATCAGACTCAATTTAATAGAGATCAATTCCCTGATCATATCAAATGTCAACTGATTAACCTATATATTTTCAGATCAATGTGAGCCGTTGAGTTTAGATTAAACTCATCTTGATCATTCATCTAAATTCATTGATATGTTTCAATCTAGAATTCGGATCGAAAATCAGATATGATATTTGGAGAGATCAGGTTCAATTTAGTAGGGATCGACTCCTTGATCATGTAAATATGCATCCGATTGATCTAGATATCCTCAGATCAATTTCAGCCGTTGATTTAGAGTTTTGGTCAGATTTATCTTGACCGTTCATTTAGATTCATTGATTTGCTTTGATTTAAGTCTTAGATCGAAAATCTGATATCATATCTGAAGAGATCATGTTCGACTTAGTAGAAATCGACACCTGGATCATGTAAATGTGCATCCAATTGATCTAGATATTCTCAGATCAATTTCAGCCGTTGATTTAGAGTTTAGTCAGATTTATCTTGACCGTTCATTTGGATTCATTGATTTGCTTCAATCCGTGTCTCGGATCAAAAATCAGATATTGGATTCAGAAAGATCGGGTTCGATATAGTGGAAATCGATATCTTGATCATGTCAATCGTCGATGGATTGACCTAGATACGTTCGGATCATTCTTGGCCGTTAATTTGAAGTTTTAATCTGATCCGTTCGATCAAGTTTGATTTAATCAGATCCGTTCGATTTCTAACTTAGATCGGATTGGTCTGAACCGTCCGATTAAGCATGAATTAATGTGGATCGTTGATTTACTTTAAGATCTAGACCGTTGATTTTTATGTGAATGAATCTGAACCCTTGGATTCAATTTATTTGATCAAGTTGATCTCGTCCGTCCGATTAAACTTAATTTAATCTCGATCGTTAATTTGTATTTAGATCTGGACCATTGATTTTACATGAATGAATCTCAGCCGTTGGATCTAATTAATCAATTAGGTTTGATCTCAGCCGTCAGATTCTGCTTGAAGTAATCCGGATCGTTAGATATGTTGCGATTATGGCCGTTGATTTTCGTGGATGTATCTCATCCATCCGTCTTGTCTTTCATCTCTTTCGACGACGGCGGCGACGTTCGAATGTTAGGGTTCGTCGGCGCCGCTCGCTCACCGTTCCTCCGGCCGATCGGTTCTAGGTGTAGCCTCTCTACGTCGGGGGGGGGGGGGGACTTGTGGCCGGAGTTTGGAGCCTTATGGTGGAGTATCAGCGCCGAATCAGCGATTTAGGTGGAAATAGGGTCGCCGGCGGTTTTGCATTCGATTCCGGAGATCCTAAGGTCATATGAACGGATCCTCTCGCCTGTAGATTCGCCGACACGAGAAGAGCATGCAGGCGTAATTTTAGCGAGATCCAACGGTCGGATCTCGAGTTCTTGCAGTATAGTCCGGCGGACAATGAAAACTTCCAGATTGAGGTTTTGTTTACGAGCGGCTGTCTTCATCGTTAAATAAATTTTTCTTGTAATTTTGCACGGTCCTTAAAATCAGAACAGCAACAATGTGATAAGGGAATATAAAATCCCAAAACTTTTTAAGGGATATAAAGATCCCAGAAATAATCTAGGATATAAAATCCTAGGAATAAAATAAGGGATATGAAGATCCCAGAAATAGTCTAGGATTAAAATCCTAGGAATAAAATAGGGGATATAAAGATCCCAGAAATAGTCTAGGATTAAAATCCTAGAAATAAAATAGAGGATATAAAGATCCTAGAAATAGTCTAGGATTAAAATCCTAAGAATGAAATAGGAGATATAAAGATCCCAGAAATAGTCTAGGATATAAAATCCTAGGAATAAGATAAGGATATAAAGATCCCAGAAATAGTCTAGGATATAAAATCCTAGGAATAAAATAGGGGATATAAAGATCCCAGAAATAGTCTAGGATATAAAATCCTAGGAATAAGATAGGGATATAAAGATCCCAGAAATAGTCTAGGATTAAAATTCTAGGAATGAGATAGGGATATGAAGATCCCAGAAATAGCCTAGGATATGAAATCCTAAAAATAAAATAAGGAATATAAAGATCCCAGAAATAATATAAGATTAAATCCCAAAAATAATAGCTCTCTTTTTTTTTTTTTTTTTTTTTTCAAACTTTTCTTTTTTTATTTGTGCCTTGCCGAGAGCTTGGATGCTCTCAATATCTCCTCTAATTTCATTCAGCGAGATCTCCTCTCTCTTTCTTTTTTTTTTTTCTTGTCGTTGCTGGCTATCCATCAATTTCTCCCTCCTCTTTGATTAAGATCACCCTTTTTTTTATTTGCCAAGAGCCCTCCACCTTTTGCTCTCAATTTCTCTCTTCCCCTCCTTTGCCGAGACCAAACAAAATCATCCTACTCTTTTTTTTATTTTGCTACCGCCGAGACTTTTTTTTTTTTTCAGCCGAGCCTCTGCTCTTTTTTTTATGTTGCCGCCGCCGAGACTTTTTTTTTTTTTTTTTGCAGCTCAATTTAAGCCGCCGCCAAGACCCCTCTCTTCTCTATGCCAAGAACCACTTCAGCCGCTTCTCCTTTGTCGAGACCTTCAGCCGCACGAGAGGTCTTTTTTTTGTGAGAGAGAGTTGGAAAGCCTTCCCCTCCTGTGTGTTGTTGCCGAGAGCTTTGAAAGCTCTCAATTTCAGCCGCCGCCAAGACTTTTTTGGTTCGGCTCTTCTTTATTTTGTGTCTTGCCGAGAGCTCCTCTCTTGCTCTCAATTTCTTCTCTATCCTTTTTTTTTGCTCTCAATTTCTTCTCTATCCTTTTCTTTGCCTTCGGTTTTCTCTTTTATTTGCAGCCGAGCCTCTTTTTTCTTTGGACGCCAGACTCCCCTTTTTATAAAAATATTTGCCGCCTCTTTAATTGTGGCATGAGATCCCCAATTAATTATTCCATGATGACTTGACTTCCCTATTTGTTTTATTGCTTTCCTTTCTTTTTTCTTGCCAAGCGTGAATATGGTGCAATCCAATTTCTCTCCTTTTTTTATTACTTTCTCTCATATATCATCTCCTTATTTTTAATTTTAACACATTCGATTCTTCTCCCTTTTAACTTCCCAATTTTGGCACATCCGATTCCTTCCCTTGTTTATTGATTTGATTTTATTTGATTAATTTTTTTTTTCTTTTTTTTTTGGCCCGCCTTCAATTTTCTACTCGGTCAAAATAAATTCAATTGCTCTTTTTTTCTTAATTTAATTTTCATTCACGATTCTAATGTTAATTTTGACCTTACCCAAAATATGTATATATGAGTAAAAATAAATGATTTAACAAGTACAACATAGTGTAATACAACACACAGTACAATTATAAAACTATTAAAAGCGGAGTCAAACGAGCCCTAAGTATTTGAATTTAATGTGGTAAAACCCTAATCCCAAACTCTTCACATAATAGAAATCCATTTTAAACTCCATTGTTATTTTCTAAGTTTACTGCTCTAAAATTTGCATATGTTACTTTACCTAGCTAGTAGGATTAAGATTTGTTGGTACTTAATTATGTACTTAGAGCTACAATTATTTATTACTTTGATTAACTGTGCATTTGCAGCTACATTATCTTTCAATATCAATTTTGACGAGGATCAAAGGTTCTTAGATTTAGAAAAATGAATGTTATAAGCAAATATTTTTAGCAATAAAGATGTTATCTTAGATTTCCCTATCATCGACCAAAGCATATTGGTAAAGGTTATACATCTAAAATCCTAAACTCTCCTCCGCTGATTGAATTTTGTGATAAAGATGAGTTCCATTGGAATTATTATCATTGCACCGAGATTATATTGTGTTTAATTAATAAAAAAAATTCTCCAATTATAGTGGAGCCAACTAAATTTCTCTCTCATTTACTTTATTTTTTTGTTTTAGTCTAAATTTATTTTTTATTTATTAATAGGTTCGTCCTCGCCTTTTTCTTTTTTCATATATTTAGACTATGTGCTATTGATCGAAATCCATAATGGAAAGGATGAAAAGTACAATGAATCTAGATGATTTTTCATCCAAATTTATTATATTTTTTATTCTTTCCACCGTAAATTTTGTATAACAAAATATAACCTAAAATATCATACTACGACACTATACTTTAAGAATTTATATAACGTGCAGTGATTTTCAATTACCTTAATTGGTCTACGACACTACCCAGTGTATAATTCAAAAATTACTTTTGAGTTAGTAATAATATAGCTCTACGATTACCGTAAGTGGTCTATGATGCTATATTATAAATAATTCAAATCTATTTTTGAGTTGATTGCAATAACTGCTTTGAAAGTTGGATTTGCAATATGACAAGAACACATGAAAATTTGGCTGATCATAGTGCCATAGGGAAATTAAATCCATTTGATAAATCAGCTTCTATACTTCAATCTAGTTTTTTTGACTTTATGTCAAATAGGCAAGAACCTTTTTCTTCTACTCCTTCTAAATCCCTGGAAGAGAGAATATCTCTGTTATTTTAGAATCCTTAGTTGTCTCTCTAATTATCTATTTAAAACATATAGAAATTTAAAACTACTAAGGAAATATAGGATGCTCAGGAAGATAGTAATGGATGGAGAAGGAATTAAAAGATTTACAGCTTTAGATTTTAACAATTTCAAAATGGTAGATAACATAACTATTGTTGAACATATTCACACCTTTCAAAACTTAATAAATGAAATAAACTTAATTGGAACCATTTTTAATGAATCTTATCAAATATCTTGTCTACTAGATAAATTATCTCTATCATGGTCTAAGTTCGCCCAAGAACTTAGAAGATATATAAATCTTAATTCTCTAAAATATGCAATTCAAACAATGTTGTATTACACCAACAGCACTACCTGAAAAATGTTACGAAAACACTGGTGAGTACACTATTTATGGAGTAAATAGTGTACAGACTACGAACAAAAGATTGAAAAATGGTTTTCTTATACTAAACCGAAAAAAATATCTGATGCCTTTTACATATGCTTTACCACTTTCTATTGGAGACAAGACTCAGTTGATAATTGGGATGAACTTCGTTCATAGTTTTAAAGGTGGGTTAAGAATAGAGCAAGGAACTTTAACCTTTTATAAAAAGGTTGAAGTAATTCAAACAACTCCAATAAGCTCTCGGGTTTCTATTAATATTTTTCAAGAAGAAGAAGAATTAGACTATTTCAGTCGGGATTCTATTTGCGAGCTTTGTTCCTATGACTTAGGAAGGTTATCAGATTATGAATCACAGATCTTACCTATACTTAAAGATTTAGAGAATTCTCAACATATTGGGTTAGATCCTAAGGTTCATTGGGAAGCCGACTCAGTGAAATGCTTCATAGAAATTATCAATGAAGATCTAATAATTCAGGATAAACCAATAGTTCCGAGCTTTGAAATGAATGAAGAATTCAAAAAACATATCAATGAGTTATTAGAGATGAAACTTATTAGACCTTCCAGATCAAAACACAGAACAGCCGCATTTATTGTCAACAAACACTCAGAAGTTGTTCGGGGAAAGTCCAGAATGGTGTGTAATTACAAAAGACTGAATGATAATACCTACAAGGACCCGTACACACTACCAAACATAGATCTTTTGATTTCAAAAATCAAAGATAAAAGGGTTTTCAGTAAGTTTGACCTCAAGTCGGGTTTTCATCAAGTTGCTATGGCAGAAAATAGCATCAAATGGACGGCTTTTGTATGCCCGCAAGGACATTTCGAGTGGTTGGTCATGCCTTTTGGCCTCAAAAATGCACCATCCATTTTTCAAAGAAAGATGGATGTTATTTTTCAAGAGTACGAAGATTTTATATGTGTGTACATAGATGACATATTAATCTTCTCAGACAATATCAGTCAGCACCTTCAACATTTGTCAAAATTCTTTGCTAAGGTCAAAGAGAAAGGTCTCATACTTAGTCGAACTAAAATGAAACTTGGCGTTTCCATCATCGAATTTTTGGGATTGGAAATTGGAGAAGGAAAAATTAGTCTCCAACCGCATATTGTGAAGAA
The DNA here is from genome assembly GCA_027563935.2 of Costus lasius. Classification (NCBI taxonomy): domain Eukaryota; kingdom Viridiplantae; phylum Streptophyta; class Magnoliopsida; order Zingiberales; family Costaceae; genus Costus; species Costus lasius. Next base: position 77,647,112 of record CM050453.2, on the reverse strand, counting down.
GTTGCTAGAATTTCCTAATCAGGAATTAGAAACACTTAAAGGATTGCAAAGATTTTTGGGGATCTTAAATTATGCAAGGGTGTACATTCCAAACTTAAGCAAATACACTGGACCTTTGTATAATAAGTGTTCTAAAACTAGAGAGCGGAAGTTCAATAAACATGACTGGGAGTCTATTCAACATATAAGACAAGTGGTTCAGACACTTCCTCCATTACAAATGCCACCTTCAAATGCTTACTTGATAGTAGAAACTGACGGTTGTCTATTTGGATGGGGAGACATATTAAAATGGAAACCTACAAAAGGTGACTCTCAGAAGAAAGAACAAATTGCAAGATATTGCTCAGGCAAATACAAAACGGCCATCTCTACAATTGATGCAGAAATAATGGCATGTATTTACAGTCTAGATAAGTTCAAAGTGTTTCTGTTATAAAAAACTGAATTTACACTTAGAACTGATTGCCATGCAATAGTTTCGTTCTTTCAGACGGTAACAGCAAGCAAATTAGCTAAAAATAGATGGGTAAATTTTATTGAATATGTCACGGCCACAGGAGTTGATGTTAAGGTTGAACACATAAAAGGAGTCAATAATATTGGAGCAGTCAAGTTGTCAAGAATAATTGCTACCAATTCTATCTGTGTCCTCATTGACAGTCCTAGCTATGAACTTTTTTCTGCTAAGATGATTTTGAGTTCAAAATATAGGCAGGACATGTTACTCAAATTACCCACGGCTATCAGTGAATATATTCAAAGTTTGGCAGAGAGAAAAACTTTGGATGCTTTAATTAGTCTGCAAGAAATTTTAAAGCATCAGACAGAACCAATCCCAGGGATTTATGTTTGGCAACAATATGGGAGACTTTATTATACTACTCTGGTACAATTTGATGAAGTCAAAACGAAGGATTATCTATTTGTTCAAAGACTGTATGATCACGGGATGATCCGCCAGCTGGAATTTGAGTTTGTTACGCCTAGTTTTTTAAATCCAACTCTATTCGACAAAGTCAATCATGATGTATTTAGAGTTTTGACAATCCACTCAGATTTTCCATTATTCAGAAGGCATTCTTTCAAACCAGTCACAAGATTAATCACAATCCATTATGAAAGAATATGGTCCCAAGACCTGGTGGCTCCGGAGTTCACTCAAATTTATGAAGAAAGTGTATATCATGTCTCTCTGGACGGATTACCACCCTCTTATTTCGGAATATGGAGCTCTTCATTTGAACAGGTATTAGACTTACCTTTTTTGCAGGTTTGGACGCGTAATGAGTATGACAGGTTGTCACCATCTGTCTATGGATATGATTCTGAAAATCTGGAGGAAGATCTTTAAAGGATTTGCTGGAGAAAATTTTTAACTTTTTCTTATACGCACTAATGAAGAAAAGAATCTCCGTACAAGCACTGAAGAGGAAAAGACGTTTTCATGGCAGACACTTAGAATCTATCAGAACAAAAGAAGAAGATGACTCATACTACTGATAAGATGATTCGCACTACTGGAAAAGAAGTCTTCATGGCCGACACTGCAAATCTGCCATATCAAAAGAAGATGATGGCCTTCTCTGATGAGATTCGGACTTCAATTGTGTCTCTATTTTAGTTTGTTAAAGAGTCTATAAATAGATGTTTTATTGTAACAAGTGAGGTGTGTCTAAGTGAGCGTGTTTCAATTTGGTATCAGAGCAGACAAGTTGTCAAGAATTTAGAGTTTTGACAATCCACTCAGATTTTCCATTATTCAGAAGGCATTCTTTCAAACCAGTCACAAGATTAATCACAATCCATTATGAAAGAATATGGTCCCAAGACCTGGTGGCTCCGGAGTTCACTCAAATTTATGAAGAAAGTGTATATCATGTCTCTCTGGACGGATTACCACCCTCTTATTTCGGAATATGGAGTTCTTCATTTGAACAGGTATTAGACTTTCCTTTTTTGCAGGTTTGGACGCGTAATGAGTATGACAGGTTGTCACCATCTGTCTATGGATATGATTCTGAAAATCTGGAGGAAGATCTTTAAAGGATTTGCTGGAGAAAAATTTTAACTTTTTCTTATACGCACTAATGAAGAAAAGAATCTCCGTACAAGCACTGAAGAGGAAAAGACGTTTTCATGGCAGACACTTAGAATCTGTCAGAACAAAAGAAGAAAATGACTCGTACTACTGATAAGATGATTCGCACTACTGGAAAAGAAGTCTTCATGGCCGACACTGCGAATCTGCCAGATCAAAAGAAGATGATGGCCTTCTCTGATGAGATTCGGACTTCAATTGTGTCTCTATTTTAGTTTGTTAAAGAGTCTATAAATAGATGTTTTATTGTAACAAGTGAGGCGTGTCTAAGTGAGCGTGTTTCAATTTGGTATCAAAGCAAGTGTTCTACACTGGGGCTCGAGAGAAGTACTTGTAAGTTTTACAGTTGTATTTTGTCTACAGTTTGTGAGTTGTTGCTTCGATATCTATAAATGAGAACTTCTAGTTTTCATCATATGCATTTGTTATGAGAAACTTGTTTGAGTATATTCTAAAAGATGTAAGACTTCGTCAGTAGTCTAGGACGACTCATCAGAAGTCGAAAAGGTGAAGAGTATATGAGAAGAGTTGCTTATGGTAGATGCATACAAAAAATTAGACTATCTCGATTTAGAGATCAAAGTACATCACAAGCTTAGAACAGATCAACTAAGCTTTCCGTGTTTCTTCAATGCTCCCGTAGAACATTTGTGTCATACAAATTCATCTCCTCAGTTTAACTTTCTAGTAGATCTTGCTTTGCTCATTTATCACAATCAGACTGTTAACAGAAATATTCCAAATTCTTCAAATTCTAGTCGCTCTTTTAGAGAAATTTTGGAAAAATTGGAATACTTAAAGGATTCTAGAGATCTGAAAAAACTAAGTTGTGTCTCTGAACAACTTGTTCGTCGTTTATCTCAGTTAGAAACTCATTTGCAAAAGTTGGACAAAACTTTGGAACAACTTAATGCAAAAATCCAAAGTCTGTTATGACAGATAAAGATATCAGTTATCTGAAAAATCTTGAGACTGTTGCAAACACGTATCCTCCTGCTAGAGGATTCATAGATCCAGAAAGTACTAACGGTACTGCTGCTGACAAAGTCATAATAGCTCAAAATAATCTGATTATTGAGCTTTTGATTCAAATACAGAATACTTTGCTTCATTCTGTAGCAAGTTCTCAGAGGTCAGTTAGTACATCTGTCTTAGAAAGTTTACAGAACAGCTTAGAATCATTGAAATTATCTGCTCCTTCTACCTCTTCAGTCAAACCACCATCTAGAAAGTTTGTTGTGAAAACAGACCCAGAAACAGTTGTCAGTGAATACAGAAAATATCATGGCAGCAAGTAGCAGTTCTAGAGGTTCTGAAGTAGAAACTGTATCAACGTCTACTGACATTATCAGGAGATATAGTAGCATAACAACTTTGTTATCTAAAATGAAACATAAAAAGATCATGGTACTAGAGAGATTAGTGGATCCTGATCAACAGTTGCAGATAAGTAGATTTAAGAAAGCAAACCTAGTTCCTGCTGAAACACTGTATGAACATAGAATTTTGGAAACTAAGCAAAAAGTATATCAACACTATTCCGAATCTATGATCACGTGTACCGGAAAAACTCAAACTCAAATTTCATTCATATTAGATGAGTCAAAACAGAAGTTATTAGCCCAACAATATAAAACTATACACTTGGGGCTTTGTTTAATTGGGGTACATGGTCTGCACAGAGCACATTGTGGTTGCAAATGTTTAATAACGCTCATTGATACTAGATTCTCAGATCTAGAGAAAGCTATCATTGGAACTCTAGAAGTCGATATGACTTCTAACAAAGAACTAATATATTTTGTGCCAGATTTTATGTTGTCCATAAAGGATTTTACACAACATATTCAACTTTTAGTTCAAACCAAGGGTTATGAGAGTTTCATGTCTGGACACAATTTGCTAATCACAAAAGGACTTGTGGCAAGAATTAGCAACCAAGCAAACTGTAACTTTAAGTTACAGATTTCTGATGTATTAGAACATCTAAGCACACACGGAATCCAAGCAATACAGGGAAGAAAAATCCCTACATCTAATCTAGAAGAAACAGAATGGAAAATTACTCTACCTGAGAGTACATCTAGAATACCCTCAAGAATCTCGTTTTGGAGATCAAATTCTACATCGGTCTTAGCAACTTTTCATAATTATTCTGATAGACCAGACCCAGAGGCCGACAGTGATGTCGTGTTAGTTCTTCGATCTCAGACGGATTCTGACGAATCCTTTTTTAATCCGTGGGGGAGGGACTCTTCTGATGAAGAGGTTGTGACAAATTTTGAAAATGAACTTGATGCTATTCCACTCCAAGACCATCCTGGTTATCAAGATATGATTGACTCAGGATGGTATGATGAGTCAGACTTCACATTTCCAGCCGTGATATATGATGAAGAACCTGTTTAGTTAGAAGATCACCCATTATACCATGATTTCATTGACAACATGTTGTTGTCAGAACAGGCCTTCAAGTTTGAAACTATAGCAATGGCCAATGAAGAAAGTAGTAGTAGTATTGTGCCACAACATACTACCACAACTCAACCTGGTTTTGGGCCAGTCACGGCCCCAGACACTTCATTACAAAGGAGAATCCATGATATATTCCCAGAAGCAGGGTCTTCAGCACCTAGATACCCTAGACCCTTGAAAGCAGATAGTATTCCTACTTTGCCTTCAGCAAATGCAAGTTCAGGCTCCATGTTACAACTTGGAGAAGACATTAGCCAGTGGGAAGACATCATACGTCGGTGGGAATCAAATACAATTACCCACTGTGCACATAAAACTTTTGTTGACAATACGGACAAAGTAGTGTATATTGAGAATTTGTTAGGCGAAACTTTAAAAGTATACTTCCAAAACTGGCGGATGGCTTTTCCGCAAGAATACCAACAACTCACCATGACCGCTGACGACACTTCAAACGTCACTACTCAGATTAGACAGATGATACTTGGTTACGATGAGTATAGAGGATACACTACTATGCAGAAGCAAGCAATTCTAGACTTAGAGGCTTTGACGATTACTTCTATGAAGGATATAGTTGCCTTTTCAAATCAATTTCTCTATCTCGCTGGCAAAATTGGTGCAGCTTTTCTGTCCGCTGAGATGTCAGAACGATATTTTAGAAAACTACCTTCACCTTACAACACGAAAATTGCTGATTTATGGAAAGAGAAATACCCAAGGATGACAGTTGGAATTCTACCAAGAATAATTTTCACTTATGGAGTTTTACAGGAAATCTGTAAAACAAACGAAATGCATAGACAAGCGAAAGACTTTTCCTTCTGCCAAAACATTTCAGTACCTGATGTTTATTCTTCAAATCAAAGACCTAGAAAATTCCTGAGAAAAGCAACGACATATAAAAATCATCCACACAAGAACCATATCAGGAAGTTGAAAACTAAGAAACCAGGAAAAACTAAGTGCAAATGTTTTATCTGTGGAGAGATGGGACATTTTGCAAATGAATGCAGAAACAAGAAAGTAAATCGAGAGAGATTGGCTAATTACCAACAATTAGAATTGCTCCTAGAATGGGATATAGTAAGTGTTGGTGAGGACGAAGATCCTGATGATTCAGATCTTTGTTCTTTTTCAGATGATGAGTTAGATTCTGCCGAAAGACGAAACATTATTTTAATGATGACTGATTGGAACTCTAGCAGAGAAAATTTTGTTTTCACAAGAGAACAGCAAGAGTGTCTTCATAATTGGATATTTTATCTAGAACTTCCTCCTCATACGAACAAGTGTTTATTCTGTCCCATAAAAACTGTTAAATGGGCAAGAATTCAATGCAGTCTCTGTTTCATTATCTCTTGTTCAATTTGTAGTAAAAAGAAGTTTGATATTGACATCCCGTTGGGTGAGTTACCACCAGGCATGTAAAAGTTGACTTCAGAAGGTTAACTGAAGAACAAGCAAATCATATAGTCAACTTGGAGGAAGAATTGAAAATACACAAAAATAATAGAGGAAAAAGTGTAGTCATTGAGGAAGAGATTATCCTCAAAGCTGAAGAAAGGAAGCCTGTCAGATATGCTAGTATAAGCAATAACTTATTAAATCTGACTGCGACATTAGAAATTGACGGAGAAAAATATAATGTCCAAGCTATCTTAGATACAGGAGCATCTAAGTGCTGTATTACACCAACAGCACTACCTAAAAAATGTTACGAAAACACTGGTGAGTACACTATTTATGGAGTAAATAGTGTACAGACTATGAACAAAAGATTGAAAAATGGTTTTCTTATACTAAACTGAGAAAAATATATGATGCCTTTTACATATGCTTTACCACTTTCTATTGGAGACAAGACTCAGTTGATAATTGGGATGAACTTCGTTCATAGTTTTAAAGGTGGGTTAAGAATAGAGCAAGGAACTTTAACCTTTTATAAAAAGGTTGAAGTAATTCAGACAACTCCAATAAGCTCTCGGGTTTCTATTAATATTTTTCAAGAAGAAGAAGAATTAGACTATTTCAGTCGGGATTCTATTTGCGAGCTTTGTTCCTATGACTTAGGAAGGTTATCAGATTATGAATCACAGATCTTACCTACACTTAAAGATTTAGAGAATTCTCAACATATTGGGTTAGATCCTAAGGTTCATTGGGAAGCCGACTCAGTGAAATGCTTCATAGAAATTATCAATGAAGAACTAATAATTCAGGATAAACCAATAGTTCCGAGCTTTGAAATGAATGAAGAATTCAAAAAACATATCAATGAGTTATTAGAGATGAAACTTATTAGACCTTCCAGATCAAAACACAGAACAGCCGCATTTATTGTCAACAAACACTGAGAAGTTGTTCGGGGAAAGTCCAGAATGGTGTGTAATTACAAAAGACTGAATGATAATACCTACAAGGACCCATACACACTACCAAACATAGATCTTTTGATTTCAAAAATCAAAGATAAAAGGGTTTTCAGTAAGTTTGACCTCAAGTCGGGTTTTCATCAAGTTGTTATGGCAGAAGATAACATCAAATGGATGGCTTTTGTATGCCCGCAAGGACATTTCGAGTGGTTGGTCATGCCTTTTGGCCTCAAAAATGCACCATCCATTTTTCAAAGAAAGATGGATGTTATTTTTCAAGAGTACGAAGATTTTATATGTGTGTACATAGATGACATATTAATCTTCTCAGACAATATCAGTCAGCACCTTCAACATTTGTCAAAATTCTTTGCTAAGGTCAAAGAGAAAGGTCTCATACTTAGTCGAACTAAAATGAAACTTGGCGTTTCCATCATCGAATTTTTGGGATTGGAAATTGGAGAAGGAAAAATTAGTCTCCAACCGCATATTGTGAAGAAGTTGCTGGAATTTCCTAATCAGGAATTAGAAACACTTAAAGGATTGCAAAGATTTTTGGGGATCTTAAATTATGCAAGGGTGTACATTCCAAACTTAAGCAAATACACTGGACCTTTGTATAATAAGTGTTCTAAAACTAGAGAGCGGAAGTTCAATAAACATGACTGGAAGTCTATTCAACATATAAGACAAGTGGTTCAGACACTTCCTCCGTTACAAATGCCACCTTCAAATGCTTACTTGATAGTAGAAACTGACGGTTGTCTATCTGGATGGGGAGACATATTAAAATGGAAACCTACAAAAGGTGACTCTCAGAAGAAAGAACAAATTGCAAGATATTGCTCAGGCAAATACAAAACGGCCATCTCTACAATTGATGCAGAAATAATGGCATGTATTTACAGTCTAGATAAGTTCAAAGTGTTTCTGTTATCAAAAACTGAATTTACACTTAGAACTGATTGCCATGCAATAGTTTCGTTCTTTCAGACGGTAACAGCAAGCAAATTGGCTAAAAATAGATGGGTAAATTTTATTGAATATGTCACGACCACAGGAGTTGATGTTAAGGTTGAACACATAAAAGGAGTCAATAATATTGGAGCAGACAAGTTGTCAAGAATAATTGCTACCAATTCTATCTGTGTCCTCATTGACAGTCCTAGCTATGAACTTTTTTTTGCTAAGATGATTTTGAGTTCAAAATATAGGCAGGACATGTTACTCAAATTACCCACGGCTATCAGTGAATATATTCAAAGTTTGGCAGAGAGAAAAACTTTGGATGCTTTAATTAGTCTGCAAGAAATTTTAAAGCATCAGACAGAACCAATCCCAGGGATTTATGTTCGGCAACAATATGGGAGACTTTATTATACTACTCTGGTACAATTTGATGAAGTCGAAATGAAGTATTATCTATTTGTTCAAAGACTGTATAATCACGGGATGATCCGCCAGCTGGAATTTGAGTTTGTTACGCCTAGTTTTTTAAATCCAGCTCTATTCGACAAAGTCAATGATGATGTATTTAGAGTTTTGACAATCCACTCAGATTTTCCAGAGGCAGACAGTGATGTCATGTTAGTTCTTCGATCTCAGACGGATTCTGACGAATCCTTTTTTAATCCGTGGGGGAGGGACTCTTCTGATGAAGAGGTTGTGACAAATTTTGAAAATGAACTTGATGCTATTCCACTCCAAGACCATCCTGGTTATCAAGATATGATTGACTCAGGATGGTATGATGAGTCAGACTTCACATTTCCAGCCGTGATATATGATGAAGAACCTGTTTAGTTAGAAGATCACCCATTATACCATGATTTCATTGACAACATGTTGTTGTCAGAACAGGCCTTCAAGTTTGAAATTATAGCAATGGCCAATGAAGAAAGTAGTAGTAGTATTGTGCCACAACATACTACCACAACTCAACCTGGTTTTGGGCCAGTCACGGCCCCAGACACTTCATTACAAAGGAGAATCCATGATATATTCCCAGAAGTAGGGTCTTCAGCACCTAGATACCCTAGACCCTTGGAAGTAGATAGTATTCCTACTTTGCCTTCAGCAAATGCAAGTTCAGGCTCCATGTTACAACTTGGAGAAGACATTAGTCAGTGGGAAGACATCATACGTCGGTGGGAATCAAATACAATTACCCACTGTGCACATAAAACTTTTGTTGACAATACGGACAAAGTAGTGTATATTGAGAATTTGTTAGGCGAAACTTTAAAAGTATACTTCCAAAACTGGCGGATGGCTTTTCCGCAAGAATACCAACAACTCACCATGACCGCTGACGACACTTCAAACGTCACTACTCAGATTAGACAGATGATACTTGGTTACGATGAGTATAGAGGATATACTACTATGCAGAACCAAGCAATTCTAGACTTAGAGGCTTTGACGATTACTTCTATGAAGGATATAGTTGCCTTTTCAAATCAATTTCTCTATCTCGCTGGCAAAATTGGTGCAGCTTTTTTGTCTGCTGAGATGTCAGAATGATATTTTAGAAAACTACCTTCACCTTACAACACGAAAATTGCTGATTTATGGAAAGAGAAATACCCAAGGATGACAGTTGGAATTCTACCAAGAATAATTTTTACTTATGGAGTTTTATAGGAAATCTGTAAAACAAACGAAATGCATAGACAAGCGAAAGACTTTTCCTTCTGCCAAAACATTTCAATACCTGATGTTTATTCTTCAAATCAAAGACCTAGAAAATTCCTGAGAAAAGCAACGACATATAAAAATCATCCACACAAGAACCACATCAGGAAGTTGAAAACTAAGAAACCAGGAAAAACTAAGTGCAAATGTTTTATCTGTGGAGAGATGGGACATTTTGCAAATGAATGCAGAAACAAGAAAGTAAATCGAGAGAGATTGGCTACTTACCAACAATTAGAATTGCTCCTAGAATAGGATATAGTAAGTGTTGGTGAGGACGAAGGTCCTGATGATTCAGATCTTTGTTCTTTTTCAGATGATGAGTTAGATTCTGCCGAAAGACGAAACATTGTTTTAATGATGACTGATTGGAACTCTAGCAGAGAAAATTTTGTTTTCACAAGAGAACAGCAAGAGTGTATTCATAATTGGATATTTTATCCAAAACTTCCTCCTCATACGAACAAGTGTTTATTCTGTCCCATAAAAACTGTTAAATGGGCAAGAATTCAGTGCAGTCTCTGTTTTATTATCTCTTGTTCAATTTGTAGTAAAAAGAAGTTTGATATTGACATCCTGTTGGGTGAGTTACCACCCAGGCATGTAAAAGTTGACTTCAGAAGGTTAACTGAAGAACAAGCAAATCATATAGTCAACTTGGAGGAAGAATTGAAAATACACAAAAATAATAGAGGAAAAAGTGTAGTCATTGAGGAAGAGATTATCCTCAAAGCTGAAGAAAGGAAGCCTGTCAGATATGCTAGTATAAGCAATAACTTATTAAATCTGACTGCGACATTAGAAATTGACGGAGAAAAATATAATGTCCATGCTATCTTAGATACAGGAGCATCTAAGTGCTGTATTACACCAACAGCACTACCTGAAAAATGTTATGAAAACACTGGTGAGTACACTATTTATGGAATAAATAGTGTACAGACTACGAACAAAAGATTGAAAAATGGTTTTCTTATACTAAACCGAGAAAAATATCTGATGCCTTTTACATATGCTTTGCCACTTTCTATTGGAGACAAGACTCAGTTGATAATTGGGATGAACTTCGTTCATAGTTTTAAAGGTTGGTTAAGAATAGAGCAAGGAACTTTAACCTTTTATAAAAAGGTTGAAGTAATTCAGACAACTCCAATAAGCTCTCGGGTTTCTATTAATATTTTTCAAGAAGAAGAAGAATTAGACTATTTCAGTCGGGATTCTATTTGCGAGCTTTGTTCCTATGACTTAGGAAGGTTATCAGATTATGAATCACAGATCTTACCTATACTTAAAGATTTAGAGAATTCTCAACATATTGGGTTAGATCCTAAGGTTCATTGGGAAGCCGACTCAGTGAAATGCTTCATAGAAATTATCAATGAAGATCTAATAATTCAGGATAAACCAATAGTTCCGAGCTTTGAAATGAATGAAGAATTCAAAAAACATATCAATGAGTTATTAGAGATGAAACTTATTAGACCTTCCAGATCAAAACACAGAACAGCCGCATTTATTGTCAACAAACACTCAGAAGTTGTTCGGGGAAAGTCCAGAATGGTGTGTAATTACAAAAGACTGAATGATAATACCTACAAGGACCCGTACACACTACCAAACATAGATCTTTTGATTTCAAAAATCAAAGATAAAAGGGTTTTCAGTAAGTTTGACCTCAAGTCGGGTTTTCATCAAGTTGCTATGGCAGAAAATAGCATCAAATGGACGGCTTTTGTATGCCCGCAAGGACATTTCGAGTGGTTGGTCATGCCTTTTGGCCTCAAAAATGCACCATCCATTTTTCAAAGAAAGATGGATGTTATTTTTCAAGAGTACGAAGATTTTATATGTGTGTACATAGATGACATATTAATCTTCTCAGACAATATCAGTCAGCACCTTCAACATTTGTCAAAATTCTTTGCTAAGGTCAAAGAGAAAGGTCTCATACTTAGTCGAACTAAAATGAAACTTGGCGTTTCCATCATCGAATTTTTGGGATTGGAAATTGGAGAAGGAAAAATTAGTCTCCAACCGCATATTGTGAAGAAGTTGCTGGAATTTCCTAATCAGGAATTAGAAACACTTAAAGGATTGCAAAGATTTTTGGGGATCTTAAATTATGCAAGGGTGTACATTCCAAACTTAAGCAAATACACTGGACCTTTGTATAATAAGTGTTCTAAAACTAGAGAGCGGAAGTTCAATAAACATGACTGGGAGTCTATTCAACATATAAGACAAGTGGTTCAGACACTTCCTCCGTTACAAATGCCACCTTCAAACGCTTACTTGATAGTAGAAACTGACGGTTGTCTATCTGGATGGGGAGGCATATTAAAATGGAAACCTATAAAAGGTGACTCTCGGAAGAAAGAACAAATTGCAAGATATTGCTCAGGCAAATACAAAACGGCCATCTCTACAATTGATGCAGAAATAATGGCATGTATTTACAGTCTAGATAAGTTCAAAGTGTTTCTGTTATCAAAAACTGAATTTACACTTAGAACTGATTGCCATGCAATAGTTTCGTTCTTTCAGACGGTAACAGCAAGCAAATTGGCTAAAAATAGATGGGTAAATTTTATTGAATATGTCACGACCATAGGAGTTGATGTTAAGGTTGAACACATAAAAGGAGTCAATAATATTGGAGCAGACAAGTTGTCAAGAATAATTGCTACCAATTCTATCTGTGTCCTCATTGACAGTCCTAGCTATGAACTTTTTTCTGCTAAGATGATTTTGATTTCAAAATATAGGCAGGACATGTTACTCAAATTACCCACGGCTATCAGTGAATAAATTCAAAGTTTGGCAGAGAGAAAAACTTTGGATGCTTTAATTAGTGTGCAAGAAATTTTAAAGCATCAGACAGAACCAATCCCAGGGATTTATGTTCGGCAACAATATGGGAGACTTTATTATACTACTCTGGTACAATTTGATGAAGTCGAAACGAAGGATTATCTATTTGTTCAAAGACTGTATGATCACGGGATGATCCGCCAGCTGGAATTTGAGTTTGTTACGCCTAGTTTTTTAAATCCAGCTATATTCGACAAAGTCAATGATGATGTATTTAGAGTTTTGGCAATCCACTCAGATTTTCCATTATTCAGAAGGCATTCTTTCAAACCAGTCACAAGATTAATCACAATCCATTATGAAAGAATATGGTCCCAAGACCTGGTGGCTCCGGAGTTCACTCAAATTTATGAAGAAAGTGTATATCATGTCTCTCTGGACGGATTACCATCCTCTTATTTCAGAATATGGAGCTCTTCATTTGAACAGGTATTAGACTTATCTTTTTTGCAGGTTTGGACGCGTAATGAGTATGACAGGTTATCACCATCTGTCTATGGATATGATTCTGAAAATCTGGAGGAAGATCTTTAAAGGATTTGCTGGAGAAAATTTTGAACTTTTTCTTATATGCACTAATGAAGAAAAGAATCTCCGTACAAGCACTAAAGAGGAAAAGACGTTTTCATGGCAGACACTTAGAATCTGTCAGAACAAAAGAAGAAGATGACTCGTACTACTGATAAGATGATTCGCACTACTGGAAAAGAAGTCTTCATGGTCGACACTACGAATCTGCCAGATCAAAAGAAGATGATGGCCTTCTCTGATGAGATTCGGACTTCAATTGTGTCTCTATTTTAGTTTGTTAAAGAGTCTATAAATAGATGTTTTATTGTAACAAGTGGGGCATGTCTAAGTGAGCGTGTTTCAGTTTGGCAAAGAAATGCTAAGATTGATCAACCTAGAAACAAAATTAATTAAATGAATAAAATAACGAGACACCAAAGAATCATAGTTATAAGATAATTTTCAAAAGAAGAAAGGGAAAGGTTTTGAAAGTGATGATAATAAAATTCATAAACCAAACTTAAAATTCTTTAGAATGTGGGAGGTATTAGCTAAAGGAAATATACTAGAACCAAAAATAACTAAAATAGGTCCTTAAACAATTAATACTCACTAAATTCAAATATGTATAGATTTTTAGTTATTAATTCTAAAATTTTATATATATCTAAAAACACTCTAATTGAATCTAAAAATGCCACATTCTTTGAAAATGTGTTTCCTTATAGAACTAGAATATCAAATCCTATCCCTAAACAGAATTCATACTAAGAACCCTCTTCTTCTTCTTCTTCTTCTTCTTCCAATGATATCCTAATTCTATCAAATAATCTAAATTTAATTAGAGAAACCAAATATTTCTTATAAAATCTTTTTGACATGAAAGATATGAGAGAAGTGGATGCAATATTAAGAATGAAAATAATTTGAAAACAAAATTCAATTACACTATCACAGTCTCATTAACCATTAAAATAATAGAGAGGTTTGGTCTAATATCTTTTAACTCCTTTAAGTACTTCTTGTGATCCTAATATTCATCTAGTTAAAAAACAAGGTAGCCTTATCAAGCAAGAATTATATGCATATGTTGCAGGATCTCTACTCTATCTTGCTAATAGAACTAGATCTAAGATAGCATATGTTGTGTCTAGGTTAAGTAGACATACTAGTAACTCTAGTCATCAACATTGAAATGTTAGTAATAACTTTTTAGATATCTTAAGTGAACCATAAATTACGAGTTAGCATATTCTATGTATCCTTCTGTTCTTGAGGGATTTTGTATTCTAATTGGATATCAAATTCCAATGACATCAAATCAAGCTCAAGTTTTATTTTCATTTTAGCAGGTGGTGTTATTTCATTGCAGTACACCAAAAGATCTATTATAACTAGAAGTACAATAGAAGTTGAATTAGTAGCTCTTGACCAGATAAAACTTGTAAGCGCCCCCGGGCGCTGAAAATGTGAAAAACAGGGACATCACACCCCTTTAATACACCTTGAGATTTGTGCATACATATTTTGATATTTTTAAGCTTGCACGGATCCCAAACATTAATGCACGGATCTCAATTATATTTGTAAGGGGTGTGATGTCGCTGTTTTTCACATTTTCAATGCCCCTGAGTGCTTATAAGTTTTATCCCTTGATCCCTCCTGACCTAGCATGCCCAGAAGTTGAATGGATTAAAAATCTATTTTCCTCTCTTCCTATGGCACAATTTGTTGGTGTATATGCCCTAAAGACCAATGTATGGACATGGTCAGGCATTGGTTGAATGTACTTTGATAGAACTATTACTCTTTATATAGGCTGAATGTACTTTGATAGAACTATTACTCTTTATATAGGCATGGTCATTATTATGCAGACTTCTCTACCTGCGTTGATGTATTGAGTTGCATAAATAATGTCCCAGGAGTTTGGATTGGATCCATTCTCATAAGCTATCCCCAGACAAGGTACCTTAGCAGATATGGGACAGCTTTGGTACATGTGAGACTGGTGTATGGGCTGGTTAGGTGCAGGGCACAATAACACAGACATACAGGTGCATTGGATGCACTGGAGTGATCCACCGTGAGGATTGACTTGTCTAGTCAACAAGTCAATCTCACATGCAAGAGGTTTTGCATTGATCCTTAGACTTGAGGTATTCATGTCTAGACTTGATGATGGGTATGCTTTAATACAGTCTTACGTCTCACCGTAATTGGGAGACCAAAACGACTGTCATTGGGCATGTCATAACTCACGTAGAGACATGAATGACCAATAGTAGGATTTGCCCCTTCCTTCTGAGGAAGCATGATATCCACCTCGGGGCGCCCCACCTTATTGGTGCATGACAGGAGAGTGTGGCCACACTTGTTGAGTCATGACCAATGCATTGGATAATAAACTTGAGACTAATCCAATGGCAGGATATCAGCTTAGGCAAAGGGATCTGTAATGAAATAGGAATCCTCGTTGCTTGTTAGGAGTTGTTGCCATAATGACTTAAGTCCTATGACATGGGTAGTAGTGATGTGTTGCTAGATACCCCTCACTACTTATGATGTTTACATCATTGCCATCGTCATATGGATCCTACGGGGTCACACGCAATAGACTCTTGACGTTGCTTTAATCAGAAGCCTTATGATCAAGTTATTGGATAACTTGGATCAATTTGGAAGATTTCATCAGCGCCAATGGGCCTGATAAGTTGGAAAAAAGTTATTGGAGCCAAACTTCATTTTTGGCAGGTTGACCCGATATTGACCTAGATTGGTCACATTTGGATTAGGGTTGCATTGGATTAGATCCAATGGCTTAATCAACCCATGCCATGAAGTTTGGGCTAGCTCATTATCCAGTGAGGCCCAATAATTAGTTGTCATGAAGAGGAATTGGCTTAAAAGGGTATAATGGGGAGAAATCTCACCCCATTGGCGCCTAGGGGCATAATGGGGTGAGGGAGGCACCTTTGCTTCATTATGGAAGTAAAGGGCGCCTAGCCCTTCTTCCTTGGATGGAATACTTGCCTCTAAGGCAAGTCTTGGGGCTGATATGGCTTGAGGACTCTTTTGGAAAGAGCTTGGGCGCATATGAGAAGTAGGGAGATGTTTATGGTAAAGTCTTGGAGACTTTCCTTATGAACCCTACATGCACCCAAACCCTTGCCCTAGCCGAATTCTTCATGTTGCGCCTAGCCCTTCTCCTTGGATGGAAAGAATGCCTCCAAGGCATGTCTTAGGCTGATATGGCCATTGGGCAAATTAGGATAGGTTGAATGAGGTTTATGGTAAAGTCTTGGAGACTTTCCTTACCTCAAGACTCCTTTATCCTAGCCGCCCACTTGGGATAATCCTAGCCATTATCCTTGCCGCCTCTTGTCCTATTTATAGGACCCCTTACCGCCCCTTCCAATGTTCAACTTCTAGGAGGCGTGAACATACATAGAGAAGCGTGAGCAGGGGCAAAGGGTGACAACAACAAAGGCTTGGCGTAACCCTTCTTCCAAGTGGCCGAAAGACATCCTTTCTTCTTCTCCTCTTCTTGGCGCAAAGAGAAATTGGGCTTGGTGGCTTCTCCTTCTATTGTCGCAAGCCCTCTCCCTCTCATAGCCATTGGCGCATCTTGCTTGAAGGTGGCGCAAGCAAAAGAAGAAGAGGGAAGTTCTTGGCGGCATCTTCCCTATTCCCTCCTTGGCGTAACTTCTCTTGAAGGTGGCCCAAGTGGAGTGAAGGCTTGATTCTCTTCCCGAGGCTAGCACCAAGCGTGGAAGGGAGCAACGATCAAGGAGTCGACGCGTGGATACTTGTAGAGGGCGAACACATGGGCGCCTTCAACATGGCTTCGACATCTAGACAAGCAAAAGAGGTACATCTCTATCACATCCTTGTGTATACTCACTCGCATGGATCCTTGGGAAAGGAATGTGTTTCGGGTGTAATGCTTATTCCGCTGCGTCCTGGGACTGCAAAATTTTAAATTACACCCGGCATTCCCTAACAATGGTATCAGAGCTACTTGCGAGAAACACAAGGTGTACGTTTGCTTGTGTGAAAAATTTTTGAAAATTTTTTTTCTATCCATGCGCGTTTCATGTAGAAAGCGTTTTCATCCAATCTTCTCTTCTCAACTCTATGGCCGAAACTTGGATTGTGTTTATGCTTGATTTAAGACCAAAGGCGCACGTAGGTTTTGTCAAGTAGGACGGGCATTGTGTCTTCAGACTGGCCGGGTCTCTTGATCTGACAAAACTGCTAGCCGATAGGGTCTATGAAATCATTATGGAACTTGATCTAAATTTTGGCATGAAATTGGTTAAGAGAGTGCTTTGGATGATGTTGGCGCATAAGGTGCTAAAATTTGACTTTTCCGGATTTTCAAATTTTACATGCGCCACTTGATTGGGTTGATATGGTCATAGCGAGTGCCCTCCTGTGTTGTGATGTAGAAGCATGTTTCCACCTATGATGAATGCTTGTAAGATCTTTCTACCACCTGCGTGTGGTTCTCCCCCTTCTTGATGTAAAATTTTCATCTTTCCTTAGAATAGATGTAGAATTGTTTACATGAGATAGGTTAAGGTTCATCAAAGACAACAAGGAGCCTTCTTCAATTGGAGTCAGAAGTGGCGCCAGCTTTGGAAGTGCGGTGATGGACTTGCGACTGAAGGAAGGACACATGCTTTCGGCTTCTGGCATGGGCTGATTTGCTTCAGGGACTCGCAACCCTTGGATGCACAATAACATGTCACATGGCTCGTGACAAGTTATGTGTATGAAAAGGGCTATGACCATATCGACCAAAAATAGCATGCCTGTGATGGTTTATTATTTTGTCCATAGCATGCCTGTGATGTTTTTCCTTTGCTGCCATAACCATAGGAAAACTGCATGCTAGAAAAGAATAAAAACATGCATAAACTCTTAATACAATATCAAGTCGATAGCCTTCTAATGCGTAGCCCTCATCAAACTATCTATCGGTGGTGTTGTGAACTGTTTCCCACCCTCGTGGGACACACCCACTTATCTTTAGAAGGTGTGTGGTGACAATGATTTCCCCAGTCCAGTTTTAACCTGGGCATGCCTTCGCAAGGAAATTTGTTGGCCCTGGGCATAACGGTTAGGACCAGACTTGACTAGTTTTTCATATGTCATTGACATGATGAATTACTAGAGGCAGCTGTTAAGAGGATAGGGTTTTGTGTTGTATCCAGCCCTCGCTGGACACAGGGTGCCTAGTCTGTCTTAACTAAGAGGAATTGTGCATGGCACAATTGGCTGGCATGCCTACCTAAGGAAGCATGAGACTCTCTGTGCATCTCAACTCACCCTCGTGAGTCGCGGAGACCTTATGTGAAATTAGGATCCTACTCACTTATTTCCATGTTGAGTTAGAGAGTTCTCAACTTGTATTGAAAATAGTGGGAGCATAGCATTTACTTTAAAGTCCTTGTTAAATGCTTTATCATAGTACTTATTTTACTTATTTGCTTATTGTAGAAGGCATCTCCTGATCTAAGATTGAAACTTTATAAACATAAACTGGATGGGACAAATTGGACAAAATGGTTCAAGACTTTGTCCAAAATACTGGAACAAGAACATAAGGTGCATCTTCTTGAAAGACCTCCATCCCAGCCTAGTGTGTATTTCACTAATGACTGGGAGTGGAATGTCTATCTTGAACATTGTGAAGATAACGAACAGTACACTGCTCTTGTCTTAGAGTGCATGACCCCGGAGGTCAAGGTTGAATGTGATGAGATGGGGATCTATGATCTAATCATACATCTCAAACGTCTCTTCACACCATGCTCTATAGACAATGATCAGGAGAGTTCTGTTGGATCTTCAGAATGTGTGCCTGAATCTGAGAAAGACCATGGTTCTGTATCTTCGAAGCTAATACTTCTGAAGACTGGGAATGCATGGGTATTTCGAAGAGGATTGATGGCCAAGAAGAGCATGGCAAAGAAGAAGGGATGTAATCCATCCGCTTCAGGTATTGTGTTACCGAGGTCTTTTGTCTACTTCTTATTCATGGGTACTGGGTACCGTATGTGATGCTCACATATGTTTTACATGTGCAGGAGCTCAAAAGAAGTAGGACGAAGAGGCTTGATGGGATTGACTCTCGGGTCAGGGACGGAGCATTGGATGCTGCTGTTGATATCATCTCACTGCCTTGAAGACTTTATATAGAACTTTGCTATTATTGTATCAGCTTATGTATTAGAACATCATTCCTTTTGGAAAGAACTTCAGTTTGAAATAATAAATAATATTTTTCTTTAATCTGAGATGTTCTATTGAAGTGATACAATTGACAATAGTTTGTGGTTCTATATGTGACACAAGATCAGATCTAATGATTCAATAAACTTCCTCTTATAGCATTGTCTCTTGAACCATAGAACAATGGTCACATCCGAAAGTCCATGGACTATTGGGATCATTATCCTTTCAGGATTATGATACATGTGAGCCTAGTTCAAAGGAACAATGTGACAGATGCTGCCTTCACCGTAAAGGGTAGAAGGAGTAGTGACTTGTTGGATCTATTACACAGCAATGTGAGTGGACCCATGTAAACTAGCACTAAGAGGAGTTATATATACTTCATTAGGTATGGGTATGCCTTACGCAACCCAAGAACTTTGGAAAAATCCAAAGGTTCACAAATGAAGTATTGAGTCAAATTGAAGGATCTATTAAAGCACCTTGATTGGATCAAGATGATTAGTGAAAAATTTGATGACTGTCCTAAGAAGTGTGGAGTGATCTCACAGCCTTCTTAGTATACCACTGTGTGGTGAATTTCAAAGAAAGAAAAAGGAACACATTGGATGTGGTTCCATCTTTGAATAGTCATGCAAATATACTACTGTGATGCCATGCAAACAGATGTACTGCTGCTCCGTAAGAAAAGGTCTAAGTTAGCTTTTGAGTTGCAAACTGCAAATATCCCATTTCTTCAATAGAATTGGGAATGTAATATGCAGTGATTCAAAAGTATGTATTTGTGGTGCACTATAGAGTGCTAATTCTATCCCATAGAGAACAAAATATTTGTTGCTCAAACTGCTGTCTCTCTTGAGAAAGTATTTCTTTTGAAAGAAGCTAGTGGGAGTAGATTTGATTTGGACAAGATCCAGAATCAACCACAATATAATTAGACACACATGGAGAGGAAAATCTCACATACAGGTTGAAAGTCAACCTGAGGTTCAAGTAACACAGGAATAACATAAGTCTGGATCGATTCGATATGCTGGGCATAACGAATTTTTCATCAAGCATGAACCTAAGACTTATGAGGAAATGGAAGCGGTCGATGGACCAGATTCCAAGAAATGGCTAAGGGCCATAAGAACCATAATGGACTCCATGTCTGCTAATCAAGTCTAGGACTTGGATGAGCTGCCAAAAGGGGTAATTCCCACAGGCTACAATAAATCTTCTAGGAAGATAGACATGGAAGGTAACATAGTTACCTTAAAGGACAAGCTAGTGAACAATAATTTCAGGCAAATCCACTGGGTGGATAATAATGAAATTTTCACCAATAGCTAAGCTTTAAGTCCATTAGGGATCTGCTTGTTATAATTGCATGATCAATTATGGCATCTTGTTATGATAACTACTTTTCTTGCATGGACATCTGAAAAGATATCTATAAGGAAATAGCCAGAAGGTTTTCATATCAAGGCCATATAGATATACATGATGTTATGCAAGCATGTTTGAAATAGCCTGTGTTTACAAGAAGATCAGTGGGAGCACCTTAATTGTATTTCTTGTCTAGATGATTGATGATATTCTCCTCACATGGAATGACATCTCAGCTCTTCACATGGTGAAGAAAAGGTCTGATATGTGTTTCGAGGAGAATGATCTAGGGAATGACGCCTGCATCCTAGGCATAAGGATCTATAAATAGAGATCCAAGAAAGTCATTGCCCTTTAGTCAATCTATATTCATCCAAGAGTTTCTAGAGAGGTTTATATTGGATGATTCCAAATATTGATACCTTCCAGGAAGATATGGTCTGAGTCTCTCAAAGATGTTGTGTCCTGTGGCACAGCTGGAAAGTAATAACATGGGTCTGAAATCCTGATATTTGGTATGTAGGATGGATCATGTTTTGAATAATATACTCAAGACCATTTGTGGCAAATGCTTGGAGCATAGCCAGCAAGTTTCAATCAAATTTTAGTGTTTAACACTAGATAGCTGTGAAAGCGATCCTTATATATATACTTGGGAAGTATAAAGGATTGGAGTTTAGTCTATGATAGACAGGAAAGAATTTTGTGTACAGGGGTACACTGACACTTCGTTCCAGTCTAGTGACTATTGATCACAGCCAGAAGTTGCGTTTTGCCTTGTTATGGTGTTGTGTGCTGAAAAAGCATTATACAAACCAAAGTGGCAAGGTTCTACAAATAAGGCTGAGTACATTGCAGCTCCTTGTGGCAGCCAAGGAGGCAGCTACATTCATTTGAACTTGATCTAGTTCATAGTGCTTAATGGTCCAGTGTAGTCCTTACTGGGACCATAGCATGAGAGAAGGAACTTAATGCTCAAGTATGTACTGCAGCATATCATCTGATCTTAGAGATCATGGATAAGGATGATGATCAAATTTGATAAAATAAACACAGATAGCAATCTGGAAAAACCCACTGACCTAGCCTCTGGCGCAGCGGAAGCTAAATGGGTCATACTAGAGACATTGGAACTGACTAAACATCAGTTACCCTTGGTCTTAGTGCAAGTGGGAGATTGTTGGTGTATATGCCCTAAAGACCAATGTATGGACATGGTCAGGCATTGGTTGAATGTACTATGATAGAACTATTACTCTTTATATAGGCATGGTCATTATTATGCAGACTTCTCTACCTGCGTTGATGTATTGAGTTGCATAAATAATGTCCCAGGAGTTTGGATTGGATCCATTCTCATAAGCTATCCCCAGACAAGGTACCTTAGCAGATATGGGACAGCTTTGGTACATGTGAGACTGGTGTATGGGCTGGTTAGGTGCAGGGCACAGTAACGCAGACATACAGGTGCATTGGATGCACTGGAGTGATCCACCGTGAGGATTGACTTGTCTAGTCAACAAGTCAATCTCACATGCAAGAGGTTTTGCATTGATCCTTAGACTTGAGGTATTCATGTCTAGACTTGATGATGGGTATGCTTTAATACAGTCTTACGTCTCACCGTAATTGGGAGACCAAAACGACTGTCATTGGGCATGTCATAACTCACATAGAAACATGAATGACCAATAGTAGGATTTGCCCCTTCCTTCTGAGGAAGCATGATATCCACCTCGGGGCGCCCCACCTTATTGGTGCATGACAGGAGAGTGTGGCCACACTTGTTGAGTCATGACCAATGCATTGGATAATAAACTTGAGACTAATCCAACGGCAGGATATCAGCTTAGGCAAAGGGATCTGTAATGAAATAGGAATCCTCGTTGCTTGTTAGGAGTTGTTGCCATAATGACTTAAGTCCTATGACATGGGTAGTAGTGATGTGTTGCTAGATACCCCTCACTACTTATGATGTTTACATCATTGCCATCGTCATATGGATCCTACGGGGTCACACGCAATAGACTCTTGACGTTGCTTTAATCAGAAGCCTTATGATCAAGTTATTGGATAACTTGGATCAATTTGGAAGATTTCATCAGCGCCAATGGGCCTGATAAGTTGGAAGAAAGTTATTGGAGCCAAACTTCATTTTTGGCAGGTTGACCCGATATTGACCTAGATTGGTCACATTTGGATTAGGGTTGCATTGGATTAGATCCAATGGCTTAATCAATCCATGCCATGAAGTTTGGGCTAGCTCATTATCCAATGAGGCCCAATAATTAGTTGTCATGAAGAGGAATTGGCTTAAAAGGGTATAATGGGGAGAAATCTCACCCCATTGGCGCCTAGGGGCATAATGGGGTGAGGGAGGCACCTTTGCTTCATTATGGAAGTAAAGGGCGCCTAGTCCTTCTTCCTTGGATGGAATACTTGCCTCTAAGGCAAGTCTTGGGGCTGATATGGCTTGAGGACTCTTTTGGAAAGAGCTTGGGCGCATATGAGAAGTAGGGAGATGTTTATGGTAAAGTCTTGGAGACTTTCCTTATGAACCCTACATGCACCCAAACCCTTGCCCTAGCCGAATTCTTCATGTTGCGCCTAGCCCTTCTCCTTGGATGGAAAGAATGCCTCCAAGGCATGTCTTAGGCTGATATGGCCATTGGGCAAATTAGGATAGGTTGAATGAGGTTTATGGTAAAGTCTTGGAGACTTTCCTTACCTCAAGACTCCTTTATCCTAGCCGCCCACTTGGGATAATCCTAGCCATTATCCTTGCCGCCCCTTGTCCTATTTATAGGACCCCTTACCGCCCCTTCCAATGTTCAACTTCTAGGAGGCGTGAACATACATAGAGAGGCGTGAGCAAGGGCAAAGGGTGACAACAACAAAGGCTTGGCGCAACCCTTCTTCCAAGTGGCCGAAAGACATCCTTTCTTCTTCTCCTCTTCTTGGCGCAAAGAGAAATTGGGCTTGGTGGCTTCTCCTTCTATTGTCGCAAGCCCTCTCCCTCTCATAGCCATTGGCGCATCTTGCTTGAAGGTGGCGCAAGCAAGGTGGCCCAAGTGGAGTGAAGGCTTGATTCTCTTCCCGAGGCTAGCACCAAGTGTGGAAGGGAGCAACGATCAAGGAGTCGACGTGTGGATACTTGTAGAGGGCGAACACATGGGCGCCTTCAACATGGCTTCGACATCTAGACAAGCAAAAGAGGTACATCTCTATCACATCCTTGTGTATACTCACTCGCATGGATCCTTGGGAAAGGAATGTGTTTCGGGTGTAATGTTTATTCCGCTGCGTCCTGGGACTGCAAAATTTTAAATTACACCCGGCATTCCCTAACACAATTAATCAATCAACCAATTTCCATAAACTATGATAATAAAGTTATCATCAATTTTTACAAAACAAGCAACTAATAGATACAAAACTAGGTAGATGATGACATGCAAATATATGATATTCGTGGCTTAATCTTATTATTATTTTGGACAAAATTACATGTTTCGTCTCATTTATTTGCTTAAATGCTTCATATTCTTTAGAGTCTTCACTTTTCCTTTGTTTTATTGAAATATAGGTATTTGGCCTCAAAATTGGTGGAATTTGGAAGATCTGAAGATATGAGACGATTCCTCATGATGAGACGAAACTACACGTGAAATTTCAGCCCAATCGGAGTCCTCTATGCTCTTCACGGTCATGGCTGTGTATCCATGCACGGCCGTGCATGAGCCGATCATCCAAGACTCTACCGAGACATAAATGGGCATGGCCGTGCATCCATGCACGGCTGTGAAGAGTAAGTTTTCTAGTCACCGAGCCGTATACGGGCATGACTGTCCATGCACGGCCGTGTATCGTCCCACGTCCTGCATGATAGGCGTTCGGTTATTCGGCCATAACTTACTATTTTGGAAGCGGATTTTGCTGAAATTTTTTGGAGACCTTCCTAACTTAGCTACGAACGTTTTGAGACTGAAATCATCGGATTTGATCAAGCGGTTGAGGTGAACGAAGCAAAATGGCGACAACCTAGGGTTTGGGGCGATTTTCTGGGCAACAACACTGTTCCGGTGTGATTCTTCCTCCGTTCCGATGTGGATCTTCGTGTTGGGCCTTTTTCCATCAAGGATCTACCCTTTCCTTTGGTTTGAATTCATTTACATGAGAGATTTGATGTATTTCATGATGTATACGATAGCTTAACTCTATTTTTGGGGTTTTGGGCGTAGCCCACTGTATGAATGTTGAATATTATGACTTGATCTATATATTTCTCTATTTATCTTTGTTCTTATTCATGTCTAGGAAGTTTTCACTCATGTTTATGTACTGGCCATATGTATGCATGTCTTAGATGCTGTGGGAAGGACTGAGAGGTGAACCATAGTCATCGGAATCCCTTAGACTGGACTGGTGATTTCGTTTGGCGAGAGCACTCGAAATCACCCGAGGAACCCTAATCCTTCACAGAACCCATTGAATCTGCTTAACCCGGTAAACCACGAGAGTAGGAGACTTGGGTTAAGTCGGATACCGGACCGTGTCCTGAGAGGGAGCGTGTCTGTACCCTAGGAAGGATTACCTTGAGAACTTAGATAAAACTCGATTAGAACATCAAGCCTTAATATTTCTTCATATTTCAGTGCGGTGAAACCCGATACCCCGATTCTCTCTCATAGACTTAAAACCCCGATTGTTTTGTTCTCTGCTTTGTTTGATTTCATTTGCTTTAGTTTAATTACTTGCACTAGGATTTTAGACATTTCTCCATTAATTGTTAACCTAGATACTAATCAACTGATCAGTTAGTACTTAACCCCTAGTCATCGTGGGATCGATACTTATTGTATTATGCGATAGACCGTGCACTTGCGGTAGTAGCCGTTCAGGCCCCTATCAGTAGACATTAAAATAAGACAAAAAAGCATAAGATGGTTGTCTACTCATAATATAATTTCATTGTCTTATGTTAAAACAAATAATAATCTTATTGATTGCCTCACTAAATGATTAAATCAATCCAAAGTGTTGGCTTCATTGATGGGAATGGGTAGGGGCGAGCATTCGGTTTTTACTGAAACCGAATTTACCAAATTTTTCAAAATCGAAATAGAACTAAAAAAAATCTCTAACCAAACTGAATTTACCCATTTTTTTGATAAATTCAGTAAATTATTTATTTACCAACTTAGATTATTTTATTTATATAAATGTAATAATATTTTTATTTTTAATATATTTATCAAATAAAATTTATTAATTTTATATTTATGTTGGTAAATTACCAAATTTACCGAATTGGATTTACCAAATTTACTAATTTTGTACATAGTATCGGTAAATTCAATTTTTACTAAACCGAAAACGTAAAAACAAATGCAACTGAAATCGAAAATTAAATTTTGAAAACATATTACCGGTACCAAAATCAATTTTTTTCATCAAACCGAATTTACCAATGGTGTTAGTAAATTGGTAAAAACCAAATTTACCAAACCATTTGGTCACTCCTAGGAATGGGGATTGATTCAAATTAGGCTCTACTATGATGGCCACCCAACCTTTGTGATAGGTGGACCTTATTATGAGATTCAATGGGTAACAACAAGGTGACAACAAGGTGACTAGTTGGCCAATATGTATAATATAATATTTATAAAGTGTTTCATGCATTGGAGTTATTAGTAAAACTTCAATTCCCCCATTCCCCCATCCTAAGGCAACTGAAGTACTCCTATATAGAGGGAATGAAGAGTTTTTAACTCTAAAAAAGACCTAAAAGTATACCCTGGGAGGTGCCTCTATGCATGTCCCTATAGAGTCTCTTATATGAGAGTTTTTGTATACGGCTACGGACTAAGAATTGGATACTCCTAGAAAACTCTCACGAAAAATAAAGATACATATGCACGATCATAAATATGCAAACCACATCACAATTAATTATATCATATGTGCATCGTTCAAAGTTGGATAAAAAAAGATGTATTTCAAGACCAAGTTCATTACATCTCTCCCAACTAAGTTTTATATATGGTGTGTTGAGCAATAATCTTCCCTCACCGCATAATATAAACATTGAGTAGTAACTTTGTTTTAAATTCATTAAATTCTGAAACATTTGTATTTTGTAGGGATTGTTGTGTTTAATTAATAAAAAAATTCCTAAATTATAGTATGGCCAATTAAATTCATCTCCTTTATTTTATTTTTAATTTGGATTAAGTTTATTTATTTATTTACTAATGGTTTTGATTAAGGGACATGTCTATTTGATTTCAATTGATTGGTTTCTTTGGTTTATTTTATTTAATTCAAACTTAAATTGTGTGTTCAAGAGGTGCCACACCTTTATAAATAGATGGGTTTGCTCCTCCCTCCCTTTCACACACTTACACTTACTTCCTATTTTCCCTTTCTCTGTTTTCATTACTCAAAGTGTTGAAAGATGTTGTGATAGGTGTCATCGGCAAATTTTCTTTTAACTTGAAACCTTGCACTGAGACTGGCAAGATCTCAAATGAGACCACAAAGCCCTAATCTAGAGTTAGGTAATCTGTTAAGACTACCTTTAATGCGGAAGCTCCAAGGATCACTATTGCTCACCCTTGCATTCACAAAGTTTGATGACTTATCGAACTGTCGCATACGCTTGATGACACCCAAAAAACTTGTTGTATCCGCAAGTGCACGGATACTCGAAGTAATATTTAAGATATTGAACCACAGAGACTTCGTTGTTAAGTATTGACTAATTGAGTTTTCACTAGCTAAGCAAATCGAGGATTGTGTAAATAGCAATCGAACTGTAATCGAAGTAAATCAGAATGAGAGAATCGGGACTAGGGGTTCATTCGTCTTAATATTCATGACTAAATGTGATTAAAGATTCATCAATTTATCTTTGTTACAGTTAAGATATAATTCACTTGATAAACAAACTAACTCACTCTCGTGCAGTTAGTTTACAAAGGACGATCCTCACTCTCGTGCAAGATCAATTCAATGCTAAATATAAGTGAATTTTGGCTAAAGAGATAAAGAATCACTCTCGTGCATTCTACCTCGTGCAAGATCTCGTGCATTCTACCTCAATACCAAGAATCACTCTCGGTACCGTATTATAAATACGGCCCTGCCGTATTTTGGTCCTCAGCCTCGATTTGTATGAAATTTCTTGTGTGACCTACTCTTGATGTTGAGAATTCTTCTATATATTTGATTTTGCTCGAAAACACCCTAAAATGATGCCTTTTTGACTGAAAATCATGAAAAACCAAAATAGAAGTAGACTTTGCAATATTTGATGGATTCAGCATAAAAACAAGTAAAAGATCCTCAATTTAGCATGAAAAGGTATCTAAAATGATACAAAATATACTATATATTTTGGTGTCATCAACGCTCACAATGATTACACATACATGCAAAGGAGAGGAGATTATTCACTCTCCTTTCAATCACAAAATGACACCCCAACCCGTCCTCACTACCATAATTACCTCGGGACGACGACAATGACGAATAAGTGAACATAAGGCCCCTTCGAGGGGACAGTGTGCACAAATAATAATATAATATTATCTAAAAAGACACCAAACCAACAGTATGATTCAAGAGGCAGAGATTACCCTTGATGCATATCTCGCTCCTTGTAGATCTAGTGCACCATCGTCGATGAAGACCCATTACCAATACACTGTCGTTTGATCTTAGTCAAGCATTGAACCCTAATTGTCACCTCACTTCCTTGCATGAATGAGCATCGCAAAGGGGAAGGAGGGGAATGGCTTAGACTCGCACGGATGGAAGTACCACTGCTAGCTAGAGATGTCACCGTCGACTAGATCTCCCGTCGGCATCGCCACCACACCAGGAAGGACCCAAGTTCTCGCTGCAGTGCTTGGGGACGATGGACGCCACCGATGCATCTTGATCTCGCCGTTTGCAAGACACCGAGTGAGGCCTACGAGTTTTGATCTCGCGGCTGTAGGCACCACCGCTCGAATTGGAAGGATGAATGTTGACTCTGTCGCTGCCCCTAGGGTCACATTGCCTGGAGTTATTACATGCCGCCGTCGTCGCTAGGAATGATGGGAAGAGACACGCTTGTCGAGAGCACAAACGCTGATGCCGCTACTACCTAAGTGAGTGGGAGCCGCCACTTGAAGGGAGTAAGCGAGTGTTGGGAAACCCCGAGATATTTTACAATTTTTCAGAGTCATTACAACACATATACATTGCACAGTAGAAGAATATCCCCGAAACAGGCCAATCCCAAAAACTCAGTGAAGATCTCTTGCGAGGGGGTCGACACGATGAGATAGAAATTACCTTTAGCAAGCTTGAGGATCGATGTCGAGGTAGGCGCCCAAGTGTTCGCCCTCTGCAGTCTCGCATACACAGATGCCTCGAGTCCTCTTCTTCCTCGCCCGGTGCTAGCCTCGGGAAGAAGATCCAAGCCTTTGTTCACCTTCTTCTATGCTTGTGCCACCTTCAAGGAAGATGCGCCAAGGAGAAGGAGTGGAGATGATGAAGCCGCCAAGCCTTTATTCTTCTTGTGCCAAGAAGAGAAGGAGAAGAAGGCTTGAGGTTCTATGAAGGATGAAGCCGCCAAGGTATTCCCTAACTCTCGCCAAGAGGAAGAAGGGAGGAAGACTTGCGGCTAGGGTTGGATGGAAGAGAATACTTGCGCCAATGCCCCTTTTCTTGCCCTTCAATTGCTTGCTCACGCTTACTTGATTGTTCAACCCCTTACTCTTGCATATACAAGTGTATAAATAGAGCAAGGGGCGGCAAGACAAAGGGATGGGCACAACACTCATGAATAGATGCGGCTAGGGTAAAGGGGAAGTGGGCGGCTAGGGTTTGAAGCAAGGAAAGACTCCAAGTCCCTTCCATACCCTCCTAACCTTCTTCCATATGCGCTTAGAGCTTTCCATATAAGTTCCTCAAGACATATGTGCCCTCATCCTTGCCATAGAAGCAAGGTTGCTGACACATCCCGCAAATGCATGGTTATGTTGAAGTAATATAAAAGATGTCGAATCCCACAGGGAACAAGGTTGAGTACCAGAAAATCTAAGTTTTAATAGCTAGGCGAATCGAAACGTGGTTTTGAAAACTAAAATCGAAAACAAGCAATCACAATTATGATGGTAGAGAGTAGATATGAGAGAGATATCAGGGCTACGGTTTCCACCACGATGATGATCTTAATCGCATAAGAAAGATATTAGTTATTTGGATTATTGGTTTTGCACAAGGAATCTAACCCTAGGGTACAAGGTGCCCTCTCCCGAGTGTACACCCTGGTGTTCGACTAAGACGATCTCCTACTCTAGCGGTGGATCGTTTTAGACGAACCCAATGAGTTTTATGGCATATTATGAAACTCTCGAGCGAAGACCAAGCACTCTCGTGTCGAGGTCTCGCAAGTTTTACTAAGAGATTCCACTCCCACGATCCTCCTCTCGGTATGAATCGTAACGACTAATATATGAAAATACTCGGCCAAGGTAAAATAACGATATAAGTGCATCAAAGTAAAATATGCTCACAAATCAATCCAAATAATAGAATTAAAATAAAGTTTGCGAATAAGAATTGTCAACGGGCTTCGACCGAGCCCCGAAATAGGGTTTACGCTATAATCAACATTGAAACGCTAAAAATCTCTCTTTTAACATAGAAAAATTGCAAGGAAGAGTTTCTAAGGGATAGGAGACAATAAACCGAAACAAATCCTCAAGAATCGAAGTGCTCCGATGATCAGATCTCAGAAAATTTCCTCGAACTCGTCTTTCCGCCGTGTTCTTTCACCCTAGCCGCTTCATCGCGTGATTACTTGATGTTTAGGGCGTGAAATTGGGGCTTTTATATTCCGTGGCTTCACCGTCGAAAGAGCTTTCCATGGAGTCCTTACTTGCCAAATTTGGATGCCAAACGGGTCAGAAATCACGAAAGATCCGAGTGGAACTTGAGTTCGCGCGTGCCTGGGTTGAAATCACGGGTGTACCCCACCGGGTTCACCTGGCCGTGATTCAATCTGTGTATTTTGGATGAAAGAAGCACGGTGAACCCCGCCAGGTTCACCTGGCTATGCTTTGTTCTGTGCAGTTCTCGGCCTAAAGGAATACTAATGAACCCCGCGGGGTTCACCCGGCCGTGAAGCTCTCTGTGAGGTTCTGTTGGCTGGCGACTGGGCTGGTGAATGGGGTTCACCAGGCCGTATTTTTCAGGCTAACTCCGTTTAAGCCCAAATTTGACGTGTAGCTTCGTCTTCGTATAAGAAATCACTGTATGGTCTCAGAATCTTCAAAATATGTCGAAAATGAGTGATTTTACCTGAAATTCCACAATAGTATGAAAAAATGAAGATTCCGAAGCATTCAAGTAAATAAGCCTTAAAAGAGTATAAAAGTGTCAAAAGAAGCCTAGATTTAACATGAAATAGCTATGAATGTTACTACTAAAATGCAAGACATCAAAATACTCCAGACTTAAATCTTTGTTTGTCCTCAAGCAATAAAATAAGATGAAATACAAGATGGGTGTAAGAGTAATCTTTTGTGTTGAGGTATACATCCAAGTTAGAAAAATATTCAATAGTAATCCAAGATCTAATCAGGAGAAATCAAGTAAATGGTTATTTCAAGTGTTCAACAGTTTGATCCCACAATAACTACATGCCAAACAACCTAGTAAGCAGCAGACATAGGATTCAATCAAGTTTACACACAACACTCATGCAATTCAAATCCTTCCTAAACAAATCGTTGGGGTTAACTCAAATGTTTCATTTAGGGTATGATACACTGATTATTGCATTAGACTTTAACTCATAACCTTAGGTACCATTGCCAATTTTTCGCAATGCCAAGTAGAAGAGTCTCTTTATTGATTTCAACTTCACATCCCTTAGATTTCAACTCATGTCTTTCGGTACCACTGCCAATTTTTCGCAGTGCCAAGTAGAAGAATCTAAGGGTGATTTTTTTTTAATACTCAGCAATTGATAACATATCCTTTTTGACAGATGCAGTGTCTCCCCAACAACAGAAATGAATTCAAAGAATAACTAAGTGAATTTGTATCTCAATATGATTCTCATGTAAGTTGCAAGCTTGAGTTGATTTAACAATCATAGAAATGTTTGACCCACTAATGAACAACTCAAAGTCAATCCACATTACAAAATTTCTCAGTCATAGAACATATGGGCATGATCAAAAAGTATCTCTAACAAGGAGGTATTATCAACAATATTTGATTATTCCTAACCAATTATGCATTCAACTCAACATTTTGAAATAGCTATCATAGGACAATTCATACACATGCAAACTCATGGAAAAATTTCACATAGCATTTATAAAAAACATAATCATCATAACAAAGTACAGACATAAATAAGAAAGTAATGTCATGCAGTCACAAGGTGGGGCTTGAAGATGTGGACCAGAACCACGAATATAATGATATATAAGATACAATGCCAAAATACTATCCATCACAGAATAACAATCTCAATCTAAACACAACAAACCACAACACATGAAGACAATAAGCAGAAATCGGAGTAAAGACAGCTCACCCACTCTAAAACTTTGCATAGTCCTCTATGCAATACCATGATGTGAGAGGAATGGATGATGATGCTGATGCTCTAGGAAGCTATCTCCGCTTGTGTGAGCGAGAGCCAGAAGCTCGTGAGCTCTTGCTCTTCCCGTGTGTGCTATAGTCTGGCTCGACCTCCTCATCTGAAGAAATTTCCATGCGTGCCATGTTCTCTTCATTGATGAAGGCAAGCTTCTCATCCATGCTTGATAGCTTCTCCCAAACGGACCACATCATCTTGTGCTGCCTTTGCATATGTGCTTCCATAGATTCCCAATGCGAAGAATGATCTTACTGAATATAAGATAGAGTGGTGTCCATATGATCGATCACCTCCCATTGATGGAGCTGCTCCTCCCTAATTTCCTACAACAGAGACATCATAGAATCATGAGAGGAGGTGCCACCAAAAGAGAAGGTGCCCGGTGCAGGTGGTGCGGTGTCAACAGGGTCAAGTTGTGGATCTTCAGTCGGCTGGAAATGCCAATTCCCTCACACACGCACAGTGGTGCGCTCTGGGTTCGGTATGGGTAGGAAAAATGGGCTCCCTTTGAACGTCATGCAGTATGAGTCACCCTTGCGAATAATTAGCTTCATGGCGACGCAAGACTCGATGTCGAGCCTGTTGTGCCAGTAGCTTCCAGTGTGCCGTACGGGACGATACCTAATGATATTGCCAAAGGGGTGATGAGTCCACCAATCACAATCGCCCCCTTCAAAGAATGGGCGACGCGGCTGAACTGTTTTGCCAAATAGTACCCAGAGTCCACTCTGAAACTATGGAGCATGCACCAAAGATAGAATAACTCAGTCTGCCAAACCATACCATCACTCTCACCGCGGCTAAATAGGGTATGTGCCAACACGCAGTGGACATACTTGATCACAGGGTTGCAAAGGCTGGATGCATGGGCTACGCGAGTGAAGTAGACATGCTCGTTGGTAATTGGGCCCCAGAAGCTCTGCTCACTGTACTCAGTGGGGACCTTGCGTACACAAGACTCAGGAAAACCGTAAATGCTGCGTAACTGAGAAATGGTAAGAGTATGTTCAATGTTACCCAAGTGGAAGGTCAAACGGCCTGGATCGTCCTCAAGAATAGGATCTGCCTTTACTTCCAAAGAGATCAAGATCTCCAGCGTCACACCAACGTAGGTGGGAGAAAATAGTCGCTGGAACTGCTCCCAGCCAACTGCAGTGTACATCATGTCGACGTCTTCTCGCATCCCAAGCATTTGCAATGTGCCTCTATCAAGGTATCGTGTGTTAAGCACTCGGCGCTGACATAACGTCTGATAACGTTCTTCTTGACTGCATTGCGAAAGATGATTCTGAACTCGTTTAGGGGAGAGACGTAGGGTGTCTGCCGGCTGGTAGGCGTGCGTCCATACCTAGATAATGAAGAACCAGGTGTGGCTGAAGATGGCCTGAAGGATGGAGGAGTCGGTGATGGCTCGTACTCTTCATCGTCGGTGGCGGACGAGTCAGAGAACGCCTGCAGAGGTGCGGTCTTCTTGGAAGCCATGACTTTGGTTCTTGGAGGCATGATGGCTAGAGATGATCAGAAAGAGGCCGGTAAGCTTCGGTGAGAGGATCTGGCTGGAGGCGCGAGGAGAAGCGAAGGCGGAGGCAGATCGGCGGAAACAGAACTCGAAAATCTGGCGACGCAAAAATCGGGCACTAAATAGAAAAGAAACCTGTCCCACTTGCAAGGAAACTTTGATCTGGACCAAAGAGATCGCTTTCGTATTTGGAAAGATGGGAGAGCGGCGAAATCGGTGGGATCTTGGTGAGATTTGGGGGCGGCGGAAACCCTAGCTGCGCAACGCTTTGAGTCGGGGTGAGGAGTGGATGAAAATACGGGTGAACCCACCCGGGTTCACCAGCCCGTGATGTTTACTAGTGTTGGGCTATTGCTATAGAAGCACGGGTGAACCCGCTGGGGTTCATCGGCTCGTGAAGTGTTCTGGAAATCGTCTGGTGTTTAGAAAAGATGGTCAACCCTGTGGGGTTCACCTGCCTATGAAGCTCACTAGAGGATTCCTGTGCAGAAAGAAATACTGGTGAACCCCGTGGAGTTCACCTGCCCGTGAAGTGCACTGATCAACTCAAAAAATTCTAAAAAAATTCCATGCGCTACATCTTCCTCCTGCAGCATAAAGAAACATCAAATTAGTAGCAATCCCCTCTAGAAAACCATAAATTAAATGAAAAATAAATTAATAGTGTAAAACAAGGTCTAAATCAATGCATGAAGACTAAAAAGCAATCAAAAACTTAGGTTGCCTCCCAAGAGTGCTAGTTTAAGGTCAGTAGCTCGACCGTGAGAGTTTTCAGAGTTGCAAATTCATTTGGTCTGAGAGAGCAAGGGCTTCCTCTCTTTCGACCCACTCATCTTCGAAGTAGTGCTTGAGGCGGTGCCCGTTAACTGTGAAACTGCCAGTTCATTCTGTCCAAATTGTGATGGCACCATATGGTTGAACTTTCTGAACTGTAAAAGGGCCGGACCATCTCGTGCGAAGCTTTCCTGGAAATAGCTGAAGTCTTGAATTAAATAGAAGCACTTTATCCCCTTCACGAAATTCTTTCTTTGCTATGCGCTTGTCATGCCAGAACTTAGTGCGTGCTTTATTGCTCTTGGCATTTTTGTTGGCAAAAAAGCGCGTCTCGTCCAATTCATCGAGTTGTAGCTTTCTCCTTTCACTGGCGTTCTTGAAATCAAAGTTGATTTGCTTTATAGCCCAATACGCCCTGTGCTCAAGCTCAACAGGTAAGTGACATGATTTTCTATAAATAAATTGGAAAGGAGACATACTGAGGGGCATCTTGAATGCGGTCCTATAAGCCCATAAACCATCCAGTAGTTTCATTGCCCAATCCTTCTGTGATCGCGATACAGTCTTCTCCAAAATTTGTTTGATCTCTCTATTGGAGACCTCTACCTGACCACTAGTCTGAGGATGGTAGGGCGTGACAATTTGTGCTTTACATCGTATTTCTTCAGTAATGCCCTAAATTTCTGCTCAATGAAGTGGGAGCCGCCATCGCTAATCAACACACGTGGAACTCCAAATCGGGGGAAAATAGTCCGCTTCATAAACTTCATAACGACTCTAGAGTCATGAGTAGCTTCAGCGGATGCCTTAACCCATTTTGACATGTAGTCAACGGCAACCAGAATGTACCGTTTTCCACAAGAAGAGGGGAAGGGGCCCATGAAGTCTATCCCCCTATACATCAAAAATTTCCACTTCCATGATATTATTGAGCGGCAGCTCGTCTCTTTTTAATAAGTTTCCGGTCCGTTGGCAACTGTCACAAGTGGAAACAAATTGTTTAGCATCGTAAAATATAGAAGGCCAATACAAACCAGACTGTAAAACTTTAAAAGCTGTTTTAGAGGCCCCTGCGTGTCCTCCATAAGGTGAAGCATGATAGTGGGTCAACACATCTTGTATCTCTACCTCGGGCACGCATCGTCTATACAACCCTTCCGCACATCTCCGGTATAAATATGGTTCATCCCAGTAATAAAATTTTACATCATGTAGAAACCGCTTCTTCATCTGAAAAGTGAGATCAGGAGGAAAAATGTTAGACACGATGTAGTTAACATAATCTGCATACCATGGGACTTGTTGATCTAATAAAGCATAGAGATGTTCTTCAGAGAATGTGTCATTGATCTCTAACTCTTCATTAATTTCTTTGTCTGTGTCGCGGTCAAGTCTGGAAAGATGGTCAGCCACTAGATTTTCACTCATCTTTTTGTCTTTGATCTCTATATCGAATTCTTGCAAGAGGAGGATCCATCTAATGAGCCTTGGCTTCGCATCCTTCTTGTTGATCAGATATTTTATAGCTGCATGATCAGTAAAAATGATTACTTTCGAGTTAACTAGATAGGAACAAAACTTATCGAAGGCAATGACAATCGCTAGCAGCTCTTTCTCCGTGGTCACATAATTTATCTGAGCATCATCGAGTGTACGACTGGCATAATAAATGGCGTGAAGGTTCTTATCCTTCCTCTGTCCCAAGACTACCCCAATAGCTTGGTCGCTAGCATCACACATCAACTCAAAAGATAATGACCAATCCGGGGGTTGAATTATTAGAGCAGAGATTAATGTTGCCTTGAGTTTCGTGAAGGCTTCCTCCTAGTCCCTGTCAAAGCAAAACATAGCATCTTTAGCAAGTAAATTAGTTAAGGGGCGAGCTATCTTAGAAAAGTCTTTATTGAATCGTCTGTAAAAGCTAGCGCGTCCAAGAAAGCTCCTGACCCCCTTCACCGACGTGGGTGGCTGAAGATGTTCGATGACTTCAATTTTTGCTCTGTCCACCTCTATCCCTCACTCAGAAACTAAATGCCCAAGAATGATGCCTTCCTTGACCATGAAGTGGCACTTCTCCCAGTTCAAAACTAGGTTCACCTCTTCACACCTCTGCAAAACCTTAGACAGATTAGACAAACAATGATGAAAAGAGGAGCCATACACAGAAAAATCATCCATAAATGTATCCATGAAATTTTCATTAAAATCAGAGAATATGGCCATCATTACTCGCTGAAAAGTCGTGGGGACGTTGTAGAGGCCGAAGGGCATCCTTCTGTATGCATATGTGCCGTAGGGACATGTAAAGGTTGTTTTCTCCTGGTCGTCCGAGTGGATAGGGATCTGGAAGAAACCTGAAAAGCTATCCAAAAAGCAAAAAGTAAGAATTATGCGCTAATCTATCCAACATCTAGTCTATAAATGGAAGAGGAAAATGATCCTTCGCGTAGCAGAGTTCAACTTCCTGTAGTCAATACACATCCTGTATCCTGTAACCGTACGCGTCGGTATCAACTCGTTAGCTTCAGTCTTGATCACCGTGAGTCCACCCTTCTTGGGTATAATATATATTGGACTTACCCAAGAGCTGTCTGAAATTGGATATATTACCCCTACGTCTAATAGTTTGAGCACTTCTTTCTTCACCACATCCTTCAAGTGCGGGTTGAGCCGGCGTTGAAACTCCACAGAAGGTTTGCTATTTTCTTCTAATAGGATCCTGTGCATGCAGACATAGGGGTTAATCCCTTTTATGTCATCTAATGAATAACCTATTACCTTCCTATGGAGACGAAGTTCATTAAGCAATAATTCGGTCTGCTCTTTGTCCAACGCCGCACTGACAATCACTGGGTATGTATAATTTTCTCCTAGAAACTCATATCTCAAAGTTCTGGGTAAGCTCTTGAGTTCGATTTTCTGCTGCCCTTGATTTCCCTGATTATCTTCTTTCTTGTCATCTTGGCTTGCGTCAGCTTCCAGCAGTGCAACATATTTCTCAGCCTCTCCTTCATCATCTTTATTAATAGAGTTTGTCAGGGCAAGTTCCAATGGGTCTACTTCTTTCCTAAGGAGTTTAACATCCTGCGTAGCTTTTTCCACAATGTCGATGCTGCAGCATGTACCTGCAAGAGAAGGTTTTTTCAAGGTGTTAGTCAGATCAAATTGGATAACATTGCCACAGATGTTCAAAGACAGTTTCCCATGCTTGACATCCATGACAGTATCTGCAGTAGCAAGAAAAGGTCCCCCCAGAATGATAGGGAGTCTATCATCCTCATCTATCTCCAAAACAACAAAATCAGCAAGAATAAAATAATCTCCTACTTTAATAGGTACGTCCTCTAAAAAACCAACTGGTTGACGCACTGATCTATCTGCAAGCTGTATAGAGATATTAGTAGGTGCAAATCTCCTAGATCTAGCCTTTTACAAAGTGATAATAGCATGAGGCTAACGCTTGCTTCTAGATCGCACAAAGCTATCTGAAAGGACATCTCCCCAATCTGGCAGGGTATGGAGAAACTGCCTGGATCTTTAAGCTTTTGAGTGAGCTTGTTCTGAATAATGGCGCTGCATTCCTTAGTGAGTGCAACGGTCCCTTGATCCTCTAGCTTCCTCTTGTTTGATAAGATGTCTTTCAGGAATTTTGCATAAGTCAGCATCTGCAAAAGAGCATCAACGAAAGGGATGTTAATATATAGTTTTTTCAATACTTCTAAAAACTTACCAAACTGCTTGTCCAATTTAGACTTGACAAGCCTCTGTGGAAAAGGAATCAGTGGCTTATATGCAGGTGGTCCCACGTAGGGTCGCTCCTCTTCAGCTGGTTCAGGTGCCACCGGTGTTGCATCTGACTGTGGTACCACAGGTTCGGTAGTCAACTCATCTATCCTGTCATCGGTCGGCATTTTTGGGTCTTCAAGTTGCTTGCCGCTCCGAGTGGAGATTACATTGCAATGCTCCCTCGAGTTTACCTCTGGTTGGGATGGAAGCTTGCCTGGTGCTCTGGAAGATGAGCTAGCTAACTCTCTAGCATTTCATTGTGTGTCTCCAGGGAGTCCATCCTTGTCATCATAAGCTTTATCATGTCGGTCAGTCCTTCAAGTTGCTTGCTCAAATTTGAATCATTATTCGGCCTTGGCTGTGGTGGTGGCGCATTGTAGTTCCTAGCTTGAAATCCTGGTGGTCTAAAATTGTTCTGTTGGGGCTGCCTGAAATTTCCTTGTGGGGGCTAGTTTTACTGTGGTGGAACTTGTCCAGGCTGCATTGGCTGAGTTGTTCGATATGAGAAATTTGGGTGGTTGCGCCATCCTGGATTGAATGTGCTGGAGTATGGATTGCTGTTGGGATTGAAATTTTCAACAGCATTCAATTGCTCAGAGTGAACTGCAGTCATCTTTCCGTCTCCTGCCTGATAATCTGCCTCTGCATGACCTGCAACTCCACAGACCTCACAAGAAATAGCGTTAACATCCACTGAATTAACAAATCAAGAATCAATCTTTCTAATCAGATTATCCACCTTAGCCGTAAGAGCAGTCAGAGAGTCTAGGTTATACTTACCTGACTTTTTGGTAGAGGTACCTCTCTTAGATATCCATTGGTGATGGTTGATTGCCATGTCCTCGAGGAGGTTCATTGCATCTTCAACTCTCCTATTCATCAAGGCACCTCCTGCTGCAGCGTCCACTATAAGTCTTGTGTTGTAATCCAAACCGCTATAGAACGTTTGGATTAAGACCCAAGTCTCAATTTCGTGATATGGACACATCCTTTGGAGCCCTTTAAACCTCTCCCAAGCTTCATATAAGGATTCTCCATCCTTCTACATGAAACTCGTTATCTGATTTCGCAACTGAATCGTCTTGGATGGAGGAAAGTACTTGGAGAGAAAGGCTTGAGAAAGTTTTGCCCATGTTCTTATCGAAGCAGAAGGTAGTGTATGCAGCCAAGCTCTCGCTCTGTCCCTTAAAGAGAAGGAAAACAATCGCAATCTGATGCATCAGCAGACACACCGTTAATTTTCAGCATATCACAATATTCTAGAAAAATAGAGAGGTACATGTTAGGGTCCTCAAGAGGAGAACCGCCAAATTGGTTTTGTTGCACCATAGAAAGAAGAGTAGGTTTTATTTCAAAATTATTGGCCTCAACAGCGGGCCTCGCAATCCCAGATTGAAAACCATGCGCGTAGGGAGCAGAGTAATCCTTCAACGTTCTGTTGTTATAGTTGTTTCCCATTGGTTGAGGTATTTGATCATTGTTCACTCCGAGTTGAATGTGCTCCATCTAATTTTCTTCTCCCGGATGGTCCATGTTTTCTTTCTTCTGAAGTTGGTTCAGCTTTCTTCTTGTCCTAAAGGTGCGTTCGATCTCTGGATCAATGTCAAAAAATGCTCCTACCCTAGAACTTCTTCACATAAAAAGGTCAGTCAAAATTATAAAGTTCTAACACAGCGAGTAAATAAAGAGAAAAAGAAAATAGCAGTGAAGTAAAGAAAAACTAACCTAAAGCCTAGTCTACCAATTCTCAGAAGTATACTAATATCAACCGTTGTTCCCCGGCAACAGCGTCAAAAACTTGACACGTTCCGCAAGTGCACGGTTATGTCGAAGTAATATAAAAGATGTCGAATCCCACAGGGAACAAGGTTAAGTATCAGAAAATCTAAGTTTTAATAGCTAGGCGAATCAAAACGTGGTTTTGAAAACTAAAATCGAAAACAAGCAATCGCAATTACGACGATAGAGAGTAGATATGAGAGAGATATCAGGGCTACGGTTTCCACCACGATGACGATCTTAATCGTACAAGAAAGATATTAGTTATTTGGATTATTGGTTTTGCACAAGGAATTTAACCCTAGGGTACAAGGTGCCCTCTCTCGAGTGTACACCCCGATGTTCGACTAAGACGATCTCCTACTCTCGCGGTGGATCATTTTAGATGAACCCAATGAGTTCTATGGCAGATTATGAAACCCTCGAGCGAAGACCAAGCACTCTCGTGTCGAGGTCTTGCATGTTTTACTAAGAGATTCCACCCACATGATCCTCCTCTCGGTATGAATCGTAACGGCTAATACATGAAAATACTCGACCAAGGTAAAATCATGATATAAGTGCATCAAAGTAAAATATGCTCACAAATCAATCCAAACAATAGAATTAAAATAAAGTTTGTGAATAAGAATCGTCAACGGGCTTCGACCGAGCCCCGAAATAGGGTTTACGCTACAATCATCATTGAAACGCTCAAAAATCTCTCTTTTAACATAGGAAAATTGCAAGGAAGAGTTTCTAAGGGATAAGAGACAATAAACCGAAACAAATCCTCAAGAATCGAAGCGCTCCGATAATCACCCATTTCTAAGCCCAAATTTGATGTGTAGCTTCGTCTTCGTATAAGAAATCACCTTATGGCCTCAGAATCTTCAAAATATGTCAAAAATGGGTGATTTTACTTGAAATTCCACAAAAGCACGAAAAAGTGAAGATTTCGAAGCATTCAAGTAAATAAGCCTTAATAGAGTATAAAAGTATTAAAACAAGCCTAGATTTAACATGAAATAGCTATGAATATTACTACTAAAATGCAAGGCATCAGTTGTCATCCTAGGCATAAGGACTAGGTGCCAAATCCTTCCAAAGGAAGCACCATGCGCCCACTCCTCCCCATTATACCCTTAGGCACCAATGGGAGGAGATTTCTCCCCATTATACCCTTTTAGCTCATTCTCTTATCATGACAACTTATTATTGGGCCTCATTGGGTAATGAGCAAGCCCAAACTTCATTAAATGGGTTGATTAAGCAATTGGATTCAATCTAATGCAACCCTAATCCAAATATGACCAACCATGGTCAAATACGGGTCAACCTTCCAAAAATGAAGTTTGGCTCCAATAGCTTTCTTCCATCTCATCAGGCCCATTGGCGCTGATGAAATCTCCAAAATAGATCCGAGCTATCCAATAACTCGATCATAAGGCTTCCAGATCAATACGAGAACTCAAGTATCTTAGTGTGCGACCTTGTTGGTTCATCTGAAGCTAGCAGTGCTGACCAAAGGTCACCACAAGCAGTGATTGGCACTTAGCAGTGCATTGCTACTACCCTGGTCATTGGAATGGATATCGACATTGACATCCCCATCATCGTGACTAGGTACAGATGCATTATAGTCTCTTTGCCGAACTGATATCCGATTGGACAAGTGTGTTACCACTTGTTAACACCCAATCACATGGCTATGACTAAAATAGGTTCTCACCTAGGTATAGCCATACACTTTCAGTCATAGAACCATAGAGGAGCTCCATGGATATCAAGCTTCCCTTAGGAAGGGGCAAATCCTTTGTCTATACATTGACCTTCTCATATGGGTCGTGACATGCTTAATGACAACCGTTATTACCTCTCAACTACGGCAAGGTGTTAAGTTGTATCAAAGCATGTCCCTAACCATATAGAATGACCAATGACCTCAAGTCAAGGGATCAATGCATCTCTTATCACTTGTGAGGATAACTCATGACACCAAGTCATTGCTTCACAGCGGGTCTATCCAGTATATTCACCACTGATATACTCACATGTCTGCGTTAGCACCTTGTGCCTGACCAGCCCATATACTAGTCTCACAAGTACTAGAGCTATCCCATATCCACTCAGGTACATCGAGTGGGGACAATCATTTGAGCACAGATCCAATATGTCTCTAGGGACATTATCATGTAAGTACATAATCGCAGATGTAGACAAACAATGATAACGACAATGCGAGAATGATATATAAGTATCAAAGTTAAGTAGTACAGAGATTGACCAAAACTAGGTCGTAGGGTATATACACCAGCAGAGAGGAGAGGAACGCCGCCTGCATCCCCCCCTCCCCCCTCCCCTCGTTTCTTCTGCCACCAAGAGAGAGAGAGAGACAGAGTGCATCTCTCTATCTCCATTCACTACTGTCCGCCTCACTAATGGAGGGGGAGGTTGTGCAGGTTCGGGATCCATTTCTACATAGGGTTCTCGTCGCCGTCGAGGAGCCCTCGGAGAAAACCCTAGCTGACAACACAATGAAGCATAAAGCCATTTGCTGTCCGACCATTACTCTTGTCATCGTCATCTATGTTGTCGCCACCCCATAGCTAGGGTCTATTTATAACCCTTGCCGCCCCTACGCAATTGTCCACATGGCTTATCGGATTGTTGCCACATGGCTCCATTAGGGACTGGGTTAAACTAGTCCACTTAGGCTTGCCCATAATTATTAAATAATTATGGGGTCCAGGCCTAGTCACGTGTTTGCATGCTTAAAACTTATTGGACCTTAGACCTACAAAGTAGAGATGCATCATAATCCATAAATCCCATGGCCCATGGCCCATGCGTAAATCTGATCATAAGGATCGATGTCTCATGGTCCTCCATGGACACTTATGTGTTAACCATCATCACACATGCACCTCCGTGCTTTGGCCACTTGAGTACCTGTCCAACCATTAGATGATGAAGATCAAGTCATCCTTCGTGCTCGGTGTGTGATGAAACTTATGGGCTAAGTTTTGGGAGCATCATAATAGGCATCCTAAAAGGGATGTAAGCCCAGTAGTTCTTGGGGGCAAAAGACCAACCAACACCCATGCGTATTATCGAATCTTTACCATAGGATAGATGTACTCACCTCCGAGTTCCTTCTTAACTTTTCTTTATTTATCTATTAATTTGTATTTCCATTATCCTTGTTGTGTTTTACAACTTTATTTCACAACAGATTATGAAAGCCATTTGCTTTCAAAGGTTGTGACATTGTGAGGGTTGAATGTTGGAGCTTTCTCATGCTTTGAAAGATGTTGTTTACTCTTGGTGATTGTGATTTGTGAGCTTTTGAAAGAAAAATATCCTGGAAGACAATCATTTGCCTAGTTGGAGAAGGATTTCAAGCTCTTGAACATCGACAAGAATTTTTTTCCAGATCTTGTGGGAGTTAAGCATGCAAAGAGAAAACTCTGTGTAGCCGCTTACATATTTAACAAAAGGGTAAACCATTATTGGCTGAGATTTTCTATCTTTGAAGATTAATCATAGTGAGATGATGTGGCATCGATGATGACACTAAAGCTATGCAGGCAGCCTTATCATATAGTGATAAGTCCTTGAGTGATAATGTGGTAACCATGACATAGCAATGATGTGGTAGGAATGATATGGGAAAAAAAAATTATTTGGGTCTGGAATGGTTTGTTTCATAATCTCTATTCCTTGAATGAGGGCTTCTTTCGGCACATTAGCAATGGTTGAAACATTAGTCATATTTCACACAACTAGTGTCTAGATTTGCCAATTAGCCATAAGTCCACTTTCTTTAATATCAAGCATGACGTCTAATTCTGCCTTGGTTTCTAACCTATTTTAGAATGAAGAGATAATTTATAACTTGGTAGGTGAGGCTCTTGCTAATGATATTCTGAGCATTAAGATTCCAACTAATCCTTATGAGGACATTTGACCCTAGAGAGGGGCTTTAAATGGACTCTCCCAAACCAAAACAACATACATGTTTTTGTTAAACACCCATTTATGCTTTGATGACCCATGGAGGGGTTGGAAGTCCTTATAGTATCTACATGTTACCCCAAAGATTAAAATCTTTAGCCAGAAGCTGTTGCCAAATAAACTTCCAACCTTCGTATATCTTGCTCAAATTAGAGTTTTTGTTCTCATGGTGTGGATTCCAGCAAGCATTTCTTGTTTCAATGTGATTCCACTGTTTCTGTTTGGAATCTTATATCTTGAAATCTTGGTCTGCGCTTTATTTATGGTGATGAGTAGCATTTGGGTAACTAGGTTATTGAATTGAAACACATTGCTTCTTTGATTTTAATCTTATGTTGGCACTTATGGAAGGCTCACAATATTTTTTTTATGGGAAAAATATGGTGCTTTCTGAAATTATTAGACAAACTCTCATTGAGTTCAATGACATGCTTGGTTTACAACA
The DNA here is from genome assembly GCA_027563935.2 of Costus lasius. NCBI lineage: Eukaryota > Viridiplantae > Streptophyta > Magnoliopsida > Zingiberales > Costaceae > Costus > Costus lasius. The sequence continues at coordinate 77,602,499 of CM050453.2, read as the reverse complement.
ATCTGAGGGAAAGGATGATATGCTTCTTCACCGAAGATTATATACATAGGCTAAAACTCCTTAGGGCTTTTTTAAAGTTAACATGGATGCGTCCTAACACCCGCATAATTCAAAGGGAGGAATTGGATACCTAATTCATAATGATCAGGTTCCTGGTGTTTGGTCGTCTTCCTCTCCTTGCAATCCTATTCTGCTCAATGGATGGAACTTATGGCTCTTCGATCAGTGCTAAAATACTTGTACTCCAACTCTGAATTTTTGTCCTCAATCATCATTATGGAGACGGATTGCAAGCTTTCCATTTCTCTAATTGAAGATCAACTACAGGCATTAGATCCTCACATCAACATCATTCTCATTGAGATTCGATCCAATAAGTAGAATGGTACTATGTAAACCCCAGTTTATTCCTAGGGAGTCAAACCAAGCAACCAACTAGCTTGCTAAATTTGCTACTACTAACAACTCTTATAATGTATGGTCAGCTGGTTGGCCGAATGAACTTAGTGGTATTTGGTCTCTTCAAGACATTTTTGGCTAAATAAATCCTTTTTTTTTAAAAAAAATTAAGTTAGTACCAAATTATTTATTATGCAATAAGGATAAAATTTACATCAAATTCCCAGTACATTATTTTAATTAGTTGACTAAGACTACTCATAAAAAATTATGATGGTAATTTTACTAATTAAAAAATATTGTCTAGTTATGCTTCTCCATCAGTTAAGCCATAAATAAATTAACCATATAACCCAATTATGCTTGGCTTTCTAAGCTTCTACTTCTTGTATGCCATTCCAAAAAGAAAAAAAAATAGCAACTTTGGGGATATTTTGTCTTGTTTATTATTAAAAAAATGACAAAAATAATAGAAGAATAAAATGTACTTCATTGCAAACGAATATGTTGAAAAGGCTACTTATTGCATTACTTATAATTTACAAAATTATAGCCCCACACTAATATTTTGAATAACATTTCCCTAATAAGAACTCAAGGTGGTCTAGCTTTTCATAACCAAGCAACAATACTTGCTTTAGCTATCAATAAATTTCATAGTTGCTTAAATAATAATAAACTAACATCAAAATCATTTTGGTAGATGCTACAGATGAGATAAAAAAATATATATTGGATCAAAGATTTAATTATTCATAATATCTTCTAACATGTGAAATTCTCTCCTTGCATGAGGATTGCTAATTATTATTAGCATACACCAACTTATATACTAATGAAACTACACTTACATGGTTGTTGATAGTATTAGAGATGTTATTAAAAGCCAGAGAGAGAAGGGGGCTTGGGAAAATATAAGCTCCCACGTATTTGAAAGGAAATAGTTCTTAACCTGAAAAGAAGAAAGAATCCTATTCCTAGTGGTATGAGAGCAAGATATGGGGAAGAATATTCTAGATTTATCAAGGTTAATGCTAAGGCTAGAAAATTGATAAAAAGAGTGTAAATATTTCTTGATATTAAGATAACATTTGGGGTTTCCTTTGAAGCACAAAATCATCAAGAAATCTGCAGCTAAATAAAATATCATCATAAGTATTGTATTTGATCAGATTATATTAATTAATTTACAAACAAATTGTTAAGATAAGCATGCGGTGACCTATTTTCTTACCATAACCTTAGAAATTCCTATTACAAGGCACTGCATAATATACATAAAAGGTAAAAAAGAGGAAGATGAGGATTAATTTTATTTTAATATTAATATTGTAATATTTTTTTAGTTTTGTAATTATGAATTAATTTTGTTATAATATTAATAATAATAAGTTAATGGTAGTTATGTATTAACAAAGATGGTTTCTCCGGCTTTGCGATGATGCCCGACGATCTAACTCCTTTCGGCATGGTGGTTGGGCGACGATGCCCAGGCACGACGAACCTAGGCGTAGCAGCGCCCACTTCACTTTTTCCCCTTACGTTGTTCACACACGTGACGAAGAGGGTAGATCTGTCTACCTTGGTGAGTCCGAGTGATGGCTAGGGTTAGGGATCGATTCGAGGGTTACTCCATTGTGACGACGGTGAGATTTTTATTTTTTTGACGATGGAGTAGCAGAGCTACGAGGTGCGAGGCTCACATTTAGGTTAAATTTGTTTCCCTTTAATCACATTAGTTGGTTAAGTAATTTAAATAATAATAATAATAATAATAATAATAATAATAATATTATTATTATTATTATTATTATTATTATATGAGGTCCAAGGGTCAACCCAATTCTCTCATTTATATGTTGGCCCATCATTCTAAGATAATTACGGTAATGAGGAATGCATGTTGGGTGTCTTTCTTATGAGTACGAAGAGAGTTTCCTCTCCTTTGCATATATGTGACGTATAAACATATGTGGCGGTTCAATGACTATTGAACTTTAGGAACACAAGGGTAAGCAATAGTAGTTCTGATGCTTTTGCATTAAAGGTAATATTAATATTAGGGCTTTGGGGACTTGTTAGAGATTCGTTCGTCTCATGTAAAATTTTTAGTTAAAAAAAAAATTGTCTATGACACTAATCATATAAGTCAATAATAAAATCTCATATTTAGATATGGTTTTAATAGAAACTCATTACAATTAAGTTTGTGATGAATTTATGTCCTAAAATACATATTAAGTTTTACCATTATCCTATTAAGACTCTAAGTGAAGGTTACTAACGGGTCATTAAAATTGTATATCAATTATCTGATAGTTACAGATAAAAGAAATGAATTTTAAAACTCAAACTTTTAGAAGACTCTTAGCTTTGATAGAAGCCTAATCTCTTGTCTCAACTAAGGGATTAAAATATGATAAGTTTAAAATAGAACGTGAGAGTTCTCCAATTGTCAATAGTGAGAATACCCATGTTGGGAAAAATCATGGGCAAAATAAAAATTTAATAAAAATAAACACAAGAAAAAAAATTGGTTACCATCTCAAAGGATCCATGTGAGATAATAAATCAAATGATTTGTTGAAAACATTACACTTGAAGCGTACTTGATAATCAACCCTACTCAATACTTGGTGTTAGCCTCAGTAATAGAGATTAAAGCCTTAACTCCTGGCGCTCACAGTCATAAGAGGAGGGAGAGAGATCATGGCCAGAGAGAAGAGAAGGCTCATGCACACACAAAAACAATCGCTTGAATGTGTGTTGTGCCTATTGTGAGGCCTCATTCTAGACAGGCCGGGCTGGGCTGGCAGACAGGCCCAAGCCCACGACGAGCACATGCGGCGGCCTACCTCCACAAGATTCAAATCGCGATTCATCGTCGTTCACCCGAGCAGCTGATCCACACGGGACGAGCAGCAATCTCGGGTGCGGATGAAGCGCGGAGGTAGGCGGCTTCGCTCCCTCGGTAGAAGAAGCGGACGAGAGGCGGAGCGCTTGCTGCGGGTAGCTTCTTCAGGACAGGAAAGGATGCGAGGTGAACGACTTCAAAGGCCGTAGCGAGATCCTCGGCTGCGTAAGGTGAGTGGCGACGGCGTGGACGCGAGCCTCGTCTGCTTCAGCAGAAGAGGTCTCAAGCGAGGAGGAAGCGCGCCACAGGCGCAGATGAAGCAGCTCGATTTGGGAGAGGCGGCGGTCTTGACGCAAGAACCGGATCTCGCTTCTGTTGACGAAGACCGTCGAGGCGCGTCTTCCTCCCCTTTAAAAGCGTCTGAGGAGCGGACGGAGTGGGGAGGTAGAGGCCTGCGAGCAAGGAAATCCGGAGCAGAGGTTCTAAGAAAGCGATCTAGAGAGCGGATCCAGATCCAGATTGGGAGAGAGAGCCGAGAGCCTTGTAGTCGGCGGCAAGAGTCGCCGCCGTCGTGAGCGTGAGAGAGGAAGGGTTTTTGGTAACTTGTATTGAAAAGCAATAAAGTGAGTTTTCCCTTCTTGCTATTCTTCTTCTCCGACGTGTTTCCGGCGAAGCTCTCCTCCGTTTCGATTTCCATAGGCGCTGAGGCGGCGAGCCTCTTCTCCTGATTCACCGCCGTCGACGATGATCCGACGCGGCTTCTGGCGATAGGGGCTGAGGGCGCGGCGCGGACGCGAGGGTTCCTCCCCTGTCGCACGCCCGAGCTTCTCCACCGCTCCTTCTCTAGCATCGAGCGGCGCTGACGGACGAACGCCGCATTCGTTCGAGAGCTAGCGGCTATTTTCGGCGAAGCGAACGCGTCGAGCGTTCGATTTGAGGTGAGTCCGAAGTCAACAGGCCGGGTCAAAATTGAGGTAAGGATTGGAATTTCGATTTCTGATTCGAAATCAGGCGACGGCTGCGAAATCGGATTTTGAATTCGGTAGCAGCGAATTTGATTTTGTGCGTAATTTGGGGTTATTCCGCCTGAAGTGGAGGAGAAAGGAATTAGGGCGTAACACCTATCACCCTAGGCTACTTAAGCTAAGCATAGATACCTCTCTTCAACGCCTCTCCAGGATTTTGTACTAGAGTTAGTGCAATTTCCTTGACTGAGGAATCTTTCCAATGTAGACACTAGGTGTGAGACCCTGGGTATACTGGGGTTATACCCCAGCCCATCCCATGGACTCAGCGGAGTTCTGAGGAAGGATGGAGGAGCTTGACGGGGAGTTAAGCTGGTGTTGCAGTGAGCCTACTAGTGGAGTTAGGTTACTGACACTGTGTTGAGTATGTTTTTGCAGGTACATCGACACATCTATCCTTGGGCATAGCCTGGGGGTGCTTTGGAGTGCTTTGGAGACACTTTGAAGTTTTGGAGCATGGTTAACTTAACCATGGTTAGTTTAACCATGGTCAGCTTAACCATGGTCACTGTACATGAGCCTGGGTTCGATCAGGGCTCAATTCTAAGGTCTAGAGGCTGACCTAGGGGCCTAACACTTAGGCGCCATCATGTTGTATGTTTAAATAAGTTGGCACATGTCTTGCATGTGACAACTTATGAGAACATCCAATAAGGGGAGTTAGTGAGGATCCAATAAGACTTAGTGGACTTAAGTCTTCTCCATCCACTTGGATCCATCACTTGGTGACTTGGATTTGGATCCATCAAGGTTCAAATCAAGTGGAGCGGTTCACCATAGGCGAGTGGACTTGGTTCAAGGGTTGGCGGGTTGGAATAAGTCAACCAAACCCGATCCAACATGGAATTCAAATTGGCGACTTAAAAGGGGATTGGCGACTCTTGTGGGCAGCATCCTCTTCACGCTCAAGCTAAGGCGAATTGCTGCTTGTTAGAGGCGACAAGCAACTTGGAGAAAACTTCCTTGGCAGCAAGGAAGAAGGGCTTCAACCGGCGGCGACATTGCTTGGAAGAGTTGGGGAACTCCTTCGTTGAGGGCGACGACTTCTTCCATCACCTTCATCACCACCGGCGGCTCTTGGAGAGGGACGGCACCTTGCTGTCCTCTCTTGTTCTTGGAGAGATCTTGTGCTTGGAGGCGAGTACAAGAGGAGGACTTCATCAACAACTACCTAGGGAGGCGACCCTAGGGTTTGAGCTCTTCATCACTTGGTGGAGAGCACTTGTGAGGGGCGGCTTCTTGAGGGAAGGGGCTGTTCTCATCATCACCATTGTTCATACGCGAGGAGTGGTATAACTCTATCTTAGATCGATTAGGGTTGATTGTATGAACGCTTATTGTTGATATTATATATATTGTGTACCTCTTCCCGGGATTAGGGAAGAGGGTCCTCTTATTCCTGAGTATTATTACTTGGAGGAGAGTTGTTCTCTTCATGGGTTTCTGGATTTAGCTTAGGTGAGGCGCAAGCATTGTGCTTGTTCTCATCCTTCGTTCGCTGTGTAGTTGTGGATACTATTGTTTTAGGGTTAAGCAGGCCGGTAGTTTATTGCGTGTTAGGGTTTGAGCATATGTCTAGTACTCTTTGATCTGTGATAGATCACCTTGCTTGTGTGCGGTACTTGCCAGTGAAATCTTGTGTATTTCAGGGCGCACAAGGTGTGCAAAGTGGTTAGTGGCAGAGGAAGAGCCTAACCCACCACCTTGCTTCAGTATTGCATGCATCAGACATTCGGCCACCTTACTTCAGTCAGCTCAGAGGTTCAGTTGATTGGGTAGAGTTAGGGGAGAGAGCTATTCTGTTGAGAGACAATCTGTAGTGAGCGCGCATTGTATTTACTTTCACGTTTCCACATAGTTCATATTGTTAGGAGTGTTAGCTGACAGTTTACACAGTGGTTGTGTGAATTATGCTATCACGCTCTAGTTTTAGGCGCGAAAAATTGGGGCGTGACAACTGGTATCAGAGCTACACTTTCAGCAGATTTTAGTCTCTTTGGATTGTTTGGTTGCACGGGATATCGACGGTTGTTAGAATATTGTTTGGGGGTTGCGTACGTCGGAGCCTTGTGCCTGGGGCGTAATTTCTCAGTATTTCTACTGCTCGGTTAGTTCCGGCTAGACAGAGGTCTTACCCTAGGATTCCAGCAGTTTTTTCAGAGTTCACAGCGATTGCACCGTCTACGAGGAGTATGGCAGCGCAGGCACAGCTCGAGGAGAGACTCTCGAGACTGGAGGCAGCCTTGACGAGGATCCAGTTAGCCATTGGGGTGGATGGCGACGCAGATCAGGGACCACTCAGTGAGAGGGTCAGCGCCATGAGGGACATGATTCACCATGTATAGCTTGAGGCTGAGGGTCATGTGGCAGAGTTGACACATTCTGTTGAGGAGCGGATGGCTGACTTGACTCATACTTTTGAGGGCCAGATAGGGGATATTGGCCAGAGCATGGAGACTATAGCAGCTGATGTTAACTTGATGAAAATCGCCATTACACAGTTGGGGAACCAGACCCGTACCCCAGCGCCAGTAGCAGTGGCACCTGCTAGGCGCCATGTTCCAGAGCCGACACCATTCGAGGGTGCTCGGGTGGCAAAAGAAGTTGAGAACTTTCTCTTTGACATGGAACATTATTTCAGGGCGGCGGCCGTAGGAGAGGCCGAGAAAATTGAGGTTTGTGCAGCCTTTCTTAAAGGTGATGCCAAACTCTGGTGGCACACGCATGTAGACCCGAGGACTGAGGGGGACGCACCAGAGATCCCAGATTGGGATGCCCTGAAGACAGAAATGGGAGCCCACTTTAGACCAGCGAACACTTTGCATAGTGCTCGGGTAGCTTTCAGATATTTGAGGCAGACTGGTAGCATTAGGGAATATGTGAAACAATTTGGTACTCTACTGCTAGAGATACCTAATATGGAAGAGGAAGAAAAGTTTCACTCATTCACTAGTGGTTTACAGGATTGGGCTTACAAAGAACTCCATAGGAAGGGAGTAACTACTTATAGAGAGGTAGTTGCAGCTGCAGATGCTTTAGTAGATATGGGAGGATCCAAATCTACTGCAGTCAGGACCACTTCTCCATCTCAGAGGCGGCCTACAGGGCAGGGCTAGCAAAATAAGTGGGTACCTAACTGGAAGAAAGGGAAAGCTGTGGTACATCAACCACAGGCCCAGAAGAAGAAGCCACAGCATCATCCCCAGCCGCAGCAGGGGAAGGCTTCTACCAGTGTTACTAGCAGAGGGAAGCAGGGGTGCTTCATCTGTAATGGACCTCATCTGATGAGAGAGTGTCCTAGGAGGCAGGGGGTTGCTTCCTTAGCACTGGGGAGTGCACAGGAAGGCCAGGACAACCATGGATGCGTTGGTGTTTCAGTTAACCCAATGGTCATTGCCAACATCAGTGTTAGGTCTAGTCCCCTGATGTACATTGATATTACTCTCAACGATGTTCAGATAGCAGCTATGGTAGACACAGGCGCCACTCATCTGTTTGTGTCAGATAGAGTGAAAGATAGATTGAGATTGAAGACTATGCCGTGTACTAATAGTGTAAAGACTGTGAATGCTGATCCGAGGAGAGCATATGGAGTATCATATGACGTGCCCGTTAGGCTTGGTTCTTGGTCAGGGCGTGTACATGCTATGGTGACAGCCCTTGATGATTTTGATGTGATAGTGGGCATGGACTTGCTTCGGCGCGCGAAGGCAGTCCCAATGCCACACTTGAACAGATTGCAGATTGTGGATGAACGATCACCTTGTTTTCTCCCTTGCCACACTGGGCAAAGGTTGAGAGTAGTAACAAGGGCAAGGAGGTGGTGGTAGCATCCATTGTTGCCAAGGGTCTTCGACGTGGAGAGGTCACTTACCTGGCGCATGTCAGGGTAGTGGAGGATCTTCCTCAGACAGTTCCAGCACTTGTGCAGCCGAGAGGACACGGGGGAGGACCGGCCAGCCTTCCTAGTTCTAGTAGGAGCCGAGAGGTTGAGACCAGTATGGGGGCGGCGAAGATGAATTTGGATGATCGTATCCAACAATTACCTGCACCTATTGGAGGGTTGTTACAGGAGTACAGTGATGTAGTACCGCCAGAGATGCCGAAGGTGTTACCACCTAGGCGAGATATTGACCACGCCATTGAGTTGATTCCAGGGGCTGTTCCACCAGCCCAGGCACCTTATAAGATGCCTCCTGCCGAGTTAGAGGAACTCAGGAAACAATTGGATGAATTGTTAGAGTCTGGGTACATACAACCTTCTAAAGCACCGTATGGAGCACCTGTTTTATTCCAGAGGAAGAAGGATGGATCGATGCATATGTGTGTGGACTATCGAACTCTAAACAAAGTTACAGTTAAGAACTCATATCCAATTCCTTTGATCCAAGATTTGATAGATCGGTTGGTACATGCCAAGATCTTTAGTAAATTGGACCTTCGTTCCGGGTACTGGCAGGTGAGAATAGCAGAGGGAGATGAACCTAAGACCACTTGTGTGACGAGATACGGATCATATGAGTTTTTGGTTATGCCATTTGGGCTAACCAATGCTCCAGCTACGTTCTATAACCTAATGAATAACATACTACATCCTTTTCTGGATAAGTTTGTTGTAGTATTTCTGGATGACATTGTGATTTATTCTGGTAGCTTGGAGGAGCACACAGAGCACCTGAGGCAGGTGTTAGCAGTCTTGAGGGAGAACCAGTTATATTTGAAACTAGAGAAGTGCGACTTTGCCTAGACTGAGGTAGAATTTCTGGGGCACATCGTTGGAGGGGGTCAAGTGCGCATGGATGAAAGGAAGGTGGCGGCTATTGTGGAGTGGCCGCCCCCTACTTCTGTTAGCACCCTGAGATCGTTTCTAGGGTTGGCTAATTTTTACAGGCGGTTCATAAAGGACTATTCTAAGATAGTGGCTCCTTTAACCGACCTGCTGAGAAAGGATGTTGCCTGGTGCTGGGAGGATAGACACCAGAAGGCATTCAATGATCTGAAGGAGAGGGTCACTTCAGAACCTATATTGAGACTTCCTGATTTTGCTTTACCCTTCGAGGTTCATACTGATGCATCGGATAGAGCTCTGGGTGGAGTTCTAGTCCAGGAGGGAAGACCTATTGCTTATGAGAGCAGGAAACTCAAGAGTGCTGAACTGAATTATTCTGCACACGAGAAAGAAATGCTTGCTGTAGTGTATTGCTTGAGGATATGGAGAGTGTACTTGCTGGGGAGAAAGTTCACTGTAAAAACTGATAATGTATCCAACACATTCTTTCAGACCCAAAAGAAATTATCAGCCAGACAGGCTAGGTGGCAGGAGCAGCTAGCCGAATTTGATTTTGGGTGGGAGCATAAGCTTGGGCGCATTCATCAGGTGCCTGATGCACTTAGTAGAATTGCAGTGGTGACATATTGTTGTGCAGTGTCCTATGCACAGAGTAAGATCATTGGACTTATCAGAGATTCAGCACTGACTGATCAGACCTATGAGAAGTTGTTATCTCAGATTAGGATGGGGGTCATCCGGAGGTATTATATTAGTGATGAAGGTCTGATCATGGCAAAAGGAGACCGACCTTATGTCCCTTCCACAGGGAATATTAGGTTCAGCTTGATGAGGGAATATCATGACACCGTGTGGGCGGGTCATCCTGGAGGAAAACACATGTATGCCTTGATAAGCAGAGCTTGGTATTGGCCGGGGATGAAGGAGGATATTGAACACTATACTAAGACATGCCATGTGTGTCAACAGGACAAGGTAGAAAGGAGAAAAGAAGCTGGGCTTCTACAGCCATTACCTACTCCTGACAGACCTTTCCTATCTATATCCATGGATTTCATCACCCACTTCCCCAAAGTAAAAGGGATGGCATCTATGTTCGTGGTGGTTGACAGATATAGTAAGTATGTTGTATTTGCTGCTGCACCTGAGATTTGCATAGCCGATGTTACTGCTAACCTATTCTTGACACATGTAGTGAAACACTTTGGACTACCCAAGGAGATCATCAGTGATAGGGATCCCAGGTTTACAGGAAAATTCTGGACTTCTCTATTCAAAAGATTGGGTACAGATTTAAAGATGTCTACAGCATACCATCCCCAGACAGATGGTCAGACTGAAAGGATAAATGCATTACTGGAGGAGTACCTGAGACACTTTGTTTCTTCTACACAGAAGAACTGGATAAGATTGTTAGACACTGCTCAGTTTGCATATAATATTCAGACCTCATCTGCTACTGAGAAGAGCCCATTCGAGCATGTGTTAGGGTGGCAGCCTATGACACCTATGGATACACTGAACAGGGGTGCAGGGGGTGAGTGTCAAGCGGCAGTTGATTTTGTGGAGGATAGGTCCGAGCTGTGGGATGAAGCTCGTGACAGCCTGACTGAGGCCAAGAACCGCATGAAGCTTTATGCTGATAGGGACATGCGACATGTAGAGTTTACAGTAGGAGAGTTGGTCCTTTTGAAACTCACACCTCAGATGTGGAGGAAGACTGAGGATAAGACATATCATAGAGGCCTAGTGAGGAGGTATGAGGGTCTTTTCAGGATCGTCAAGAGAGTAGGCCCAGTTGCATATAGGTTGGATTTACCACAATGGCTTCAGTTCTATCCTACATTTCATGTCAGCCTTCTAAAGAAGTATCATGCTGACGATAGGCATCCAGACCGTGGACAGGTGAGAAGACAACCTGCGAAGGGCAGAGTTGAATTTGCAAAGAAGCCCATGAAAATTCTAGACCATAGAGTCTATGGTTCGGGACCACCTGGAGGTCAAAAGATGGAATTCTTAGTTCAGTGGGAGGATGAACAAGAAGAGGATGCAACCTGGGAGAAGATGGAGGACATTACCCAGTTCGAAGATTTAGCCAGGGGATATGACCAGCTGTTGGCCTTGAGGACGAGTGCCAATTCAGTTGGGGGAGTATTGTGAGACCCTGAGTATACTGAGGTTATACCCCAGCCCATCCCATGGACTCAGCGGGGTTCTGAGGAGGGATGGAGGAGCTTGACGGGGAGTTAGGCTGGTGTTGCAGTGAGCCTACTAGTGGAGTTAGGTTACTGACACTGTGTTGAGTATGTTTTTGCAGGTACATCGACACATCTATCCTTGGGCATGGACTGGGGGTGCTTTAGAGTGCTTTGGAGACACTTTGAAGTTTTGGAGCATGGTTAACTTAACCATGGTTAGTTTAACCATGGTCAGCTTAACCATGGTCACTAGACATGAGCCTGGGTTCGATCAGGGCTCAGTTCTGAGGTCTAGAGGCTGACCTAGGGGCCTAACACTTAGGCGCCATCATGTTGTATGTTTAAATAAGTTGGCACATGTCTTGCATGTGACAACTTATGAGAACATCCAATAAGGGGAGTTAGTGAGGATCCAATAAGACTTAGTGGACTTAAGTCTTCTCCATCCACTTGGATCCATCACTTGGCGACTTGGATTTGGATCCATCAAGGTTCAAATCAAGTGGAGCGGTTCACCATAGGCGAGTGGACTTGGTTCAAGGGTTGGCGGGTTGGAATAAGTCAAACAAACCCGATCCAACATGGAATTCAAATTGGCGACTTAAAAGGGGATTGGCGACTCTTGTGGGCAGCATCCTCTTCACGCTAAAGCTAAGGCGAATTGCTGCTTGTTAGAGGCGACAAGCAACTTGGAGAAAACTTCCTTGGCAGCAAGGAAGAAGGGCTTCAACCAGCGGCGACATTGCTTGGAAGAGTTGGGGAACTCCTTCCTTGAGGGCGACGACTTCTTCCATCACCTTCATCACCACCGGCGGCTCTTGGAGAGGGACAGCACCTTGCTGTCCTCTCTTGTTCTTGGCGAGATCTTGTGCTTGGAGGCGAGTACAAGAGGAGGACTTCATCAACAACTACCTAGGGAGGCGACCCTAGGGTTTGAGCTCTTCATCACTTGGTGGAGAGCACTTGTGAGGGGCGGCTTCTTGAGGGAAGGGGCTGTTCTCATCATCACCATTGTTCATACGCGAGGAGTGGTATAACTCTATCTTAGATCGATTAGGGTTGATTGTATGAACGCTTATTGTTGATATTATATATATTGTGTACCTCTTCCCGGGATTAGGGAAGAGGGTCCTCTTATTCCTGAGTATTATTACTTGGAGGAGAGTTGTTCTCTTCATGGGTTTCTGGATTTAGCTTAGGTGAGGCGCAAGCATTGTGCTTGTTCTCATCCTTCGCTCGCTGTGTAGTTGTGGATACTATTGTTTTAGGGTTAAGCAGGCCAGTAGTTTATTGCGTGTTAGGGTTTGAGCATATGTCTAGTGCTCTTTGATCTATGATAGATCACCTTGCTTGTGTGCGGTACTTGCCAGTGAAATCTTGTGTATTTCAGGGCGCACAAGGTGTGCAAAGTGGTTAGTGGCAGAGGAAGAGCCTAACCCGCCACCTTGCTTCAGTATTGCATGCATCAGACATTCGGCCACCTTACTTCAGTCAGCTCAGAGGTTCAGTTGATTGGGTAGAGTTAGGGGAGAGAGCTATTCTGTTGAGAGACGATCAGTAGTGAGCGCGCATTGTATTTACTTTCACGTTTCCGCATAGTTCATATTGTTAGGAGTGTTAGCTGACAGTTTACACAGTGGTTGTGTGAATTGTGCTATCACGCTCTAGTTTTAGGCGCGAAAAATTGGGGCGTGACACTAGGGATGGTAGTGAGTAGGGTACCTACATTTTTTATACTACCGTACTCTAACTCGGATAATTCTTCTATTACCCATACCCAAATAACTACCCATTTATTTTTTAAAACCCCTACTCAAATCCTACCATATTAAAAATTTAACTACTCATTTAATACCTGAACCCTGTGAATACCCGACTAAAATATCTACCATATTAAATTTCAACCTATATATGTGGTTACCCAAATAAAATTCGGGTACCTGACCCTATAAAAATCCTAATAATGGTTAAATTTTGAATAAGATAAACCAAGTACCCGCTAACCCGACTAATATATTAAAAATATATATATAATTTTTTATACACAAATGAAATAACATACACACACATTTATATATACATATACATATATATACATATATACATACATATATAGAAATACATATACACACACACACACACACACATATATATATATATATATATGTATATATATATATATATATGTATATATATATATATATGTATATATATATATATATGTATATATATATATATATGTATATATATATATATATGTATATATATATATATATGTATATATATATATATATGTATATATATATATATGTATGTATGTATGTATATATATGTATGTATGTATGTATGTATGTATATATATGTATGTATGTATGTATGTATGTATGTATATATATATATATATATATATATATATATATATATATATATATATATATATATATATATATATATATATATATATATATATGTATGTATATATAATCGGGTTCGGGTAGTGAGTATCCAACCTATACCCCTATCCGAACCAGAACAATAGATACCCAATTACCTATAAACGGATTCGGGTAGGACAAGTACCCATTAAAATACTACCCATCTACCATCTTAGGCACCTTTGCTAGTCACCCTTGCCTCTTTGCTTTGAAGCACTAAGATAGGCACATGCCAATATTAAGGTAGGCACCTACAATTGGCACCTCCTTTGCCACCGAAGGCATGTGCCCATGGTGCCTTTGCCTTGTTTGGCTAGACACCTAGCCAACACTAGGGCTAGTTAGGGGTGTGTAAAAAAAACCGCCGAACTGTTGAACCGTGGTTAACTGCATCGAACCGAACGGTTCTTAACCGGTCAGGGTTTTACTCGTTAACTGGTTATCGGTGCAGTTATGATTCAGGACTTGGCCGAATGTGGTTAACCGAACTGAACCGTTATATAATATTTATTTATATATAAAAATAAATATTTTATATAAAAATTTAACCGGTTAATCGTCGAAAACCAATGGTTAATCAAAAACCGACAGTTAACCGAAAGTATTTATATTTATTTATCTCAAATTATTTTATAATTTTAAATATTTTTCTTTTATATATAAAGAATATGTTATGGTTAATCGTATTGAAAAATCAGTTAATCGAACATCGATTAACCAATTCGAGAACAGTTCTTATTTTCTCTGAACAAATTAGATCAGTTCAGTTCAAAAAACCGGCTCATGATTCGGTTAACTGAACTGTAAACACCCCTAGGGCTAGCACTTGTAAGCACCTCCCTAAGGCCCCGTTTGGGGTTACTACCTGCTCCTTCCCTACTTTTACTGGAACGGGCAGCAGAAGCAGTTCCACTATCCTTGTTTGGGGTTGCTTTCCAGGCCCGCAACAATGATTTTCAGCTTTCCCTAGAAAGCGAGGAAAAACCAGCTTCCACTAGAAAGTGGGTTGATTCTCACATCTCCCCTTCACCCGGCTGCGTTTTTGCGGAGGGGTGCCCCTCCGCAAAATTTGCGGAGGAGTAGGCTGAGATGCGAAGCATCAATCTTGAAGCACCTAGCGCACGAATCTCCAAGCAACCCATACTTAAGTGCGGATAGCACCGATACAAACAAAGCGTTATACCAAATCCTAATATAATGCCGCCCGTTACACCCCTCCCCGTTACATCCGAACTAACTAAGGTTAACTCTTGAATGCTCACTACCTGCTCGAATTTTCACTACCCGCCCGACCCGCTATTACTCTCTAACCCTAATATTTTTTCTAACCCTAACTTTGTTGGGACGAAAGTTCTGTGTTACCCAAACTTTGCTGTGACGAAAGTTCTGTCGCACGATCCTGTCCGACGGCCTCCGACGACCTCTGACGACCTCTGACGACCTCCGACTGCCTCCGACAACCTCCGATGGCCATCGACAACCTCCGATGGCCATCGACGACCTCCGACGGCCATCGACGACTTCCGACAGCCTCCGACGGGCATCGACCACCTCCGACGGCCTCCGATACATTGTTGTATACAGCTCTCTTTGTACAACTTATTATAGGTCTCCCTGGTCTTCAAAAGTTAAGGTAAGGTCTCCCTATATTTGCTCACCTGTAATACGTGTCATTTAGGGTGGTATAATGTCGTCATTTTGTATTCTTAATACGTACATTGTTGTATTAATGACATAATTTGTTGTATACAACATCCCATTTTGGTATAACAACCCCTTAACATAGTATAACAACATCCCATTTTTCGTATAACATGCCTCAAACATAGTATAGCAGTGTCCCATTGTGGTATAACATGCCGTAAACTTGTTATAACAGCATCTCATTATTTTGGTATAACATGTATCTAATTTGGTATAACAGCATTCCATTTCGGTATTACATATATCTAATTTGGTATAACAGCATTCCATTTTGGTCTAACATGTATCTAATTTCGTATAACAACTTCCCATTTTGGTATAACATGTATCTAATTTGGTAGAATAGCATCCCATTTTGGTATAACATGCCTCTAACATAGTATAACACAGGCCATTTTGGTATAACATGTCTCTAATTTGGTATAATAGCGTCCCATTTTAGTATAACATGCCTCTAACATAGTACAACACAGCCCATTTTGGTATAACATGTCTCTAATTTGGTATAACAGCGTCCCATTTTGGTATAACCTGCCTTTAACATAGTACAACATAGCCCATTTTGGTATAACATGTCTCTAATTTGGTATAATAGCGTCCCATTTTGGTATAACATGCCTCAAACTTGGTGTAACAGCATCCCATTTTGATATAAAATGTCTCTAATTTAGTATAACATGTATCTAATTTGGTATAACAGCATCCCAATTATGTATAACATGTATCTAATTTGGTATAACAACATTCCATTTTAGTATAATATGTATCTAATTTGGTATAACAGCATCCCATTTTGGTATAACATGCCTCTAACATAGTATAACAGCATCACTACAGCGTTTAACTTGTGAAACTTTCTGATACATTATTGAATCCTAGAGTTTGAGATGGAGAAAGATAAGATGAAGGCGACTTGTTCTGAGATATTGGAGTGGTCATCGTCAGATGACGAAGAGTATTTATTAGCAAATAGCGAAGGTGATGAAGATATAATAGGAACACCTAGAAAGGCAGATGAAATGCCATGTATGGAACATGACAAATCAGAAGCTGCATCCCAAATCCTTATAGTTGGTATGACATTTATTAGTGATGATGCAGCATACAAGTTTTATAATGACTATGCTAGAGTAATGGGGTTCAGTATAAAGAAATCTCATCTTGAACGTCGAAAGGATGGTAGCTTGAAACAACGTACATATTGTTGTAGCAAACAAGGGATGAGAGAAGTTGACCGTAGACGTACTGCTAAAAAACCACATCCAGATACCCGCACAAACTGCATGGCTCGGTTAGAGTTTAAGATTGGCAAAAATGAATTATTCACATTGTCGAAAGCTGAATTAAACCATAATCATCCTATGACAAGTCCAAATAAGGTGCACATGCTTAGATCTCATAGAAAGATATTGCTATTTGAACGTGCACTTATAGACAAGATGACAGAGTCGGGTATAAAGACCCATATTATATATAATTACTTTAAGTCTGGTGTAAGCAATAATAATGTTGGCTTCATAAGAGAAGATAATAGCAACTATATTCAAAGAAGTAGAAGAAAAGCTTTGGATGGCAAGGAAAGCAAGGGTATTCTTAGGTACCTAAAGGAAAGATTGGCTAACGATCCTTCATTTTTTTATGCTATTGAAGCTTGTGAGGAATCAGGGGAGATGAAGAACTTTTTTTGGGTTGATGGCCAATCTATAATAAACTATGCATACTTTGGAGATGTAGTATGCTTCGATACAACCTTCCAAACAAATGAATACAATATGCCATTTGCACCAATAGTGGGCGTGAATCACCACAAACAAACTATTATATTAGGAGTTGCATTACTCTATGATGAGTCTGCTGAATCATTCATTTGGTTATTTGAGACTTTTTTGGAAGCCATGCACGGTAAGCATCCAGTTACTATTTTCACGGATCAATCAGCTGCGATAGCTAGAGCAATACAAACGATGCTGCCAAATACAGCACATCGTCTATGTTTATGGCATATATTTCAAAATGCAGCATTACATCTTTCACACGTGATTCATAATAATAATACATTTGCCAAAGATTTTAAATATTGCATATACGAGCGATGTACAGTTTATACTTTTGAGAAGCTATGGCAGGATCTATTACTGAAGTATAATCTGGTTGAAGTATAATCTATTACTGAAGCTATGGCAGGATCTATTAATTTTTCGGCTGATATGACCACAACCCAACGCAGTGAAAGTATGAACCACCATTTTAAAAGGTTATTTAGAAAGAAATTGAGTTTATTTGAATTTTTAGAACAGTATGACAAGGCACTTAGCTTCTTTCGAGAAAAGGAAATAAAGGTTGATTTCAAGTCTCGAAATAGTACACCAGCCAATGTAGTTGGGAACATGTGTAAATAAGCAGTCTCGATCTATACCAGGGTCATGTATAACGAGTTTGAGGCATGCTATCAAAGTAGTGTAGATTGCCTTATGTTCTTCATTGGGGCCGAACCACAAGGTATTTCATATAAGGTAACCAACGCAGCCTGTGGTGGAGATGAAATGGTCATTTTCAGCCATTCTCCTATACAAGTTACTTGCTCATGTAAAATGTTTGAGACCAATGGGATATTGTGTTTGCATGCAATGAAGGTTTTCGCAGCGAACAATGTGATTTCTATACCGAAGCAGTACATAATGAAAAGATGGACAAAGTATGCTAGAGAAGGTGATGTATCCATTGTCAGTCCGCACAGCTTAGATTCTTCCGAGCAAGAAAGTTTGAGGTCTATTTATAACCGAGTTTGTCAAAACCATTACTATATAGCAACTATGAGTTTGAAGTCTAGGAGAGCACTAGAATACATAGAAAAGACAATGAAGGATTTACGTGTAAATGTTGAGGACATCTTGCGCACTCACAATAAAGATATTGATGTCAATGATGAGAGAAGTGGATCTGAACAAAATATATAGGTAAAAGCACCTCCAGTGAAAAAGGGGCTGAAAGAGAAACGTAAGAAAGGAGTGCTGGAGCTAAGACATATCAAGAGCACTACTACATCCAAAGGATCCAATTCTAATCCACCTACTGATGTCCAAATGCCGCGCATGACAGGGCTACATATGGGTGAATACACAAGCACACAGGTATATCTAACAAGGCAAGCCATATCTTTAATTCTTATGTTACATACTTAACCTAAAAGTTAAATTTATAGCAGGTGTCTATGTTCCACCAACCAGTGCCAACAGCCCCATTCTACTCCTACACAGCTTTAATGGTGGGAGCATCCTCTTTCCATGTAAGTTGCGTAGTTATGCGTTTTCTGCACTTGCTACATTTACATTGACTATGTTACCTGATTAATTGCACTATATCATGACAGCACTCATAGTAAGGGTTCCCAAGCAATGCCATCGCAGCATGGTTCTCAGGAAGAAGCTGCATATTTTTCTCAGCCAACAAATGAAAAATAAATTTTTTTAATTATGACCAATTTGTACCAATTTGTGACGACTGATGTATTAACCATTCTTTTTTATGTACAATAAATTATGAGTTCGTGTAACACTCTGACTTATTTCGTATAGCAATGTCTTAAATTCGTATAACACTTCACAGAGTTGGTATAACAAGGCCTGAAATTCGTATAACATGGCATATACATCGTATAATACGGGACAGAACATGGTATAACAAGGTCTAAAATTCGTATAACATGGCACAGACATCGTATAACACTGGACAAACATGGTATATCAAGGCTCGAAATTCGTATAACATGGCACAGACATCGTATAACACGGGACAAACATGGTCCCGTGTTGTACGATATCTGTGCCATGTTACACGAATGACAAGTCTTGTTATACCATGTTACACGAATGAGATAAAGTCGATCTTATCCTATTACATAGCTATGCAATAGGATAAGATCGGCTGACATGCCTACAAACATAGCTATGCATTGTATGTCTCCTGTACGCTCACGGGTTGGGATGAAATTTGACCAGACAACCATCTATCAAGATTCACGGGTGGTGATATAAACAAGACGACCACCTATACGACCCGGCTGACATGCCTATAAATTCAATATGACCATAGAAGTTAACACGTCTGACGTGTCTACAACTGGAGATTTTATGATGAAGCTTCACTATAAAATCCTAACAACATAATCTTCTCATTCGTAGTGAAGTGAGTGGAGTTCCGAAAATCTCTTCTCATATGGTTGGTTTTATAGGCAGATGCATGGGTTCTACTCGGACGTGTTATGACAAGATTATAAATTATCTATGGCCAAAAATCCCTTCCAGTTCTACCGAAGTCTTAGGCCATTGGATGAACACCAAAATCAAGGCATGGACCCGATTTGTCTACCACGAGTTTGGGCAAGCCAGACGGGATTACAAAATTGATGTGCTATGGCAAGCTTATAAGCATCGAGAGCGTGCCCGATGAGAAAGTTGGAGGGCAGGATACAACAGTCTCTAGCGATGCCCTCCAATCGACTATGGTAAGTGCAGTCTCACAGTATAGTTTTTTGAGGAAATGGACGGACTATGGTAAGTTTATGATCTAAATATTGCCTGACCGCACTGGGATATGACAATATTTTGATTATAAGTTTGCCATAGTATGTCCGTTTTCTCAAAAAACTATACCGTCAGACTGCACTCCGGTTAATAATATTGTGCTTGTGTTACATGTAATTTTATGAACTTCGCTATTGAATATTGAAATTGAATGTTACATGTAATTTCAGGTCGTGTTATACCATGTTCGTCCCGTGTTATACGATGTCTGTGCCATGTTATACAAATTTTAGATCCTGTTATACCATGTTTGTCCCGTGTTATACGATGTCTGTGTCATGTTATACGAATTTCAGGTCGTGTTATACCATGTTCGTCCCGTGTTATACGATGTCTGTGCCATGTTATATGAATTTCAGGTCGTGTTATACCATGTTCGTTCCATGTTATACGATGTCTGTGCCATGTTATATGAATTTCAGGTCGTGTTATATCATGTTCGTCCCTTGTTATACGATGTCTGTGCCATGTTCTATGAATTTCAGGTTGTGTTATACTATGTTCGTCCCGTGCTATACGATGTCTATGCCATGTTCTATGAATTTCAAGTCGTGTTATACCATGTTTGTCCCGTGTTATATGATGTCTGTGCCATGTTATACGAATTTCAGGTCGTGTTATACCATGTTCGTCTCGTGTTATACGATGTCTGTGCCATGTTATATGAATTTCAGTTCGTGTTATACCATGTTCGTCCCGTGTTATACGATGTCTGTGCCATGTTATATGAATTTCAGTTCGTGTTATACCATGTTCGTCCCGTGTTATACGATGTCTGTGCCATGTTATAACACTATAGCCTACAATGGTATAACACTTCACATACATGGTATAACACTGCACATACATGGTATAACACTTCACATACATGGTATAACACTTCACATACATGGTATAACACTTCACATACATGGTATAATAAGACACAGAACAATGCACAACATTGCATATTCAAATATATAGGTGTATGTAAATACAGATATTGAATATACATGCGTATGTATGTACATGTGTTTTAATTACAATGTCTTTTAATTCCCTGCCAGTAACTTTCCTTCAAATAGTTCTAAACTAACCAGGGCCCTCAATCTTGGCATGTCTTGAAGTGTGAAATCAAACGGTACCCCTCTAGATAGGTAGTTCATAAATTTCATGACAAATATCTCACAATCTACACTTTCGCCATCTTGCTACGGGCAGACCTCCCATGTCAATGGCCAATAAGAACATTCCTTGGGATTGCCATATTGGAAGGAGAGATGAAAGTGCAGTATTTCAAGCTGTCCAACAGAACAATACACAAGATAATGTTACAAGAAATGAAAAATAACAATAGAAATGATACGGTATGAAGCCATATCAGATGATAGATACTCACATATCTTTTAACATAGCCCTCAGCTACCCTGGAAGGGGACAATGAATTATAGCACTGTACACGTTTCCCACGTAGATCCACTACCATCAGAAACCAGTGCAGCTTGTGGCATACGGGGGCGAATATTGTGTGAACATATCTTATTATCTGATTATTCAAATGCTCTAAGCCTTTGAAGGCCGCCCCACCTAGGCCACCCATATAAAATTGTAGGACATGTGGTGGGATGTAAGCAAAAGCCTTAAACTTTTTCCTATTAGCCATTACTCTACGGATGAAGAGTGATGCATACAAATCTATAGCCTACAATGGTATAACAAGTCCATTAGCAAAAAGGAACCAAATATACATAGATAGTGTATTCCATACATGCTTACCTCATCAACAACTAATTTTCCGAAGAGAATGCTACAGACATTGGCTTTCGCAATGTTCTGAATAATGGAATGATCTTGCAAGGAGATATAAAATTCCAGTTGTGATTTAATATTGTCCGGTAGTACATCCCGACCACAATAGTCCTGTCTATTTAGATACTAAAGATGCAAGAAAAATCTATCAGAATACTCACATATGTCAATGCTACCAGATATATACAATTGTGGTAAATACTATTTATGCCACCATACCATATCAACCTGGGGTGCAGATTCCACATTTTCATCTACCTCCACTGGCTGAAAGAAAATTAGAAACACAGACATGTTAAAATTAAGGCTCAAGCCTATGTTTACAATGATGTATGATACTTTTGTGTTAATGGTCTTACCTCTAATTCCATAGCCTTCTTCTTCTTCTTCTTCTTTTGTTGTGTGTAAGGGGTGAGAAGAAAACATGAAGCCTTTTTTACTCTTTTCTTTTTCAGTACCTCACTCATCGGGGCAGACGTCTCAGCTTCCTCACCCCCCGAGGCCGACTTGTCATCTTCCTCACTCCAGCTCAACTCTGCCCCATTCTTATTTTGTAGCATCTCAATATCTACTCTCAGTTTTTTATTTTCCTCCACTAGATCCATAATTTTTTTTTGCAATTCGGCCACCTCTAAGCTAAAACCGGACTTGATGCTACAAATCTCAACATCCTTCTCAGCAGCTTCATCTTTAAGCAAGTATTTATCATTCTCCAATTGAATGATTGCATTCTTCAATTTGTTATTTTCCTCTATAACTATACACAATTCCGAATTCAAGTTCAAAACTTCTTCATGGCTCTACGCACAAAATTAACACAAAACCGTCAGTATTGTACAACACATGATCTAACAGCAGTATGAATATAATGAGATACTGTTATACCGGCAATTGATACATGTTATACCAAGTTTTGGCCATGTTATACCAAGTTCAGAAGGCTGTTATACTAAGTTTGAGCCATATTACACGAAGTTCAGAAGGCTGTTATACTAAGTTTGAGCCATGTTATACCAAGTTTAATAGGCTGTTATACTAAGTTTCAGTCATGTTATACCATGTTCAGAAGGCTGTTATACTAAGTTTGAGCCATATTACACCAAGTTCAGAAGGCTGTTATACTAAGTTTGAGTCATGTTATACCATGTTTCGGCCATGTTATACCAAGTTCAATAGGCTGTTATACTAAGTTTCAGTCATGTTATACCAAGTTCAGAAGGCTGTTATACTAAGTTTGAGCCATATTACACCAAGTTCAGAAGGCTGTTATACTAAGTTTGAGCCATGTTATACCATGTTTCGGCCATGTTATACCAAGTTCAATAGGCTATTATACTAAGTTTCAATCATGTTATACCAAGTTCAGAAGGCTGTTATACTAAGTTTGAGCCATATTATACCAAGTTCAGAAGACTGTTATACTAAGTTTGAGCCATGTTATACCAAGTTCAATAGGCTGTTATACTAAGTTTCAGTCATGTTATACCAAGTTCAGAAGGCTGTTATACTAAGTTTGAGCCATGTTATACCATGTTTCGGCCATGTTATACCAAGTTCAATAGGCTGTTATACTAAGTTTCGGTCATGTTATACCAAGTTCAGAAGGCTGTTATACTAAGTTTGAGCCATATTACACCAAGTTCAGAAGGCTGTTATACTAAGTTCCACCAAGGATAAGACATGTTATCATATTACATACTTACAGGGCCAAGAATAAAGGGGATGTCTGTTTGACTATGGGATGGGCCTGCAACACCAGCTTCCTCAGGGGCTGCATCTAATGCAAGGAGACTATGTACAACTTCAATAGGCTCCACTTCACCTCCTTCTTCAAGTTCAAAAATAATCTGCAATTGTAATCATTATTAGAAACTCTAACTACTTCAACTGACTTAGTACACTTACACATAAATATCTTACTGCATCTTCATTTAATTTGGCACAATTTTTGAAATATGTTGTCCGTCGAGGTAACTTCACATTGGGCCAACGGAACAACCGAGGGTGTACTCCCTCCACCTTACTATCTATATACAAGTTGGTATGCTCATAAAACCAAATCTACAAAAAAATAAAAAATAAATCAATAACTTATCATAAAATTAACTATGTTTGAAATACAGATTCAGATATTGAGAATATTTACACCAAGGACTATGGCACAACCAGCAAATCCACGTCCCTTCTTCTTTGAGCTGGAGGTCAATTCGACGCAAAGAAAATTATGTACAGCCTCTGCCCAATTGTAATGAGCCAATATTGAGAGGTCTTCTACAAAAAATACAAGTCCCGCATCCAGGTTGTATGTCAGTCGGCTGAATAAAAAACAACAAAAGAGATATAAAATGGCCAATCTTATGAGCCTCTCCTCATTTCCTGCCTGGCCTTGTGAGTAGATAACTTTCAATTTTCCTTCAATGGCTTTGGTGTTTGGTAATTTCCCATCAAATTCTTCCTTGTAATATTTGGTAGATGGTCGGTCAGTGTCCTATCTAACTAGCTCCCCTACCCGTGGGAGACCAAGGATGATTGATACATCCTTTACTAAGAAGGGCACGAAATTACCATTAATGTTGAATCCTCTTCTGTTACCATCCCATATAGATTGCAAATATTCCACAGGAATCATATCCAGGGAAATGGCTGGCCTTTGCAGCAAATGCCCAAAGGGGGTCTGTAGGAGCACTCGTTTAATATCCTCACCCCCTTCCATTGTGTTGACAAACTTGTGAATCTGGTTCAAGGAGCATCTACTCAGTACCCGACGAGGTTTGGCCCCCTTGCAGTGATACTCCTTTTCGTCTGAAGACCTATCAGATGGGCTTTCATGTGGGTGGCTTTCATGAGTAGCCCTCATTGTACACATAAACCTACTGTTAAAAAAGTTAGAACTATATTAACATGACGAACTCAAAAGGTGAAGCTATTAAACGAAAATGAGATGCTATTATACCATGTCTGTGCAGTGTTATACCATGTCTGTGTAGTGTTATACCATGTCTGTGTAGTGTTATACCATGTCTGTGCAGTGTTATACCATGTGTGTGTAGTGTTATACCATGTATGTGCAGTGTTATACCATCTCTGTGAAGTGTTATACCATATCTGTGTAGTGTTATACCATGTCTGTGCAATATTATACCATGTCTGTGTAGTATTATACCATGTCTGTGCAGTGTTATACCATGTCTGTGCAATCTTATATCATGTCTGTCAAGTGTTATACCATGTCTGTCAAGTGTTATACCAAGTTTGGGGCATGTTATACTAAGTTTGGGGCATGTTATACGTGATGCAAGATTTCTTTATACTAAGTTTGGGGCATGTTATACGCATGTTATACGAAATTTAGGTTTTTCTATTCACTTCAAACAGACTGAATTCAAAAGGAAGTAGGAGTGGTTTTCTAAAATGCAAGCTTCAAATGACGCACTTGCGGCAATTGATACTATCAGCAGATTTAGCAACTAACATGTTCCTTTTAACACTATTTCCCAAATAGCTTCAAGGACAATACAAATTATGCAAATATCATGAAAGTGGGTATACCAATTTTCCAAGCATGTTATACCAAAAATAGGTCATTAATACATCAATGTACGTATTCATAAGATAAATTACGACATTATACCTTAAAGGAACATTGGAGTCGAAGGAGGAGCTCGCCATGAGATCCTGCAAAAAAAAAAAAAAACAAGATTAGGAAACCCTAGCCCAAACAAGAACAAGTCTTATACCGTAGCAGGTCGTCAAGCAACAATGGAACGTTTGCAGAGGTTGTCGTACTTCGCCGGAGGTCGTCGGAGGTATACGCAGTTCAAAGGAGGCTGTCGGAGTTATACGCAGTTCAAAGGAGGTCGTCGGAGGTCATCGGAGGCCGTCGGAGAGGCTCGGAGAGTGTGGGCGACAATCGGGCAAAAATATCGTCAGAGCAAATTTAGGGTTTAGAGATTACAGAGTGAGGGTTTAGAGTTACAGAGTGAGGGTCGAGCGGGTTGGGCGGGTAGGGAAATTTTGAGCGTTAATCAGGGTTAGCTCCGCGCCTGGTTAGTTCGTAACGGACTGCTATAACGGGCGGGTATTATATCGGAGAGGAGATGGTATAACATGTGGAGAAGATGTTATAACGGACTTTAGTTAAGGGTGCTTGGAAATTTGTGCGAGTCCGCTTCAAGATTGATGCTTCTCATTTCAGCGCATTCGTGCCCCCTCCGCAAAAATGCAGCCCCTTCACCCAGCGTCTCCCCTTTAAGCGTCCGCCATTCGCCGCTTGGGTTACTGCCGCCCTTCAAGCTTCCTCGCCCCTGCGACTACGATCGGCTCCAGCCAATCGTCCACCGACCATCTGTCGCCTCATTGCCATCCCCGCCGCTGACTGACCAGCTCCAGTGACTCGTGACCAGCTTCCGCCGAGGATGGGGAAGGACAGGGCGGCGCTGGGAATTGCGATCTTCCTTTGCTTGATTTCCTCAGCGGCATGCATCAGCCGGATCGATTTCCAAGCCTCCTTCCTCTTCGGTACTGCATCTCCCCTTCAACTCCCGCCCGACGTAGCCGCAAATCGGGATCATCAGCATGGCGGTTTAGTGACCTTCTCGTTGCCAGAGATGGCGACCTTCTCCGTAGAAAAGTTCCTGAGGACCACTTGGAAATTGCCGCTCGATAGTAGGACCTTCATCTAGAAAAGCATCTCATTTGATCCTGATCAAGGGAAAAAAGCTTTAAAATTATTCTTTTCATACACTATAATTCTCTTATAGGAAATTTTAAGAGGTGAACAATCGAGGCTTGTTGAAGCCTTAAAGGCATATAATAAAAATTTATATAGTCATTTATAGTAAAAATAAGGCAAATACTAATCTTTGTAATAATCACACTATAAATAGATAATTTAATTTTGCTCATTAAAAATAAATTTAAATATGAATTGAATCTAATTTAAAGTGTTTGTAGGCTTAAAAAAATCCACTCTCTACAAAATTAATTTCAACGAGTTTAATAATATTTAGATCTAAAATAATAATATTTACATAATTGGTCCATGAATTAAAAATAAATTACATATGGTGTAATCACATTTAATGTTATTTTCAGTCTTTATTTAATATTACAACATAGTAGTTTATTTTGCTTAGTAGCATAGTTGTTGAACCAAACAGCTGGGTACTTTCCCATCTAGTAGAAGTTAAAAGCAAACTTCCTCACCCAGCAAAAACTAAAAACAGAAGTAACCCAAACTGGCCTATATCCTCATTGGGCCTAAAGCCCTACACCTGCCAAGTGCTTCTTCTAGTTGATGTTAGCACCTCAAGGTAAGCATCAACTCTAGTTCCAATGCTGGTGATTCAAAGTTACATCCATGTTCCATCTTACAAGCTTTTTTACTCTTCAGAGTTCATATATTGCATTTGTTTATATTTATTATTTAACGTATATTCATTGTCATCTTGTTCATGATTATTGTATATTAAAACATTTTAATTTATGCATATTATTTATTTATAATATAAATTAAAAAAAATAAGAGAAATGTGTTGGTCCAAATGTGTATTTTATATTTCTTGTCTCTTTTTCTAGAAAGAAAATAACAATATTTTGACTTTAAGAATATTTGGTATTTATATTAACCTTGTAATCTTACATTTTGATCTTATGATATGCCCATAAAAAACCTAACGACTTTGACAATATATCATAAGTTCTATGACATTAAATATACAACATTATCCATGCATCACATTTTTATTATACAATTCACACAACTCTTATATCATAACAATAACAAAAATACTCATTGAAGATCTAATTATGATATCCTCATAAAATAGTAACATATAGGTGCATACACATTAATTTATTCAATGGAATATGCAAGAATAATGACAAAGGATTAAATATCATATCAGCATAAGAAGAGATTCAAATTCCATGGTGATAATTTTTTTTTTAATTATGATTCATTCCCATTCTTGTCAATTTAAAACTAGTTCAAAATGGTTCAAGGTACAATTAACCTACCCAGCAATACTAAAAGAAAGTTTGTAGATTATGCTTTCAATTTCTATTAGTAATCAATTCTCTTACAAACCAACTCAACCTTCTATCCTAGTAACTTTTAATCCTATGGTCATTCATAAGAAGATTACTCTGTTTTTAATAATTATTGATTAAATTCATTGGTGCATCATTAACACTAATTATTCACTATTGGAATGGAATCATGCATTTAAGTACTAAACCATAACAACAACCCTTCAAATATAGGGATTTTAGTAGACCAATAACCTAGATTTTCCAATGATTAACTTAGGACATAACTAATAAATAATTCAACCCTAACCATTCTATGCATTCTACTCTATAAAGTACAGAAAAGAGGTAATTTGATTAAAAAAATCATCATACTTCTAGGTGAAAGGAAGTAGATTTCTACCATCCTCCTCTTCTTTATTTATTTTTTTCATTCTTTTTCTTCTAGTGCTTGTAGTCACCGTCAAGAGTTTTTTTTTTCTGTTCTTTTTTTTTTTGTCACCGTCAAAAGTTAACTGAAGCTTCACTCCCCTGCCTAACGTTGATAACTCTGAGTTGAAAACAAGTTGAAGAGTAAGGTGAAAAAGTGTATTTGGTGGAAAACAAAGAAGAGTTAGCAAGTGAAAGATATATACAGAAGAGGTATTGGATCCACTACAACCTCCTCTCCCAGCTCATACCACACTTGTGATCAGGTCAAACAACCCAATTTGAACCAACTAAAATTTTCTCCCATTTTACAACAGTTAAAAAATGAACCCATAATTAAATAAAAAGTTATGAATAGGTTCCTATATGTTCAAAACTAGGCCCAAATGTATCCATAAATAAATTACAAAATACTTAATATTCATAAATAATTTTCAGAAACTTTTTGCTATTTCTTTACATGTATGAATCCTTATTTCTAATAGTGATTCACTAGCTGTATCGAAATAAAAGGAATCCAGCCTGAACGTGAATTAGCTGCAAAGTCGCCCAAAATGATTTTAAAAAAATTGTTAATTTATGCATCATGCAACTTTACTATTTACTGGAACTCTTTCAGAAGAGAAGCCCGGAAGCAAGTATGATTTCGATATATCAACTTCTTATGGCTAATATAAGAATTATCTAAACTAACAACCAAAGCTAGTTATCGAAGAGCATCCTATGAATTGTTAAAAATTTACATTATCGAAGAGCATCCTTCACCATCCAACTAATTCATCCCTGTGGCGGTCGCTGAACATGACTGTGCAGGGGGTCCTAAGCTTATAGGGTAATCTCCAGACCAGTTACTCAAGGGCTTTGCAATTTCGGCATAGATAATTCTGCCTCCAAATCTCTGCAAAACATAGGAAATGGTTCTCGCTTATAATGGATTAAAACCGAAGATGAAGAGAGAAAAAAAAAGAACTCAACAAGTATCGAAATAAAATCTTTAATCTGCAGAATTAAGCAAGTAATATATAAAGCCTGAAGATGTTCTCCATTAACTAACATGGATTTTCAACCAATTTGGGTGGCAAACAACTTGACAAATCAAATGAGGATCACCCTGATGGGTCAACCACATTTGGCCTACAGCAGCTACATTCAGTTCAGTGACCCATCAAATTGCCGTTCGATCCATTCACGGCAGCTCATAAAATTCAGCTGCGTACAGAATCCTGGTAAGAAGGCAACAACAGAGCAGCGGAAAAGGGAGGGAAAACAAGTCAGAGGCTAGCTCTTCTCTCGGTCGTGTAAGATAATCTCCTTTTCAGCGTGAGGCTGAGTTCTCTACCTCGAGTAACTCTTACGGTTGTCATGATGCCAATGCCAGTCAATCTCCCTTGGTTCCACAAAAAAAAAGGCCACCAGATCCGATCCTGTCTCCAGGTTAGGAGTTCATTTGGTATCAAACTAACGGCGGAACTAATTGTCTTGTCCGTGGACATTATTCGTGTCAGATGCAAAACTTGTGAAACGATTGATAAACAGAATTCAAATTTATCAGATCATCCAGATAATAAATGAACACTCTTGATTCAACTATCTTTGTAAATTGAACATTGTAAATGCATAGATGTTTTGTAGTTTGGCTTTAAAGAAGGTTTGTCTCTGCCATTAATAGATTTGTAATATTTGTCCCTGATCATACCCTCCACCTCCCATATGTGTTTAAATACCTAATACATCTTTATTTGAAGTAGTACTATCTTTGTTTAAGTTGACACTAATAAGTTCAAATTAGTATCCATAAGTAGCCAAACAATAGTATTTACACAATATTCAACTTTAATAAGTCATCTAGTCATTCATATTAGTTCTTGAACTGCATGAACGCTTTGTAGATGGTGCAAATTTCCTATCTACATGAAATTAGTATCAAAGCTTACACACCATGCTATATCAGATGGGTTTTAGAGTAAAGCAATATATACACATTAAATATTCTGCTTTGTTTTAGTTCACTCGCATTTATGTGCATGAATAATTGTTTTGCTTAATATTATATTAGGTGTTCCCTTCTTTCATCTAATGTCAAGCTCTCTTACATTCAAGCGGAAGTATCCAACCGTTGAAAGTTGAAACCCTATATAGGAGGGAGAGACACTGCAGACTCCACATCCACCAAATTGGGCAGATGAAGAATCGGCTCTAAAACAGAAATCCAGAGACTTACGAACCTCCCTTGGTGACTCATATTTTACTTATTTCTATAATCTTGCCAGAGCTCACCTGAAACAGATACCATTCATGCAATCAGGAACCCTAGGGGAGAATTTGTTTTTGGAGGTAAGGTTCCAAGTGAGATAGTATCCTACTATGATTCACTGCTAGATCCTTGCATCCAAGCTTGACAATTGCAGGATTTCTTTTTCCGGCTATCTCTCTCAAATACAGCTTATTCCATACTTGATACACCCATCTCTTCGGCTGAAATTGAGAAGGTGGTGCTTTTAGCAAATATCTCTAAAGTTCCCGGTGTTAATGGGTTTAATGTAGGTTTTTTAAGGCATCTTGGAATATTATTGAAGGTGATGTGCTGGTGGCCATCCAAGATTTCTTTACTAACGGGCAGAAGTTAATATCATTTCCATTTTTCTTCTCTTGAAGATTCCAAACCCATCATCTTTAGTGGACTACAGCCGCATTTCTCTTTGCAAGATGATTTATCGGTTGATAGCTAACGTGCTGACAAATTGCATCAAATCAATCCTCCCTGAGCTTGTCGAGGCTAACCAACATGAATTTATTCAAGGCAGATCTATACATGAAAACATTATGCTTTGTTCCGAGCTAGTCTATCAATATCACTACTCTATAGCTACCCTGCATTTGGCTATCAAAATTGATATCTATAAAGCATACGATTCTATTAGATGAGACTTTATGGAGCACATGAGGCAATTCCATAACTTTCCCCACATTTTAGCATCAGTCCCACCTCATTTTCCATAAATACTAAACACTGATTACTTTAGGAGGATGCGGGGTTTGAGCCTTTGAGGTAGTGGTGTCCTATGCTCCTTACATTTTTATTTTGGTTATGCAGTACCTATCCAATCTCCTCAGAAAGGGCTCCAAGAAATTTGCAATTGCATCATAAGTGCCAAAACCCAATTCATTACAAATTTACAATTCATGGATGATGTTATTACTTTTTGCAAAACCACTACTAAGTCTACATAAACAATTGAAAGGGTGCTTGCGAATTGTGATTCTAGTAGTCAAGACATCGGAATCTTAGGCATAGTGAAAGGTTCGTTTCCAATTTGCTACCGGGGCATTTCGGTCTCTAGCACCAAACCATTCCAATTTGCTACCGGGGCATTTCGGTCTCTAGCACCAAACCATTTGTTAAGGATTGTCTCCCTAGTTGGAAAAGGTCTCTAGCTGTCTCCCTTCATGGAAAAGTAAATGTCTCTCATACAATGGAAGTATTGATTTAATCCCTGTTTTTTATGGTAATATTATGTATTGGTGTGGCACCTTCCTATTACCATCCTATGTGTATCGAAATTGAATTTCATGACACCAAATTTTTATGGTCTCCTGGGCAGAACAAAGGCATTGCAAATGTCTCTTGGCTGAAGGTGAAAAAACCACTTTAGCATAGGAGGCTTGGCCTTTGGGATATAAAGGGTGTGTTTGGCATAGCTTCTAGGCTGCTTTTCCTGGCTGCAAAAGCTATTTTTGAGAAGCTGGCCTGTTTGGCTATCAACTTCTCTGCACTAATTTAACACACCACTCAGTTTTTCCAACCAGCTATTTTTCAATTAGCACTTTCTCAACCAGCAGAAGCTAAAAGCTCCAGCTATACCAAACACACCCAAAGTCTCTGAACGTCACTTTCATTATACAGCCTTTATGGCATCTTGCATCGAAAAAATCATCCAAGTGTGTTAAATGGATTCATGATAATTATTTAAAGGTCAACTACAATTTTAAAATTTAATGGACAGTGGAAGCATTGCCCAGAAACAGTTTCTCATGCTATACAGTGATCCACCGTATGTGTCAAAGTAGATACCAGAATCGTAATTCCTAAGGGTTGCCTCATGACAAATTTGAGATGCGCAAGGGAGCACCCTTTACAATCATGCACATATGGGTTCCCTGAGATCTTTTCCATCCATGCCTGATGCTAGCCTTAAGGAGGAAGATCCATCAACGCCTATACTGTCCCTTTGCTTGTGCCACCTCCAAGATGCGCCAAAGGGAGTTTCCTCTTGTTTGCACCATCACCAAGATTCGCCAAGAGGTGGGAGTCTTTCTTCTTCAAGGAGATTGCGTCAAGGAGAGGAAGATGACGTCTTGACCGCAAGGAGTGGGCAGCATTGTCACTTGTGCCAAGTAGATGCCTTCAATCATCTTCTTCCTCTTGCCAACACCATAGTTGCGCCACCTCAGAAAAGATGGGCAGCGCACTTCTAGATTCTAGGTATGGGGGGCTTTTCATCTTGTGCCTTCTTCAAAGAAAAAGCACCAAGGAGGGAAGAGGAGATAGGCGACAACGAGAGAAGACCACTTCCACTTGTCCCTTGAAGGAAGAAGTGATCTTCAAGCCATGGAGATACTCGCCAACATCAAGGAGAAAGAGGGGCAGCTGCCCTCTTTTTGTTGGCGACAAAGAAAAGATCTTGAGCGGCTAGGGTATCATCAAAATTTGAATAATAGTATGTTGCATGCATCTAGACCCCTTATAGAGTTATAGAGCGGGTCCGCTGGTTAAGTCAACATAATGAATATAAATATTCATTATTGTGCTTAAGCTGTGGGCCCCTCTTCTTAAGTCACATTTAAATCAAATGACTAGCCTTCAAACAAATCCGGTGCTACAACATTGAACACATCGACCGAACCCAATCCATTGTAGTCAAATGTGGTCACCCGAAGGTCAACTGGAGTCAACTTATGTCAAAATGCAACATAACTCCATGCGATCATCTCCGACTCATGAGACACATCCTCGATGCATCAAACTCCCAATTTGATCTGAATAAACCAAATGACTCGATCAATATGAGATCTCGAGTGTCTAGGTGTGCGACCCTATAGGTTCCTCAGATGTTAGCAGTGATAACCACAAGTCATCACAAGCAATGAGTGACACCTAGCAGTATATCATTGCTACCCAAGTCCTCGAAATAGAGTTGTCATCGACATCCCCTAAAACTGCAACAAAATACATCTACACTCTAGTCCTTTTGCCAAGCTGATATTTTGATTGGACAAATGTGTAACACTTATTTAACCTAATCTAATAGTCATGACTAAATCAGATTCTCACCTAGGTATAGTTATACACTTTCAGTCATACATCTATATACGAGGCTCATGGATATCAAGCTTCCAATTAAAGAAAGCAAATCCTCTATTGGCTCATTGAACTTCTCGTATGGTTTATGATATACCCAATGACAACCGTTACGACTCCCCTGCCACGGCGAAGCGTTAGGTTGTATCAAAGTACACCACTTATCATATAGAGATATCAATAACCTCTAGTCGAGGACAAGTGTACATCTGTCACTATGAGATTTGATCTGTGACACCAAGTCGAATCCTCAATCCAGTATATCTACCTTGATATACCCATATGTCTGCGTTAGTAACCCATGCTTAACTAGCGCATATACTAGACTCAAATGCATCATAGCTGTCCCTTATCCACTATGATACTTGACAGGAGACAATCCTTTGAGACTAGATAAACTCTATCTCCAAAGACATTATTTATGCAAATATACATATGACGCGGATGTACCAAATGCATAACAACGACAATGCCAAGATATATATCACAAATGAATGTGACACACATCGGACCAGCCATAAGTCTTAGGGCATATACACTATTACGATCCGAAGATCGTCCCTCAAATCACCATTGTGATGAGAAATTAGGGTTAACCTAACAAAAGCAAAAGACACGATAGATCCCCTCCACGCCTCCCTCCTCCCTTACAAACCCCTCTCTTTTCCCTACTGGGCCTGGGCCGCGCGCCTAGTGTAGACCTTCCATTGGGCCTGCGTTGGCCCGTCTGTATCAATTCGTCCCTCCCCCGAAGAAGTCTTGTCCTCAAGACTAGCAGCAAAGGCTGGAAATTGTGCGTGAATCCTTGTTTCGTCCTCCCAAGTGGCCTCCTCAGGTGCTTCACTGCGCCATTGGACCAACCATTGTGATATGAGAGCGCGGTCTCGGGTGATGCAGCGCCGGGCTAAGATGATCTCTGGATCCGGACTGGCCGTAACTTCCACTTCTAGCTCAGGGGGAAGTGGTCTGCAGGTAACGTAATCCCCTACCGCCTTCTTCAATTGTGAGACATGGAAGATTGGATGGACGCGTGAGCCCATTGGAAGGGACAGTCTATACGCCACGGCACCCACACGGCGTAGGACCTGGAATGGGCCATAAAAGCGCGCCGCCAGTTTCGCGTTAATTCGTCTGGATACGGTTTGTTGACGATAGGGGTGCAGCTTGACGAACACCATGTCTCCTTCCTGAAAAGATACATCCCGACGTTTAGCATTAGCATACTTACTCATCCGTTGACGGGCCAGTTCCAGATTGTACTTTAGTTAACGGAGTGTCTCGTCTCTGTCGCACAGCTCCTGCGCCACCGCCTCGACGAATGATTCCCCCGGGTCGAATCGCACAAGGGCAGGGGGGTCTACCATAAACTGCCTCAAACGAAGTGGTCCTTGTCGCGGAATGGAAGCTAGTATTGTACCAATATTCAGCCCACGGAAGCCACCGGGCCCAGCCGCGAGGTTGATCAGAAGCAAAACAACGCAGGTAAGTTTCTAGGCATCGGTTTAGCACCTCCGACTGCCCATCAGTCTCCGGATGATATGCAGAGCTCATTGTCAGAGTAGTACCCATGAGCTTAAAAAGTTCCTACCAAAAGTGGCTAATAAAGATGGGTCCCGATCACTCACTATGGTGCGCGGTATACCATGTAAGTGCACGATCTCCTGCATAAATATTTCTGCCACCTTACTGGCCACATAGGGATGGCAGATGAGTATAAAATGCGCGTATTTGGAGAGACGGTCCACCACCACCAAGATAGCGTCCTTCCCTTTGCATTTGGGCAGCCCCGTGATAAAATCCATAGCAATATCCTCCCAAATTGCCTCCGGTATTGGTAAGGGTTGGAGGAGACCCGCTGGTGAGGTTGCCTGATATTTTTGCCTCTGGCAGACGTCGCATTGTGCCACAAATGTGTTGATCGCCTTTCTCATACCACGCCAATATATGTTGTCCGCCAGACGTCTATAAGTTCTATAAGCCCCCGAGTGTCCCCCCGCAGTGGTGCTATAAAACTCGTGAAGAACCTTCTGTACCCATGGTGAGTTGGCCGGAATTACCAGGCGGCCTTGGTACAATAGCCGCCCTCTGTCCAACTGGTAGAGAGGGTGAAAGCTGGCATCCTCTGTTATGTCCTAGATTATCTTGTGTAGAACCGGATCCTCTCTCACCGCTTCCATTACCTGCGGAAGGTCCCCCCATACTGGTAAAGAGAAAGCCGATAATTCAGCTTGCCTGGGCATGCGCGACAAGGCATCAGCTGCTTGATTTGTGATTCCAGTCTTGTATTTAATCTCATAGTCATAACCCAATAACTTGACCAACCATTGTTGCTGATCGGGTGTGGCGATCCGCTGTTGCAGAAGGTGCCGCAAAGCCTTTTGATCAGTTAAAACTTGAAAATGTCGGCCTAACAAATAGGGTCTCCAATGCTGTACTGCCAACACCAGAGCCATAAGCTCCTTCTCATACGTTGACTTGGCGAGGCTTCGATCAGACAGGGCCTTACTATAATACGCCACGGGTTGACCTCCTTGCATAAGCACCGCGCCTATTCCCCGACCTGAGGCATCGCACTCCACCGTGAACATACACTAAAAATTTGGCAGAAGTCATTTCGGCCTTGAGCTTATCAAATGCTTGATGCGCCTCGGCAGTCCAGTTAAAAGCATTCTTCTTTAATAAATCTGTTAGTGGACGTGCTATTTTCCCATAATCCCGCACGAAACGGCGATAATAGCCGGTCAAACCTAGGAAACCCCGCACCTCCTTAACCGACCGAGGGATCGGCCACTTCATAACCGCCTCTATCTTGCTGGGGTCCATTGCTACAATGTCTGGCTGAATTATATGTCCCAGATACTCTATTTGTTGCCGCCCGAATTGACACTTCTTTTGATTTGCGATCCAGTGTTGCTTTTGTAGAATTTTCAAAACCTAAGCAAGATGATCCATATGCTTCTCCCAAGTCGCACTGTAGACAAGAATGTCATAAAAAAAAACCAATACACACTGCCGCAGGTAAGGTCTGAAGGTGTCATTCATGGCTGCTTGAAAAGTCGCCGGCGCGTTTTTTAAGCCAAACGGCATCACCAGGAACTCGTAGTGGCCGTCATGGGTTCGAAACGCTGTCTTTGGCACATCGTCCTACTTGACGCGAATTTGATGGTACCCTGAGCGCAAGTCAATCTTGGAGAAGTAATGTGCTCCTTGCAATTCATCCAATAATTCTTCAATTACTGGTATTGGGTACTTATCTGGGATAGTTATGTCGTTCAGTGCTCGGTAATCCACGCAAAAACGCCAGCTTCCATCCTTCTTTCGCATCAAGATAACCGGGCTAGAGTAGGGGCTGGAATTAGGTTGTATGATCCCAGCGTACAACATTTCTTTCACCAGCTTGGTCATTTCATCCTTCTGGCTGTGGGCATAGCGATAGGGGCGCACCCGGACTGGCCCCTCCTCTGGTCTGAGCACAATGGCATGATCGGTGGCTCGAGACGGGGGAAAAGACCCTGACTCCGCAAAAACCCCTTTGAACTCCGCGAGCCTCTGCATCAGTTGAGCTGCTTGAACATTTGATAAGGACTCATCTATCATCTGTGATTCCCTTCCATCTATTACCCAAATCAAAGCCCAATACTCCACCTCTGTCAATCGCGCCAGGACTCTTAGAGACGATTGAGCCCTCACCAACGCGGGACTACCTTGTAGCATCACCTCCTTGCCACCCCACTGGAACTTGATGTACAATCGACTCCAGTCCGCCTTCACCTCCCCTAGCGATTGGAGCCATGCCACCCCAAGGATGAGGTCCATGCCACCGAGGCTAAAGAGGTAAGCATCCAGAGTTTCCTCTATTGGACCGAGTGTAATTTGTAGACCTGCGCATTTCCCCTGGGTTGTTACTCTTCCACCGTCCCCTAAATGGACTCCAAAGCGAGGGGTGGATTCCACCCTAAGCTGCATTTCCTTCGCCAAACGGCTCCAAATAAAATTGTGCGTAGCCCCGCTGTCAACCATCACCACTATGTCCTCTCCCTGCAACCGCCCCATCAACTTGAGAGTGCTGGGGCCGGATATGCTGCCTATGGAGTTTAAAGAAACCGCCCCCATAGAATTCAAAGCACCCTCCATATTGCCTTCCTCCTGATCCTTGGGTCGGTCACTCTCCGACTCGGGGTCTCCCTCGTCTTCTGCCATGAGCATAATCTGCAGATTCTTGTTAGCACAGCGATGCATGGGGTAATACGGTTGGTCACAATGAAAACATAATCTCTTCTCCCTCTTTTCCTTGAGTTCCTGGAAAGACAGGGAGCGGCTACCCGGTGTTCTGCTATCAGTATTTCCCCTTCCCGGTAATCTCCGACTCTCCTCCCTTGGTAACGCCCGGCTGGAGCCGGTAGTGCCTGCCGCTGTTCCCAAGGCCCCACCTTCGTTGCCCTTGTTGGATGCTCCTTCGGACCTCGCGACTGCCTGCTTATTTCCCCTGCCTTCTGTATAACTCTGGGATGTAGTTGTTCGCGGAATATACGAGAATCCGGTACGCCCCCCTCTATAGCTTTTGCTCGGTTGGGAGGGAAGACTTTTACTTCCCAAAACATCTTCAAAATTGCGCGCTAAGAAAATGGCTCTCCGTACTGTGGCGGGGTCGAAAGTTCTTATCCAGCGCCGTATGTCTTCACGCAACCCACTGAGGAAGTATCCTAGGTATTGAGGAGCGGAAAGCCTGGGTAACCGACCCACCAGCCCCTCAAAAGTTTCTACATATTCTCCGACAGTCTTTCCTCCTTGCTCTCGAGATGCCAGCAATTCAAACGGATTTGCACCGTCGCATGCACCAAAACGCGCCAACATCTCGTCTTTCAGCATCCCCCAAGAGATATCAGTCTCCTGCCTCCTCAACCAACTGAACCACTGGACCGCTGCATCTTCCATACTCACGAACGCCAGTGGAACTCGTTGATCATCAGGTGTGCCCTGGATGTGAAAATATTGTTCTGCTCTGGTAATCCATCCCAAGGGATCGGATCCATCAAACACCGGCAGCTCTACGCATTTGCACCATGCGCGCTGCCCTCCCACTCCCTGACCCCCCCACTCTCCATGCGGTTCAAACTCCTCTACCATCGACTGTCTCCCTTCGGTCGGATAAAATTCACGTCTGCCCGACCGAGGTCTGTCCGCTATAGGGGGGTTCATCGGTCGCCGTCGTCCATCCATCGGATAGGGTTCTTGAGCTGGTGGCCAAGCGCTTGCACCAGTCGGTCGCGCCTCTTCATCACGCCAGTCGCCTCGATCTGCCGCCCCATCCGCCTGTGGCGCTTCACGCTCCCGCCGTCGAGGGTCAGAGGACGCTGCCGTGTTGCCGTCGCTTGCCTTCCCTTTTAACATCTCAGTCATCAAGTGTTTCACCTATAGCAAATCCTCCTTCAGCGCCCTCCTCTCTTCGTCAACCTCTCGCTGGCGATCCTCATTGGCAGCTTCTGCCTTGCGCCGTCGCTCCTATGCCGCCAACACATCTTGCAAGGTTTTTTCGATGGCATCAAAACGTGAATCAGACCTCGTCGTCGCCATGTCACTCGATCAAAATCTCTTCTGGCGACGATCTTCCTCTCCTCTGCTCTCCGACGATCCGGCGGTCGGACCAATGTTACGATCTGAAGATCGTCCCTCAAATCACCACTGTGATGAGAAATTAGGGTTAACCTAACAAAAGCAAAAGACACGATAGATCCCCCTCCACGCCTCCCTCCTCCCTTACAAACCCCTCTCTTTTCCCTACTGGGCCTGGGCCGCGCGCCTGGTGTAGACCTTCCATTGGGCTTGCGTTGGCCCGTCTGTATCATACACCAACAGACACACCATTGCTCTTGGAGTATGAAGAGTATCCTGAATACTAGGGAACCATGAAAGAGCTATATTGGGTATGATGTCGTAAATGGAAACAATATCAAACTTTGGTTAGACATTTGGTTTAAAACCCAACTCATGAGGAACTTGGTTGAAGACTTTAGGTCCACAAAGGCACAAACCCTCCGAAAAAAACTAAATTCAGTTCACTCATTACAAATGAGTGGGTCATACTAACCCCTCAATTTACTAGGTTGATTAAGATTTATAGGGCCATCCCAGCAACTTCCATTCATAACTCTCTTAGTGAGGATAAGATTTATTGGGAAAATGACACAATCTTGTACATTCTCTATCTCCTCTGCTTATATATCCTAGCTTATTGCAGCACCAATCCCAATCCCTCGGAGTAAACTTATTTGCATAGAATCCCTTGGTTTGCCCTGCCTGCAATGACTCAATACTATAACTAGTTACACAAACGTTATGATCGCAAACATGCCATTGATGTTTGATAAGTGATGAAACCATGTCCCATCTTCTCATTGACTACCTTACCATTAACTGTGCTTAAGGGCTTATTAAACAAATTTGTGGCATCCCTTCCACTATAAACTCTTAGACAAATATTTTGGACTTTACATGAAGGCACCGATGCTACCTTGGTTATGAAGAGGTTACTGCTCACAAGCTTTATTTACCATATCTAGATAGATAGAAATAGTCACATCTTCTACAATATTAGAAAAGGACAAGGCCATTTGCTATGTGATCTCCTGTCTACTATTTGGGCGAAGATTTCCTAGCTCATTTCCTCCACCAAGATGAATCACAACATCCTCATTTTCACGGCGTTTTGGGATTCCTTATTATGTTTGATTTCATAAAAGTTGATGTGAAGCAACTACAACTATTCTTACCCAGTTCATTTTTTATATCACATATTTTCCTAGTAGGTTTCATGCCCAAATATTGCCTTAGTTGCATGTATACCTATTATCGAAGCTCCAGGCCAAGGGGGACATCTATGCCACCAGGGGCTAAATAGCTCACCAGCAACTTACACCCTCTATTGTCATGTCAGATGGCATCATATAAGGGTGTGTTTGCTGTTTGTGCTGTATATAGGGCACCCTATTTTATTTGTTGTCATGTCGGATGGCATCATATAAGGGTGTTGTTTGCCGTTTGAGCTGTATATAGGGCACCCTATTTATTTGTTGTGGACTCTAGGTGTGAAGATGTGATGCATTGTATCTGGCTTATAATGTGATGTATCTGCTATGCTATGTCTAGTTTGTTTTATTTCTTTTGGTTAGATAGTATAATTATAAGTGTGCAAGTTTGGTCTACTATAGTATGTTGTAGTTAGCATGCATAGAAAATATAGGGGAGACCCGTAAAATCTTTTGCAAATTTTTGTAGGAATGGCCTCTTGAGGTCATGATGTCTACGTGTATGTAATTTAAACAATATATTTCTTTCTTTTTTTATAAATCTTACTTACTTGGCCTTGGCAAAAGAAAATTCTATTACAAAAAATTATAAAAGGTAATAATAAACCCACTTGACAATAGTCTACTGGTCCTACTTCTTTCATATTTATACTAAGTGTAATGACAAGAACTACAAAGTAGCCCTAAAGGATAAAGGGTGTAATGACAAGAACTATAAAGGAGCCCTAAAGGATAAAGGGTGTCGTTGCATCTGCAGGGCTTATGGCTTTTGCTAGTTGGAAAAAATTTAGGTTGTTTGGTTAAATTATTGATGCTTATGGCTTTTGTTGGTTAGACCAATGTTGATAGGAGCTTGCACACTCGTTCGCCTACGAATGAGGGGAGCGCACTACTAATAATGTTTTGTACTTGCCAATCAAGTGTTACCTCATGCATTTAAAGGGATTCTTTCACATAAGGTTTTTAAAACTAGTTTGAACTGGACAAAATTTCTGGTTAGTACCAGTTCGAGATTTCTAGTTAGTACCAATCTAAGTCTTATCTAGTATTGGACCATGCAAAAATCAGTGGTACATGGATGAACAGAGAAGAGGAGGAGAAGACAAGAAGAAGGGGAGGAGGGGAGAAGAGGAGGAGTGGAAGCTCCATCCAAGCTTCCGTTGTGACGTAGCAAGCGAAGAAGAAGAGGAGCAGAGGAGAAGAGGAAAGGAGAGGAAAGGAGAGGAGGAGAGGAGAGGAAGAGCTTCCACTGCGATGCAGCAAGTGTAGAAGAAGAGGAGAGTAGAGGAGAAGAGGAGGAAGAGAGGAAAAGAGGAGTGGAAGCTCTATCGCTCCATAGCTTCTACATCTAATATCGCCTCTCCTCCTCGCGCCTATGTTGGTACCATCTAATACCGACCGGTACGTACTGGTCTCAATGCAGACCGGTACCACTGACCAATTTATGAACTTTGCTTTCAAGTACAACTAGGGCAAGCCTACATTAGCATAATTAGAGGTGTCTACCATATAGATTAACACCTTTTTACAATTAATTACAATGGAAGGAGAAATAACATTCATCCACCTTGAATTAAGGCCCCTAACGCCATTAAAGCTACCTTGAGCCTAGGTGAACCTACTGAGACATTAGTGAATGACCTCTAGAGACCAAACACCCCAATAGACACTAAGAACCTAGTAGAAGCATTTGCTTTGCCTTAACCTATAAAAACTTCAAATTGTGAGCAAAATATTGAAATATTGAGGAGTTGATTCTCAAGATTCAAAAATAAGATTTATCCTCGGGAGAACCAGATCTTGCTACACTGGACACCTAGATTCACTAAATGAAACACTTTAGTGTTATATAGAAACTCCTATTAATGGTTGCATGGACCCATTTATACAAGATCATCCGATTAGTGAAATCAAGCACAAATTACATTGAGAATATCCTTTTTGACGTATTAATTCCTAGTGGTTCTACTCTAAATTCCTATATCCAGCTAGACATGAAAGCATACTATGATAACCCTTTTGTCTATATTGCAGACCCAGCTCTAATACTTCTACTCAAGGAGTATTATGCTGAACTCAAACTAAAGTATAGTGGATGCAATCTAAGGAAGGGTCCCAAGGAAAGGATTCGAGCCATGACCTTTACCTGAGAGTGACAAAGATAGACTCCCAATAGTCTTTAGGTTTATCACTTACTTTTTCATAATTGCCTAATTTGGTTGGTAAGCCCAAACAAATTTTCATTTAGATTTTAGATCTTGTATATGTACATATCAACACTTTTGCTTGCATGTTTTATTTTGTTGCATTTTGTACAATCCATAATTTGTCTAGGATATACGTAAAAGTGTATATGAGCAGTGTTTTGAACAAACGTATAATGGATGGACACAATAGGAAACAATAACTTTTGTGAAAATGACATAGGCTTGCTCTTCTTCCTATTGTTTGACATGATCCGCTCAATGTGAAGCAAAGTTCTCTACATCAGTGAGATGGCGAATAACCATATTGGTTTGTTCAATACCAACAAACATCCCTTCCTCAACTCCGTAAAAAGAATATAGTCTCTAGATCTGATTCTAGCTCCAGGATTAGAGGTTAAAATTTACCAGATCATTTATATGATAAATTAACAATCCTGAGTTCAACTATCTTTGCTAATTGAGCATTGTAAATCCATAAATGTTTTGTAGTGGACTCAAAAGAGGGTTTGTCTCTTTCCTCAATACATTTGTAGCAATTGGCAATAGGAATTTCTAGCTCTGTTTCTATTTTTGAACAGGTTCAAAGATTAGTCTAGATGTGAACAGGTTAGTTTTTTCACTATGAAACCCTGCCTAATCATACCCTATACCATCCCTCTCCGAGTGTTAAAATACCCAATACATCTTTGTTTGAAGTAGTGTTATCTCTGCTTAAGGTGACATTACATTGCTCAGAAGTATTCATACGTAACCTAGAAATTACAAAATATACTATTCAACTCTGATAGGTCATCTATCATTCATATAACCACATGAACACTCTCTAGATAGTGCATATTTCCTATCTACATCAGATTAGCATCAAAGTTCACTTACCATGCTACATCACACCCATACCAAAAAGAATATTGAATTTATAATGTATCAAGTTGAGAAACTAGTTATTAAAAAATGTGTTTTACTTGAAGGAAAATAGAAGAGACAACAAAGGACAAAAAGTTGAGGAAAAAATAAAATAATGTTTAGTTTCTATCTTCACAGAAGAAAACCTAAGAAAGAATGATAGTTGAAAATGAATTTGAGACCCAAATATTCCACACGACGTTTTTAATGATTTTCTTTTAAAATAAATAAAAGTTCAAACTTCTTCCCTTTCTCATCTCTTTTAACTATTTCGTTTTAAAAAAATTAAAGTTAGCTAAAATTTTAGATGCTTGGAATTATAGAGGTGGCAGAAAACCTAGAATCCTACAATACTCAAACCAATAAAAAATTCCAGGTTTTCTCAATGTAAAGTTCAAGTTTTAAATCTCTAAGTTCTGGGTTCTGTTCAAATTTGGAATTATGAATAAAAAATTCAAACACAACTGAAAAGTTTAAAATCATCAAAAAATTAAAAATTAAAGAAAGTCCTAAATATTTGAAAATCATTACTGTATAGAATCATAAAGC
This sequence comes from Costus lasius, assembly GCA_027563935.2. NCBI lineage: Eukaryota > Viridiplantae > Streptophyta > Magnoliopsida > Zingiberales > Costaceae > Costus > Costus lasius. Next base: position 77,558,441 of record CM050453.2, on the reverse strand, counting down.
TCCAGATTAAAATTTTAAAAAGAAAATATAAATTCTAAAATATAAAATAATAAAGAATAAAAATATGAATAAGCATACATCCAACTCGAAACTAAAGCTCAATGAGTTGGTGCCAAGGTTTAATAAACTCAAGTTCAGGTTTCTTACTTAGATCCAAACTTCAGAATCATAACAAAAAGTCTGGTGTAAACCTGGCCACCCCAGCACCTACAAGGCATTATGCATCCTCTCTAAGCGCATGGTATGTCATTTGTCTCACTCTAGAATGTCATTAATCTATCAAGATATGAAAATAGAATTTGAGGGAATGAAAAGAATGACATCAAAGTGTGACGGACCTTTTGATCCATCTCTTCCATGGCTAGTACAGCTTCTTCTAGATTAGAATACTGAATAAATGCATACCCTTTTGACTGCCTTGTCCCTTCACGCCTAGCTAATTTGACTGTCAAAAAAGGAGCATATTTTCAACGCTAGTGCAACAAAAATCTAAATGGAATAAACCACAAAATTTCTCAGTTGAAGTATAAGAAACCTTACCTTGTACAATCTGGCCAAATTTTGAGAAAAGTTTGAAGAGAGTGGCTTCACCAGTAGAAAATGGGAGATCTGTAACGAAACCACAAAGGGAATTCATAAGGAAAAAAAAACAAGGATGCTTTTCCCAGTCAGTTCACAATGGAAGAATAACTATTGCTTTGTTCATGCTCAGCTGAAAGATTTTCTGTGTCATTGGAGTTCACCTTGTGGTCAGGAAATTTAAACACATCTAGTTTTAACCTCTTTTTTGGTCATGTTATGTAAGAACCCTATATAGAAATCAGAAAATGTCAAAAAGAAGTTATTTTGGGATAAAAATAGATCTTTTTGAGGAGGGAAAGAAGAGACTCTAATTGTTCAGCAGATTGCAGTAGAACGGGATTTTTAACGAACAAAAGATAGGCAAGGCAGAGAATATTAAAAATGGTTGCTTATACGTCTTGGTATTCCGAACACAACTTAAACACCGCAAAAGTCCTGGAAAAATTCAGCTAACTCTTACAACGGAAGAGAGAAGAAGCGGGGATTTGCGGGATCGAAATGAAAGAGGAAGCAATCGGGCTTACTCCTGACAAAGATTCGGCTCGCCAGAGGGAGATGGAGCGGGGGAGATTTCAAAAGCTTCCCACTTAGAGAAGAAGGAGAAGAAGGCGGCGGCGGGAGATTGGAGGGAGGTCGTGGGTTGGCGGCGATCAATGTCATGCCGAATCTCCAATGCGCGCAATTGATTCGCTTGCAGGAGAAGAACAAAGCAACACACACCGTCGTAACGGAGCCGTTTCCTTGTAAACACACCGTAATGATACAGTTGGCAACGATAAAAAGGATTAATTAGTTGTTTGTTTATAAGTTTATTTTAAAAAATAAAAAATATAACTATTTAACTTAAAATATTTAGCATACAAAATTAATCTATATGATAACGTAAATTATAAATAAAAGAATATCAAATCACAATAAATTTATGACTTGTGGTTATTAGATACGGCTCATTATTTATGACAGTATAAATAATTGTGGTTATTAGCTTTGTTTTCCCAAATCCCAATTGATTTAGAAAACAAAACCAATTCGCCTCGCTTGCTTGTTCCTGCTTGTCTCCTCCTCACGATCACCTTGCCATTTGCTCATGATCTTGCTTCTCGCCATTGCCTTTGTCGCGCTCACCATCTTGCACGCACTCGCCTCGTCGTGCCTACTCGCCATCATCTGCCGCTCGTCTCCTCCTCACGATTGCCTCGCCATTCGCTTGTGATCCTACTGCTCGCTATCTTGCTCGCGCTCACCTCGTCATGCCTTCTTGCCATCCTCTACTGCTCACCATCTACCAGCTCTAGCATTTCCAGATCTGCTGCTGCCATGTTGTCGCCACAACTCTAGGGTATGTAACATTCATATTTTGAAGCTCACCCTCGTATCCTTTCAAAAGTCATGATAACCTATTGTGATTTGTTTTGAAGCTACTCTCTCATCATCATTCCTGTCTTCAAGATCAGAACATCCATCTTGGCTCAGACACATTCATCACCTCTTGCTCGTTTAGCCACCCAAATTCCGCTAGTCTAGCCATGTCGTCACCACAACTCTAAGGGTCTATAAGATTTATGTTTTGAAGCTCACACTCTCGTATCCTTTTTAAGCTTATGATAACCTAGTTTGATATATTTTGAAGCTCCTCTCTCACCATCGTTCTAGTCTTCAAGCTCACGCATTCATCACCTCTTGCTTGTCCAAATAGGTAATCATCCTCTCCACTAAATATTGTATCTTATTAATGTATTTCAATAAATTATACCAATTAAGTTGAAAATATGTGAACTATCAAAGGCCAAAAACTCAGATACATTTAAAGTGAAATTATGATAACATCATCTTGTATTCATGATTAGCATGTATTCATGATTCTTGTGCATGTTTGCATCTTTATATAATTTTGCATGTTTTTATAATTGTAATTGAAAGTATGTGAACTACCCAAGGCCAAAAACTCAGATACATTTTAAAGTGAAATTATGTTAAGTCATCTTGTATTCATGAGTAGTATGCTTTATGTATGTTTAGTATGCTTCACTTGTGTATACCTGTCGTGTTAACGTGTTTTTCTACATTGTTATATAATAGATATGGATGATGCACCTGATGGCTATGTTCATGAAGACAATGATAATGGGGATATGGAAAATTTTAGATGGTTCAATGAATTTACTTGGTTATTAATTAAATGTGTTGGTGCTTACATCGCTGACTACTATAGTAGTACATTACCTAAGTTAACATGTATGACATGTGAATATACTGGAATGAAGTGGATGGGTAATATAATACAAGGCCACCCAGAAAGGTACAAAAGGATGATGAGAATGGAGGCATCTAATTTTCTACGGTTGTGTAGTAATTTGGAGGTTTCATATGATATAAAGCCCTCCCGAAATATGAACGTAGTTGAAAAGGTTAGTATTTTTGTGTTTACATTGGCTCAAGGTGCACCCAATGATGGCTCCAAGAACGTTTTCAACACTTTAGAGAAACTATTAGTAGAATCTTTCATGAAGTTCTAGAGTTGGAATCTAGAGTTTTGTGATTGCATAGCTTTTGTTCATATGTATCAAAGTGTAAGTTTAATTTATGACTATTTAAGACAATGTAATATTTTACTTATGACTGTTTGAGATAATGTACTATTTTAATCTAAATATAAATTATATGATATTTTATGATATTTATTTTATTTAGTCACATGATTTTAATTAAAGTATAATTCTCTACATAATATTAATTTTGTTTTTTACAACAACAATCTATAGTATTTTCATAGCAACAGTATTGTTTTTCAATCTACAACACAACATTTTTCAACCTGCACCAGCACTACATTCCCAAATAGATCCCTAGTTTCAAAAGAGTTTAGTGAGAGAGTTTACAACACCAAACATGTGTCGGAGTCGGAGGAATCAACTGTGGAAGTGTGCATTCTCTAAATCATCTAATTTCTGCACGCGAGGTGGCAAGTTGATATTGCCTTAGATGTTATTTTTTTTCAAAACAAAGAGAATTTTATTCACCAAAAGTGTCTCCAGAGTAAGAGACCTTATAGATGTTGTGGCAGGCACTTTTCAGGGCTTGAGAAACTCTAGGGAGGAATTCAGTGGTAGATTTAAATGTACTTCATTATACATAATTATCTTCACTAAAACTTTAAAAATTATTTATCTTTTAAAAGAGTACCGATGTATTAAGTCATCTCTTTGTTTTACATTATGTGATGCATGGTAACGAAAGCAAAAATATGCAATATACAACTCAAACGACATAACCTCACTCAATAAAACCAAGAGTTCCATAGCTACGTTTCCTTGCAAAGATGGAAAATGAGGTGGAAAGGAAAAAGAGAAGAGAAAGAAAATGGGGGGGGGGGGGGGGGGGGGAGGGGGGAGCACTCCCGTGTGTCCGTGTGGACTCGTTGGCTACGGATGGCTCAGTGGCAGTAGCTCTGGCGGCGAGCAAGGGTTTGGGAGCTCCGGTGACTGCAGCGGTGACGATGGGAGAAGGTGTTGAGCTGGTCGAGGGAAGAGTAACGGGGAGCTCAGCGCTGAGGGAGGAGTAGCAGTGAGGTAGAACACAACTCCGAGCGAGGAGTAGCAGTGTCGGAGGGAGGAGAAGCGATGGATTTGGCACAAGCAAAGAGATTTGACGAGGGGGAGGTCGGCGCAGGGCAAGCATCAGCGTTGTTGTGCTGTGGATGAGGGGGAAAGCGCGTGGGAGATGCAGACAAGGGGAGGTCGGCGCTATTGCGAAGCGGATGAGGGGGACGACACGGGGGAGATGTGGAAGTGGGGAGGTTGGCACTGTTGTGATGCGGATGACAGGGACGACATGGGGGAGATGCAGGATGCGGATGATGGGGATGGCGTGGGGGAGATGCGGACGAGGGGGACGGCACGGGGGAGATGTGGAAGTGGGGAGGTTGGCACTGTTGTGATGCGGACGACGGGGATGACATGGGGGAGATGCGGGATGCGGATGATGGGAACGGCGTGGGGGAGATGCAGACGAGGGGACGTGTATGTTGTTGCAAAGTGGACGAGGGGGACGGTGCGGGGGAGATGCGGACGTGGGAGGTCGGCGCTATTGTGATGCGGACGACGGGACAGCAGGGGGAGACGGGGGATGCGGATGATGGGAACAGCACGGGGGAGATGCGGACTAGGGGAGGTCAGTGCTGTTGCGAAGTGAACGAAGGGGACAGCATGGGGGAGATGTGGATGAACCCACAAAAGCAGCATTCACAATATCAGTTTTGGAAACGTTTTCGATGAAAAACTCATTGAAAATTTAGTTATTTTTCTCCCCTCGTTTTATTTATATCCAAGGAAACAAGGAAAAACATTGCTTTTCATTCTTTCTCTATGGATTCCTTCCAAGAAAACATAGCGTAAAGTTCACTACTTTCACTGCTTATAGTGCTGGAATTCTTTCATAGCAAGATCTAGTCGCTACACTTCCTCCATCCAACCTCCACCACCTAATTCAAGTCCTCCTAGGTTTCTTCGGTACATGTTCGTATGCCTCCCTAGGTCTAAAAGGTCTTCTTTTTATAGTTGACAGTTGCTTAAATTTGACTATAGTCAACATAAAGTACATTTAACTTGTTTTATTTTAACAATAGAAAGAAACACCACCATGTGCACTGCTACCGCCTAGGCACAAACTCCTTGTAAAACATGCCAGCGTAAGTGATGTAGGAGAAGCGAACACTAAAGAGGGGGGGGGGGGGGGTGCACCCGCGCCAAATTTTTCTGCGAGGCAATCGCGTGATCCTCTCGGCAAGAAACACGAGCCGTGAGCATGAATAGAATCACAACCATGCGTCCGAACACGGGCCGGCCGTGAGTGCCATGGCGGATTCAAGTGAAAAGATGCACGACCATGTGACAATGCATGGCCTAGATGGTCAGGCCGTGAATGTCTCGGCAAAATCCGGCATACAAATGCGACGGGGCGTGAACGTGATCACAGGCAAGCCGTGATCTCCTCGGCGAAAAATGAAAAAATCGGTGATTTCGGACGTGAACGCGATCACGGCCATGAACCCCATCATGGCTAGGCCTGTGAACACCTCGGTGGAAAATTTAAAAAATCACTGATCCCGGACGTGGACAAAAGCACGGGTGGTGAACATGATCATGGCCTAGCCATGAATGTCTCGGAGTCCTATGAAGCAACTGATCACGGCCGTGAACGCCATCATGGCAAGGCTGTGAATGCCCCTGAAGATGCATAATGGCCTCGGAGGCCCAGTTTTGACATACATCGCCCTCCGTACCATATTTCTCCATCATAAGAGGACCCAAATGAGCCCAACAAGGTAATAATTCGGCACTCCCAACTCTCAAGTCAACCACCGGATCATTTCATGGGAGTGATTAGCTTGCTCTCGATCCACACCGAGGTCCTCCAACACATGGGCCTCCCAACTCGGCTCACTAAAGGCCCGACCCAAGATGGATACCACAACCATCTAAACAATATAGCCCAAGAGCAAGCCTCCACCGTGATGAACCAGCCCATGATCTCCAAATTTTGTTACTTCGTCGCAGCTTGTTCCAAACTTGTCTAGCCGCCAACGCAGCCCGTACACAACCGGGAATCAAGGACATGCGCCAGCTTCAACTTTAGTTAGTAGGAGTTTATTTTATTTTGTCTTTTGCTATAGCTTGACCACTTTTTGGGCTGTAAAAGTAGGTAGTTGTTAGGATCTCATCTTTTGTCTTATTCTGCCCTCTTATCCTATAAAAGAGAAGGGTGGGTTAGCATTGGTTTTTAGTTCTCTAGTAGTGGTAGAGTTCTCACAGTGAGCTGAATCGTGGTGGGTGCCTCGATTCCGACGTTTGTAAGAGTCTTGGTCGGTGCCTCAACTCCGAAGTTATACCCCCTTTCGTTGCAAGAAGTAAATCCCATCGCCTCAGGTGAGTCAGATTCACCTATTTTTATACTTTTGTTGTGTTTTTCCACTGTGTTTTCGCCTTCCTCCCTTCACCCTCTTCCCCACAAGCATCCATTCATCGGAGGCGTGGAGTGATCTCTTGTTGTTGGCGTGTTTGTAGGCTCACAAGCACGCGAGTTGAGCCCCATCTACCCATTGAAGGTCCTTGGAACGTGCTGCGCTTAAAATTGCTAAGAGGTTAGTGAGTGAATTTCATAGATTTGGGTGTCATTCGGTTTTCTCTTGCCTTAGTGTTGCCCTGAAACGAATTCGCCACTGTTTTCCTCGTCTTTCCTACTGCACTTTCTGAACATTTTTACTTCCCTTGTCTCAAGACCCTCTCTCATTTTCTGCGTCTTCTGTAAACACCGTAGAGTATAGAACTAAGGACCAACCCTCCTACAGTAGCTTCATCAGTAAGCAGGAATAGAAGAGACAGTTAATGATAAGAAAACATGTCAACCATGGGCTTCTTTATACCTTATGCAATTCTAGTGCTACAATAATGTCATGAGTCATGGCTGTGGACAAGGGTCAGTTGTGCCATTTTCTATGAGCTTTGGGGACTTTAGTGGATTCCAAGCTTTGTCGCAGCATTGCCATGCTCCATCCTATGGGTTGAGTATCTACTACTCTTGATGAAAACACAATCATTCATTGCATCATGGGTAAGTCATGTCCTTATTGGTGAACTCAATCTTTATGGGCAAACTTGTATTTTTCATATGTAAATTTTTTGGAGGCTTGAAATCCTTCATAGTCTATTTTGTTATGGAGTTTTTACTTGAAAATTCACAAAGGAAAATAAAAATGTAGATCCAAATAATCAAGATAAAATAGGCTAAACATAGTGCAAAGGGCAATGAAATAAGCCTACAAATGACAAGCTTATTATATGAAAGCTCTATAAAAATGCAAGTCATCAATGTCTCCATGTCACATCATAATGCATACAAGATATTGTTAGATGAGTTTCCCTCTTATATGGTGGATGGCTCATATTTTTGGTATGATGGCAATTTGGTTAATATACCCAACTTGAGGGTATTTTAGTTACTTATTTTGAGAGTAGAGTTAACTTTTGGATGTTGTGGGGGCAACAAAGTGTAAGGGGCGTTTTTGAGAGAAAACAGTGAGAAAACCCTAGTAAAGAGGATTTGAAAAAAACTGGACAGCAACCGATCAAGTGGACGATCTGAAGGGAAGCACGGTTGGATCGAGCTGAAAATTTGCAAACAAGCTGAGGACTCATCTTCCCAGATTCTGAATGGTCAGAGCTTGATTTCGAGTTCTTAAAGGTCGCTCTTCGGTCAATTCTTTCCTAGCGATTTTTGGTGAGATTTCTCCAATCTTTCCCCTTAGTTTTGGTTTCCATCTTAGTTGATGATGACCATATGTTGTTTAGTATTCCAAGAAGTTGTTATTTTTGATGTATGTTGATGTTTTACCTATAGTGTGTGGCTAGAGAAGACTTGGTATTGTTCTCTCATTGATTAGTGAAGCCTCTTGATCAGATTTTGCTCCCGTGGTTTTTCCCTTTGTTTAAAAGTGTTTTCCATGCAAAATTTGGTGTTCTTGTTGTGTTATTATTGCTGCGTTTTTGTTCACTTGGTTATTTAGAATATTTGCTCTACTAGTATTTGTCCATTACAGTGGTATCAGAGCTTGGTTCAATTATTTTGGTTTGTGAAGATGGAGGCTAATACTAGTAGAATGATAAGTCTTAATGGTAGCAACTATCATATGTGGAAAGGGAAGATGGAAAATCTTCTCTATTGCAAAAAAAATATCATGCTCCAATTTTGGGTGAATCTGCAAAGCCAAGTGACAAGAGTGATGATGAATGGAAGTTACTAAATAGATAAGTTTGTGGCTATATTAGACAATGGGTAGATGACAATGTTCATAACTATGTCTCAGATGAAAATGATGCATATGCACTTTGGTGTAAGCTTGATGAGTTGTATGCTCTCAAGACAAGAGGAAACAAATTGTACTTGATAAAAAAATTCATGAATTTGAAGTACAAAGATGGTTCTCCTATTACTGATTACTGATCATTTGAATGAGATGCAGGGAATTATAAATCAATTAGCTGCAATGAAGATCAGTTTTGAAAATGAAGTGCAGGCATTATGACTTCTTGGTACACTTCATGATAGTTGGGAAACCTTTAGAGTCTCTGTTACTAATTCAGCTCTCAATGGAGTAGTAACCATGAGCTTGATGAAAAGCAGTTTATTAAATGAGGAGACAAGGAGGAAGACTACTAGTCCATCTATTTCTACTCATGCAGAGCTATTTGTTGAAGAAAACAGGGGGAGAAATAAAAGCAGAGACCTAGAGTACAGAGATAAGTCTAGAAGCAAATCTAGACAAAAGAAGAACTTTGAATGATACCATTGTGGGATGAAAGGCCACATTAAGAAATATTATAGAAAGTTGAAAAAAGGAGCAAAGACATGAGCAGAAAAGAGAAAGCAAGAGTGAAGATGAGACTAATGGAGTTAACACCGTATCAGAGGAGTTTGTTCTTCTATGCTAGGGAGATGAGGTAAATCTCACTAATGACAACTCTAGTTGGGTGATTAACAGTGGTTCCTCTACACATGTCACATCTAAAAGAGGGCTTTTCTCTACATATACTCTTGGCAATTGTGGTACTATACACATCGGAAATGATAGAGTTGCACAGGTTATTGGTATTGGAGATATTTATGTTGAGACCAACAATGGCACAAAGCTACTACTAAAAAAATTGAAGCATGTTCCGGACATCAGATTGAATTTGATCTCTATTATAAGACTTGATGATGAAGGATATGTCAACATCTTTAGTGATGGTCAATGAAAGCTGAAAAAGGGAGCTTTGGTTTTGGCTCAAGGTAAAAAGTTATCAAATCTATATGTGATACAAGTTGGATACTCTAGAGGGGTTGTTAGTGTAATTATTGATAATGTTGATAATGTTGCTTCTGATTTATGACATAAATGACTTAGTCACATGAGTCAAAAGGGGATAGACACTTTAGTAAGAAAAAAGTATTTTCAAGGTTTGATAAGTTCACCTTTAAAGTGTTGTGTTGATTGTTTGGCAGGAAAGCAAAATAGAGTTGCATTTAGAGTTGCTCCATCACATAGAGCATATGAAATTCTTGAGTTGGTACACTCAGATCTATGTGGACCTATGAAGACAAGAACACTTGGTGGTGCTTTATACTTTGTGACCTTCATTGATGATCACTTAAGGAAGGTATGGGTATACACCTTAAAGACCAAAGACGAAGTAGTGGATGTCTTTAAACAATTTCATGTTGGTGTTGAAAGAGAAATAGGAAAGAAGTCAAAGTGCATCCATACTGATAACAGAGGTGAATATTTGGGCTCATTTGATGAGTATTGCAAAGCACTAGGTATTCGGCACCAAAGGACTCCTCCTAAGACTCCACAACTAAATGGCCTAGTAGAAAGAGAATTTTATTCAAAACAAAGAGAATTTTATTCACTAAAAGTGTGGAGTAGATGAGGGGGATGGCACAGTGGAGATGTGGAAGTGGGGAGGTCGAGGGCTGTTGTGATGCGGACGACGGGGACGGTGCGGGGGAGATGCAGGATGCAGACGATGGGGACGGCGCGAGGGAGATGCAGACAAGGGGAGGTGGGTGTTGTTGTGAAGCGGATGAGGGGGATGGTGCGGGGGAGATGCAGACATGGGGAGGTCGGTGCTGTTGTGATGTGAACGATAGGGATGGCGCGGGGGAGATGCAAACCAGGCAAGTCGGCGCTATTGCGAAGTGGATGAGGGGAACGGCGTGGGGGAGATGCGGACAAACCTACAGAAGCAACGTTCACGACAGCAGTTTTGGTTTCCACCCGAATTGGGCGGAAATGTTTTTGATAGAAAACTCATCGAAAATTTAGTTATTTTTCTCCCCTCGTTTTCTTTTTGTCCAAGGAAATAATGAAAAATGTTACTTTCCATTCTTTTCGCTGTGGATTCCTTTCAAGAAAACATAACGTAAAGTTCACTACTTATAGTGCTAGAATTCTTTCCTGGCAAGATCTAGTCGCTACACTTCCTCCTTCCAACCACCACCACCTAATTCAAGCCCTTCTAGGTCTAAAAGGTCTAAAAGGTCTTCTTTTTATAGTTGACAGTTGCTAAATTTGGCTAGAGTCAACATAAAGTAAATTTAACTTGTTTTTTTGTGTAATAGTAGAAAGAAACACCATTATGTGCTTGGCTACAACCTAGGCATGAACTCCTTGTAAAACATGCTAGGGTTTGCAGGAGTAGGAGAGACGGTTAATGATGAGAAAACATGTCAACCATGGGCTTCTTTATACCTTATGCAATTCTAGTGCTACAACAATGTCACGAATCATGGAGGTGGACAAATGTTAGTTGTGCCATTTTCTATGAGCTTTGGGGACTTTAATAGATTCCAAGCTTTGTCGCAACATCACCATGCTCCATCCTATGGGTTGAGCGTGTACAACTTTTGATGAAAACACAATCATTCATTGCATCATGGGTAAGTCATGTCCTTATTGGTGGACTCAATCTTTATGGGCAAACTTGTATTTTCACATGTAAATTTTTCGGAGGCTTGAAATCCTTCATAGTCTATCTTTGTTATGGAGCTTTCACTTGAAAATTCACAAAGGCAAATAAAAATGTAGATTCCAAATAATCAAGATAAAATAGGCTAAAAAGAGTGCAAAAAGCAATGAAATAAGCCTACAAATGACAAGCTTATTATATGAAAAGCTCTATAAAAATGCATGCCATCAATGTATCCATATCACATCATAATGCATACAAGATATAATACTCATGATAGTAAGTCATGGCACATGAATTTAATAATGCATTAATATATTTCTAAATTAAGGCTACAAGTTAGAATTATCATATAAGGTAAAAATAGAACCAAGTTTAAAATTAGCAACACAACTCACAAGCCATGAACTTTTTAATTAATAATTGTATTTAGTTTTTTTTTTTACCAATATATGTGCGTCAGCATGTTCAAAATGCTTCATATTAGGATTGGCATTTAGTCTTCAATGGATAAGGTACCATGAGGAACTTCCTTGTAGACATCTAAAACTGGCACTTTCTTAATACCTTTATGCATATTCATGCTGCTATATGTATAACAAACTGGGATCTATGAGCCTCCCTAAGCAATTCCTCTTTTACTATGTGCTTCTCAAGAACCTACAATCTATTTTAAAAACTCATCACTCCTTGGGAACCACAATTGAGATTAGGTATCTTACTCAACTTCATTTTAGTGCTTTCAATTTGAACCTCCTTTAACTTTTTGTATAATGCTTGGCCCTACTGTTAATGTAGCTATTTATCCAACCTCAATATAGCCCAAAATTTCTAATCGCAATTTAGAGATTTGTTTTGCTAACTCAAATTGAACTATTTGTAGTTGTGCTAGTATGCCTCTAGATTTCTTAGAGTGTTTGCTACCATATTTGCCTTACTTAGGTGATAGTCAATAGTGCAATCAAAGTTCTTCAAGAATTTTATCCATCGGCCGCTATTTCATACTCAACTTTTTTTTTTGACTAAATAAGTATTTCAAACTCTTGTTGTTGGTGAATATCTCAAAGGTGGCCTCAAAATGCTCGCTATCAATTCTAAATCATGAATAGAATAATTTCTTTCAATATCTTTAAGTCGGCAAGAGGCATAAGCAAACACCTTACCATGCTACATTAACACACCACCCAATTCCTAACTGAGGCATTTGTGTACACAGTAAATCTATCCTTGCCGTCAAGGATTGCCTACAATAGTGCACATATTAATCAATTCTTGAGTTTCTAGAAACTATGTTGACATGAATCATTCTAACCAAATCTCAACCCCTTTTGAGTCAACTTAGTTAAGGGAGTAGAGATCTTTGAGAAGTCTTCAACAAAGTGTCTATAGTATCCAGCCAATTTCCTGTACTATATGAGGCCTCACCTACTTAGTAAGCACAAATTTTTTGGGGATCCATGACAACACATGCATCGAAAATCACATGTCCTATAAATGACACTTGTTTCAGCTAAAAATAATATGTACTATATTTGGAATATAGGTTCTCTTTTCTAAGGGTCTCTATAATAACCATCTCTAGAATAGCCCTTAAATGATGTGCATGCTTTAACTCACTAGGAGAATATGCCAAGATATCATCAACAAACACCACCATAAACCTGTTAAGATACTCTATCCTATTCAACAGTCCATAAATATAGTTGGTGCATTTGTTAGGCCATAGGGCATCATAGAAACTTATAATGCCCACAATGTCTCTAAAACATATTTTTTTGGCACATCTTCTGCCCCGCTCCTCAACTGATGATACCCTAATCTCATATCAATATTTGAATAAACACTGATACCCCTAAGTTGATCAAATAGATCATCTATTCTAGATAACAAATACATAATCTTGATTATAACTACATTTAACTACTTGTAGTCAATGCACAATCTAAGTAATCCATCGTTCTCATTTACAATAACCCTAGGAAGTATGAACCCCTTATTCAACAAACCTTGCAATTGCTTTCTCAACTCCTCTAACCTTATAAGCTTTATTCTATATTGAACCTTAAAAATCAAATTAGTTCTAGGATGCAACTCAATAGTAAAGTCAACTTGTCTAACTAGTGCAAAGCAAGCCAAATCATCAAGTACATTAGTAAACTCCTTGACTATATGTGTATATTCAATAGGTACACTTGATTGCTCTATATCCCCAACAATGGATAATACATACCCTTGGCATCCACTACTTAGGATCCTTCTTGCCTACATTATTGAGATTATTAGAGCTACCTAATTAGTCACTCTGATAAATTTTTATGAACATCCATGTGGAGGATTAAAACTCATAGTATAATTGCAACAATCCACTATAGCATAATGAGGAAGCAGTTAGTCTATGTTCACTATGATGTCAAAATTGAAGAAATCTAGTATCATCATAAGTGTATTAATAATTATGTCTCCAAAGTCTAGAGAGCACTAAGTTATTGCCAAACAAGATCACAACACACCACTACATGGCATGTATACGGTCAAATCACACATTGCCTTTATGGGTCTTATCTTTGGCCTCACTGCAAAGTTAGTTGCTATCAAAGAATAAGTGTTGCTTATATCAACTAATAAACATGTAGGGGAACTATCATTATAAGTGATATCTCATAGGGTTGAGTCCGGAGATTGTTGTAGATCCTTCTAGGTAGCCGCATATACGAGCACTAGAGCAAGGTTCGATGGCTAGTTATCTTAGGACTAATAGGATTGTTGAAACTACTAGGACTGCAACTTGAACTTTCCTAATTTTTGCGGATGTCCCTTGACTATCGCATGGGTAGCTAACTATATAGTGGTGCCAAATCTCTATGAAGGCAATCTTTCTTGTAGTGCCCAAGTTTCCTAAATAAATGGCATCTAGGATATCAGACACATTATTAATCTAGTGCTGGGTAGCATAATGGTCAATTTGCACTCTAAAAATACTCAACCTCACTCTAACTTATGTAGAAAGCTAAGCTGATAAGCTCATGATCCCTATAGGGTGACCTATCTCCAACACCTTTGGCACTAGCTACACCACTTATGCCGCACTCTTAGCCTCAGCAACTACATAAATAGTTCTCATGCTTCAAGTCCCTACCGGTGGCACCTTCTCTAGCGGATCTAGTGCCTCAGACACATTGTTAGTCTAGCCTTGGGTAGCCTAAGGGTCAATTTGCCCTCAAGTACTAAACTTATCTCCACCTAATGTAGAAAACTAAGCTAGTAAGCTTATGGTTCCTATAGGGTGGCCTATCTCCAACACCTCTGGGGCTACACCACATGTACAACACTCTTAGCCCCAATAACTACAAGAATAGCTCTCTTGCTCCTTGAAGTCCCAACATGCAATACCTCTATTGGTGGATTTGGCGCATCTAGTTTCACTACAGCGACTGGAGCCTCTATATGTCTAATAGGCCACCTCTATGGAAAGAACACCATAATGTCTTTTAAGCTATGAATCCTCCTATGGTGCCCACGATGACTCTCACAAGGTTCCACCATAGGAACCACATCCCTAATCTTAGGAGGCATTATGTGGCATAAAACAAACTTTAATACAAAATATATAAAAACATGTATATGAAGCATAAATTAGAATTACAACAATGACAAATGAACCCTAAGTTATTAAATCCATATCCATAAGTTTATTCTAAATCCTCAAAATTTTCATTCTAATACACCCTAGGATCCTTATCACTTAGCTCTAATACTAACAAAATTGTCATGCCTCAAACATATACTAACCCAGCAATGGTTAGTTGACTACTACTGGAGTGCGATAATATAAACCTATGGTCATCATATCCCTAGTAATACTATATAATAACTCAAAACATATAATAATGAATGTGTATAACAAATATAATTCAACTATAGCATTAATATGTTACAAAACAACTATACATGATTTACAATTGTTTACCCAACACAGGCAAAAACCCAAAACTATCTATTGATATACCAAAACTAAAACAAGGTCAATTGACTAGAAGGTCAAAAACACCACAAAGTTAATCACAAGAAATAGAATTAGTTTGAATAGTATCAACACAAGTAATAAGTATAGCCATGGTCAAACACTATACATCGTTATCTATCTAATCTAATGTTAAAAATATTCTCAGGAGTCTAGGTGGCATCTATATCTAACTATCGCCAACATCAAGGGCAATCTATTTTCTAGAGGCAAAACAATAGGAGTTACCTAAATGGCTAAGTAGGAATCACAAAATGAAAATGCATCAAATAACCAAGCTAGAACAATCTACCTTATATACAGAATAACTAGCTATGATAATAACCAAACACTAGAATATGATAATAATATAGTATCATGTAGTCAAGAGCAATGACTATGGACTACTCCATTATGAGCCTACACCCATATAGAAAATGTTTTTATCGTTGCTCACATAATGAAACAACTGCCCTTAAATAACAGCCCGGAAGATGTTGCATCCGACACCTAGGTAACCCTAGGATAATCCCAAAAGACTTCCATCAGGTAATCGAAAAAGTCAAGCCCATAGCGATAACATGATATTGAATAACAAAGCTATAACACATAGAGCATAGAGGACACTAAAATAATATTGAATAACAAAGCTACAAGATATTGTGGTATTTATTTGCTACTCATCATGACCTCCAATGTCAATAGCTAATGCATGATTGCAAAGATTTAGATAAGATTCCTACTTGTATCATAGTAGCTCCTAATATGCTTGAAGTTCTCAGTCCTTAGATCATCCTGTCCAATCTTAGTCTGAGTATCACCTATAATGTCACATAACCAAATCATATAACTAAAAACAACAACAAATATCTCATTTTACTTGTTATTACGCTACAACAACCTGGTATACACATATATATGTATTTATATGCATATACACCCTATGTACGCTACCCCAATTAAATAATTTATCATTTAATTATTTCAATAATCTATTACTTAGTTATTATTATATGCATTTGATCAAGTATATGTGTATGTATAAATATACCTATATATAGTAGTTTTATCATATGATGTTCACATAAAAAAATGACTATCAAGGTCATGTCTATTCACCAAACAAATTGACCGAACAAGTCACTGATAGTAGCAACACAGTGGTGAATGATGACGGATGGTGGTAGAGGAGTGGCGACACAGTAGCAAAAATTAGGGAAAGCCACATAAAAAAAGCTGCTAACCTAAATAAAAAGTGTTGCCCAATGGAGGGATCATCATGTTAATGTTTATGCCTTAGGATTAGTTGTTGGTATGACATTTGTATTGCATTCACTCTTGATATTTATGTATATCCTAACATTGTCATTGCTATGCTTTTGATACATATGCAATTGTATATATCTGCATAATAATATCCCTAGAGATAGATTCTATCTAGTCTCAAAGTTTATGCTCAGTCGAGTGCCATAGAGGATAATGGATAGCTATGGTACATGTGAGACTAGTATATGTGCTAGTTGAGCATGGGATACTAACACAAACATATGGGTATATCAAGGTGGATATACTGGACCGACTCGCCATGAGAATTCAGCTTGGTGTCTCAAGTTAATCTTATAGTGACAGAGGTGCACTTATCCTTCGACTTGAGGTAGTTGACATCTCTTTATGGTAAGTGGGTATGCTTTGATATAACCTAATACTTTGCCATACTAGGGAGGTCATAATGATTATCATTGGGTGTATTGTAAGTCATATGAGAGATTCACCTATCCAAGAGAGGATTTGTCTATTCCTTAATTGAAAGCTTGATGTCTATGGGCCCTATATGGATGTATGACTAAAAGTATGTGGCCACACCCATCTGAAAGCCTGATTTAGTCATGACCATTAGATTGGGTTAACAAGTGTGACACGCTTGTCCAATCAGTATATCAATCTAGTAAAGGGACTGTAATCCATAAGTACTTTGTTATGATTTAGGTGATGTCGATGATGATAGCCATTCCGATGACTTAGGTAGCAACAATATATTTATTACTAGGTATCACTCACTGCTTGTAATGATGTAAGGTTATCACTAGCAATGTCAGAGGAACCTACAAGGTTGTACACCTAGACAACTCGAGATCTTGTATTGATCAAGTAGCGTATGGATCGAATCATGTTGTGGTTCGAGTCCATTTGGGAGACTAATGCTTTGAGATTATCTTGATGATTAAGAGATTTTATTTATGCCATAGTTGAACACTAGTTGACTACTAGTGGACCACATTTGACCTCAGTAGACTATAGTGGTCTAGCTTGAGTCAAACAAGGGTGTAGGCACAAGGCTTGGCTTGACACCTAAGTCAATTGGGTAAAAAAAAAAAAATTTTGGCAAGAGAAATTTTCTCTTGGCTATTAAGAGGGCTAGATGCAAATTAGATTAAATATATTAATATATTTATTCTAATTAGAGGCTAGGCCCATATGGGATTTAAATAAATTTATTTATTTATTTATTCCTAAAATATGGCTAGATGCATATTTAATTGATTAAATGTATTTATGTATATTTAATTATTCTAGGCACCTAATTAATTCAATATATTTATAGGCGCATACTAGATTAAGTTAAATATACTAATATATGTAATCCAAAAATAATTCCATGTATTATTTTATATATAGGGGAGTTATTTTGGGTGTTTGATGTGTGCATGTGCCCTTGCTCTCAAGCACTAGCCGCTCCTCTTCCTCATAGTCGCCTCCCCTCTTCCTCTTAGTGGTGTGAGGGTTCTTGAAGGCGACAAAACTTCCTTAGTGTGACTTTCTCCAAATTGGTAGAAGGATGAGACTTCAACATCTTGTTGGTGCAAGTTGAGAAGATCATCTCATCTCCTTGGCGCCTCCTCCTTCCTCTTCTTGGCTTGGCACATATCTTGGAGTTGGCACAAGCAGGAAGGAGTCTCCCTTAACGTGAATCTTCTTCTCGAGGCTAGTACTAGGTGTGGAAGAAGAGATCTCGAGGAGTCCATATGTGTAAGACTGCAGAGGATGTTCCCTTGCGCGTCTCATTATCCTCATTGACTCGCTCTAAATTGCTTATAGGGTACCTTACTCTTTACATCCATTGGCTTCTCTTGTAAGTCGATTCTTCAGTTAGTTTTGGAAACCTATTTCGGGCATCACTTCTGCATGTTTTAAATTTTAAATTGCCCAAAGTTTTCCAACACATCAGACGTTGATGTTGATACAAGCAAGATCCAACAGAAGAAAGGGCCTCACTAGCACACATAGCCCAAGGAACAAATAAATGATACCTCTAGAAGTGTCACCCAATGCTAATTGTCTCCTGGAGGTGATAAGAAGGCACAAAGTTGGACAACAACAAGAGTTGATAACTGACATATTGGACAATGGCAGGGATGAGAAAATTGGGAGAGAAAGCAGAAGAATGTGAAGCAATGGCAAGATAAAGGTTAAATTTTCACTATATTTTTTACACATTTACAAAAAAAACCTACCATTTTTGTCAATTTACAAAGGGTCCCTATGTCAGGGACCATGTTAATGTTACGCTTGCGATGATGTGAGAGAGGCAATACTAGATCCAATCACAAAAAAGCAAGAATAGAAGAGGTGGGAGGTACCTATTCATTGTATAACTAAGGAGATGATCAAGGTCTACACTAGTGATGGTATAGATAATAAAAGCAGCAACATGAGTGACAACAAAAGGTAGCATTAGAAGTGATTGCAGCATGTGAGTCTATCGATACCATTGCGTTTAGTAGTTTACCAAATGTCTGCCAACACTTGTCAAAAGGATAGTTGGACTACTCATAATAAACAAGAGGTGGCCAATTCAGGTCATGACCATAACCCATAAATTGGCCTCCATGATCACTAGATTGGGTGATGCTAAAAGAAATAGTGGAGGAGCTAATAAAAGGAATTTGAATGACTCGAGGGTAGGCTATTAAAACTAGTAAACACGACTCTATGTCATGCATGTGTGTGATGTAGGGGTTGAGGTGTCATGCGTTGAGGTTTAGTGTGTCGTGAGGATTAGTGGTGTTGAGGGTTAGTGGTTTTTTTTTTAGCACGTAGACTAGCTAATTTATTTTCTTATAAAGATGTGTACTTTATTTGTTTTATTTGCAGTAGCATTTTGGTATAAGTGGTTTACGTTCTCAATGTCTCTGTGTTGTGCGTGTTCTCTCTCATCACCGTGATTCTGCCCATGTTTCTGCCAACAGTGGTATCAGAGCAAGGTTGAAAAACTGCTGTAGCAAAAAGTTAAATCTCAGTTTTTGCTTAGTGATGTTGTACCCGAGAGACGGTACAGCTGAGGGCCTATTACTTGCTGAGCGAGAAAAATCTCATAGATATTGTGAGATCTGTTGCTGAAGATTGGAGATTCTCATTGAGAGAGGAGGATCCATTGACAAGAGAAGAAAATCATTTTATTGATATTGTGAGATTCGTTGACAAAGAAAATCTTATTAAGATTGAGATCTGTTGTAGTCTTTGGACAGAAGACTTGCCGTTCGCTGTTTTTAGTGCCGCTCTTGGAGTCACGCTGCCGAATCTCTATGATGCCTTGTATTTTGGTAGTGTTTTATGATATTATTTTATCTTAAAACAAGGCATATTTTGGTGCTTTTATGTAATTTTCAAGCTTATTTACTTGTTTTGTTTGGAATCTTCACTTTTCCTTATGTTTGTGCAATTTCAGGTAAAATCACTCATTTTTGGAGCATTTTGGAGATTCTAAAGTTAGGAAGTGATTTCTTATGAGGAGATGAGTCTACATAGAAAATTTAGGATCAATAGGAGTTCATTTGAAAATCACGGCCAGGTGAACCCATTGGGGTTCACCAGTGAAGTCTATGGAGGAAGATTGATTTTTTACGGCAATGATCGCAGCCAGATGATGAATTCGATGTTTAGACGTGGAGTATATTGTATTGGGACATCATATTCTTTATAGCAAACTTCATGGCCAGGTGAACCCATCGGGGTTCACCCGTGAAGGGTACTGTAGTGAAGTAGAGCAGACTCTTCACAAAATACTTCATGGTCGAGTGAAGATTCTGGGGTCCACCCATGATCATTACACTTCACGGTCGGGTGAACACGCTGGTGTTCACCCGTGATTGCGTTGCTGCTTGTTGACCTTCCTTAACGTTTTCACTTGACTGACAGCTCTAAAAAAATCAAAAAAATCCGAAAAAATATGTTTTAGATAGCTAAGAGGTAGGAAAAACTTTTGGGAATTAAAGCCCTCTTTTTTGTGCCATATTTGGAGAGCAATTGATGGACAAAGCGGCTAGGGCGAGTAGACCAGCGACAAGGGCTTTCGAAGAGGATTTTGGGGCGATTTCGCGACGGATCTTCA
Organism: Costus lasius; assembly: GCA_027563935.2. NCBI lineage: Eukaryota > Viridiplantae > Streptophyta > Magnoliopsida > Zingiberales > Costaceae > Costus > Costus lasius. Next base: position 77,537,965 of record CM050453.2, on the reverse strand, counting down.
CCAAACTTGGAGGAAACATTTGCATCATCTTCTCCTACCACTCCTTAGCCTTTGTTTCTAATTTTCTTTGTCGATTTGAGAGATCTGTACCAAATTTCATGACTGTACTAGCTTAAACCTTTAATCGGGACTCGGTTGAAGCCCATTGACTTCATCTATTATGTGAACTAAGTTTATTTTGATATTTTGAGTATTATCTGAGCATATTTTACTTAGTAGCACTAATTTCATAATATTGCCTTGATCAAGTAATGTTGTGTGTTAGTTGATATGGTCATGACCAAGAGGAGGATCGTGTTAGCGGATTCCCTAAGTAGAACTTGCGAACTTTTAATACGAGAGTAGTTAGGATTCGCTCGAGGGTAACATAATCTTTTATAGAACCTAGTGGATTTATCTAAAATGACTTACCGTAAGAGTAAGGGGGTTGTTTTAGGTAGATACTAGGTTGTACCGACCTAAAGGGGGCAACTTGTACTTGTGGAGAGATTCCTTATGCAAAATAATAAACTCATACATCAAATAAATATCAGAATAGTTGGTACTTGACCCAGTTCCCTATGGGATCGACAATCTTTTATATTACTTCGATAACATCGTGCGCTTACGGTGCGTACCAAGTTTTTGGCGCCGTTGCCGGGGAACTTCGGTCAGTATTAGTAAATTTCTAAAATTTAGTAGACTAAGTATTTTCTTTTTCTTACTTTTTATTTTTACTTTTATTTTTTTATTTTTGCTATTTCCTTTCTTAAGCTTTATCATTGCGTCTGATCAATATTTTTTGCGAAGGAGCTTTGGAACATGTGATCTATATAACCTAGATCTTGAAGTCTTTATCTTTGAATCTGGAGAATGCTCGAGTACCTTTGGCTGCTGAAAATATGAATAACAGGACTTTGAGATATTATGTTGCTCCATCTATACAGGGCTTACAATCGGGTATTGTTCACTCGAAAGTGGATGCCAATAATTTTGAGATCAAGCCTGCACTGCTATCAATAGTTCAGTAACACCAGTTTGGGGGCTCTCCCTTAGAAGACCCTTACATGCACTTGGCCATATTTTTGGAATATTGTGATAGTTTTAAGATTAATGGTATTTCTACTGATGCAATTAAGCTAAGACAATTTCCTTTCTCTCTCAGGGATCAGACTAGAGCATGGTTGCACACTATACCATCTGCTTCAATCCGAACATGGGAAGAGCTTTTACAAGCTTTCTTGTCTAAATACTTCTCTCTAGGGGTGAGCATTCAGTACTTCGATACCAGTACCAGTACTGAAATTTCGGTACCGAAGTACCGAACTTATTTTTTTGGTACCGGTACCGGTACCGAAGTACCGATATTTATATTGGTACCGGTACCGATTTCCCGAAATTTATTTTGGGAAATTCCCGAAATACCGAAATTTAATTGGCTAAAAAGAAAACACAACCACCATATGATAGGATGTGAATTGGTTAATGTTTGTTCCCCAATTAGCCCCTTAACCAACAATTATTTCTCTCGAAAACGCAAGTACACAACTGTGTATAGTGTATCCCCTATCAAGCATTCAAGCTAATGAAAATTAAAGGTCGCTATCTAGGAGATTATTGAGCAACACCAAGCAAAAAAGATTAACAATGTTACAATAACAAGCGTGCTAACTCACTCACTATAAAGACAACGAAAGTGCAGCAAAGGAAACTTAAGCCAACATGTCAAATTGTCAATGTTACAGGACTCTAAGCTGAGCAAGGAAGGCAGCACATAAGTTGAGGAAGAGAAGCTGTGGCCCACTGACTCTCTGCAAGTCGAGAAGATACTTATCTTCCCTGGTCTTGTACAGCTGAATATAAGAAAGACCAAAGAAGAATTAACAACATTATCTAACAAAGACAAGGCATAATTGTATTAACATTCACTATGACCAGAATAAACCCCAGTGCTAAGTATTTTCTTGCACACTAACACACGTCACATGAAACTTGTGCTATAGTATTAAATTTGATACTAAAGTAGCAATACCTGAATATCAAACTTGACTACATTGGAATCTTTTCTAGCACCATCATCATTTCCAACAATCTCAAGACTTGTCGCTAAAGCTATTGTTAGCATGTACAGAATTTTGAACTCTAGCAACAATCTAACTCATAATTTTCTGCAATTTTCAGCACTTCAAAAGACCCTTGCTATCCAAGTTCCTACAATTTTGAAGGCCGTAGTTAGCAGAATTTTTATTAATTAAATCATTTAATATGGTTTATAATTAAGAGCAAAATCATTCTATGGTTTATAATCATACGTTTTAGCTTTTGCACTAACCATTAGAGATTAGTTGATTCCCCATCCATATTAACTTGAGATAAATCTAAAAAACCAAACCAACACAATTTACAGTTTTACACAAACAAATATAAGTAATAATACTTGAAAGTTGAAATAAATGAAAAAAAATAATATTACCTTTTTCTAATTCCTCAATTTTTTTTAAGTCTTCCTCAACACTAATGGGAGCATTGGTTGCTCGAAACCAATCTTGAGTGCATACCAAAGCTTGAACTATTTTAGGAGTTAAAGAACTCCTAAATGGATCCAAAATTCTCCCTGAAGTACTAAATGCACTCTCTGAAGCCACAGTTGAAATTGGAATGGCAAAAACATCTCTTGCCGTGTGAGAAAGAATTGGATATCTATGAGAGTTAAGCTTCCACCATGCTAAGATTTCAAAGTTTGGGCCATCAGGCTCAAAATCATCTTTCAAATATTTCTCTCATTCTGTTTTAGGATCTCCAATCCTATTTTCAGCCATATGCTTCTTAATTCCCATGCGAATTTTCATTGCCAACATCTCATTTGGATCCTCAATAGAACTAGTAGTACCAAAGCTAGAAGGAGAACTCAAGCGGTCTTTAAGTTGAGAGCTTTTAGGGGCAACAAATGTCTTATATAAATTAAAAAGTCTTATGAAGTGCTCTTTCACAAGACTTAACAAGAAAGAACTCCTTTCCATACCATGCATACTCTGAAATGCATATTCCAAGTACCATAATTTATGTCGAGGGTTAAGAATGACAGCAATAAAAATCATCTTATTGGTCTTTTTCAAAATCACCCAAATATTTATCATACTTCTTTCTCATGTATATATCCATTAATGCAATACTGGAATCTTCATTTACTTCCAATTCTTTCAATAAGATATAAACAACATATATTTCAGGGAAAAAATGATTGGAAGTTACATAGTGAGAGCCTGAAATTTTCAATGTCAAGTCATAAAAGTGTTTTAAAATTACTACCAACTTTCTAACATTACTCCAATCTGTATAATCAGGAATTATGCTGTTTCCCATGTCATCCACAAGCTCATAAGAAAATCTCTTTTCTTGATATATCTAATAAAAGCTCTTTCAAATTTTTGTGCTGTTTCCAACATTAAGTATGTGGAATTCCATCTAGTAACCACATCTAAGCATAAAAGACCTTTGCATTGAATTTTCTCATGTTCTACACAATCTTTAAACTTGTGTAATCTTGAAGGTGATTGTCTAATATATTTTACAGCTGCTCTAACCTTTTTTACTGAATCATGCACTTCTTTTAAGCCATCTTGCACAACCAAATTAATAATATGTGCAATGCATCTCATGTGCAAATACTCACCTCCTAGTATTGTTGTTCCCCAATGAATAATATTTTCTTTTTAGTATTTGATGGCACTATCGTTAGAACTTGCATTATCCACTGTGATTGTGAACACCTTATCTATCCCCCAGTCTATCAAACACATTTCAAGTTCTTATCCAATACCTCTTCCTTTGTGACCAACAATTAAACAAAAACTCAAAAATCCTCTTTTGTAATTTCCAGCTATTATCAATAAAGTGTGCAGTAAGACATATGTAATTGATGTTTTGAATTGAAGTCCAACAGTCTGTAGTCAAACATACCCTGTTGCATGATTTTTTTAGGAAAGTTTTAAGTGATGCCTTTTCCTTCAAAAATAACCTAAAACAATCCCTAGATAAAGTCCATCTTGATGGGATTTTAAAATAGCGTTGTACAACAGACATAAAATACTTGAATCCAATATTCTCTACAAATTTAAAAGGAAGCTCATCTACTAGTATCATATAGCTAAGAGCTTTCCTAGCTTCTTCTTGGTCAAATCTCCATGTGCCCAAATTACCATCATCCCCATGAATTTTTAATAATGTTTGCTTCACTTCAGATGCATGTGGGTGCCTTTTACATGCGTTTACATGTTTCCTAAGTCCAGACATGCCTTTTAAATGAGGATCAACACGTATTTCTTTGGAACAATGTATACATTTACCACTCACAATGCCATTCACAACTACTTTTGTAAAATGCTCCCAAGCATCAGACCTTTTTTCTATTTGCTTCCTCTTTTTAGGTATTGCACCCTTTACATTTGAATCTTTGGAACTACCTACAACTGATTTGCCTTTTTTAGTTTGAACGCATCCCTCTTCTTGTTCAATGGTATCAATTGAGTTTTTCTCACACTCCATCTAATGATCTAAAACACATAAACATTGACATGAGATAGTTATTTTGATTTTTAAATTGCAATGCATATTGCTATATAAATAAAAATAAATAAACACTGCTCACGTAAATCACAATCAATTAGCACTTAGCAGCAGAGTTTAATGCTACACAGAAACCAGCGTGAAAGTAAATTCATGGATCCACTACGACAAAAGATTTACCAAGGATAAACATTAAATACAGCTACAAGCTAGATACATCCAAATCAGAAAATCTAAAACACTTGTTAAACAGAGCCAAAAGAAGTTTTCAGATCTAACCATAGATGGGCAATCATTATTAACAAGCCACATTGATCCACAGGCTAGCTTATAAAAAATGAACCACAACGAAAGATCTAATAACAACATATCAAGCTCAAACCGAAATCAATGTAGCAAATTGGTAAGGAAAGCGAAACATTTGTTCTAGGTTAAGGTTACTGCAAGCGACTCAGTAAAAAAAAAATCGCATAGTTGCATTATTTAGGTGTAGAAAATGAGGAAGAAAGAAGTCAAGAACATATATTTCACCTGAATTGGAAAGGAGAAGACGAGCGGCTGGAAGGCGAGCTCTTGATGGTGACGAGAGAAGAGAAGAAGTTGCTAGGGCAGCGGTGACGACCGATGAGGAGTTGATAGGGCAGCAGCGGCGGGCCGACGGGTGATGAGGAGTTCCTAGGGCAGTGGCTCGAGGTGCGGAGGCGATGAGGATTTAGGTTTGAGGAGGAGAGGATGAGTCGCGAGTGCCGAGCAGAGGGTTAGGGCTTTTTTCGGGAGGAGAATAGGAAAAAAAATAGGAGTCATCGAAGGAAGCACTAACCCAGCAGTAACCCGCGTGTCGCGTGACGGCGTGAGGAGCCTGCGGGCCGTGGGCCACGGGCCGACTCCTGTTAATAACGTGTGAGGAGCCTGCGGGCCGCGGGCCATAGGTCGACTCCTGTTAAATGTTAATATAAAAAATTTAATAATAAATAATTAAATTCGGCACTTCGGTACCATAAAAAAATCCCAAAATTTTTTTTGATCTTGGTACCAGTACAGCAGTCCCGAATTAAAAATTGGTATCGATACTGAAGTACCGAAGTACCGGTACCAAAGTACCGAATACCAAAAATTTCGATACGGTACTTCGGTACCAGTACCGTATGCTCACCCCTACTTCTCTCATAGTAAGACAATTCAGTTGAGGATTCAGATTACTAGTTTTATGCATAAAGATGGGGAATCACTCCATGAAGCATGGGACAGATTTAAAGAACTTTAAAGAATATGCCCACATCATGGACTTCAAAAATGGGCAATTGTTCACACTTTTTATAATGGTCTAAATTATAACACGAGGCTTATTGTTGATGAAGCTGTTGGCGGGGCTTTGATGAACAAGACTGTGGATGATGCCACGAACCTGCTGGAGGATATGACCCTCAATCACAGTCAATGGTTAGGTGAGAGAGTTAACTCATATAAAGCTGCAACTCTAAGTAAGTATGATTTACACAAATTGAGCTTGTTAGATCCACAGGTAGACTATTTATCACGAAAGTTAGATTCCTTTATTGTCAATTCGATTGAAGCCACTAATGCTTATTGTGAATTTTGTGGAATTTTAGAACACAGCTTCGCTGAATGCCAATTAGGAATGTCACAACCTTAACCTTTTGGAGAGCAAGCCAACACATTTTGGAATCTCAACTCTAGACCACACTTAGACCCATTTTCCAATACATACAATCTAAGTTGGTGGGACTATGAAAATTTTTCCTATGAGAACAATCACAACACAATTCCTCAACCTAGCTATAGGCAACCTCCTAAATTTCAACCAAGGCAGTTTGTGTCACCTCAAAAGTCTAACCTAGAGTCACTACTAGAGACTATTGTTGTCACGCCCCAACGAGCACTAACCGAACTAAGGTTAACAAATTACTCATGAAGCACGACAAAAGAAAACCCACAGGACAGAGTCTCTTCTGTAATTCTGATAAAAAATTCACAACAATATAACCTGTATATCCACAATCACTCTGATAACATAAAACCAACAGATATGATCAAAATATCAAATATACATCACCAGCAACTATACAGAAAAACCAACAGCAGACGAACAGAATCGAAATCAAAATGAAACTGATCGATCAAAATACTATACCAAAAGATCGAGACATTCGATCAACCAAAAATACTAACAATGTATCCACCAACTGAATCAAAACATATCAGCACAAACAACTCTAACTCTCTAGCGGTGCTAATATCAACTCCATGGTCCAAGTCATCTCTAGCTCTACCTATCAGCATCAGAAGCAACTTCTTTACCTGGAGGCAAAGCAAAGGGAGTTAGCCCAAAAGGCTAAGGAGGAATCAGCAAATACGGTACTGCATCAAATAACTATGATAACCAACCAAACTACGAAACATACAATGTAATTGAACAAGATAAGAAGCAACAACAACTAAAATATGAAAACCACACATGCATCGTGCAATCAAGAGCAATGACCATATAATGCTCCATGACGAGCTCGCACTCTTATACTGAGTGTTTTCACTGTTGCTCACACGATGGAACAACTGCCTCAATGACAGCTCGGAGGTGTTGCGTCCAACACCCAGCTAACCCTGGAAAATCCCGAAGAACTCTATCTAGGAAACTTACCAGCCGGCCCCATAGCCATGAAACGACATCTGGTATACTCCCTGGTCCGCTGGCCTATAAGGCACAGCCCTAGTTAATCTCAGCCAGAAAAGATCACAATGTGGCACGACAAGTCATACAACTGCCCGATGGGCCAAATAGCATAATTATGCAAATACATGGATTCACAGCTCAATAGCCATAATAAATAATGCTATCATCAATAATGTAACTACCAAGTGACCCATGTAACAACATCACACAAGCATCCATATGCATGAATAAGGACAACACACAGAGGGCAATGGATACCGAATCAAAATCAAACAACAGAACTATAAGATATCATGGTATTTATCAACTGCACAATATAACATAACTAATATCATGATTGCAAAGAGTAGGATAGGATTCTTGCCTATATCACAGTAGCTCCTGGTGCGTCTAACGCTCTCTATCCGAGGACCTCCCTGTCCGACCTTGGTCCAAGTAACACCTATAATAACACAACATAGAAAATACATCACATAATTATCAAACAACTGATACACGCGTCTAAATCTATACAAATCTAACCTAGTATACAAGTATGCGTACGTATACCCATATATATGTACATATATGTGTACACACTAAATAATTACACATATAATTAACCAAACACATACTAGGGTTAGCAAGGGTGTGATCTTCACCCGAACCAACAACAAAGAAAGTTCAGCGGCTCCAAACAGCGGCGAACGGCGGCAAACGACGGTGCAACAATTTCCAACAATGAAGAAGGCATCGTCGGTGCCCGAACACATGCGAGCACGCTACCACTTGTTGCTAGAAGTGAACGCATGCTAACCAACAATAAACGGTAACTCAACCGCAAACGACAGTGCACAACGAAGCCCTAACTCCGCCATCAAGGATGAAGGCTTCGTCAATGCTTGAACACACACGAGTACACCACAAAAATACTAGAAAAACACTACTAGAAAGGCTAACCCTCACCTACCAGTGAAGGAGGAAGGTTGGACGGCGCCGGAGCTTGAACAACGAAGAAATCCGGCGAAAGGCGGTGGAGAAATGCAATGAAATCGAAAGCGATGAAATCAAGCGAAAGGCGGGGCAAAGCGGAGAGAAATAGAAGAAAACGGCAGATGTGACAGAGAGAAAAGAAGATTAAGATTGATTTGGCTTTTTGCAATTTAGTCCTCCATGTTCAAGATTTTCCAACGTGGTCCTTGGACCATGTGGACGCCACAATTGTGGCTGCACAAATCAAGCAAATTGAGAGTATTAATGAAGCTAATAGGCAACTAACATCTAAAATGGATGCTCTCGAGGCCCACAATATGATATTAAAAACCCAATTGGCTAATCAAGCTAGCACCTCTACAATAGCCTCTAGTAAACTCCCATCTCAACCTGAGATAACCCCAAGTGAATATTGCAATGTGATCATCATATGTGATGGGAAATAACTTGAGGAGCCTAGGATGCCTCAACATGACATAGAGATTAGATCTCCTAAGATACTTCAACCTAAAAAATCAATTGAGGAGATAGAACATGAGAAATCACCTGAAGATATAACTTCCTTTATAGGGCCTTGTCATAATGTTAATGTTGTTGAGGAAGTGGTTAACCAAGATTTGATTAGTGAATTGCTTGTGGATCCTTTAAAAATCTATTTTGCAGCTGAAGAGGAGGTGAAGGATAATGAGGAAACTCAAGCTTTTTTGAAACTCTTTGATTCAGCTGAACCACTTATCCTAAGTAAGGTACAATTTAAAAATCTACATGAGAAGGCAACCAAGGTAATTGCTGAAGGAAGTATAGACTTGAAATCATTTTCTGACGCTTTAAGGCATGAATTCCTTGGTGCTTACATATACATTATGATCTATGAATAACACTACGGTCGAGCTAATGACCTTAAAAAAGTGCTTCTTGGGAGGCAACCCAAGTCTTTTCTGCTTTATTTACTTTTGCATTGTGTATTTTGTTTATTTAGTCTTTTGATTATGAAGTTTGATAGTTCATTTTGTTTTGTGTTAGAATGATGATGATTCTGCTTTCTTATCATGGTAGGAACACCCAAACAGAAAAAAAAAAAAATCAAAGTTTTAGAGTTTTTTGATTCATCACGGTCTGTCCATGACTGATGCTACAGCCCAGATGAAAATTTTTACAGTTGCCGCATTTTACAACGAGAAGTTCATAGCTGACCCCTTACTGATTTCAAAGTTGCGATAGGACTTTTAAAGGAAGAGTAAAGGTGCCAAGGTGAACTTCATGACAAGATGATGAGATTTGAGGAGATGGTGATGATGATGAAGACGACCCTAGAAGGAAGGTACTGAAATGAACTCTGATGATGAGGACTTTAAGCCTAAGAGGAAGAAGTGAGTATTACTTTCTCTTATTTCCCCCACTCTCTCATGACACATTGATTGCATAGAGGACTATGCAAATTTTTATGTGGGGAGGGAATGATTCTGATGCTTGTTCCTTCTAAAGCTCAGTCTTCTAACTATTCATTTCGAATTATATTCTGATTGACTCTGACTTTTGCTATGTTTGTGATACATGACTATGACATTTTGGCTATGTTGTGATGATAGTTATGCTCTTATTTGACTCTAATGCTGTGGTGATACTGTGACACTATGATATTCTGAGGATTATTTGCTGATGATTCCTACATATCTACTATGATTCTGCAACATGTCGATGTGCTGAAAATCTGATGACATGATGATCATACTCTGTTGATGATTTGGTAATCTTTGTTGCCATAATTTTTTTTTCCATTCTGATACATGTCTTCATTGATACTGTGATTGAAAATGAAATGATGATTGTCTATTGGATTTGATAATTTTACTCTGCTGATTTATCCCAATAATATCTGTGATTTATTTTGATTATAGATTATCTTGTGATTTTCATGCTGATGCTTTGATATGATGATGACTTCTTTCCGATAAAGATATTTTGATGTTTTTGTTGATTATGATGCAAATGAGATATACTATTTTACAGATGTTTTGTGAAGATATTTTGATGAAAATTTTTGGACACTGATGCTTTTATTGGATTTAATCTAAAAGCTTTGACTAATATTGTATTACTTTTGATGACATGCACTTTCTGTGATGAATTTATACTTATGATTCACTTAGATACTTTTTATGAAAATGCTATGATCCTGTGATAGCCTTGAATAAACATTGAGATTGATTCAATGTACGGTATGAAGTTGTTATGATATGTTGAATGCACCACCTGGTTATGATATCTTTTATGATCCTGTCCAATTGTTCTAAGCTTCTGAATTCTTTTGATTGGAATGTTTGAGAATGTTAAATCGATGGGTCACACATTTGCAATTGAGTAAGGATGACATGCTAGTAGCATACATATGTTTTTCTGTGAAACATATAGACTTGTTCATTCATTCGATGATGCCATATTATCTGTTGGGTGATGATCACAAGTGTGATCTAAAAAAAAGAAAAAAAAAGACTCCTCTACTTGGCATTGTAAAAAATTGGCAGTGGTACCGAAGACATGAGTTAAAGTAAAAAAAAAAGATTACTATCAGTTTTGGTAACTTGTCTTCCTACCTAAATAAAATGAGAGTTGATAAAGTTTGTCTTGCAATAACACATTTGTGTCTGACCCCAACATTTGATTTTGGATTAATTGAATTGGTAAATACAGTATGTATGCTAGACTAGATTCTTTGTATGCTCATAGCTGAATGCCTTGTCATTCAAAGATTGTGGGACCTGCTTGATTCTATTCATATTAATAGACTCATCATCTGATTTCTCAAATTGGATCATGGTTGGCTCATGGAAATATCTAACTTGGTTGCATGCTTTCAACTTGAATAACTTCTTCCATACCTGATATGTGTCTCATCTCATTTTATTGCTTGAGGACAAGCAAAGATTTAAGTCTATGAGTATTTGATGGTTTGTATTTTGGTAGTATTTTCTGATATTATTTTATCTCAAAACAAGGCATATTCTAGTGCTTTTATGTAATTTTCAGGATTATTTACTTGCTTTGTTCAGAATCTTCGCTTTTCTTTGTGTTTGTGCAATTTTAGGTAAAATCACTCATTTTTGGAGCATTTTGGAGATTCTAAGGTCATGAAGTGATTTCTTATGAGGAGACGAGTCTACACAGCAAATTTGGGATCAATAGGAGTTCATTTGAAAATCACAGCCAGGTAAACCCATTTGGGGTTCACCCGTGAAGTCTATTGTAGATGGAGGAAGATTGATTTTTTACGGCAATGATCGCAACCAAATGATGAATTCGATGTTTAGACGTGGAGTATATTGTATTGGGACATCATATTCTTTACAGCAAACTTCATGGCCAGGTGAACCCATCGGGGTTCACCCGTGAAGGCTACTGTAGTGAAGCAAAGCAGACTCTTCACAAAATACTTCATGGCCGAGTGAAGATTCTGGGGTTCACCCATGATTAGTACACTTCACGGTCGGGTGAACACGCTGGTGTTCACCCGTGATCGCGCTGCTACCTATTGACATTCCTTATATTTTTCACTTGATTAATGGCTCTAAAAAAATCTGAAAAATAAAAAAAATGTTTTAGATAGCTAAGAGGTAGACAAAACTTTTGGGCATAAAGCCCTCTTTTTTGTGCCATATTTGGAGAGCAATCGATGGACAAAGTGGCTAGGGCGAGTAGACCGGCGACATGGGCTTCCGGAGAGAATTTTGGAGCGATTTCGCAACGGATCTTCACCAAACTTGGAGGAAACGTTTGCATCATCTTCTCCTACCTCTCCTTAGCCTTTGTTTCTAGTTTTCTTTGTCGATTTGAGAGATCTATACTGAATTTCATGGATGTACTAGCTTAAACCTTTAATCGAGACTCGGTTGAAGCCTGTTGACTTTATCTATCATGTGAACTGAGTTTATTTTGATATTTTGAGTATAATCTAAGCATATTACTTAGTAGCACTAATTTCATAATATTGCCTTGATCAATTAATGTTGTGTGTTAGTTGACATGGTCATGACCGAGAGGAGGATCGTGTTGGCGGATTCCCTAAGTAGAACTTATAAACTTTTAACACGAGAGTAGTTAAGATTCTCTCGAGGGTAACATAATCTTTCATAGAACCCAGTGGATTTTATCTAAAATGATTTACCGTGACAGTAAGGGGGTTGTTTTAGGTAGATACCAGGTTGTATCGACCGAAAGGGGCAACTTGTACTTGTGGAGAGATTCCTTATGCAAAATGATAAACTCATGCATCAACTAAATTCTAGTTTAGATATATCAGTCAATGTGGTGAATTTCGTAGTCCTGATATCTCTCAATTAGACACCTTTTATATTTCTATCGTTGCTTTTCCTATTTTATAGATAGTTGAGTTTGTTAACCTTATTTCTAAAATACCAGAAATTGGATTGCTTAGCTTCTAAATATTAGAATAGTTAGTACTTGACCCAGTTCCCTGTGGTCGACAATCTTTTATATTTCTTCGATAATGTCGTGTGCTTGGGTGCATATCACTTTGCCGCTTAAAATCATGGTTTGCTGTAGATTGTTTGATTTGCTCTTCTAATCTTGGTGCTTGCCGTCGCCTGCCGACTGCTTGACGAAGACGAAGACGAGAAACTTCATCATCTACAGATCCTGCCTGATATGCTCTTCTATTTATCGGTGCCTATAGATTTTCCGCTGTCATTCCACGATGCAGAGACAAGAAAGTTTTCCGCTTGAGAAGAAGAGACACCGAAAGGAGATGAGAAAAGTCTCGATCAAATCTGCTTCACAGACGAGAAGGTTCAATGCTCGTCGATTTCCGCCTCTACGCCAAAGACGAATGCCAGCAACACTCGTAGAAAAATCTTGATTCAGTGCTTATCTCTCGTGACTGAGTCTCGCCGCCTGATTGAAATCTCGTCGAGTTTTGCCGCCAGCCGACGAACTCCTTCGCGGTCGCTGTAAACACCTGCTAGCGCAACCCTGCTCGCGTACGCCACTCAGACCCGGCGTCTACTTCGCCGCTCACTTGTTCGGCTTCAGATTTTGCTGCTCACCTGCCGATTCACCGATGACCGACATTGAAGAACATGAGAAGGGTCTCGTCCAGAATCTGCCTCTCACTCAAGGAATCATTGCCGATTTGCCGCCGACGGTCGCAAGGTTGAGCCGCCTCCAAAGAGTCGCCGACTGCTGTCTTTCGTGGACTCAAAGCTACTCGTGAACGATCGCTGTGTCCGCTTCCATGGAAGCTTCGTTGAACACAAAAGCTTTGCTGCTCGCTGCCGAACAATGTCTCCCAGCCTAACGCTGCTCATGTGCGTTACATCACCAGCATGCTAGACAGAAAATTTGGTTCAGTGCCGCTAAACTAACGAACCAATTTTGAATTAATATTTGGTTTTGTCCATTTGGTCAGAGAGATTTTGATCTAATTAAGACCAATTGAGGTCTAATTTTTGAACCAATAATTGACCTAATTTTGGTTCAATTTGATCAATGGTTCAATTTGATCAATGGTTCAATTTGGAATTTTTGGTTCAATTTGATTGGTTCAAATCGATTTAGCTTAGATATAATTTGTGACTAATTTGATCGGGCTAAATTTACATACAATAACATATTTTTGTTTTTGACCAGAATTGGTGTGCGGGTGAAAGTTAAAAAACAGGGAGACAAAATCAATAACGGTATGATGTGATTTCAAATTCCAAAATTCTCCAGTGAAAAGTTTGATAACTGGTGCATTATGATGAAAGCAATATTAGGTGCACATGATGTATGAGATATTGTTGAAAATAGATATGCAGCTCCAGCTGACCCAACTACTCTAACTCAAGCACAGAAAGATCTTCTTCAAAGTACAAGAAAGAAAGATCAAAAGGCTATTTCTTTGATTCATCAGGCATTGGATGAGACAACATTTGAGAAAATATCCAATGCAACAATAGCCAAGCAACTATGGGAGATGTTGCAAAGTGCTTGCAAAGGAAGCTTAAAGACTAAAAGAGTTTGCCTTCAAAGCTTGAGAGGAGAGTTTGAAGCTCTTTGTATGAAAGAATCTAAAAAGATATCAGATTATATCTCAAGGGTTGCAACGATTGCAAATCAGATTAGAAGACTTGGTGAAAAAGTACCTGATATTAAGGTAATTGAGAAGATTCTCAGATCTCTGACTGGGAAATTTGACTATATTGTCACGACCATTGAAGAATCAGAGGACTTGAAAGAAATATCCTTAGAAGAACTATCAGGTTTCTTAGAAGCCCATAAGGAGAAACTAAATAGAAGAAGAAAAGAACCTTTGGATATGGTTCTACAATCAAGATTAAGTCTAAAAGATTCCAGAAAGAAAAAAAGTGTTCAAGAACAAAATGATACTTCTAATTTTGCATCAAGAAGAGGAAGAGCTCAAAGAGGAAGAAGTATACAAGACCAAGATGATGATACTTCACAATCAAGAAGAGGAGGAGCTCAAAATAGATTTAATCAAACTCAGAGAAGATATGACAAGTCAAATGTTAAATGTTATAATTGTCATAATTTTGGGCACTATGCTAGGGAATGTAATCGTGCTCGTAATGAAAGAGTTTATCTTTCTCAAAAGAGAGCAATGAGGATCAAAAGGAGAGTGATAAGGAGCTAGATTGTTAGCTTTTAATGGCATATAAGAGCTCGACATTGGAAGTAGATCCTTGTTACCTTGATATGTATGGAGATAAATTCTGGTTTATAGATTTTGATGATGAGAATGACAATGATATTACCACATTTGAAGACTCTCTAAAGATGGATGTACAAGAGGAAGTCATAGTTACATGTTTAGAAGCATGCCCCGATGACTATGAAGAACGAGAAAGAGTTTGTGTTAAGATAAATGCAGATAATAAGCATGAGCTAAGAAAAGAAGTAGAACAAGAAAAGCAAAAGCAAAAGACTAGCCTTGATGAATATGAAATTATGCCTCAAGCTATATCTTGGGAGATATAGAGAGTTCAAGACAGAGTCTACAGAGAGACACTGAGGATGATGATGGGTTTATGCTAGATATAGTGCCGTGGGTAGAGGTTACTGATAGAGGACCATCAAATGGAGTATCTTGGGAGATGGGAGAGAGCTCAAGACATCCCCACATAATAGGTAGAAGACTTGTATGTTGAAAATGGTATATTTATATGTCACTTTGTAGATGTAGAGCCTATTAACTTTGTTGAAGTTAATGAAGATAATCAATTCAGAAGGATCATCAATGAAGAAATAGAAGAGCATCCTAATGCAAAAGGTAAAAGGGTATATAGTAGAAGAAAGAAGAAAAGACATAAAGCAAAGCTCGTGGGAAGGAGATACTAGCAGTGTAAAGACATTGGTTAATATTTCTGTGACATATGCTTAGAATTAGTGTCAAGTTAAAGTGTTGGAGTCGTGTTTAAGGGGGAGTGTTAAAAATAGTAAACACGACTCTATGTCGTGCGTGTGTGTGATGTAGGGGTTGAGGTGTCGTGAGTTGAGGTTTAGTGTGTCGTGAGGATTAGTGGTGTCGAGGGTTAGTGGTTTTTATTTTTAGCACATAGACTAGCTAATTTATTTTATTATAAATATGTGTACTTTATTTGTTTTATTTGCAGTAGCATTTTAATACAAGTGGTTTACGTTCTCTCTATCTCTGTGTTGTGCGTGTTCTCTCTCATCACCGTGATTCCGCCCGTGTTGCTGCAAACATAGGCATCCTTGACACTCAAACCAAAAGAGTCAAATAAAATAAGGGGCAATTTGGTCCTTCTTCATAGCCTCTTTAAAGCAACTTTAGTGTACAAAGCTGGAAATTTTGTGTTTGGAAACATCAAGCTACAACAGCTAAAACCAGGGAAAAGTCAAAAGCTACAAAAGCAGCAAAATGAAAGCTTTTTCAGTTTTGACTTTTCCAAAAAAGCTGAACTGAAGCTCTAGCATCTTCACTGTGCCCGGAAGTCGAGAAGAAGTAGATCACGCTGGAAAGTCTTCACTGCGCCCTGAAGTCGAAGAAGGAGATCACGTTGTTCGGCTTCACTGCACCCCGAAGTCGAAGACCACAGCTCACGCCGTTCGTCTTCATTGGGCCCCTAAAGTCAAAGAAGGAGACCACGTTGTGTTTGCATTCGTCGCCCTTCCATCCGTTCTCAATTTGGTTGGGGTTTCTGTCATGGTATAGTCGCAACTTTCTATAATTCATATGAATCACATACCTAAAAGAATCCTTGATGTTAAAGCACATGAACTAAAACATGAGATAGACATTTTTTGTTCATTCATGTCGCAAGTTAGTAAATGTGGTTCTAACAACTAGTTTCAATTGTCCTGTAATATTCAATACAACATTAACCTTTAGCTTCAACAACCTACATTGCGAGTTATTAATGTTTGATTAATTATGCATGCGGTTAGATTTTTTCTAGTGCTTGATGATATGATTATATATCACAAAATCTTGAACATTTATACCTCTATTTTTTTTTTGAAATATTAGCAGAACCAAAAGTTTTGTTGAAGTGAAGGAATGTGTAGTGTCAATCATTCAATTATCATATCATTTGATATTTTACTGTCAGTCCATGCTATGTTTGCTTAGTACCACTTAATGTCCTTATATCCTAGAAATAGGAATTCATTAATCTTTTTCTGGTCTCCTCATTACCACTTAATGTTAGTAGTCCAATTACCACATCTCAAACTCTATGAAAAAAAAATCCAAGGAAATGATAAATTGCTAGGATATTGTTTACCATGAATGCATACTTAAGCTACCTTGAGGTTATTAATATTTTGCTAGGATATTATTTGTGCATACTAATGTTACTATCTTAACTATTAAATATCATGCTTAAACTACTAACTATAGTTATTTGAAAATTACGAGATGGAAATCAAAAGGAATGTAACCGTGCACCATTGAGGGAAAAACTAAAGTAGAATGAGACAAGAAAAACACTTATATTTTTGTGACATACATATTGAAGTAATTCATAATGGGATGCGTCCTAGTACTCACTTTAATGTTTGAGGGTGAAAGTTTTTGGTCTCAGAATTTCAGACCAGAATAAATTGTAAGTATGAGAAAATCCAATTAAAAAAATAAGTGGGATCAATTAAAGATTATATGAAAAAAATGGATGCAATTAATTGGAAAAGAGATAGGTCTGAATCCATATAAGGGAACAATTGAGGCGGATGAAAAAAGGCAGGCACAAAAAATCAAGGTACTCACTTTATATTTAAACTTTGCTTTAATAAAATTCTCCTATTTAAATCTTGATGATATGATTATAGAATTCTCATATTTCAAATTTTGGTAATCCTAAATTTTATTAAATTTTGCCTTAATAGAAATATTATTTATTTATAATATTATTCTAAAATGAGTTTATAAAATTTTAAAATAATATATATATATATATATATATATATATATATATATATATATGTATAGTTTGGTCATTTTGACATTTGACATCAACAACGGTAACAAGTTTACCAAACAACTTTAAATTATGATATATATATATATATATATATATATATGTATAGTTTGGTCATTTTGACATTTGACATCAACAACGGTAACAAGTTTACCAAACAACTTTAAATTATGATAGCAAATAACAGTATTTAAAAAAGTTATTTACCAAATAGTCTATACATGCTCACATCACAACAAAGTTAAGTACAATACAGTTAGCACAATTATGAAAGTTATGATAGCGGGGCCAAATAGGCCCTAAGTGCTTGAATTGGAGAATAATTAGCATCGAGTCTGAATAAAAATTTTGTTACCATGAGTTCTATACACTATTGTTGAATAATCTACAAATCAATGGTAGGTCGATGGTATTCAAAGAACCCCACTTGCCCTCTATGGTTGTGTAATAGTCGGGCACACCATTTTTGCTTGAAGTTGTAGGTATCTTCATAAAGTTTGTACACCTAGGAGACATTATTCTAAATCTATATGTTACGGCAATCATATCCCAAATTGCTTTGGCTATGTCATGAAACATGATAGATAAAACTATCATGGGCTCCATGTTATTGAGGAGGTAAGTAATGATAGTAGTATCCAATTTTTGCCACCCAACATATGTCAAATTTGTGGATGTGGATGTAGTACCAATAAGTTGTTGATCCTTCTCAAGAAAAGTAAGCAAAAATTTCATGCAACGAGCCCATATTATCCAGTTGGTACCATTTAGTTTGATAGTGGTACCTAAGATATCTATGAATGAATCAAGAGGGAATGATCAACAAGGAATACTAGGGGTTAGATTATAAAAGTTAGAAGAATATTCCCTAGACAAAGAAACCCAAGGTTACCCCCTAGAAAAGGGAATGAGAAGGAGGGAAGAGAGGTGTTAGCTTGAATAACATAGGTTGATCACCCTCTAGTAGGAGAATGGTAAGTGGTGGCAACAATGAATCATAATTACAATATAGATGAACAGTAGCCACGATGGAGAAGGAAAGGAAGAAAATTAGGGTTTCCTTCTTTGATACTAAGTTAGTAACAAAAATTAAAATTGCATATAAAACTATTGGCCTGTTCGGCCCCACTTCACAGCTACTTTAAAGCAGCTTTTGGTGTAGAAAGTTAAAAAATTTTTGTTTGGTAATGTCAAGCTATAGCTAAAAAATCAGGGAAAAGTCAAAAGCAGCAAAAGGAAGCTTTTTCAGCTTCTACTGTTCTAGCTTTTCCCATGGTGGCGAAAGAGTTCTTCTTCATTGCAGTTTTGATGGCAACTTCATCTTCACTTCATCACTACTTGGTACAAATTTTCTCCCCACTTCACTAACTGGTACAAACCCTAATGCACGATATCTCAACATTTAGGGTACTCAAGACCGAACGTCAAATTTGATTATTTCTGCACTTCTTGATTTTAATCTTGCATAATTCTTTTTTATCTTGCTTGAGCAGCAAGAGCTTAGGCCTTGTTTCCTTGGAGGAACACAAGGAAGGAAAGAAAGGAAAGCCCTTGTTTCCCTCGTTTCCTTGAAAGGATGGAAATAAAGGGATGGAAAAAATCAAAGGAAAAAAGCTACCTTTTCCTTCGATTTTTATTCCGCCCAAATTGGGTGGAAACACATTTCCTTCCTACCTCTATAGCTCTCCTCCTGTGGCCGAGCTGCCTCCCGTCGCCCAGCGCTGAGCCTCATGCCTCCTGTCGCCAAAGCCCCACTTCCAGCCTTCCTCTTCCGTCGCCAAAGCTCCCGCTCCCGTTGCCTCCCGTCGCCAAAGCTTCCCATTGCAAAAGCTCCCCTCCCGTCGCCTAGCCTCCCACCTCCTATTGTCGTGCCTCCTGCCTCCCGTCGCTAAAGCTCCCCTTCCAGCCTTCCTCTTCCATTGCCAAAGCTTCCTGTCGCCTCGCCTCCCATCGCCTCCTTGCCTCCTGTCACCGAGCTTGTGTCGCCTCCCATCGCTGAACCTCGCCAGCCTCCCATTGCCTCCTGTCACCGAACCTCCCGCCAGCGTCTCTCTCAGCGAGCTCGCCTCCCGTCGCCTGCAATGGGCAAGCAAAGCTTCCATCACCTAGCTGAAAATCACTTGCGGGCGAGCTTGCCTCTCGTCGCCTGCAACGAGCGAGCAAAGCTTCCATCGCCTGGCTGAAAATCACATGCTTCGCATGTGATAAAATTTTCCCTCCCTCCTGATTCCTTTCTGTTGTATTTTCCTGCCCCTCTAATTTTCCTTCCGTCATAGGAAATCAGGCCTTAAAGTTTATCTTGAGAGTGAGCGCTTAACTCTATTCTTCCATCAATACTTGCATACAAGAACTATAATCCCCAAAAAAACATTCTTACAGGGAAAACAGTAGAACAGAATCAAATGAATATATCATAAAAATTTCTTTCATTGTGTGGAGTTCTCTTTGAAGATGCTTATATTTGTATCATTAGAGTTTTGAATTCCTGTGTTGTTTGTCTCCATTGTTTCTTACAACTATATTTAGATGGTTTATAATATGATATCCATGTTTTAATCATATGTGACATATAATCCAAGGTTGATCTCTGAATAATCTTTGTCATTATCATAAGCAAAAAAATACAGCTTCAGCCTTCATTAGTTTCTGATTGTGAACAAAAAAAACCATGTTAATCTTAAGCACCTTTTATGGTTCTTGATTATAGAGATGGGTTTTGCTTGGGTCGGATTCTATCCAATTCAATCATATTTTTTTTTGCCAAGGGCAAGTAAGTAATTTTTAATAGAAAGGAAATTAATTTACATCATTAGAGGTACAAGACACCAAACTACCCAGGGTTCCAAAGAACCACGTCACTAGCAGGATTTCCCTAAAATTTCAACATCATATCCCCTAAATGTTTCACATAGGGAGCTTGCATAGAAAATGATCATGAACCAAAACAAACCAATGATCACACAACAGAGCACAATATTCTAATACATGCCAATAAAGTTCATCTACCAGCTGCATTTATATGTTTAGGATGACCTGGAACCGATTGTCCATCTACCAGCTGACAGTCCGCACCGATATGCCATGCAACTCCACACACCTCACAAGATATAGAATTAGTATCCACGGAGTTTACTGACCAAGATCAATTTTTCTAGTCAACGAGTCTACCTTTGCAGTAAGAGCAGTCAAAGTATCAAGTTCGAATTTACCTATCTTCCTGGAAGGTGTACCTCGTTCTGAAGTCCATTGATGATGATTCATAGCCATATCTTCCAGGAGGTTCATAGCATCTTCAACTCCTCTGTTCATTAGAGCTCCTCCGGAAGCAGCGTTGACTGTGAGCCTTGTGTTGTAGTCCAATCCATTATAAAATGTGTGGACCAAAACCCAAGTCTCAATTCCATGGTGTGGGCACATTCTTTGTAGCTCCTTAAATCTTTCCCGAGCTTGATATAGAGATTTCCTATCCTTCTGCATTAAACTAGTTATTTGATTTCTCAGTTGAATTGTCTTTGAAGGAGGGAAATACTTTGAAAGAAAAGCTTGTGATAGTTCCGCCCATGTCCTTATTGAAGCCGAAGGTATCGTGTGAAGCCATTCTCTCGCTCTGTCCCTTAAAGAAAAGGGAAACAATCTCAACCTGATAACATCAGTAGATACACCATTAATTTTCAACATATCGCAATATTCGAAAAATATAGAAAGATGCATGTTGGGGTCCTCAAGAGGAGAACCACCAAATTGATTTTGTTGAACCATTGATAATAAAGCAGGTTTAATCTCAAAATTATTGGCCTCTACAGTAGGCCTGACAATTCCTAATTGCAACCCATGTACATACGGAGCAGCATATTCTTTTAGCGTCCTGATATTGTTATTCACCGCAGGTTGGGGTGCCTCATTATTGTTCGCTTCTAGTGGCATGTACTCCATGTTGGGAAACCCCGGGGATTTTTTTTTAAAAAAAAATTTTACAGACAAGCACAGCGAAAGCAATCCCCGAAACAGGCCAGTCCCAAAAACCCAGAAGATCGAGTCTTGCGAGGAGATCGACACGGTGAGTAGGAGATGATACCTTGATGCAAATTAAGTGATGCGATGCAGGCGCCCAAATGTGCGCCCTCTGCAGTCTCGCACACAGCCGAACCTCGAATCCTCTTCTTCCACGCCCGGTGCTAGCCTCGGGAAGAAGATCCACGCCTTTGGGAGACATCCTCAATCACTTGCGCCAACTCCAAAGGAGATGCCAAGGAGAGGAGGTGGAGCTTCGTCGGAGTCCAACTCTTGAAGCACTCCACCAAGATCCGAACCGGAATCAACCGAAGCCAAAGTCCAACTTTGGAGAGGAGGGCGCCAAGGAACTTCCAACGTCCGAACTCACTAAAGGGAAGAGGAGAGGCAATGAGTGAACATCCCTCTCCCTCTTTCCAGGAGTGGCGACAAGGGGGACAAGGGGGCAAGAGTTCAAGAGTTGCGACGAGGAGGGAGGAAGGGGGTTTATATACCCATGAATAGGTGCACCTCTTCACTAGTGAAGAGGCACACCTCTTCATGAAGAGACACACCTCTTCAAGAGGTGAAACCCATTTCGCCCACTCCAAGTGTCATGTGCCCAAGTACATTCACCCACTCCAAGTGAGAAGCTCCAAGCTTCTCACCTTAAGAAGTGTTGGTGTATATGCCCTAGGACCTAGTTTTGGTCAACTTATGTACTACTTGACACTGATATTTATATATCATTCTGGCATTGTCATTATCATTGTTTGACTACACCTGCGATTGTGTACTTACATGATAATGTCCCTGGAGACAGATTGGATCTGTGCTCGAATTATAATCCCCAGTCGATGTACCTTAGTGGATATGGGACAGCTATGGTACTTGTGAGACTGGTATGTGGGCTGGTTAGGCACGTGGTGCTAACGCAGACACATGGGTATATCATTGGGGATATACTGGATAGACCCGCTATGAGGCTATGACTTGGTGTCATGAGTTATCCTCATAAGTGATAGGAGATGCATTGATCCCTTGACTTGAGGTCATTGATCATTCTATATGATTAGGGACTTGCTTTGATACAACCTAACACCTTGCCGTAGCTGGGAGGTCATAACGGTTGTTATTGAGCATGTCACGACCCATATGAGAAGATCAATAGACAGACATAGGATTTGCCCCCTTCCCTAAGGAAGTATGATATCCATGGAGCTCCTTTATGGTTCTATGACTGAGAGTGTATGGCCATACCCAGGTGAAAACCTGTTTTAGTCATAGCCATGTGATTGGATGAAAACAAGTGGTGACACACTTGTCCAATCGGATATCAGTTCGGCAAAGAGACTGTAATGCATCTGTACCTAGTTGCGATGATGGGGATGTCGATGTCGATATCCATTCCAATGACCTGGGTAGTAGCGATGCACTGCTAGGTGCCACTCACTGCTTGTGATGACCTCTGGTCAGCACTGCCAGCGTCAGAGGAACCTACAGGGTCACACACCTTGATACTTGAGTTCTCGTATTGATCGGGAAGCCTTATGATCGAGTTATTGGATAACTCGGATCTAATTGGGAGATTTCATCGGCGCCAATGGGCCTGATGAGATGGAAGAATGTTATTGGAGCCAAACTTCATTTTTGGCAGGTTGACCCGTATTTGACCATGGTTGGTCACATTTGGATTAGGGTTGCATTGGATTGGATCTAAGTACTTAATCAACCTATGCAATGATGTTTGGGCTAGCTCATTATCCAATGAGGCCCAATAACAAGTTCTCATGAAGAGATGAGAGGCTAAAAGGGTATAATGGGGAGAAACATGAACCATTAGGCGCCTAGGGGCATAATGGGGTCATGTTGGCGCCTTTGCTTCATTATGGAAGTAAATGGCGCCTCCCCCTCTCTTCCTAGGATGGAATGCATGCCTCTATGGCATTGCTTGAGGCGCAAGGCAAGGCCTTGGCGCACAAGGAAAGGCGTGGGAACAAAAGGTAAGGTTGAATGAGAATTATGGAAATGTCTTGGAGACTTTCCTTATCTCAGACCTCCTCATCCTAGCCCTACACTTGTCATGATCCTAGCCATTACCCTAACCGCCTCTTGCCCTATAAATATGACCCTAGTCGCCCCCTCTTGTGAGTAATCAATCCTTGAAGGCGTGAACACAAGAAGAGGGGCGAAAGGCTTGGGGCAAGGGCGCATCTTCTTCCATAACCGCAAGCTTCTTCCCTTCTTCCTCCTTGGCGCAAGAGAAGGAAAGGCTTGGCGGCATTCTCCCTTCTCCTTTCTTTTCTTCAATTGGCGCTTCTACCTTGGAGGTGGCGCAAGCATTCAAGAAGAGAACTAAGGCTTGGATCTTCTTCCCGAGGCTAGCACCGGGCGTGGAAGAAGAGAACTCAAGAGATCCGTGTGTGTGAGACTGCAGAGGGCGTACACTTGGACGCCTACATCGGCATCGCTCCACATTGCTCTTAAGGTATTTCCTAACTCATCGTGTCGACTCCCTTGCATGCGATCTTCACTGGGTTTTTGGGACCGGCCTGTTTCGGGGACATTATTCCGCTGCGAAAAATGTATGTCCATAACTCTGAAAATTGTAAAATGTCCTCGGGGTTTCCCAACAGTGGTATCAAAGCGACTTGCAGGACTCGAACGATGTTTTATGCTTTTCTTCCATGCTCACATGTCATATCTCTATTTTCGTAAATAGCATGATGCATGGCAATCGATTTTTTTAAAAGTAGAAAAATTAGGGTTTCTTGTTTCTATCATCCTCTCAATCTCTTTTGGAATTTTTGGACTATTTTTCTTGTTTGATTTAAAGATCAAAGGCGCACGTGATTTTGTCAAGTAGGACGGGCATTGTGTCTTCGGACTGGCCAAGTCTCTTGATCTGACAAAATTGCCAGCCGAAAGGATCTCTGAAATCATCATGAAAAATAAATCGCAATAAACCAAAAGACTTGTGAGAAGAAGATGAGAAAAAAAAACTGGTTTTGTGAAAAAGTAAAATTTCAGATTTTATGTTTTTCATGAGCATGTAGAATTGCATGAGTAAATACCTTGATTGTGCATGATGTTGTGATCATTAGTCAAGCCCCCCCTCGCATGCCTGCGATGTATCCTTGTGCGGCCTGTGTGCCATCTTTTTCATTATTTTTGTAAAAAAATTAAGAGGAAGATTAAGGGCTAGGCGCATCCTTCTTGGACCTTGATGCTCGCATCTTGCTTGATGGCGCAAGCATGCAAGGTGGCGCATGCAAACTGGTGCTTGGTTGCTTGGTGGCGCAAAAGGTCTTGACCCCTTGCATGGTGGCGCACCTTCCTTGGAGGAAGACCATGGCATTGGCCGAACCTATGGGGAACTTTTAAAGTGTACCTCTAGGGTTTGAGAGCTAAACCATGAGAGAAGGACCTTGGAGCCAACCTTGAAGTTCAAGCTAGAGGTCGGCTAGGCTAGGTCTAGTTTTTGGGGCTTGAGTTCTAGGACAAGAGTTGAACCTATTTCATGGCATGGATTGGTTCAATGTCTTGTATAGGATATGATCACATCATCCTTTACTGCTTTTATTATTATCTACAGAAGCATGCCTGAAATATTTTACCGTTATCACTATAGGATTGCATGCCTGTAATGATAGACATAAGATAAAACTGAGATGATGAGACCTTAAACAAAAACCCTCAATTAAAATATCAAGTCTGGTAGCCTTCTAACGTGTAGCCCTCACTAAGCTATCGATCAGTGGAGTTGTGAATTATTTCCCACCCTCGTGGGACACACCCACTTATCTTTAGAAAGTGCGTGGTGGCAATGGTTTCCCCAGTCCAGTTTTAACCTGGGCATGCCTTCGCAAGGAAACTCGTTGGCCCTGGGCATAACGGTCATGAATGGACTTGACTAGAAGTTCACATGTGCTGGGCACATGGTGAAAGTCTAGAGGCATCGTTGAAAGGTAAAGGTTTCATGTTGTATCCAGCCCTCGCTGGACATGAAATGCCCAGACTGTCTCAACAAGGGGAGTTGCTTGGAGCAATCGGCCGGCGCGCCCACCTTAGGAAGCATGGGTTACTTTGTGCATCTCATCTCACCCTCGTGGGACGCGAAGCCTCATGTGAAATAAGGATCCCATCTCACTAGGAAGTTTTAAACTTCCCGATTGACTTTGTGGGTTGTCAATTCGAATATAAAATAGTGGGAGCCATGGTCATTTAAAACAAGTCCAGTTTAAATGACTCGAAGTAGTACTAATCTGCTGTTTCTTGGTTGTTGTAGAACAATGGCTGTGAACAATGGCAGATGGTCACTGCGATCTACCCTGGAAAGGGATAAGTTGGTTGGATCCAACTTAAAGGATTGGTATATGAATTTGAGAATTGTGCTCAAGCTCGAGAGGAAGCTGTATGTCCTTGAGAAGCCAATTCCTGAACCACTTCCATGCTAGGCCTCGGCGGCTGAGAAGGATGCTTATGATAAGCATCAAGCTGATACTTCGGAGGTTGCACAATTGATGCTAACCAACATGTCGCCCGAGCTTAGAGGGCAATATGAATCTAAGAGTGCCTCTGAAATTATTTCTAATCTAAGGCAGCTCTTTGATGCATTGGTTGAGCTCAACCCTCCCAAAGTAAACATTCAGTGCGTTGAGCCCAAAGGCTTAACTAATACATTGAAAACAAAGATGGAAAGAGTCAGGAATAATAAGTGCTACTCATGTGGAGGACCACCTCACATGATAAAGGACATAGTACGACTTCAGAATGAGAAGAAGAGAGGCAAGGCTTCGTCTTCATGCTCAGGTATTTATGTTACAGAAGTCAACCTTTCTACTTCTATGTCATGGGTATTGGATACCGCATGTGGAGCTCATATTTGTACAAATATGCAGGGGCTCAAGAAAAGTAGATCGGTGCGGCTTGGAGAGATTGACCTATGCGTTGGAAACGGGGCACAGGTTGCTGCTGTTGCTGTAGACGTTTTGACTCTCTCCTTGCCTTCTGGACTTCAATTAGAACTGGACAATTGCTTTTGTGTACCTTCGCTAACTAAGAACATTGTATCCATTCCTTGCTTGGCAAGGAAAGGATTTAAATTTGAAATAAATAAGAACTCCTGTTCTTTTTCATTTGCAAATATGTTCTATGGGAAGGGTACTTTGTGCAATGGTCTATATATCTTGGATATGGAAAGTTCTATTCGTAACATAAGCAATAAGAGGACCAAACTGAGTGGTTCAGTTGGTGCTTTCCTATGGCACTGTCGATTAGCCCATATAAACAAGAATCGCATCCAACAACTCCATGGAAATGGATTGTTAGATTCAAGTTCCTTGGAGGAATTTGATACTTGTGAACCTTGTTTATTAGGGAAGATGACAAAGGCGCCCTTCACCAAGATTGGTGAGAGGGCAGAAGGTTTATTGGATCTCATACATACTGATGTGTGTGGGCCCTTCAATAAACAAGCCAGAGGAGGGTACAACTACTTCATTACCTTCACTGATGACTTCAGTAGGTATGGTTATGTCTACTTAATGAGACATAAATCTGAATCCTTTGAGAAATTCAAGGAGTTCAAGAATGAAGTAGAGAACCAGCTTGGAAGATCCATTAAAGCTCTTCGATCAGATCGAGGTGGAGAATACCTGAGTGGTGAGTTCTTTGACTATCTGAGAGAGTGTGGGATCATATCCCAACTCACTCCTCCTGGAACACCTCAATGGAATGGTGTGTCTGAAAGGAGAAATCGAACTTTATTGGATATGGTTCGATCCATGATGAGTCATGCAACTCTACCTTCATCATTCTGGGGGCATGCACTAGAAACAGCTTCTCTGATACTGAATAATGTTACATCTAAGAGTGTCTCCAAAATATCATACGAGGTGTGGAGTGGGAGACGCCCTAATCTCACGTTTATCAGGATCTGGGGATGTGAGGCTTATGTCAAACGTCAAGATTCTAGCAAGCTAGAACCTAGATCTGATAAGTGTGTGTTTGTGGGGTATCCTAAGGAAACTAAAGGATACTACTTCTATGTCCCAACCGAGAACAAAGTTTTTGTTGCTCGGGGTGCTGTCTTTCTAGAGAAAGAATTTCTTATGAAAGAAGTTAGTGGGAGGAAGTTTGACTTGGATGAGGTCCAAGTGCAAGCACAAGACAAAGAGATGGAATCTGAGCCACCTGCACCGGTTGCTAGGCAACCTGAGGCTCAAACACAGGTCCCGCGTAGGTCTGGGAGAATTCGTCGTGCACCAGAAAGGTATGGGTCGCTACCGACCCAACACGATGGGATCTTCATCATTGAGGATGAACCTAGAACCTATGATGAGGCGGTCAGTGGACCGGAGTCTGAGAAATGGCTTGACGCCATGAGATCTGAGATGGATTCCATGTCGGCTAACCAAGTCTGGGATTTGGTTGAGCTGCCTGATGGGGTAAAACCCATAGGGTGTAAATGGGTCTTCAAGAAGAAGACAGACATGGATGGCAAAATAGTTACCTATAAGGGTAGACTAGT
Source organism: Costus lasius (assembly GCA_027563935.2). Taxonomy (NCBI): domain Eukaryota; kingdom Viridiplantae; phylum Streptophyta; class Magnoliopsida; order Zingiberales; family Costaceae; genus Costus; species Costus lasius. The sequence goes on along the minus strand of CM050453.2, from coordinate 77,509,779 downwards.
GGCTAAAGGATTTAAACAAGTCCACGGGGTGGACTATGATGAAACCTTCTCGCCAGTTGCCATGATTAAATCCATTCGGATTCTGCTTGCTATAGCTGCATATCATGACTATGAGATATGGCAGATGGATGTGAAAACAGCGTTCCTTAACGGGAAGCTGATTGAGGATGTGTATATGACACAACCTGATGGCTTCATCCATCCTGCAGAGGTTAATAAGGTCTGCAGGCTAAAGAGGTCCATTTATGGATTAAAGCAAGCATCTCGAAGTTGGAATCTTCGATTTGATGAGGCCGTGAGAGATTATGGCTTTATCAAAAGCGAAGATGACGCCTGTGTATACAGAAAATTCAGTGGGAGCTTGGTAATTTTTCTGGTCTTGTATGTTGATGACATACTACTCATCGGAAACGACATCCCTAGTCTTCAAGCTGTGAAGACATGGTTGGGGAAGTGTTTCGAGATGAAAGACTTAGGGGAGGCCGCCTATATTCTAGGCGTGAGGATCTACCGGGATAGATCCAAGAGGCTCTTGGCCCTTAGTCAAAGTACTTACATTGATAAGGTACTGGAGAGGTTCTACATGGAGCAATCCAAGAAAGGATACCTTCCAGTGAGACATGGCCTTACTCTCTCAAGGAGCCAGTGTCCTATAACACAGGCTGAGAGGGATGACATGAGTCGAATTCCTTATGCTTCGGCAGTAGGATCAATCATGTATGCAATGTTATGTACTAGACCAGATGTGGCATATGCTGTGAGCATAACAAGCCGATACCAATCCAATCCAGGTCTACAGCACTGGGTGGCTGTAAAGAACATCCTAAAGTATCTGAGAAGAACTAAGGATTTGTTCTTGGTCTATGGGGGACAGGAAGAGCTCAGTATGCAGGGCTATACTGACGCATCGTTCCAGTCTGACCCTGACGACTTTAGATCGCAGGCCGGCTATGTGTTCAAGATAAATGGAGGCGCTGTATGTTGGAAGAGCTTCAAGCAATCCACCATAGCAGATTCTACAACCGAAGCTGAGTATGTGGCTGCTTCTGAGGTAGCCAAGGAAGCTGTTTGGATAAGGAAGTTCTTATGTGATCTTCAAGTGGTACCTAGTGCAATGGATCCCATTGAACTCTACTGTGACAACAATGGAGCAATTGCACAAGCCAAGGAACCACGGTCTCATCAAAGATCCAAACACATACTCAGAAGATTTCACCTGATCAGAGAGATCATTGACAGAGGTGATGTCAAGATTAGCAGAGTAGACACAGAGAACAATCTGGCAGACCCATTGACCAAGGCTTTGGCGCAGCAGAAGCATGATGGTCACGCTAGAGATATGGGGTTGAGATTCCTCAACTTCTAGGTCTTAGTACAAGTGGGAGATTGTTGGTGTATATGCCTAGGACCTAGTTTTGGTCAACTTATGTACTACTTGACACTGATATTTATATATCATTCTGGCATTGTCATTATCATTGTTTGACTACACCTGTGATTGTGTACTTACATGATAATGTCCCTGGAGACAGATTGGATCTGTGCTCGAATTATAATCCCCAGTCGATGTACCTTAGTGGATATGGGACAGCTATGGTACTTGTGAGACTGGTATGTGGGCTGGTTAGGCACGTGGTGCTAACGCAGACACATGGGTATATCATTGGGGATATACTGGATAGACCCGCTATGAGGCTATGACTTGGTGTCATGAGTTATCCTCATAAGTGATAGGAGATGCATTGATCCCTTGACTTGAGGTCATTGATCATTCTATATGATTAGGGACTTGCTTTGATACAACCTAACACCTTGTCGTAGCTGGGAGGTCATAACGGTTGTTATTGAGCATGTCACGACCCATATGAGAAGATCAATAGACAGACATAGGATTTGCCCCCTTCCCTAAGGAAGTATGATATCCATGGAGCTCCTTTATGGTTCTATGACTGAGAGTGTATGGCCATACCCAGGTGAAAACCTGTTTTAGTCATAGCCATGTGATTGGATGAAAACAAGTGGTGACACACTTGTCCAATCGGATATCAGTTCGGCAAAGAGACTGTAATGCATCTGTACCTAGTTGCGATGATGGGGATGTCGATGTCGATATCCATTCCAATGACCTGGGTAGTAGCGATGCACTGCTAGGTGCCACTCACTGCTTGTGATGACCTCTGGTCAGCACTGCCAGCGTTAGAGGAACCTACAGGGTCGCACACCTTGATACTTGAGTTCTCGTATTGATCGGGAAGCCTTATGATCGAGTTATTGGATAACTCGGATCTAATTGGGAGATTTCATCGGCGCCAATGGGCCTGATGAGATGGAAGAATGTTATTGGAGCCAAACTTCATTTTTGGCAGGTTGACCCGTATTTGACCATGGTTGGTCACATTTGGATTAGGGTTACATTGGATTGGATCCAAGTGCTTAATCAACCTATGCAATGATGTTTGGGCTAGCTCATTATCCAATGAGGCCCAATAACAAGTTCTCATGAAGAGATGAGAGGCTAAAAGGGTATAATGGGGAGAAACATGAACCATTAGGCGCCTAGGGGCATAATGGGGTCATGTTGGCGCCTTTGCTTCATTATGGAAGTAAAGGGCGCCTCCCCCTCTCTTCCTAGGATGGAATGCATGCCTCTATGGCATTGCTTGAGGCGCAAGGCAAGGCCTTGGCGCACAAGGAAAGGCGTGGGAACAAAAGGTAAGGTTGAATGAGAATTATGGAAATGTCTTGGAGACTTTCCTTATCTCAGACCTCCTCATCCTAGCCCTACACTTGTCATGATCCTAGCCATTACCCTAACCGCCTCTTGCCCTATAAATATGACCCTAGTCGCCCCCTCTTGTGAGTAATCAATCCTTGAAGGCGTGAACACAAGAAGAGGGGCGAAAGGCTTGGGGCAAGGGCGCATCTTCTTCCATAACCGCAAGCTTCTTCCCTTCTTCCTCCTTGGCGCAAGAGAAGGAAAGGCTTGGCGGCATTCTCCCTTCTCCTTTCTTTTCTTCAATTGGCGCTTCTACCTTGGAGGTGGCGCAAACATTCAAGAAGAGAACTAAGGCTTGGATCTTCTTCCCGAGGCTAGCACCGGGCGTGGAAGAAGAGAACTCAAGAGATCCGTGTGTGTGAGACTGCAGAGGGCGTACACTTGGACGCCTACATCGGCATCGCTCCACATTGCTCTTAAGGTATTTCCTAACTCATCGTGTCGACTCCCTTGCATGCGATCTTCACTGGGTTTTTGGGACCGGCCTGTTTCGGGGACATTATTCCGCTGCGAAAAATGTATGTCCATAACTCTGAAAATTGTAAAATGTCCCCGGGGTTTCCCAACAAGAAGATGTCCAACTTGGATTTGTCCACCTCAAGGAAATGTGCCAAGCTCACTCCAAGTAGCTTGTGCCATTCCATTTGGCCCATTGGCCCAAATGGCTTATAGAGCCCATTTGGCCTATTAGCCCAACTTAGTCTATTGGGCCCATTTGGCTCAAATGGCCCATTGGGCCCATTTGGCCTACTAGGCCCAAAAACAAGTTAGCTCCAAATGATTCCTTTCATCTCATCTAGCACAGTGGTGCTGATGGATTCTCCCAAACAGATTTGAGTTATCCAATAACTCAATCAATAGGCTACCCAATCAATACGAGAACCCGAGTTTCAAGTTGTGCGACCCTGTAGGTTCCTCAGACGTTGGTAGTGATGAACCAAGTCATCACAAGCAGTGATTGGCACATAGCAGTGCATCGCTGCTACCCAAGTCATCGGAATGGATATCAACATCGACATCCCCATCATCGCAACAAGAAACCGATGCATTACAGTCTCTTTGCCGAACTGATATCCGATTGGACAAAGTGTGTCACCACTTTATTTTCACCCAATCACATGGTCATGACTAGATCAGGCTTTCACCTGGGTATGGCCATACACTCTCAGTCATGCAACCATAGGGGGCCCCATGGATATCAAGCTTTCCGCAGGAAGGGGCAAATCCTATGTCTGTCCATTGATCTTCTCATATGGGTCGTGACATACCCAATGACAACCGTTATGACCTCCCTACTACGGCGAGGCGTTAGGTTGTATCAAAGCATGCGCCTAACCATATAGAAGAGTCAATGACCTCAAGTCAAGGGATCAATGCATCTTCTGTCACATGTGAGCTTAACTCATGACACCAAGTTAAAGCCTCACAGCGGGTCGGTCCAGTATATCCACCACTGATATACCGATATGCCTGCGTTAGCACCCCGTGCGTAACCAGCCCATATACCAGTCTCACATGTACCAGAGCTGTCCCTTATCCACCCAGGTACTCGATCGGGGACACACCGTTTGAGCACAGATACAATCTGTCTCCAGGGACATTATTATCCATGTACATAATCACAGATGTAAACATAGCATAATAACGACAATGCCAGAATTATATATTAAATATCAATGTCAAGTAGTATAAGATGGACCAACAACGGGTCCAAGGGCATATACACCAACAATCTCCCACTTGCACTTAGACTTAGTTGTTGAGAAATCTCAACCCTATGTCCCTCGCATGACCATCACGCTTCTGCTGTGCCAAAGCCTTGGTCAGTGGGTCTACCAGATTATTGTCTGTGTCAACTCTGCTTATCCTTACATCACCTCTATCAATGATCTCCCGGATTAGGTGAAATCTACTGAGAATGTGTTTGGATTTTTGATGAGACCGTGGTTCCTTTGCCTGTGCCATCGCTTTATTGTTGTCACAATAGAGCTCAATCGGATCTACAGCAATTGGAACCACCTTCCGAATCCAAACGGCTTCTTTGGCTGCCTCAGAAGCAACGACATACTCAGCCTCGGTCGTAGAATCAGTTACAATGGATTGCTTAGAGCTCTCTCAGCTCATAGCATCTCCACTCAATCTGAACACATAGCCTGTCTGCGATCTGAAGTCATCAGGGTCAGACTAGAACGATGCCTCAGTGTAGCCCTGAACACTTAGCTCTTCCAGTCCCCCATAGACCAAGAACCATTCTTTAGTTCTTCTCAGAAACATAGAATGTTCTTTATAGCCACCCAGTGCTGCAGACCTGGATTGGATTGGTATCGGCTGGTTATGCTCATAGCATAAGCCACGTCTGGTCTAGTACACAATATCGCGTACATGATCGAACATACTGCCGAAGCATAGGGCACTCGACTCATGTCGTCCTTCTCAGCCTGTGTGACGGGACACTGGCTCTTGGAGAGAATAAGGCCATGTCTCACTGGAAGGTATCCTTTCTTAGATTGCTCTAAGCTGAACATCTCCAAGACCTTATCAATGTAAGTACTCTGACTAAGGGCCAGAAGCTTCTTGAATCTATCCCGGTAGATCCTCACGCCTAGGATATAGGCGGCCTCCCCTAAGTCTTTCATCTGAAAACACTTCCCAACCATGTCTTCACAGCTTGAAGACTAGGGATGTTGTTTCCGATGATTAGTATATTGTCGACATACAGGACCAGATATGTCACCAAGCTCCCACTGAATTTTCTGTATACACAGGCGTCATCTTCGCTCTTGATAAAGCCATAATCTCTTACTGCTTCATCAAATCGAAGATTCCAACTTCGAGAGGCTAGCTTTAATCCATAAATGGATCTTTTTAGCCTACAGACCTTATTGGCCTCTGCAGGATGGATGAAACCATCAGGTTGTGTCATAAACACATCCTCTGTTAGCTTCCCGTTAAGGAACGCTGTCTTTATATCCATCTGCCATATCTCATAATCGTGATATGCAGCTATAGCAAGCAGGATTCGAATGGATTTGAACATGGCAACTGGTGAGAAGGTTTCATCATAGTCCACCCCGTGAACTTGTCTGAATCCTTTAGCCACAAGCCTACCTTTATAGGTAACTACGTTGCCATCCATGTCAGTCTTCCTCTTGAAGACCCATTTGCACCTGATAGGTTTTACCCCATCTGGTAGCTCAACCAAATCCCAGACTTGGTTAGCCGATATGGAATCCATCTCGGATCTCATGGCCTCAAGCCATTTCTCGGAGTCCGGTCCAGCGACCGCCTCATCATAGGTCCTGGGTTCATCCTCAATGATGAAGATCCCATCGTGTTGGGTCGGCAGTGACCCATACCTCTCAGGTGCACGATGAATCCTCCCAGACCTACGCGGGGCTTGTGTCTGAGCCTCTGGTTGCCCAGCAACCGGTGCAGGTGGCTCAGGTTCCATCTCACTTGCTGTGTCTTGTGGTTGACCTTGGACCTCATCCAAGTCAAGGCTTCTCCCACTAGTGTCTTTCAAGAGAAAATCTTTCTCAAGGAATACAGCAGTCTGAGCAACAAAAACTTTGTTCTAGGTGGGATTAAAGAAGTAGTATCCTTTGGTTTCCCTAGGATACCCCACAAACACACATTTATCAGATCTGGGTTCTAGCTTACTAGAATCCTGACGTTTGACATAAGCCTCACATCCCCAGACTCTGATAAAAAAGAGATTCGGGCGTCTCCCACTCCATACCTCGTACGGAGTCTTAGAGATACTCTTAGATGGAACATTATTTAGTATGAGAGAAGCTATCTCAAGTGCATGACCCCAGAATGAGGGTGGTAGAGTTGCATGACTCATCATAGATCAAACCATGTCCAACAAGGTACGATTTCTCCTTTCAGACACACCATTCCATTGAGGCGTTCTAGGAGGAGTGAGTTGGGATAGAATCTCACACTCTCTAAGATAGTCAAAGAACTCACCGCTCAGGTACTCTCCACCACGATCTGATCAAAGAGCCTTAATAGATCTACCAAGCTGATTCTCTACTTCATGTCTGAACTCCTTAAATTTCTCAAAGGATTCGGACTTATGTCTCATCAAATAGACATAACCGTATCTACTGAAGTCATCAGTAAATGTGATGAAGTAGTTGTACCCTCCTCTGGCTTGTTTACTGAATGGCCCACACACATCACTATGTATGAGATCCAACAAACCTCCTGCCCTCTCACCAATCTTGGTGAAGGGTGCTTTTGTCATTTTCCCTAATAAACAAGGCTCGCAAGTATCAAACTCCTCCAAGGAGGTTGAATCTAACAATCCATTTGCATGGAGTTGTTGAATGGGATTCTTGTTTATATGGGCTAATCGACAATGCCAAAGGTACGCACCAACTGAACTACTCAGTTTGATCCTTTTATGATTTATGTTACATATAGAGTTATCCATGTCCAAGACATATAATCCATTGCACAAGGTACCCTTCCCATAAAACACATTTGCAAATGAAAAAGAACAAGAGTCCTCTTTTATTTCAAATTTAAATCCTTTCCTTGCCAAGCAAGGGATAGATACAATGTTTTTGGTAAGAGAAGGTACATAATAGCAATTAATTAACTCTAGTTGAAGTCCAGAAGGCAGGGAGAGCGTCAAAAGTCCTACGGCAACAGCAGCAACCTGTGCTCCGTTTCCAATACGTAGGTCAATCTCTCCAGGCCGCACCAATCAACTTTTCATGAGCCCCTGCATATTTGTACAAATATGAGCTCCGCATGCGGTATCCAATACCCATGACATAGAAGTAGAAAGGTTGACTTCGGTAACATAAATACCTGAGCCAGAAGACGAAGCCCTGCTTCTCTTCTCCTCGTTCTGAAGTCGCACCATGTCCTTCAACATGTGAGGTGGCCCTCCACATGAATAGCATCTATTATTCCTGATCCTTTCCATCTTTTGTTTCAGCTCCTTGGTCAAACCTTTCAGCTCACCACACTGAATGACTGCTATAGGAGGGTTGAGCTCAACCAATTCATTAAAGAGCTGTCTTATATTAGAAATAATCTCAGAGGCATTCTTAGATTCATATTGCCCTCTAAATTCAGACGACATGTTGGTTAGCATCAAATTAGCAACCTCCAAAGTATCAGCCTGATGCTTATCAAAAGCATCCTTCTCAGCTGCTGAGGCCGAGCATGGAAGTGGCTCTGGAATAGGCTGCTCAAGGACATAGAGCTTCCTCTCGAGCTTAAGGACAATCCTCAAGTTCCGATACTAGTCCATGAAGTTGGATCCAACCAACTTATCCTTGTTAGGATAGATCACAGTAACCATCTGCTATTGTTCGTAACCATTGATCTACAACAACCAAGAAAGCATATTTGTACTACTTCAATCATTTAATTTGGACTTGTATTAAATGATCATAGCTCCCACTATTTTAATCGAATTGACAACCCACAAAGTTAATCGGGAAAATCTGAGATTTCCTAGTGAGATGAGATCCTTGTTTCTCACACGGCCTCGCGTCCCGCTAGGGCAGGATGTACTGCACGAGGTGACGCATGTATCACAAGGTAGGCACGCCGGCCAATTGCAACTTGGCAATTCCACTTCTCAAGATAGTTCAAGCATTTTGTGCCCAACTAGGGTTGGAACAACACAAAACTCTAACTTCTCGAGGCTGCCTCTAGAGTTCCATCATGTGGCCACCACATATGAAAAACTAGTCAAGTCTATCCTGACCGTTATGCCTAGGGCCAACGAATTCCTTGCAAAGGCGCGTCCAGGATTTTAACTGGACTGGGGAAAACATTGTCACCGCACGCCTCCTAAAGATAGATGGGTGAATCCACTAGGGTGGAAACAATGCACAACACCATCGATTGATAGTTTGACGAGGGCTACGCGTCAGAAGGCTATTCCAGACTTGATATTATTTTTGGGGATTTTTGAGGTCTCATCCTCTTAGTTTTATTTTTTGTCTAACATTACAGGCATGCAATCCTATAGTGATAACAAAATGATAAAACACAACCAGGCTTGCTTTAGCAGAAGTGGAAAATAGTAAGCAAGCGATGTGGTCATAGCCTAATCAACACATTGAACCATCACATGCCAAAGGATGTTCAATGCTTGACCTAGGTGACAAGCCCCAACCAGACCTAACCTAGCCGCCACTAAGCTTTATCTTCAAGTGCGGCTCCAAGGTCCTCCACACCAAGGCATAGCACACAAACCCTAGGGTTCGGCCAAGACCTTGATGCCTCCTCCTTGCATGATGCGCCATCATGCTTGTGCCAAGAGGGATAGCTCTCGAACCCTAGGTTCGGCCAAGCCCTTACTTGCGCCACCAAGCAAGATGTGCCATCATGGTTGATGCGCCTAGATGTAAGCTCCATGAGGGATGCACCCCTAATCTTCTTTGTGCATTTACAAAACCAAAAGAAAAAGTGGCACGCAGGCCTCATAAATACATCACAGGCATATAAAGGGCTTGACTATGACCACAACACGATGCACAATCATCTCATGCTTTTCTATATGCTCATGAAAACATAAAACTTCAGTTTTAGTTTCTTAGAAAACACGTCTTTCAACCTCAACATATGTTCACAAATCTAGAATTTTTTGTTTCTCTCGGGAGTCTACAAGTGGCGCATGCATGCTCCAAGCACGCTTGCCGCCTACCCTTGCAATCCTTAACCTGCCAAGATTAGGACAATCACCATGCCCCATAATCTTCAACAAGTCCCACACAGTAGGTCTATCCTACATGCATGGGAAGAAATTAATTCTCTCACATATGGGTCTATCCCACCATGTGAAGAAAGCGAAAAACCAAAGAGATCGAATAAATGTCAGGAACGAAAAACTTACAACTTTTCTTACTTAGAAAAATCCATGCGCATATGCAAATTTTTAAAAAATTTCAGATGGCATGTGAGCATACAATAAAAGCATAAAACACCGTTCGAGTTCGCAAGATGGCTCTGATACCACTGTTGGGAAACCCTGGGGATTTTTTAAAAAAAAAAATTTTACAGACAAGCACAGTGGAAGCAATCCCCGAAACAGGCCAGTCCCAAAAACCCAGAAGATCGAGTCTTGCGAGGAGATCGACACGGTGAGTAGGAGATGATACCTTGATGCAAATTAACTGATGCGTTGCAGGCGCCCAAATGTGCGCCCTCTGCAGTCTCACACACAGCCGAACCTCGAATCCTCTTCTTCCATGCCCGGTGCTAGCCTCGGGAAGAAGATCCACGCCTTTGGGAGACATCCTCAATCACTTGCACCAACTCCAGAGGAGATGCCAAGGAGAGGAGGTGTAGCTTCGTCGGAGTCCAACTCTTGAAGCACTCCACCAAGATCCGAACCGGAATCAACCGAAGCCAAAGTCCAACTTTGGAGAGGAGGGTGCCAAGGAACTTCCAAAGTTCCGAACTCACTAAAGGGAAGAGGAGAGGCAATGGGCGAAGATCCCTCTCCCTCTTTCCAGGAGTGGCGACAAGGGGGACAAGGGGGCAAGAGTTCAAGAGTTGCGACGAGGAGGGAGGAAGGGGGTTTATATACCCATGAATAGGTGGACCTCTTCACTAGTGAAGAGGCACACCTCTTCATGAAGAGACACACCTCTTCAAGAGGTAAAACCCATTTCGCCCACTCCAAGTACCATGCGCCCAAGTACATTCACCCACTCCAAGTGAGAAGCTCCAAGCTTCTCACCTTAAGAAGATGTCCAACTTGGATTTGTCCACCTCAAGGAAATGTGCCAAGCTCACTCCAAGTAGCTTGCGCCATTCCATTTGGCCCATTGGCCCAAATGGCTTATTGAGCCCATTTGGCCTGTTAGCCCAACTTGGTCTATTGGGTCCATTTGGCCAAAATGGTCCATTGGGCCCATTTGGCCTACTAGGCTCAAAAACAAGTTAGCTCCAAATGATTCCTTTCATCTCATCTAGCACAGTGGTGCTAATGGATTCTCCCAAACAGATCTAAGTTATCCAATACCTCAATCAATAGGCTACCCGATCAATACGAGAACCCGAGTTTCAAGTTGTGCGATCCTGTAGGTTCCTCAGACGTTGGCAGTGATGAACTAAGTCATCACAAGTAGTGATTCGCACCTAGCAGTGCATCGCTGCAACCCAAGTCATCGGAATGGATATCAACATCGACATCCCCATCATCGCAACAAGAAACCGATGCATTACAGTCTCTTTGTCGAACTGATATCCGATTGGACAAAGTGTGTCACCACTTTGTTTTCACCCAATCACATGGTCATGACTAGATCAGGCTTTCACCTGGGTATGACCATACACTCTCAGTCATGCAACCATAAGGGGCCCCATGGATATCAAGCTTCCCGTAGGAAGAGGCAAATCCTATGTCTGTCTATTGATCTTCTTATATGGGTCGTGACATACCCAATGACAACCGTTATGACCTCCCTGCTACGGCGAGGCGTTAGGTTGTAACAAAGCATGCCCCTAACCATATAGAAGAGTCAATGACCTCAAGTCAAGGGATCAATGCATCTCCTGTCACATGTGAGATTAACTCATGACACCAAGTTAAAGCCTCATAGCGGGTTGGTCCAGTATATCCACCACTGATATACCCATATGCCTGCGTTAGCACCCCGTGCGTATCCAGCCCATATACCAGTCTCACATGTACCAGAGTTGTCCCTTATCCACTCAGGTACTCGACCGGGGACACACCGTTTGAGCACAGATACAATCTGTCTCTAGGGACATTATTATCCATGTACATTATCACAGATGTAAACATAGCATAATAACGACAATGCTAGAATGATATATTAAATATCAATGTCAAGTAGTACAAGATGGACCAACAACGGGTCCACGGGCATATACACCAACACTCCATCTGGCTTTTGGCTTCCTCTTGCTGAAGTCGTTTAAGCTTTCTTCTGTTTCTGAATATTCTCTCTATCTCAGGATCAATTTCAAAGAGTTTGCCCGCCCTAGAACTTCTTTGCATAAAAGATATCAAGTATAATTATAAAGTTCTAAGGCGAACAATAAGTAGAAAGCAAAGATGAGTAACAACGAAATAAAAATAAACTATTTAAAGCTTAGTCTACTGATCCTTAGAAATATACTAATATTAACCATTGTTCCCTGGCAATGGCACCAAAAACTTGACACGTACTGCAAGCGCACGGTTATGTCGTAGTAATATAAAAGATAGCCGAATCCACAGGGAACAAGGTTAAGTACTAGAAAGTCCAAGTCTCATTAGCTAAGCGAATCAGAAAAGATTTTTAAATATTAATTAACGGAAATGAGAAATCAAAGCTGTTACGGAAGAGTATACGTATGTGAAAGATCAGGGTTTTAGTATCCACCATATAGACGATCTTAATTGCATTTAAAGAGATGAGTTACATGGATTCAAAATCTTCGCATAAGGAACATATCCCTAAAGTATGAGATGCCCCCTCTCGGCGGTACATCTCGGTGTCTCTCTAGAATGATCTCCTACTCTCGCGGTCGATCGTTCTAAATAAACCCTATGCGTTATATGGATGGTTATGAAATCCTCGAGTGAAAACTAAGCACTCTTGTGTCAAGGGTTCATAAGTTTTACAAAGTAGTTCTACAGATACGATACTCCTCTTGGTATGAATCGCACCGGCTAAGACATGATCATACATGACCAAAGTAAAATAAAGAAATAAGCACATCAATGTAAAATAAGCTCAAAAGAGAGTCCAATTAGTAACATGAAAGTAAGAATGGCAATTAAGAATCGTGAGTGGGCTTCAACCAAGCCCTGAAAGGAGTTTACGCTACAAGCATCATAAATTCGATCAAAATCTTCTTTGGAAAGATAGGAAAGCTACAAAGACAAGTTTCTAAGATGGAAGAGACGATGAACCAAAGCAAGAATCCAGAAATTGCAATGCTTCCTCGATTCAATCTCGCAAATTCCTCCAAAAACTTGTTATTGCCGTAAACTTCTTGCCCTCGTTCGCTTGAGCGCTGATTTCTCCTCCCTTTGTAAGTTTCGGAGAGGGCGGCTTTTATATTCTATAGATTCACTTCTCAATCAGCTTTCCAAAATGTGTCTTTTTTTCCAAATTTGGACATCTCTAGGGTTAGAAACCAAGGGAAATCCGAAAGAAGGTCGAACGCTATCACGCCTCTGTTGGAATCACGGGTGAACCCCGCCGGGTTCACTCGGTAATGAAGTCCTCTATACAGTTTCGTTGAGAAAGAATCACTGGCGAACTCCATCGGGTTCACCTGGTGATGAAGCTTACTGTAGTCTTCTGCCGAAATTCCTTCAGAAAGAATCACAGGTGAACCCCGCCGAGTTCACCTGCCAGTGAAGTGTTCTGTGAGATTCAGTCGTAAGTGGAAGCACCGGTGAACCCCGTCGGGTTCACCTGGCCGTGTTTTCCAAAGTAGCTCCGATTGAGCTCAAATTTGACGGGCAGCTTCGTCTTCACATAATGAATCGCCCCATGGCCTTAGAATCTTCAAAAGACTTCAAATTTGGGCAATTTCACCTAAAGTTTCACGAAAATAAGAAAAAGTGAAGATTCCGAAGCTTTTAAGTAAATAAGTCTTAAAGGAGTATAAAAACACAAAATAAGCCTAAATTCATCGTGGAATAATACCAAAAGTCATCACTAAAATGCAGGGCATCACTTAATTATTCATTACCTATTTTTTTATAGGTTGATTCTAGTTTTGCCAATTTCAAAAAAGAAGGAATAGAACCTAAATTATCTTCTAAAATTAAAATAATGTTTGGAGATATTTTGGTTATCGGAGATTATGCATGGGCACCGTCACATAGCAAAGTGCATTCAAATTATGAAGAACTAGATAAGTTTGGTGACATAACCAGATAAATTTGGTGACACAATAAATTTGGAGGCAACTAGGGATTCAAATTATGAAGAACTAGATAAGACTTTAGATGATATACTTGATGGTGACCCCCAAGAAAATTTTTGTAGGAAAGAAAAACAAAAGATTTGTGATGATGCACCATGTGGAAAATTACCATATGAAAAGGTTCCAAAAAGGGTAAAAATGCCAACAAGATAGACTAGAACTACAGTTGAGCTAAGAGAGGACATCAAGTCTCTAGTTCAAAGTGTCCATAGTAGGACAAGTGCAACTTCAAGACTAGTGGATCCACTTAGTACTACTAGTATGGGAGAAGTAGTAGCTGATCTAAAAAAATTCCAGGCTCAAGTTTTATAGACACTTGTATTTGTTTGCTATTGATTTACTAGAGGAAAAGATCAAAAGAGAAGCATATATGACACTTGAAACGGTGGAAGAGAAGATGGAATGGCTGCAACATAAATTTAATAGGGCCAATCAATTTAGTTGATGCTCTATATATGTACTTTTATGATGAATTTGAATGTTTTGGGATGCTTAAAGACAATTTTCTTAGTAGTGTATTGTTTGTGGATGCTTTAAGACAATTTGATGAATTTGGATGTTTAATGACTTTAGATGTTTTTAATTACTCCATATATGTTATTTATGGTGATTTAGTGAATTTGAATATTGTGTTGTTTGTGGATGCTTTAAGAAAATTTGATGAATTTGGGTGTTTAATGACTTTAGATGTTTTTAATTACTCCATATATGTTATTTATGGTGATGTAGTGAATTTGAATATTTGATTGATGTCATATGTGCCTTATTTTTCATTTTGATTGATAATTTATCTTTTGTTATAATAGATATGGATACTCAATCAATTATCGAGGATGAAGAAGAATTTATGACAGAAGTATCAACTGTAGTTGTCTGCATTGCTGAATATAATCTTAAGTATTTGCATAAAGAACCTTGCTATGTAAGTTTTCAGACGAGGTTATAATGGCTACGTGAAATAATAAATGGACATGAACATGTAAGAAATTTCGAGATTCACAACTCTAAGATCTCTTGTATAGATTTAGAACAACATGATAAATAAAATATTTAACACATACCTGATTGTGCCATTAATCCTGTTGTGCTTTAATATCCAACGTCGGGCTAGAAATCTTCCACTGCTATCCTTCTTTAGACGGCTCTCAATGTGAAGAGACAACTTAGTTCAGGATGCAAGTGGGGACCTAGCCCATATTTATAATGGTAAAACCCTAAGCTCCCCCCATAAAGGAATTTTGGGTTTCGGGTGCGAAATCCATAATCTAATAAGGATTATCCAATTAGGATTTCTCTCAAACCCAGGGTGCAGAATCCAATATCCAATAGTGATTCATCTTAAAACCCACGGGCTACACAGGTCGTCTTTCACATTCAATAGTGAGATGTTATGGGCCTAGTAATTAATTAACAAATGCTCTCACAAATCAATTAATGTTAGGTCAAAATTCCAACATTCTCCCACTTGGCCAACATTAATTGATTTATCAAAAAAATTATATAATAATAATCATTTGTAATAGATATTAAAAATAATTTTGAAAGAAAGATGCATTTGTCAATCCTAATAATACCTCATTCAATCCAGTCTAATGCAATTACCAATATTGAATCATGACGAAACATTGTATTAATATGCAATACAAGTCCTCCATGGTCACAAATATTAGTATATTACATCAACATGGATCGCAATGTGACTGCATAGTTAAATGATAAATACTTAATATCATTTTCTTATCGGTCTTCTTTATGATTTCTTGAACCAAATGAGAAATCTACTTTATGGTTTCTCTTGATCCGTATGAAAAACCCAACACCAATGTGTCCACATATGTCTTATAAATCTCTCTAAACTGTATGAGAGAATTTCTTTGTGATTTCTCTAAACTAAATGAGAAAACATAAAATTTAAATTAAGACATATATTGTTTGGCAAAACCGTCATGCTTAAGTTTACATTATTCTTAAGACTTTAAAGTTATTTAGTAAGCTATCATGCTTAAGGCTACATTATCCTTAAGACTTTAAACTTATTTAGCAAACCGCTATGCTTAAGGTTAACCTTAAGACTTTATATTGTACAATTGCATATGTTATGCACATAAATAGTACAATATAAATTAAAAGAAATGACATGAACTCAATATCACATAATATGTATCAATTCAAAATAATATATGTGCACTCTAATTGATACAAATAAGAAATGTGAATCAAATAATTGGGTTCAACATTATATTGCATAAAACTCCCACTAACCAAGACATTAAAAGATTCTACAATACCTCATGTTTATAACATGGTTCTCAAATAGTACATATTGAGCTCTTGATCAATGGATTTGCAATGAAAATGTTAAAATTAATATATTCAATCACTATGTCTCCTTTCTTAATTAGATCCATGACTATATGACACTTAACCTTATGATGTTTATTGCATGTAAACTTAATCTATTAGATATCTCCCATTTTACGAATAGTTCATTTGCTTCTCATGAACTATCAATGGAAGGTTTTGGTGGTTCCCTTTCTCTAAGTGCAAAGTCAATGACACCCATGCCAAGTGCAAATAAAATATCTTCTTTTCATCTTTTAAAGTTTGTGCAGTCAAGATCTCTATAGTAGCTTGATTGCTATTAACGGAGAAGGAAATTTATTGAAAAAAACAAAAAAGAGTTAACATATTTAACAACAAAAGTATAAACATATAACTCAAAGTTGAAAAAGCATGATCAATAATCATATTTTCTCCTTTGAACATAAATATTATATAAAAATTTTATCTAAATAAAGGAGACACAATTATTATGAAAATTATCTCATATTATATCAACTAATTACTTCCTTTGGGCAAGTAAATTAATTAATATAACTGAGATAAAATCTATTATTATTATAAACACTTAAGTATATTATAATTAACTATAAATGAGCCACTTTGGCAGCCAAACATTTATAGTAATTATAACTTTAATGTATTATATAATAATGTTAACATGTCTATACAATAATGTTACCCATATACTAATTAATTACCCCCTTTGGACAAGTAAATTAATTAGTATAACCAAGATAAAATTGTAACCATAACATAAATATTGAACATATTATACTTAATTATAAATGAGCTACTTGGTAACCAAACATTCATAACAATTATAATACAACACAGCTAGCCAAACAACACTTTGTTGTTTCTGCGTACAGCAGAAAAACCTAATGCTAAAGGCCAGGCGATTGGGCCCAAACCAGGCCTAGACAAAAAAAAATAGCATAGCAGCCTGCTTTTGTGCACAACATAGCAAAAGGCGCACACCAGGCCCAAGCCTAGCAAGACAACCCAGACGCCAAACCTAGTCCGCTAGCTCAAATTCGGCCCTGATCCAACCGAATAGCCGGACCCGACCAACATTCGTTAAATTTAGATCTGAGAAAAAAATATATACTAGAATTAGGTTCCGGTCCACACATGTGAATATTGGATCCAAATCTGGATCTGGCCGAGATTCGCTCCACACTCGCGCCTACGAGTGTCACACACACCACATG